>CAWUFW010010699.1:0-673298 GCA_963921515.1 Calotriton arnoldi
TTTTTATGCATTAATGTATCGTTATTCATATTGACATTGACTTTTTCAATATTAACAGCTCCAGGGCCTCCATGGAGATCATTCTAAGGAAATCTCAGCCGTGGGTGCACGCATTGGATCCATGGACAACAAAATGGGAACACTTACCTCAGAAGTCAAATCTCTGCGTTCTGAGTTGAGGCTTTCTTTGCAATAAAGTGGAGGGCATGGGATCGAGGCTCACCATGTTGGAAAGTCATATGGATGGAGCTGACTCCTGGGGTCCCGATGTATGACTTCTCTGCAGAAGGTAGCCGACCTTAAGGATTGGTCCCATTCGCGATTATGTCAGGTTTTACGGGATCCCTGCAAAACATGGAAAGAATGACGTGAAAGCCTTCTTGGTCAATCTTAAGCTCCTCTTACAGGCAGCATAGGATTTAGACCCGAGTCCCACTTACAGTGAGTAACGATAGACCCAGTCCTATTACTGCGTGTTTTCTCCAGCAAGAACAGGCACAGCAACTTCTGACAGAGTTGTGCCGACATGGTCCCTATCATTTAAAAGGCAACATGATCTTGATTGCTGCCCATTTCTCAGCCAAAATCAATGAGAAACAGAAGGACTTCCTGTCCCTCTGACTACAACTCAAACATTGAGACATTATATTTGGTATTCTGGATCCAGAACCCATGTGGATTACTTTTGACGGACATCCAAGTATTATATGTGTCAGGAGGAATTGCCAAACTATCTGGATAGTCTAGACAATGCTCATATGGATGTAACACCTCTGCATCAACATACAGACAGGCCTCCTCACAGGGGAGACAGGCGCTTTCAGCACCATAGGCACCAACTGGACCACTCCTTCTGGTCCTCCATGGAAAAGGACATGACAATAAAGAGTGTATAGAAGCTCACTGAGATAAATCCCAATCCCCACTGAAATTGACCATAGACCTAGAATCAGAGCCTCCTACATGACTGTCCATCCTGCCAGGCCGTGAAAGGCTGGGTAACCTTTGCAGTAATGCCCACTGATGATGCCTCTATTGTAATGAAGAGGCCTGATGACCTCTTTTTGTTTTTTTCTCTTTGCTGGATTGCTCTACTGTTCTTTTGCTACAGGTTCTCCTCGATGTGATCGCTGATGTTCCATGGCCCACATTATTTAGGTTACCACACGTCACACTGGGTCCTTTTACAATTAGGGCATCACCAGTGGGTACTTGGAGTTCACCTGCGAAGTACAACCTACCCATGAAAATTTTGCACTCACAACACTCGCATACTTGTTGAGTTTTGTTGCACACTCTCACCACTATACTCTTCTGGCGCACATTGCGAGAAAGTCCACTTCTCTTTTCCCTACAACCAGCTTTGACTGCCTTGGACTGGGAGGAACTTGTTCCACTTGCCCTTTCTTCTAGCCAAGGATTACCTTACCTTCCTACCGCACGTGATACCCACTGACTACTCCCTTCACATGCTCTTCCCCTTTGTCCTCTATCCATTCTGCTATGCCATGTCAACCAGGCTGCTCAATATAGTTTCTCTGAATGTAAATGGCCTCACAAATTATCTTAAATGGAAAAAGTGCTTTTGTACTTGACCTCTAAACATGCAGATGTGGACCTCCTTCAGGAGATCCATCTACCCTGCCCATAAGTCGAGAACCCAATTTCCTGTACAGTGTTGCAGTCTCGGACTGATGAGGAATTTTCACTAAATTGAGTCTGGGTACCAGGGTGGTTGTCGTGGGCTCTACACATGCTCCAATGGGTGATGAGACATGCTTATTTCTATGATTTAATTGCATCATCAACGAACCGGGCTCTACTTACATCATTCTGAGTGATGACTGGAATTTGGCCTAGGACATGATTTTGGATCGGAAGGACCCGCCCAACGTAGCCAACCATAGAGACAGGGCACTGTTCTGAGATGTCCGGGATGATCAGGGCCTCCTGGATATCAGACAAGTTCTCCAACCAACGGACAAAGAATACTCGTATTTTCCTCTGTCTATGGCTCCTAGTCCAGGCTAAACTACTTCCTCTTTACCCACCCAACTACTCCACTCGTCCAACAGCGTGAGATACTAGAATGCTGCCTCTCTGACCAAGTCTAGTTCAACTTCTTGTGGGCAGATGACTGAGTAAGCCTATGCAGAAGCCCTGGTGACTTAACATCTTCTGCTGCAAAGTTCCTTCTGAAAAGGCCCATCTCCAATCACAAATAACCAATTACCTCTCAGTAAACGCAGATTCTGTGTCCTCTGCACAAATTCTTTGGGCAGCAGCCAAGGCTACCATTTGGGGCGAGTCATAAGAAATGCAGCAGTTGCCAAAAAAAACTAAAAGTGTAAAACAATCTGCTTTCGAAAGAGGGATCCACTCCCTCACATGGACGTATACTGAACGCCCATCTGCAGCATCCAGACTTAATCTAGACAAGGCTAAGATGGACCTTAATGCCCTCTACACCGCTGAAGTGGAATACATGCTATATAGTCCCAAGGCCAGATTCAAGGCCATTATGAACAAGGACAGAAAGCGGGCCAGCTCCTTGCCGCACAACTCAGGCAGAGGGAGGCACAGACGGCCATCCCAGCAATCACGGCGAGGGTGGATACTTGTACGTGACCCCTAGCAGATAGCTGAAATGTTCACAGCTTATTATATGGGATTAAACTGTACTGAACTATCAGGCACTGAGATTGGGAGGAGGCCTTTTTTATGGCCTCTCATTGCCATGGCTTAGTGCGGAGAGCAGGGTGCTTTTGGAGGGAAAGATCTTGAAGGAGGGGACCACACAAGCAATTTCTGACCTACCATATAATGAGATTCTCTGTGAAAATGGTTTCCCAGGGGAATTTTACAAATGGGTAAAGCACGATAGCATAGATTCGCTCTACAAAGCCTTTAAGGTGGCAGAACACTCTTGCGGCATCTCAGCCTTTTTCAATAAGGCATTGATCTCGGTCCTCCCTAAACCTAGGAAATATCCCCGGGACTGTAGCAGTTACTGTCCAATTTCCTTCCCTAATGTAGATAGAAAAATATTGGCAAGTATCCTGGCCACAAGACTCAAACTGTCTCTGCTGTCTCTGCTCCTGCTACTACTGATCAGACTGCTCTGGCTTCGGCACCCCCGTCCTATCACTGTCTTCGCCGTCTGTGGCAACTCTAACTGTTAGTACCTCTGCCACACGTATCACTTCAGCGTCTCTTTCGCCAGCCCTTACACCTACGACGCAGCCATCAGCAACGCTAATGCCAAGTGCTTCTGTGACTTCTCCCACTGTATTCTTACACTCCCTGACGTTAGGGATTAGTGAGACACCAGTACGTGGGCCAATAGATAGAGACTGGACGAGCATTAAGTAACGTATAGGACGGGAATTGGTTCGGTCAGATGTGGGGGAGGAAGAGAAGAGGATGGTAGCTAATCAGGCTTCCCAGTGGGCTCGGAATCCCATTCATGGTTTGGATGACATTTGGAATGTGATGAAAGATTACGAACCATTTCTGCAACAGCATGCCCTTGAGCATATGTCGGCTACATTGATCGGTCTTTGGGAGCAGTGTTTTAAGGATGCAGCACCTCGGATTTTTTATGATATTAATGATCATGTATACATTGCTGATATGGTGCCTGCTCAGGTTTACCGTAATGTAGCGACGATGATTGCTTATCGACGAAGGCTCCTCGAGAAGAGCCCCATTTCAGTATCTCAGTTTCCGATGCGGGAGGTCCACCCCATATACCACCCTGAAATACCGGAGTTACGAGACCAGCATGAAGTAGTTGTTAGACCAGGTGTAGCTGCTCGTTTCCAAGAACAATGGGTTTATACTCCTTGGAAGAGGAGTGAAGTTTTGTCCCTTAGGACTCAGTTACCTGATCCTAGAAAAAATCCAACAGCCTATTATAAAGAGTTGACTGAAGCTGCTTCCTCGACAGTAATGACACATTCAGATATCAAAATGTTTTTTGGTCTTCTGGTCCCTGTGGATATTTGGAGACAGGTGCACACACAGGATCATGTCGCAGAACTGGGAGGTACATGGGACCAAATTAAAGACTGGGATAAGGACAGGAAATCAGGTGAAAAGCCTAGGGTGGAGATACTTGCTTTGCTGAACCAAATTGTTACTTATATGCGTTCTCTTATTCCACAGAGAAAGGTTGACTGAGACAAACTATCGGCTTGTCGTCAGAAGAAAGATGAAAGTGTGTCTGATTTTTTCACACGGTTTGAGGAGGTGTTTCTGGATTACAGTGGGCAGGATTTGTCTGTTGAGGATGGTGTCAGGTTGTTTGTTAATAGGTTTGTCTCGAATTTGCTCCCTGAAATTGCAACGCGATTACAAGCTTCTGAAAGCACATGGTCCACATCTTCCCCTTCTGTTATTTTGAACATGGCACAGTATTATGAGCATAGGGAGAATGAGGAGAAGGAGAAGATGGAGAAGAAGCACAAAGAAATGAAGACTAAGGTGTTGTTACAGCAGGCATCCAGGGGAAATGGTAGAGGATGCGGTGGTGGTGGTCCGGCTCGGCAGCTTCCCTGAACAAGCAGGAATGCTGTGCCTGTAGGGCCGAACCAGTGCGCGTATTGTAAAGAGGAGGGACACTGGCATAGCGAGTGTCCTGTACTTCTACAGAAAGTGGCGGCCCCCAGAGGACGGGGTTCTCGTGGACGGGGTCGTGGTGCAGGTGGTCAGGATAGGGTTCAGAATGCTGAGACATCGCAGTGTCGATTGGACCAGAATTATTTTGATGACCCTCAAGGACGGCAGTATTATCATGATGATTATGACATGGATGAGGTAACAGGGATGTCTTACAGTTAGGACAGCCAGGGACAGAGTGAGGGACCAGTTTCGATACCTGTAGATCAACGCGGTCCGTACGTCAGTGCCGATGTGTATGGTTCGGCTAAGGAGTTTTTGGTGGATACAGGTGCAATGAACAGTTCTATTTCTCGTTCCTTAATCCCTGGGGCGGTTCTGCCTGGCCATAATAATGTTTCGGTAGGATTTTCTGGTGTACCGGTTGTAAGCCCCATTTCCAAACCCCTCGCGTTGACTATTGGTCCTTTCACTGTGGATTCGTCGTTCTTGCTGACATCCAATTGCGGAGAGAATTTCATGAGCTTGGATTTGTTGAAGAAGTTGCATGCCACAATTTATTGTTCCCTGGACGGTGTTTACATGACTATTGGCCCAGATGTAGTCCACACTAAGCAGTGTTTGTCCAAAGATGCGCCCCTTCCCATTGAATTTAAAAATGTACCATCCACTTTGTGGGCAGCGGGTGACACAGATGTGGGACTGTTACAGATACCGCCCGTTTCCATTACTGTTAAGGACAATGCTATTTTGCCTCGCATTCCTCAGTACAAAATATCGCAAGCTGGTGAGCGAGCTTTGTTACAGATTGTGCAGGATCTGATTGAGAAAGGAGTGATTGAGGAGACGACTGCTAATGTTTGCAATAGCCCTATTCTACCAAAACTCAAAAAGGCACCCTCGGGTCCCTCTGATGACCATGCAGATGTTTACCGTTTTGTGATTGATTTGCGTGAAGTTAACAAGATTGTGGTTCCCCAGTTTCCAGTGGGTCTACTCTGGACATTACGACACTCTTGACTATGATCCCTTCTTCTGCTAAGTTCTTTTCTGTCATTGATCTGAAAAATGCGTTCTTTAGCATCCCTATTCATCCTAACAGCAGGTATCTTTTCGGGTTTACCTTAGCTGGTAGAAGTTTTACCTTCTTTCGCGCTCCACGAGGGTAAACTGAGAGTCCGAGTATCCATAGCCAGGCATTGAAAGGTCAGCTGGATTCCTTATCGCTCTCTGCAGGTAATGTATTGCTTCAGTATGTAGATGATCTTCTCATTGCTTCTAACATGGAGCAAGGTTGCAAAGATGGTACAGTAAAATTATTGCTTCATCTAGCCCACCATGGTCATAAAGTTTCCCTTTCAAAATTTCAATATTGTCGACAGGAGGTCACCTACTTAGGTCACCTACTGTCGAAGGAGGGTAGGAGGTTGACTCCGGAATGCATCAGTACCATTGTTAATATGCCCCTTCCTCGAACTTAGAAAAATGTGCGCGCTTTCATTGGCATTACTTCTTACTGTCGCCAATGGATTCCTAACTATTCCCTACTAACAAAAACCCCTGCTCGCCTTAACCACTAAAGATGTGCATGAACCCCTGCCTTGGACGCCTGAATGTCAGCATGCTTTTGAGCAATTAAAGGTTGCGCTTTGCTCGGCACTTGTGCTTGGTACTCCTAACTATGCCAAGCCGTTTGTGCTGTACGTACACAAGTCAGCTGGTTGTGCGCTTTCTGTTTTAACACAAAAATTTGGAGATAAGCAAAGACCGTGTGCTTACTTTTCTGCTCTGCTTGACCCCGTCGCATGAGCCCTCCCGAGCTCTCTAAGAGCAGTCGTGGCTGTGGCCGTCTCTATCAGACAAGCGGCGGGGCTCGTACTTGATACCGACCTCACAGTTATGGTACCCCATGCTGTGGATACACTTTTGAATAAGACAAAGACGCAGCACCTCACCAGAGCACGTCTGACCGGTTACGAGCTAACGGTCTTCCAGAAGCATATCATGATCAACCGCTGTGCCACTCTGAACCCAGCCACGTTACTATCCCTCCTTTCTGAGAATGAGGAAATTGACATACATGATTGCATTTTTCGAACAGAGGAAGAGACGAAGGGACGGGTAGACCTGACTGATGTTCCCTTATCTGACCCCCAAGGGGAACTATATGTCGATGGCTCTTGATTCAAATTACCAGATGGCGCCACCACTGCAGCATACGCAATTACTACACTGCACACAGTAGTTGAGACATTACAAGTTCCCTATCAGTCCGCCCAATCAGCTGAGTTAGTAGCCCTTATTTGCGCATGCGAGTTGAGTGAGGGACTGATTGTCAATATTTATACGGACATTCAGTACGCCTTTGGAGTTGCCCATAATTTTGGGCGGCTCTGGGCAGAGAGAGGGTTCCTTACTTCCCACGGGACCAAGATCCAACATGGCCAGCTCATATATAGGCTTTTGTTGGCTTTGACACTCCCCAAGAAGTTGACCATCGTTAAGTGTAGCGCTCACAAAAAGATTACTGACGATGTAGGAAAAGGTAATGCATTTGCAGATCAGACAGCTAAGGAGACAGTCCGAACCAAGATGAAAATAATGTTTGTAGCAGGTCCCGCTAGGTGGGTGCACGCGGTTACCATGTTTGAGGACACCCTAGAGAATGTGAAGGAAATACAGAGTGAAGCCACAATAGAGGAGTTGGCAGTGTGGCAAGAAAGTACAGCGAGTCTGAATGATGAGGGATGCTGGATTGATAAGTCAGGGAAGCAGAGATGGATGTTGCCAGATGCGTATGTTCTTCCTGTAGTTACTATGGCCCATGGCCCAGCCCATATTAGTGCTAAGGGCATTTGCAGGTTGTTAGACCCTGTATGGCAGAATGATAACATATCAAAGACGGCTGACCACTTAGTGAAGTACTG
Organism: Calotriton arnoldi; assembly: GCA_963921515.1. NCBI lineage: Eukaryota > Metazoa > Chordata > Amphibia > Caudata > Salamandridae > Calotriton > Calotriton arnoldi. Next base: position 7,548 of record CAWUFW010010699.1, read on the forward strand.
CATCGTGTGCATGATGCACAACCCTGGGAAAGGTACCCCTACACCACCCGGAAATTTTGCACCACCTACATTCCCCTTTGAGGTCCTCCAGCTTGATTACATCGAGTTAGATAGGGTCAATAACTTGAAGTACGTGTTGGTAGTTGTCTGTGCATTCAGCAAATGGGTTGAGGCTTAGCCCACTAAAGAGAACACAGCCCTGGCGACGGCAAAGGTACTCCTAAAGGAGTTCTTTCCTCGTTTTGGTTAGCCCCACTTGATCTGGAGTGATAATGGAAGCCACTTTAATGCCTGGGTCATACAGCTAATCTGCGATGGTCTGCACATAAAACAGAAGTTTCACGCCGCAAACCATCCACAGTCAGCAGGTTTGGTTGAGAAGTACAATGGTACTCTCAAACTGAAGTTGGCAAAGATTCAGGAGTCAACAGGACTAAAATGGCCAGATGCTTTACCACTAGCTCTCTTGTCCACAAGAACAACAGCTCACTCTAGAACAGGATTGTCTCCCTAAGAGGTCATGTTCGGGCACCTGGCAAATGTCTGGGGCGTCCCGTGACCTCATCGGTTCTCTGAGATAGAGTACCCTTTATTGACAGACTACCTCTATCAATTAACTGAAAATTTGCGTTCTGTTCACCAACAGATTCGTGAAAGCCTCTCACCTGCACCTGAGGGGCCTGGACATGATATACGGCCTGGCGATTATGTGATGGTCAGACAATTCCAGCTAAAGAAAAGTCTGGAGCCTCGCTGGACGGGACCGATCCAGGTCCTCCTCGTGACCCGCACAGCCATAAAGGTCGACGGCCGAAAGAACTGGATTCATTCTTTGCACTGCCGCAAGGTGCCTCTGCCCTTACCCTACAACCAGTGGGTGAGGGATGGAGTAGGGTACTCGGAGTGCGAACAAGTCCCGTGATTCATTCCTTTCTCTGATGCTAAGCTCCTAAGGACCCAAACTGACAAAGAGAATGATGAGGTGTTGAATGCGGCGACACCTCCGGAGATCAGAATTATCGAGTCAGAGCCTTCTTCAGCTGGCCCCTCAGTGTCTAAGCCTCTTTCTATTGACCCCTCTAACCCTGACAACCTTTTTAATGATCCCTCTGTGCCTGGAGTAGCTAGGTACAATTTGCGCCCTTGACGGAGGAATAGTGCACCAAAGGAAAAGTCAGATTAGATAGGGATGGACTGTGGAAGTTAGGGCGTACTCTGCTGTAGTACCAACGGTGTTAGTTTAGACAGGGACGAGATTGGTGCACTGTTCCGGACATTGTACAGGATAAGTCGAGTGTGCTCTCCAGGAGGGAGTACATTACCCTGCAACGTGGGATATGGATCCGAGCTAGGACTGAGCAGCTCCACCGCCGGTGATCAAGAGCGCCAACGTTGATGAACAATAGGAACCTGCCAGTGAGGCTCTGACGGACACTGGGAACATTCACCCCAACTATTAGTTTCATTATATACCTTTTCTTTTTTCACAATGTACCCGTTTGGTCGACCTATTGAGGAGGAGGAACAGCCATTTGCAGCACCGCGTTTAGAGCGGGATTGGTCTAGATGGTCTGGTTGGTCCACAAAGAGTTAAATAGTTTTTGTAGTGATTGTTGTAATTTCTCTAATAACGGTACTTGGAATAACATGGTTCCTGGCGGAGAAATATCCAGTGCATTCTTTGATTGGTACGACGACTCCTCCCCCGAGCATGTTTTTGCTACTTTGGCTCCACACAAGGCAATCCATAGGTTGTCTTACACTGAAAATGTTTTTGTGCAAATGTTAGATCAAGTTCACAATGTGTCCAACAAAACAAATTGCTGGGTTTGCGGACTGCTTCCCTCAGTGACTCACAAAGTTGAAAATTTGTTGTCCATGCCACTGTCATACATTAGTAGTTGTGAGGGCTGGTTTGAATTGCTTAGCATGGTACAGCAACATTCCCCATTCCCTACTCTGAACAAGGCACCTGCTCATTCTCACGCTATGGTACAGAATGTACAACCCCGTCATAGGGTTCCCTTCGGAGGACAGGCAGGACAAGAGATGTTTTGTAGAATGTTTTTTACGTCTTGTATGAATGCATATAAAACTGTAAAAAATGAGACATGGTTTCAAATGGAAATGGCTGATTTCCAGGGCTTTAACGCGTCTGAGTATTTCCAGTCTTTCCAGCCTCGTAATGTTACTGAGGACAAGCCAATGCCACTGTTGGTGATCAACACAACAGCTAGTTTCTGTGTCCAGGGGACAGGGAAGGTAGTGGTAGGAGAGAGTTGATGCAATTCCACGTATGAATTGAGAACGACCGATAGTCCGTCCTTAATTCCACCACCCAATGTTTACTTTGTCTGCGGCTCCCACGCTTATGTATGGCTCCCACAGGTAATCTGTCAGCAAAGGATACTCAATTCCCAAAAACGTACGCGGCCGCGGGACGCCCCAGACATTTTCCGTGCGCCCGAACACGACCTCGTAAGGTGACAATCCTGTCATGGAATGCGCTGTTGTTCTGGTGGACAAAAGAGCTAATGGTAAAGCTTCTGGCCACTGTAACCCTGGGGTCTCCTGAATCTTTGCCAATTTCAGTTTGAGAGTACCATTGTACTTCTCAACCAAACCTGCTGACTGGGGGAAATTCGCAGCATGAAACTTCTGTCTGATGTGCAGTCCCTCACAAACTAGCTGGATAACCTTGGTATTGAAATGACTTCCGTTATCACTCCAGATCAAGCGGGGCAAGCCGAAGTGAGGAAAGAACTCCTTCAGGAGTATCTTTGCTGTCGCAATGGCTGTATTTTCTTTGTTGGGGTAAGCCTCACCCCATTTACTGAATGCACAAACAACCACCAACATGTAATTCAAATTATTGACCCTATCCATTTCGATGAAGTACATCTGGAGGACCTCAAACGGGAAAGCGGGAGGTGCGAAATTACCGGGTGGTGTAGGGGGTGCCCTTGTCAGGATTGTGCATCATGCACACCATGCAGTATTTTACTAAATGATACCAAAGGGGATGATGGACGGAGCGTTAGAGCAAATCAAACACTCACCCCCAGTCAACTGATCTGGGTTTAATCCATCATCATTCTTTAGCTCACTCCACCACCCCAGTTCAGACATGGCCATATGCAAATCAGTCTGACCCTGTGACTCATGGGAACAGTCCAGCCCGAACTGCCAAGCCATGTCTTCCCTGGACCGGAAACAAGCATCCTGGGACCGGTTTCGGGTTCAAAACCCTCATCAGCCAGGCTATCTTGAAACCAGTGGCAAAGTGAGCAAGGGACCCACGTCTGGGCATACCCTGCCAACTTAGGGCGAACAAAGCGATACCAAAGGGGATGATGGACGGAACGTTAGAGCAAATCAAACACTCACCCCCAGTCAACTGATCTGGGTTTAATCCATCATCATTCTTTAGCTCACTCCACCACCCCAGTTCAGACATGGCCATATGCAAATCAGTCTGACCCTGTGCCTCATGGGAACAGTCCAGCCCGAACTTCCAAGCCATGTCTTCCCTGGACCGGAAACAAGCATCCTGGGACCGGTTTCGGGTTCAAAACCCTCATCAGCCAGGCTATCTTGAATCCAGTGGCAAAGTGAGCAAGGGATCCACGTCTGGGCATACCCTGCCAACTTAGGGCGAACAAAGCGATACCAAAGGGGATGATGGACGGAGCGTTAGAGCAAATCAAACACTCACCCCCAGTCAACTGATCTGGGTTTAATCCATCATCATTCTTTAGCTCACTCCACCACCCCAGTTCAGACATAGCCATATGCAAATCAGTCTGACCCTGTGCCTCATGGGAACAGTCCAGCCCGAACTGCCAAGCCATGTCTTCCCTGGACCGGAAACAAGCATCCTGGGACCGGTTTCAGGTTCAAAACCCTCATCAGCCAGGCTATCTTGAATCCAGTGGCAAAGTGAGCAAGGGACCCACGTCTGGGCATACCCTGCCAACTTAGGGCGAACAAAGCGATACCAAAGGGGATGATGGACGGAGCGTTAGAGCAAATCAAACACTCACCCCCAGTCAACTGATCTGGGTTTAATCCATCATCATTCTTTAGCTCACTCCACCACCCCAGTTCAGACATGGCCATATGCAAATCAGTCTGACCCTGTGCCTCATAGGAACAGTCCAGCCCGAACTGCCAAGCCATGTCTTCCCTGGACTGGAAACAAGCATCCTGGGACCGGTTTCGGGTTCAAAACCCTCATCAGCCAGGCTATCTTGAATCCAGTGGCAAAGTGAGCAAGGGACCCACGTCTGGGCATACCCTGCCAACTTAGGGCGAACAAGCGATACCAAAGGGGATGATGGACGTAGCGTTAGAGCAAATCAAACACTCACCCCCAGTCAACTGATCTGGGTTTAATCCATCATCATTCTTTAGCTCACTCCACCACCCCAGTTCAGACATGGCCATATGCAAATAAGTCTGACCCTGTTCCTCATGGGAACAGTCCAGCCCGAACTGCCAAGCCATGTCTTCCCTGGACCGGAAACAAGCATCCTGGGACCGGTTTTGGGTTCAAAACTCTCATCAGCCAGGCTATCTTGAATCCAGTGGCAAAGTGAGCAAGGGACCCACGTCTGGGCATACCCTGCCAACTTACTGCGAACAAAGCAATACCAAAGGGGATGATGGACGGAGTGTTAGAGCAAATCAAACTCTCACCCCCAGTCAACTGATCTGGGTTTAATCCATCATCATTCTTTAGCGCACTCCACCACCCCAGTTCAGACATGTCCATATGCAAATCAGTCTGACCCTGTGCCTCATGGGAACAGTCCAGCCCGAACTGCCAAGCCATGTCTTCCCTGGACCGGAAACAAGCATCCTGGGACCGGTTTCGGGTTCAAAACCCTCATCAGCCAGGCTATCTTGAATCCAGTGGCAAAGTGAGCAAGGGACCCACGTCTGGGAATACCCTGCCAACTTAGGGTGAACAAAGCGATTTCAAAGGTCATGATGGACGGAGCGTTAGAGCAAATCAAACACTCACCCCCAGTCAACTGATCTGGGTTTAATCCATCATCATTCTTTAGCAAACTCCACCACCCCAGTTCAGACATGGCCATATGCAAATCAGTCTGACCCTGTGCCTCATGGGAACAGTCCAGCCCGAACTGCCAAGCCATGTCTTCCCTGGACCGGAAACAAGCATCCTGGGACCGGTTTCGGGTTCAAAACCCTCATCAGCCAGGCGATCTTGAATCCAGTGGCAAAGTGAGCAAGGGACCCACGTCTGGGCATACCCTGCCAACTTAGGGCGAACAAAGCGATACCAAAGGGGATGACGGACGGACGGAGCGTTAGAGCAAATCAAACACTCACCCCCAGTCAACTCATCTGGGTTTAATCCATCATCATTCTTTAGCTCACTCCACCACCCCAGTTCAGACATGGCCATATGTAAATCAGTCTGACCCTGTGCCTCATGGGAACAGTCCAGCCCGAACTGCCAAGCCATGTCTTCCCTGGACCGGAAACAAGCATCCTGGGACCGGTTTCGGGTTCAAAACCCTCATCAGCCAGGCTATCTTGAATCCAGTGGCAAAGTGAGCAAGGGACCCACGTCTGGGCATACCCTGCCAACTTAGGGCGAACAAAGCGATACCAAAGGGGATGATGGACGGAGCGTTAGAGCAAATCAAACACTCACCCCCAGTCAACTGATCTGGGTTTAATCCATCATCATTCTTTAGCTCACTCCACCACCCCAGTTCAGACATGGCCATATGCAAATCAGTCTGACCCTGTGCCATATGGGACCAGTCCAGCCCGAACTGCCAAGCCATGTCTTCCCTGGACTGGAAACAAGCATTCTGGGACCGGTTTCGGGTTCAAAACCCTCATCAGCCAGGCTATCTTGAATCCAGTGGCAAAGTGAGCAAGGGACCCACGTCTGGGCATACCCTGCCAACTTAGGGCGAACAAAGCGATACCAAAGGGGATGATGGACGGAGCGTTAGAGCAAATCAAACACTCACCCCCAGTCAACTGATCTGGGTTTAATCCATCATCATTCTTTAGCTCACTCCACCACCCCAGTTCAGACATGGCCATATGCAAATCAGTCTGACCCTGTTCCTCATGGGAACAGTCCAGCCCGAACTGCCAAGCCATGTCTTCCCTGGACCGGAAACAAGCATCCTGGGACCGGTTTTGGGTTCAAAACTCGCATCAGCCAGGCTATCTTGAATCCAGTGGCAAAGTGAGCAAGGGACCCACGTCTGGGCATACCCTGCCAACTTAGGGCGAACAAAGCAATACCAAAGGGGATGATGGACGGAGTGTTAGAGCAAATCAAACTCTCACCCCCAGTCAACTGATCTGGGTTTAATCCATCATCATTCTTTAGCTCACTCCACCACCCCAGTTCAGACATGTCCATATGCAAATCAGTCTGACCCTGTGCCTCATGGGAACAGTCCAGCCCGAACTGCCAAGCCATGTCTTCCCTGGACCGGAAACAAGCATCCTGGGACCGGTTTCGGGTTCAAAACCCTCATCAGCCAGGCTATCTTGAATCCAGTGGCAAAGTGAGCAAGGGACCCACGTCTGGGCATACCCTGCCAACTTAGGGCGAACAAGCGATACCAAAGGGGATGATGGACGGAGCGTTAGAGCAAATCAAACACTCACCACCAGTCAACTGATCTGGGTTTAATCCATCATCATTTTTTAGCTCACTCCACCACCACAGTTCAGACATGGCCATATGCAAATCAGTCTGACCCTGTGCCTCATGGGAACAGTCCAGCCTGAACTGCCAAGCCATGTCTTCCCTGGACCGGACACAAGCATCCTGGGACCGGTTTCGGGTTCAAAACACTCATCAGCCAGGCTATCTTGAATCCAGTGGCAAAGTGAGCAAGGGACCCACGTCTGGGCATACCCTGCCAACTTAGGGCGAACAAAGCGATACCAAAGGGGATGACGGACGGAGCGTTAGAGCAAATCAAACACTCACCCCCAGTCAACTGATCTGGGTTTAATCCATCATCATTCTTTAGCTCACTCCACCACCCCAGTTCAGACATGGCCATATGCAAATCAGACTGACCCTGTGCCTCATGGGAACAGTCCAGCCCGAACTGCCAAGCCATGTCTTCCCTGGACCGGAAACAAGCATCCTGGGACCGGTTTCGGGTTCAAAACCCTCATCAGCCAGGCTATCTTGAATCCAGTGGCAAAGTGAGCAAGGGACCCACGTCTGGGCATACCCTGCCAACTTAGGGCGAACAAAGCGATACCAAAGGGGATGATGGACGGAGCGTTAGAGCAAATCAAACACTCACCCCCAGTCAACTGATCTGGGTTTAATCCATCATCATTCTTTAGCTCACTCCACCACCCCAGTTCAGACATGGCCATATGCAAATCAGTCTGACCCTGTGCCTCATGGGAACAGTCCAGCCCGAACTGCCAAGCCATGTCTTCCCTGGACCGGAAACAAGCATCCTGGGTATGCCCAGACGTGGGTCCCTTGCTCACTTTGCCACTGGATTCAAGATAGCCTGGATGATGAGGGTTTTGAACCTGAAACTGGTCCCAGGATGCTTGTTTCCGGTCCAGGGAAGACATGGCTTGGCAGTTCGGGCTGGACTGTTCCCATGAGGCACAGGGTCAGACTGATTTGCATATGGCCATGTCTGAACTGGGGTGGTGGAGTGAGCTAAAGAATGATGATGGATTAAACCCAGATCATTTGACTGGTGGTGAGTGTTTGATTTGCTCTAGCGCTCCGTCCATCATCCCCTTTGGTATCGCTTTGTTCGCCCTAAGTTGGCAGGGTATGCCCAGACGTGGGTCCCTTGCTCACTTTGCCACTGGATTCAAGATAGCCTGGCTGATGAGGGTTTGAACCCGAAACCGGTCCCAGGATGCTTGTTTCCGGTCCAGGGAAGACATGGCTTGGCAGTTCGGGCTGGACTGTTCCCATGAGGCACAGAGGTCAGACTGATTTGCATATGGGCATGTCTGAACTGGGGTGGTGGAGTGAGCTAAAGAATGATGATGGATTAAACCCAGATCATTTGACTGGGGGTGAGTGTTTGATTTGCTCTGGCGCTCTGTCCATCATCCCCTTTGGTATCGCTTTGTTTGCCCTAAGTTGGCAGGGTATGCCCAGACGTGGGTCCCTTGCTCACTTTGCCACTGGATTCAAGATAGCCTGGCTGATGAGGGTTTTGAACCCGAAACCGGTCCCAGGATACTTGTTTCCGGTCCAGGGAAGGCATGGCTAGGCAGTTCGGGCTGGACTGTTCCCATGAGGCACAGGGTCAGAATGATTTGCATATGGCCATGTCTGAACTGGGGTGGTGGAGTGAGCTAAAGAATGATGATGGATTAAACCCAGATCATTTGACTGGGGGTGAGTGTTTGATTTGCTCTAGCGCTCCGTCCATCATCCCCTTTGGTATCACTTTGTTCGCCCTAAGTTGGCAGGGTATGCCCAGACGTGGGTTCCTTGCTCACTTTGCCACTGGATTCAAGATAGCCTGGCTGATGAGGGTTTTGAACCCGAAACCGGTCCCAGGATGCTTGTTTCCGGTCCAGGGAAGACATGGCTTGGCAGTTCGGGCTGGACTGTTCCCATGAGGCACAGGGTCAGACTGATTTGCATATGGCCATGTCTGAACTGGGGTGGTGGAGTGAGCTAAGAATGATGATGGATTAAACCCAGATCATTTGACTGGGGGTGAGTGTTTGATTTGCTCTAGCGCTCCGTCCATCATCCCCTTTGGTATCGCTTTGTTCGCCCTAAGTTGGCAGGGTATGCCCAGACGTGGGTCCCTTGCTCACTTTGCCACTGGATTCAAGATAGCCTGGCTGATGAGGGTTTTGAACCCGAAACCGGTCCCAGGATGCTTGTTTCTGGTCCAGGGAAGACATGGCTTGGCAGTTCGGGCTGGACTGTTCCCATGAGGCACAGGGTCAGACTGATTTGCATATGGCCATGTCTGAACTGGGGTGGTGGAGTGAGCTAAAGAATGATGATGGATTAAACCCAGATCATTTGACTGGGGTGAGTGTTTGATTTGCTCTAGCGCTTCGTCCATCATCCCCTTTGGTATCGCTTTATTTGCCCTAAGTTGGCAGGGTATGCCCAGACGTGGGTCCCTTGCTCACTTTGCCACTGGATTCAAGATAGCCTGGCTGATGAGGGTTTTGAAACCGAAACCGGTCCCAGGATGCTTGTTTCCTGTCCAGGGAAGACATGGCATGGCAGTTCGGGCTGGGCTGTTCCCATGAGGCACAGGGTCAGACTGATTTGCATATGGCCATGTCTGAACTGGGGTGGTGGAGTGAGCTAAAGAATGATGATGGATTAAACCCAGATCATTTGACTGGGGGTGAGTGTTTGATTTGCTCTAGCGCTCCGTCCATCATCCCCTTTGGTATCGCTTTGTTCGCCCTAAGTTGGCAGGGTATGCCCAGACGTGGGTCCCTTGCTCACTTTGCCACTGGATTCAAGATAGCCTGGCTGATGAGGGTTTTGAACCCGAAACCGGTCCCAGGATGTTTGTTTCCGGTCCAAGGAAGACATGACTTGGCAGTTCGGGCTGGACTTTTCCCATGAGGCACAGGGTCAGACTGATTTGCATATGGCCATGTCTGAACTGGGGTGGTGGAGTGAGCTAAAGAATGATGATGGATTAAACCCAGATCATTTGACTGGGGGTGAGTGTATGATTTGCTCTAGCGCTCCGTCCATCATCCCCTTTGGTATCGCTTTGTTCGCCCTAAGTTGGCAGGGTATGCCCAGACGTGGGTCCCTTGCTCACTTTGCCACTGGATTCAAGATAGCCTGGCTGATGAGGGTTTTGAACCCGAAACCGGTCCCAGGATGCTTGTTTCCGGTCCAGGGAAGACATGACTTGGCAGTTCGGGCTGGACTGTTCCCATGAGGCACAGGGTCAGACTGATTTGCATATGGCCATGTCTGAACTGGGGTGGTGGAGTGAGCTAAAGAATGATGATGGATTAAACCCAGATCATTTGACTGGGGGTGAGTGTTTGATTTTCTCTAGCGCTCCGTCCATCATCCCCTTTGGTATCGCTTTGTTCGCCCTAAGTTGGCAGGGTATGCCCAGACGTGTGTCCCTTGCTCACTTTGCCACTGGATTCAAGATAGCCTGGCTGATGAGGGTTTTGAACCCGAAACCGGTCCCAGGATTCTTGTTTCCGGTCCAGGAAGACATGGCTTGGCAGTTCGGGCTGGACTGTTCCCATGAGGCACAGGGTCAGACTGATTTGCATATGGCCATGTCTGAACTGGGGTGGTGGAGTGAGCTAAAGAATGATGATGGATTAAACCCAGATCATTTGACTGGGGGTGAGTGTTTGATTTGCTCTAGCGCTCCATCCATCATCCCCTTTGGTATCGCTTTGTTCGCCCTAAGTTGGCAGTGTATGCCCAGACGTGGGTCCTTGCTCACTTTGCCACTGGATTCAAGATAGCCTGGCTGATGAGGGTTTTGAACCCGAAACCGGTCCCAGGATTCTTGTTTCCGGTCCAGGAAGACATGGCTTGGCAGTTCGGGCTGGACTGTTCCCATGAGGCACAGGGTCAGACTGATTTGCATATGGCCATGTCTGAACTGTGGTGGTGGAGTGAGCTAAAGAATGATGATGGATTAAACCCAGATCATTTGACTGGGGGTGAGTGTTTGATTTGCTCTAGCGCTCCGTCCATCATCCCCTTTGGTATCGCTTTGTTCGCCCTAAGTTGGCAGGGTATGCCCAGACGTGTGTCCCTTGCTCACTTTGCCACTGGATTCAAGATAGCCTGGCTGATGAGGGTTTTGAACCCGAAACCGGTCCCAGGATTCTTGTTTCCGGTCCAGGGAAGACATGGCTTGGCAGTTCGGGCTGGACTGTTCCCATGAGGCACAGGGTCAGACTGATTTGCATATGGCCATGTCTGAACTGGGGTGGTGGAGTGAGCTAAAGAATGATGATGGATTAAACCCAGATCATTTGACTGGGGGTGAGTGTTTGATTTGCTCTAGCGCTCCATCCATCATCCCCTTTGGTATCGCTTTGTTCGCCCTAAGTTGGCAGTGTATGCCCAGATGTGGGTCCCTTGCTCACTTTGCCACTGGATTCAAGATAGCCTGGCTGATGAGGGTTTTGAACCCGAAACCGGTCCCAGGATGCTTGTTTCCGGTCCAGGGAAGACATGGCTTGGCAGTTCGGGCTGGACTGTTCCCATGAGGCACAGGGTCAGACTGATTTGCATATGGCCATGTCTGAACTGTGGTGGTGGAGTGAGCTAAAGAATGATGATGGATTAAACCCAGATCATTTGACTGGGGGTGAGTGTTTGATTTGCTCTAGCGCTCCGTCCATCATTCCCTTTGGTATCGCTTTGTTCGCCCTAAGTTGGCAGGGTATGCCCAGACGTGGGTCCCTTGCTCACTTTGCCACTGGATTCAAGATAGCCTGGCTGATGAGGGTTTTGAACCCGAAACCGGTCCCAGGATGCTTGTTTCCGGTCCAGGGAAGACATGGCTTGGCAGTTCGGGCTGGACTTTTCCCATGAGGCACAGGGTCAGACTGATTTGCATATGGCCATGTCTGAACTGGGGTGGTGGAGTGAGCTAAAGAATGATGATGGATTAAACCCAGATCATTTGACTGGGGGTAAGTGTTTGATTTGCTCTAGTGCTCCGTCCATAATCCCCATTGGTATCGCTTTGTTCGCCCTAAGTTGGCAGGATATGCCCAGACGTGGGTCCCTTGCTCACTTTGCCACTGGATTCAAGATAGCCTGGCTGATGAGGGTTTTGAACCCGAAACCGGTCCCAGGATGCTTGTTTCCGGTCCAGGAAGACATGGCTTGGCAGTTCGGGCTGGACTGTTCCCATGAGGCACAGGGTCAGACTGATTTGCATATGGCCATGTCTGAACTGGGGTGGTGGAGTGAGCTAAAGAATGATGATGGATTAAACCCAGATCATTTGACTGGGGGTGAGTGTTTGATTTGCTCTAGCGCTCCGTCCATCATCCCCTTTGGTATCGCTTTGTTCGCCCTAAGTTGGCAGGGTATGCCCAGACGTGGGTCCCTTGCTCACACTGCCACTGGATTCAAGATAGCCTGGCTGATGAGGGTTTTGAACCCGAAACCGGTCCCAGGATGCTTGTTTCCAGTCCAGGGAAGACATGGCTTGGCAGTTCGGGCTGGACTGTTCCCATGAGGCACAGGGTCAGACTGATTTGCATATGGCCATGTCTGAACTGGGGTGGTGGAGTGAGCTAAAGAATGATGATGGATTAAACCCAGATCATTTGATTGGGGGTGAGTGTTTGATTTGCTCTAGCGCTCCGTCCATCATCCCCTTTGGTATCGCTTTGTTCGCCCTAAGTTGGCAGGGTATGCCCAGATGTGGGTCCCTTGCTCACTTTGCCACTGGATTCAAGATAGCCTGGCTGATGAGGGTTTTGAACCCGAAACCGGTCCCAGGATGCTTGTTTCCGGTCCAGGGAAGACATGGCTTGGCAGTTCGGGCTGGACTGTTCCCATGAGGCACAGTGTCAGACTGATTTGCATATGGCCATGTCTGAACTGGGGTGGTGGAGTGAGCTAAAGAATGATGATGGATTAAACCCAGATCATTTGACTGGGGTGAGTGTTTGATTTGCTCTAGTGCTCCGTCCATCATCCCCTTTGGTATCGCTTTGTTCGCCCTAAGTTGGCAGGGTATGCCCAGACGTGAGTCCCTTGCTCACTTTGCCACTGGATTCAAGATAGCCTAGCTGATGAGGGTTTTGAACCCGAAACCGGTCCCAGGATGCTTGTTTCCAGTCCAGGGAAGACATGGCTTGGCAGTTCGGGCTGGACTGTTCCCATGAGGCACAGGGTCAGACTGATTTGCATATGGCCATGTCTGAACTGGGGTGGTGGAGTGAGCTAAAGAATGATGATGGGTTAAACCCAGATCATTTGACTGGGGGTGAGTGTTTGATTTGCTCTAGCGCTCCGTCCATCATTCCCTTTGGTATCGCTTTGTTCGCCCTAAGTTGGCAGGGTATGCCCAGACGTGGGTCCCTTGCTCACTTTGCCACTGGATTCAAGTTAGCCTGGCTGATGAAGGTTTTGAACCCGAAACCGGTCCCAGGATGCTTGTTTCCGGTCCAGGGTAGACGTGGCTTGGCAGTTCGGGCTGGACTGTTCCCATGAGGCACAGGGTCAGACTGATTTGCTTATGGCCATGTCTGAACTGGGGTGGTGGAGTGAGCTAAAGAATGATGATGGATTAAACCCAGATCATTTGACTGGGGGTGAGTGTTTGATTTGCTCTAGCGCTCCGTCCATCATCCCCTTTGGTATCGCTTTGTTCGCCCTAAGTTGGCAGGGTATGCCCAGAAGTGGGTCCCTTGCTCACTTTGCCACTGGATTCAAGATAGCCTGGCTGATGAGGGTTTTGAACCCGAAACCGGTCCCAGGATGCTTGTTTCCGGTCCAGGGAAGACATGGCTTGGCAGTTCGGGCTGGACTGTTCCCATGAGGCACAGGGTCAGACTGATTTGCATATGGCCATGTCTGAACTGGGGTGGTGGAGTGAGCTAAAGAATGATGATGGATTAAACCCAGATCATTTGACTGGGGGTGAGTGTTTGATTTGCTCTAGCGCTCTGTCCATCATCCCCTTTGGTATCGCTTTGTTCGCCCTAAGTTGGCAGGGTATGCCCAGACGTGGGTCCCTTGCTCACTTTGCCACTGGATTCAAGATACCCTGGCTGATGAGGGTTTTGAACCCGAAACCGGTCCCAGGATGCTTGTTTCCGGTCCAGGGAAGACATGGCTTGGCAGTTCGGGCTGGACTGTTCCCATGAGGCACAGGGTCAGATTGATTTGCATATGGCCATGTCTGAACTGGGGTGGTGGAGTGAGCTAAAGAATGATGATGGATTAAACCCAGATCATTTGACTGGGGGTGAGTGTTTGATTTGCTCTAGCGCTCCGTCCATCATCCCCTATGGTATCGCTTTGTTCGCCCTAAGTTGGCAGGGTATGCCCAGACGTGGGTCCCTTGCTCACTTTGCCACTGGATTCAAGATAGCCTGGCTGATGAGGGTTTTGAACCCGAAACCGGTCCCAGGATGCTTGTTTCCGGTCCAGGGAAGACATGGCTTAGCAGTTCGGGCTGGTCTGTTCCCATGAGGCACAGGGTCAGACTGATTTGCATATGGCCATGTCTGAACTGGGGTGGTGGAGTGAGCTAAAGAATGATGATGGATTAAACCCAGATCATTTGACTGGGGGTGAGTGTTTGATTTGCTCTAGCGCTCCGTCCATCATCCCCTTTGGTATCGCTTTGTTCGCCCTAAGTTGGCAGGGTATGCCCAGACGTGGGTCCCTTGCTCACTTTGCCACTGGATTCAAGATAGCCTGGCTGATGAGGGTTTTGAACCCGAAACCGGTCCCAGGATGCTTGTTTCCGGTCCAGGGAAGAGATGGCTTGGCAGTTCGGGCTGGACTGTTCCCATGAGGCACAGGGTCAGACTGATTTGCATATGGCCATGTCTGAACTGGGGTGGTGGAGTGAGCTAAAGAATGATGATGGATTAAACCCAGATCATTTGACTGGGGGTGAGTGTTTGATTTGCTCTAGCGCTCCGTCCATCATCCCCTTTGGTATCGCTTTGTTCGCCCTAAGTTGGCAGGGTATGCCCAGACGTGGGTCCCTTACTCACTTTGCCACTGGATTCAAGATAGCCTGGCTGATGAGGGTTTTGAACCCGAAGCCGGTCCCAGGATGCTTGTTTCCGGTCCAGGGAAGACATGGCTTGGCAGTTCGGGCTGGACTGTTCCCATGAGGCACAGGGTCAGACTGAATTGCATATGGCCATGTCTGAACTGGGGTGGTGGAGTGAGCTAAAGAATGATGATGGATTAAACCCAGATCATTTGACTGGGGTGAGTGTTTGATTTGCTCTAGCGCTCCGTCCATCATCCCCTTTGGTATCGCTTTGTTCGCCCTAAGTTGGCAGGGTATGCCCAGACGTGAGTCCCTTGCTCACTTTGCCACTGGATTCAAGATAGCCTGGCTGATGAGGGTTTTGAACCCGAAACCGGTCCCAGGATGCTTGTTTCCGGTCCAGGGAAGACATGGCTTGGCAGTTCGGGCTGGACTGTTCCCATGAGGCACAGGGTCAGACTGATTTGCATATGGCCATGTCTGAACTGGGGTGGTGGAGTGAGCTAAAGAATGATGATGGATTAAACCCAGATCATTTGACTGGGGGTGAGTGTTTGATTTGCTCTAGCGCTCCGTCCATCATTCCCTTTGGTATCGCTTTGTTCGCCCTATGTTGGCAAGGTATGCCCAGACGTGGGTCCCTTGCTCACTTTGCCGCTGGATTCAAGATAGCCTGGCTGATGAGGGTTTTGAACCCGAAACCGGTCACAGGATGCTTGTTTCCGGTCCAGGGAAGACATGGCTTGGCAGTTCGGGCTGGACTGTTCCCATGAGGCACAGGGTCAGACTGATTTGCATATGGCCATGTCTGAACTGGGGTGGTGGAGTGAGCTAAAGAATGATGATGGATTAAACCCAGATCATTTGACTGGGGGTGAGTGTTTGATTTGCTCTAGCGCTCTGTCCATCATCCCCTTTGGTATCGCTTTGTTCGCCCTAAGTTGGCAGGGTATGCCCAGACGTGGGTCCCTTGCTCACTTTGCCACTGGATTCAAGATAGCCTGGCTGATGAGGGTTTTGAACCCGAAACCGGTCCCAGGATGCTTGTTTCCGGTCCAGGGAAGACATGGCTTGGCAGTTCGGGCTGGACTGTTCCCATGAGGCACAGGGTCAGACAGATTTGCATATGGCCATGTCTGAACTGGGGTGGTGGAGTGAGCTAAAGAATGATGATGGATTAAACCCAGATCATTTGACTGGGGGTGAGTGTTTGATTTGTTCTAGCGCTCCGTCCATCATCCCCTTTGGTATCGCTTTGTTCGCCCTAAGTTGGCAGGGTATGCTCAGACGTGGGTCCCTTGCTCACTTTGCCACTGGATTCAAGATAGCCTGGCTGATGAGGGTTTTGAACCCGAAACCGGTCCCAGGATGCTTGTTTCCGGTCCAGGGAAGACATGGCTTGGCAGTTCGGGCTGGACTGTTCCCATGAGGCACAGGGTCAGACTGATTTGCATATGGCCATGTCTGAACTGGGGTGGTGGAGTGAGCTAAAGAATGATGATGGATTAAACCCAGATCATTTGACTGGGGGTGAGTGTTTGATTTGCTCTAGCGCTCCGTCCATCATCCCCTTTGGTATCGCTTTGTTCGCTCTAAGTTGGCAGGGTATGCCCAGACGTGGGTCCCTTGCTCACTTTGCCACTGGATTCAAGATAGCCTGGCTGATGAGGGTTTTGAACCCGAAACCGGTCCCAGGATGCTTGTTTCCGGTCCAGGGAAGAGATGGCTTGGCAGTTCGGGCTGGACTGTTCCCATGAGGCACAGGGTCAGACTGATTTGCATATGGCCATGTCTGAACTGGGGTGGTGGAGTGAGCTAAAGAATGATGATGGATTAAACCCAGATCATTTGACTGGGGGTGAGTGTTTGATTTGCTCTAGCGCTCCGTCCATCATCCCCTTTGGTATCGCTTTGTTCGCCCTAAGTTGGCAGGGTATGCCCAGACGTGGGTCCCTTGCTCACTTTGCCACTGGATTCAAGATAGCCTGGCTGATGAGGGTTTTGAACCCGAAACCGGTCCCAGGATTCTTGTTTCCGGTCCAGGGAAGACATGGCTTGGCAGTTCGGGCTGGACTGTTCCCATGAGGCACAGGGTCAGACTGATTTGCATATGGCCATGTCTGAACTGGGGTGGTGGAGTGAGCTAAAGAATGATGATGGATTAAACCCAGATCATTTGACTGGGGGTGAGTGTTTGATTTGCTCTAGCGCTCCATCCATCATCCCCTTTGGTATCGCTTTGTTCGCCCTAAGTTGGCAGTGTATGCCCAGACGTGGGTCCCTTGCTCACTTTGCCACTGGATTCAAGATAGCCTGGCTGATGAGGGTTTTGAACCCGAAACCGGTCCCAGGATTCTTGTTTCCGGTCCAGGGAAGACATGGCTTGGCAGTTCGGGCTGGACTGTTCCCATGAGGCACAGGGTCAGACTGATTTGCATATGGCCATGTCTGAACTGTGGTGGTGGAGTGAGCTAAAGAATGATGATGGATTAAACCCAGATCATTTGACTGGGGGTGAGTGTTTGATTTGCTCTAGCGCTCCGTCCATCATCCCCTTTGGTATCGCTTTGTTCGCCCTAAGTTGGCAGGGTATGCCCAGACGTGTGTCCCTTGCTCACTTTGCCACTGGATTCAAGATAGCCTGGCTGATGAGGGTTTTGAACCCGAAACCGGTCCCAGGATTCTTGTTTCCGGTCCAGGGAAGACATGGCTTGGCAGTTCGGGCTGGACTGTTCCCATGAGGCACAGGGTCAGACTGATTTGCATATGGCCATGTCTGAACTGGGGTGGTGGAGTGAGCTAAAGAATGATGATGGATTAAACCCAGATCATTTGACTGGGGGTGAGTGTTTGATTTGCTCTAGCGCTCCATCCATCATCCCCTTTGGTATCGCTTTGTTCGCCCTAAGTTGGCAGTGTATGCCCAGACGTTTGTCCCTTGCTCACTTTGCCACTGGATTCAAGATAGCCTGGCTGATGAGGGTTTTGAACCCGAAACCGGTCCCAGGATGCTTGTTTCCGGTCCAGGGAAGACATGGCTTGGCAGTTCGGGCTGGACTGTTCCCATGAGGCACAGGGTCAGACTGATTTGCATATGGCCATGTCTGAACTGTGGTGGTGGAGTGAGCTAAAGAATGATGATGGATTAAACCCAGATCATTTGACTGGGGGTGAGTGTTTGATTTGCTCTAGCGCTCCGTCCATCATTCCCTTTGGTATCGCTTTGTTCGCCCTAAGTTGGCAGGGTATGCCCAGACGTGGGTCCCTTGCTCACTTTGCCACTGGATTCAAGATAGCCTGGCTGATGAGGGTTTTGAACCCGAAACCGGTCCCAGGATGCTTGTTTCCGGTCCAGGGAAGACATGGCTTGGCAGTTCGGGCTGGACTTTTCCCATGAGGCACAGGGTCAGACTGATTTGCATATGGCCATGTCTGAACTGGGGTGGTGGAGTGAGCTAAAGAATGATGATGGATTAAACCCAGATCATTTGACTGGGGGTAAGTGTTTGATTTGCTCTAGTGCTCCGTCCATAATCCCCATTGGTATCGCTTTGTTCGCCCTAAGTTGGCAGGATATGCCCAGACGTGGGTCCCTTGCTCACTTTGCCACTGGATTCAAGATAGCCTGGCTGATGAGGGTTTTGAACCCGAAACCGGTCCCAGGATGCTTGTTTCCGGTCCAGGGAAGACATGGCTTGGCAGTTCGGGCTGGACTGTTCCCATGAGGCACAGGGTCAGACTGATTTGCATATGGCCATGTCTGAACTGGGGTGGTGGAGTGAGCTAAAGAATGATGATGGATTAAACCCAGATCATTTGACTGGGGGTGAGTGTTTGATTTGCTCTAGCGCTCCGTCCATCATCCCCTTTGGTATCGCTTTGTTCGCCCTAAGTTGGCAGGGTATGCCCAGACGTGGGTCCCTTGCTCACACTGCCACTGGATTCAAGATAGCCTGGCTGATGAGGGTTTTGAACCCGAAACCGGTCCCAGGATGCTTGTTTCCAGTCCAGGGAAGACATGGCTTGGCAGTTCGGGCTGGACTGTTCCCATGAGGCACAGGGTCAGACTGATTTGCATATGGCCATGTCTGAACTGGGGTGGTGGAGTGAGCTAAAGAATGATGATGGATTAAACCCAGATCATTTGATTGGGGGTGAGTGTTTGATTTGCTCTAGCGCTCCGTCCATCATCCCCTTTGGTATCGCTTTGTTCGCCCTAAGTTGGCAGGGTATGCCCAGATGTGGGTCCCTTGCTCACTTTGCCACTGGATTCAAGATAGCCTGGCTGATGAGGGTTTTGAACCCGAAACCGGTCCCAGGATGCTTGTTTCCGGTCCAGGGAAGACATGGCTTGGCAGTTCGGGCTGGACTGTTCCCATGAGGCACAGTGTCAGACTGATTTGCATATGGCCATGTCTGAACTGGGGTGGTGGAGTGAGCTAAAGAATGATGATGGATTAAACCCAGATCATTTGACTGGGGTGAGTGTTTGATTTGCTCTAGTGCTCCGTCCATCATCCCCTTTGGTATCGCTTTGTTCGCCCTAAGTTGGCAGGGTATGCCCAGACGTGAGTCCCTTGCTCACTTTGCCACTGGATTCAAGATAGCCTAGCTGATGAGGGTTTTGAACCCAAAACCGGTCCCAGGATGCTTGTTTCCAGTCCAGGGAAGACATGGCTTGGCAGTTCGGGCTGGACTGTTCCCATGAGGCACAGGGTCAGACTGATTTGCATATGGCCATGTCTGAACTGGGGTGGTGGAGTGAGCTAAAGAATGATGATGGGTTAAACCCAGATCATTTGACTGGGGGTGAGTGTTTGATTTGCTCTAGCGCTCCGTCCATCATTCCCTTTGGTATCGCTTTGTTCGCCCTAAGTTGGCAGGGTATGCCCAGACGTGGGTCCCTTGCTCACTTTGCCACTGGATTCAAGTTAGCCTGGCTGATGAAGGTTTTGAACCCGAAACCGGTCCCAGGATGCTTGTTTCCGGTCCAGGGTAGACGTGGCTTGGCAGTTCGGGCTGGACTGTTCCCATGAGGCACAGGGTCAGACTGATTTGCTTATGGCCATGTCTGAACTGGGGTGGTGGAGTGAGCTAAAGAATGATGATGGATTAAACCCAGATCATTTGACTGGGGGTGAGTGTTTTATTTGCTCTAGCGCTCCGTCCATCATCCCCTTTGGTATCGCTTTGTTCGCCCTAAGTTGGCAGGGTATGCCCAGAAGTGGGTCCCTTGCTCACTTTGCCACTGGATTCAAGATAGCCTGGCTGATGAGGGTTTTGAACCCGAAACCGGTCCCAGGATGCTTGTTTCCGGTCCAGGGAAGACATGGCTTGGCAGTTCGGGCTGGACTGTTCCCATGAGGCACAGGGTCAGACTGATTTGCATATGGCCATGTCTGAACTGGGGTGGTGGAGTGAGCTAAAGAATGATGATGGATTAAACCCAGATCATTTGACTGGGGGTGAGTGTTTGATTTGCTCTAGCGCTCTGTCCATCATCCCCTTTGGTATCGCTTTGTTCGCCCTAAGTTGGCAGGGTATGCCCAGACGTGGGTCCCTTGCTCACTTTGCCACTGGATTCAAGATACCCTGGCTGATGAGGGTTTTGAACCCGAAACCGGTCCCAGGATGCTTGTTTCCGGTCCAGGGAAGACATGGCTTGGCAGTTCGGGCTGGACTGTTCCCATGAGGCACAGGGTCAGATTGATTTGCATATGGCCATGTCTGAACTGGGGTGGTGGAGTGAGCTAAAGAATGATGATGGATTAAACCCAGATCATTTGACTGGGGGTGAGTGTTTGATTTGCTCTAGCGCTCCGTCCATCATCCCCTATGGTATCGCTTTGTTCGCCCTAAGTTGGCAGGGTATGCCCAGACGTGGGTCCCTTGCTCACTTTGCCACTGGATTCAAGATAGCCTGGCTGATGAGGGTTTTGAACCCGAAACCGGTCCCAGGATGCTTGTTTCCGGTCCAGGGAAGACATGGCTTAGCAGTTCGGGCTGGTCTGTTCCCATGAGGCACAGGGTCAGACTGATTTGCATATGGCCATGTCTGAACTGGGGTGGTGGAGTGAGCTAAAGAATGATGATGGATTCAACCCAGATCATTTGACTGGGGGTGAGTGTTTGATTTGCTCTAGCGCTCCGTCCATCATCCCCTTTGGTATCGCTTTGTTCGCCCTAAGTTGGCAGGGTATGCCCAGACGTGGGTCCCTTGCTCACTTTGCCACTGGTTTCAAGATAGCCTGGCTGATGAGGGTTTTGAACCCGAAACCGGTCCCAGGATGCTTGTTTCCGGTCCAGGGAAGACATGGCTTGGCAGTTCGGGCTGGACTGTTCCCATGAGGCACAGGGTCAGACTGATTTGCATATGGCCATGTCTGAACTGGGGTGGTGGAGTGAGCTAAAGAATGATGATGGATTAAACCCAGATCATTTGACTGGGGGTGAGTGTTTGATTTGCTCTAGCGCTCCGTCCATCATCCCCTTTGGTATCGCTTTGTTCGCTCTAAGTTGGCAGGGTATGCCCAGACGTGGGTCCCTTGCTCACTTTGCCACTGGATTCAAGATAGCCTGGCTGATGAGGGTTTTGAACCCGAAACCGGTCACAGGATGCTTGTTTCCGGTCCAGGGAAGAGATGGCTTGGCAGTTCGGGCTGGACTGTTCCCATGAGGCACAGGGTCAGACTGATTTGCATATGCCATGTCTGAACTGGGGTGGTGGAGTGAGCTAAAGAATGATGATGGATTAAACCCAGATCATTTGACTGGGGGTGAGTGTTTGATTTGCTCTAGCGCTCCGTCCATCATCCCCTTTGGTATCGCTTTGTTCGCCCTAAGTTGGCAGGGTATGCCCAGACGTGGGTCCCTTGCTCACTTTGCCACTGGATTCAAGATAGCCTGGCTGATGAGGGTTTTGAACCCGAAACCGGTCCCAGGATTCTTGTTTCCGGTCCAGGGAAGACATGGCTTGGCAGTTCGGGCTGGACTGTTCCCATGAGGCACAGGGTCAGACTGATTTGCATATGGCCATGTCTGAACTGGGGTGGTGGAGTGAGCTAAAGAATGATGATGGATTAAACCCAGATCATTTGACTGGGGGTGAGTGTTTGATTTGCTCTAGCGCTCCATCCATCATCCCCTTTGGTATCGCTTTGTTCGCCCTAAGTTGGCAGTGTATGCCCAGACGTGGGTCCCTTGCTCACTTTGCCACTGGATTCAAGATAGCCTGGCTGATGAGGGTTTTGAACCCGAAACCGGTCCCAGGATTCTTGTTTCCGGTCCAGGGAAGACATGGCTTGGCAGTTCGGGCTGGACTGTTCCCATGAGGCACAGGGTCAGACTGATTTGCATATGGCCATGTCTGAACTGTGGTGGTGGAGTGAGCTAAAGAATGATGATGGATTAAACCCAGATCATTTGACTGGGGGTGAGTGTTTGATTTGCTCTAGCGCTCCGTCCATCATCCCCTTTGGTATCGCTTTGTTCGCCCTAAGTTGGCAGGGTATGCCCAGACGTGTGTCCCTTGCTCACTTTGCCACTGGATTCAAGATAGCCTGGCTGATGAGGGTTTTGAACCCGAAACCGGTCCCAGGATTCTTGTTTCCGGTCCAGGGAAGACATGGCTTGGCAGTTCGGGCTGGACTGTTCCCATGAGGCACAGGGTCAGACTGATTTGCATATGGCCATGTCTGAACTGGGGTGGTGGAGTGAGCTAAAGAATGATGATGGATTAAACCCAGATCATTTGACTGGGGGTGAGTGTTTGATTTGCTCTAGCGCTCCATCCATCATCCCCTTTGGTATCGCTTTGTTCGCCCTAAGTTGGCAGTGTATGCCCAGACGTTTGTCCCTTGCTCACTTTGCCACTGGATTCAAGATAGCCTGGCTGATGAGGGTTTTGAACCCGAAACCGGTCCCAGGATGCTTGTTTCCGGTCCAGGGAAGACATGGCTTGGCAGTTCGGGCTGGACTGTTCCCATGAGGCACAGGGTCAGACTGATTTGCATATGGCCATGTCTGAACTGTGGTGGTGGAGTGAGCTAAAGAATGATGATGGATTAAACCCAGATCATTTGACTGGGGGTGAGTGTTTGATTTGCTCTAGCGCTCCGTCCATCATTCCCTTTGGTATCGCTTTGTTCGCCCTAAGTTGGCAGGGTATGCCCAGACGTGGGTCCCTTGCTCACTTTGCCACTGGATTCAAGATAGCCTGGCTGATGAGGGTTTTGAACCCGAAACCGGTCCCAGGATGCTTGTTTCCGGTCCAGGGAAGACATGGCTTGGCAGTTCGGGCTGGACTTTTCCCATGAGGCACAGGGTCAGACTGATTTGCATATGGCCATGTCTGAACTGGGGTGGTGGAGTGAGCTAAAGAATGATGATGGATTAAACCCAGATCATTTGACTGGGGGTAAGTGTTTGATTTGCTCTAGTGCTCCGTCCATAATCCCCATTGGTATCGCTTTGTTCGCCCTAAGTTGGCAGGATATGCCCAGACGTGGGTCCCTTGCTCACTTTGCCACTGGATTCAAGATAGCCTGGCTGATGAGGGTTTTGAACCCGAAACCGGTCCCAGGATGCTTGTTTCCGGTCCAGGGAAGACATGGCTTGGCAGTTCGGGCTGGACTGTTCCCATGAGGCACAGGGTCAGACTGATTTGCATATGGCCATGTCTGAACTGGGGTGGTGGAGTGAGCTAAAGAATGATGATGGATTAAACCCAGATCATTTGACTGGGGGTGAGTGTTTGATTTGCTCTAGCGCTCCGTCCATCATCCCCTTTGGTATCGCTTTGTTCGCCCTAAGTTGGCAGGGTATGCCCAGACGTGGGTCCCTTGCTCACACTGCCACTGGATTCAAGATAGCCTGGCTGATGAGGGTTTTGAACCCGAAACCGGTCCCAGGATGCTTGTTTCCAGTCCAGGGAAGACATGGCTTGGCAGTTCGGGCTGGACTGTTCCCATGAGGCACAGGGTCAGACTGATTTGCATATGGCCATGTCTGAACTGGGGTGGTGGAGTGAGCTAAAGAATGATGATGGATTAAACCCAGATCATTTGATTGGGGGTGAGTGTTTGATTTGCTCTAGCGCTCCGTCCATCATCCCCTTTGGTATCGCTTTGTTCGCCCTAAGTTGGCAGGGTATGCCCAGATGTGGGTCCCTTGCTCACTTTGCCACTGGATTCAAGATAGCCTGGCTGATGAGGGTTTTGAACCCGAAACCGGTCCCAGGATGCTTGTTTCCGGTCCAGGGAAGACATGGCTTGGCAGTTCGGGCTGGACTGTTCCCATGAGGCACAGTGTCAGACTGATTTGCATATGGCCATGTCTGAACTGGGGTGGTGGAGTGAGCTAAAGAATGATGATGGATTAAACCCAGATCATTTGACTGGGGTGAGTGTTTGATTTGCTCTAGTGCTCCGTCCATCATCCCCTTTGGTATCGCTTTGTTCGCCCTAAGTTGGCAGGGTATGCCCAGGCGTGAGTCCCTTGCTCACTTTGCCACTGGATTCAAGATAGCCTGGCTGATGAGGGTTTTGAACCCAAAACCGGTCCCAGGATGCTTGTTTCCAGTCCAGGGAAGACATGGCTTGGCAGTTCGGGCTGGACTGTTCCCATGAGGCACAGGGTCAGACTGATTTGCATATGGCCATGTCTGAACTGGGGTGGTGGAGTGAGCTAAAGAATGATGATGGGTTAAACCCAGATCATTTGACTGGGGGTGAGTGTTTGATTTGCTCTAGCGCTCCGTCCATCATTCCCTTTGGTATCGCTTTGTTCGCCCTAAGTTGGCAGGGTATGCCCAGACGTGGGTCCCTTGCTCACTTTGCCACTGGATTCAAGTTAGCCTGGCTGATGAAGGTTTTGAACCCGAAACCGGTCCCAGGATGCTTGTTTCCGGTCCAGGGTAGACGTGGCTTGGCAGTTCGGGCTGGACTGTTCCCATGAGGCACAGGGTCAGACTGATTTGCTTATGGCCATGTCTGAACTGGGGTGGTGGAGTGAGCTAAAGAATGATGATGGATTAAACCCAGATCATTTGACTGGGGGTGAGTGTTTTATTTGCTCTAGCGCTCCGTCCATCATCCCCTTTGGTATCGCTTTGTTCGCCCTAAGTTGGCAGGGTATGCCCAGAAGTGGGTCCCTTGCTCACTTTGCCACTGGATTCAAGATAGCCTGGCTGATGAGGGTTTTGAACCCGAAACCGGTCCCAGGATGCTTGTTTCCGGTCCAGGGAAGACATGGCTTGGCAGTTCGGGCTGGACTGTTCCCATGAGGCACAGGGTCAGACTGATTTGCATATGGCCATGTCTGAACTGGGGTGGTGGAGTGAGCTAAAGAATGATGATGGATTAAACCCAGATCATTTGACTGGGGGTGAGTGTTTGATTTGCTCTAGCGCTCTGTCCATCATCCCCTTTGGTATCGCTTTGTTCGCCCTAAGTTGGCAGGGTATGCCCAGACGTGGGTCCCTTGCTCACTTTGCCACTGGATTCAAGATACCCTGGCTGATGAGGGTTTTGAACCCGAAACCGGTCCCAGGATGCTTGTTTCCGGTCCAGGGAAGACATGGCTTGGCAGTTCGGGCTGGACTGTTCCCATGAGGCACAGGGTCAGATTGATTTGCATATGGCCATGTCTGAACTGGGGTGGTGGAGTGAGCTAAAGAATGATGATGGATTAAACCCAGATCATTTGACTGGGGGTGAGTGTTTGATTTGCTCTAGCGCTCCGTCCATCATCCCCTATGGTATCGCTTTGTTCGCCCTAAGTTGGCAGGGTATGCCCAGACGTGGGTCCCTTGCTCACTTTGCCACTGGATTCAAGATAGCCTGGCTGATGAGGGTTTTGAACCCGAAACCGGTCCCAGGATGCTTGTTTCCGGTCCAGGGAAGACATGGCTTAGCAGTTCGGGCTGGTCTGTTCCCATGAGGCACAGGGTCAGACTGATTTGCATATGGCCATGTCTGAACTGGGGTGGTGGAGTGAGCTAAAGAATGATGATGGATTCAACCCAGATCATTTGACTGGGGGTGAGTGTTTGATTTGCTCTAGCGCTCCGTCCATCATCCCCTTTGGTATCGCTTTGTTCGCCCTAAGTTGGCAGGGTATGCCCAGACGTGGGTCCCTTGCTCACTTTGCCACTGGTTTCAAGATAGCCTGGCTGATGAGGGTTTTGAACCCGAAACCGGTCCCAGGATGCTTGTTTCCGGTCCAGGGAAGACATGGCTTGGCAGTTCGGGCTGGACTGTTCCCATGAGGCACAGGGTCAGACTGATTTGCATATGGCCATGTCTGAACTGGGGTGGTGGAGTGAGCTAAAGAATGATGATGGATTAAACCCAGATCATTTGACTGGGGGTGAGTGTTTGATTTGCTCTAGCGCTCCGTCCATCATCCCCTTTGGTATCGCTTTGTTCGCCCTAAGTTGGCAGGGTATGCCCAGACGTGGGTCCCTTGCTCACTTTGCTACTGGATTCAAGATAGCCTGGCTGATGAGGGTTTTGAACCCGAAACCGGTCCCAGGATGCTTGTTTCCGGTCCAGGAAGAGATGGCTTGGCAGTTCGGGCTGGACTGTTCCCATGAGGCACAGGGTCAGACTGATTTGCATATGGCCATGTCTGAACTGGGGTGGTGGAGTGAGCTAAAGAATGATGATGGATTAAACCCAGATCATTTGACTGGGGGTGAGTGTTTGATTTGCTCTAGCGCTCCGTCCATCATCCCCTTTGGTATCGCTTTGTTCGCCCTAAGTTGGCAGGGTATGCCCAGACGTGGGTCCCTTACTCACTTTGCCACTGGATTCAAGATAGCCTGGCTGATGAGGGTTTTGAACCCGAAGCCGGTCCCAGGATGCTTGTTTCCGGTCCAGGGAAGACATGGCTTGGCAGTTCGGGCTGGACTGTTCCCATGAGGCACAGGGTCAGACTGAATTGCATATGGCCATGTCTGAACTGGGGTGGTGGAGTGAGCTAAAGAATGATGATGGATTAAACCCAGATCATTTGACTGGGGTGAGTGTTTGATTTGCTCTAGCGCTCCGTCCATCATCCCCTTTGGTATCGCTTTGTTCGCCCTAAGTTGGCAGGGTATGCCCAGACGTGAGTCCCTTGCTCACTTTGCCACTGGATTCAAGATAGCCTGGCTGATGAGGGTTTTGAACCCGAAACCGGTCACAGGATGCTTGTTTCCGGTCCAGGGAAGACATGGCTTGGCAGTTCGGGCTGAACTGTTCCCATGAGGCACAGGGTCAGACTGATTTGCATATGGCCATGTCTGAACTGGGGTGGTGGAGTGAGCTAAAGAATGATGATGGATTAAACCCAGATCATTTGACTGGGGGTGAGTGTTTGATTTGCTCTAGCGCTCCGTCCATCATTCCCTTTGGTATCGCTTTGTTCGCCCTATGTTGGCAAGGTATGCCCAGACGTGGGTCCCTTGCTCACTTTGCCGCTGGATTCAAGATAGCCTGGCTGATGAGGGTTTTGAACCCGAAACCGGTCCTAGGATGCTTGTTTCCGGTCCAGGGAAGACATGGCTTGGCAGTTCGGGCTGGACTGTTCCCATGAGGCACAGGGTCAGACTGATTTGCATATGGCCATGTCTGAACTGGGGTGGTGGAGTGAGCTAAAGAATGATGATGGATTAAACCCAGATCATTTGACTGGGGGTGAGTGTTTGATTTGCTCTAGCGCTCTGTCCATCATCCCCTTTGGTATCGCTTTGTTCGCCCTAAGTTGGCAGGGTATGCCCAGACGTGGGTCCCTTGCTCACTTTGCCACTGGATTCAAGATAGCCTGGCTGATGAGGGTTTTGAACCCGAAACCGGTCCCAGGATGCTTGTTTCCGGTCCAGGGAAGACATGGCTTGGCAGTTCGGGCTGGACTGTTCCCATGAGGCACAGGGTCAGACAGATTTGCATATGGCCATGTCTGAACTGGGGTGGTGGAGTGAGCTAAAGAATGATGATGGATTAAACCCAGATCATTTGACGGGGGTGAGTGTTTGATTTGTTCTAGCGCTCCGTCCATCATCCCCTTTGGTATCGCTTTGTTCGCCCTAAGTTGGCAGGGTATGCTCAGACGTGGGTCCCTTGCTCACTTTGCCACTGGATTCAAGATAGCCTGGCTGATGAGGGTTTTGAACCCGAAACCGGTCCCAGGATGCTTGTTTCCGGTCCAGGGAAGACATGGCTTGGCAGTTCGGGCTGGACTGTTCCCATGAGGCACAGGGTCAGACTGATTTGCATATGGCCATGTCTGAACTGGGGTGGTGGAGTGAGCTAAAGAATGATGATGGATTAAACCCAGATCATTTGACTGGGGGTGAGTGTTTGATTTGCTCTAGCGCTCCGTCCATCATCCCCTTTGAGTATCGCTTTGTTCGCTCTAAGTTGGCAGGGTATGCCCAGACGTGGGTCCCTTGCTCACTTTGCCACTGGATTCAAGATAGCCTGGCTGATGAGGGTTTTGAACCCGAAACCGGTCTCAGGATGCTTGTTTCCGGTCCAGGGAAGAGATGGCTTGGCAGTTCGGGCTGGACTGTTCCCATGAGGCACAGGGTCAGACTGATTTGCATATGGCCATGTCTGAACTGGGGTGGTGGAGTGAGCTAAAGAATGATGATGGATTAAACCCAGATCATTTGACTGGGGGTGAGTGTTTGATTTGCTCTAGCGCTCCGTCCATCATCCCCTTTGGTATCGCTTTGTTCGCCCTAAGTTGGCAGGGTATGCCCAGACGTGGGTCCCTTGCTCACTTTGCCACTGGATTCAAGATAGCCTGGCTGATGAGGGTTTTGAACCCGAAACCGGTCCCAGGATGCTTGTTTCCGGTCCAGGGAAGACATGGCTTGGCAGTTCGGGCTGGACTGTTCCCATGAGGCACAGGGTCAGACTGATTTGCATATGGCCATATCTGAACTGGGGTGGTGGAGTGAGCTAAAGAATGATGATGGATTAAACCCAGATCATTTGACTGGGGGTGAGTGTTTGATTTGCTCTAGCGCTCCGTCCATCATCCCCTTTGGTATCGCTTTGTTCGCCATAAGTTGTCAGGGTATGCCCAGACGTGGGTGCCTTGCTCACTTTGCCACTGGATTCAAGATAGCCTGGCTGATGAGGGTTTTGAACCCGAAACCGGTCCCAGGATGCTTGTTTCCGGTCCAGGGAAGACATGGCTTGGCAGTTCGGGCTGGACTGTTCCCATGAGGCACAGGGTCAGACTGATTTGCATATGGCCATGTCTGAACTGGGGTGGTGGAGTGAGCTAAAGAATGATGATGGATTAAACCCAGATCATTTGACTGGGGGTGAGTGTTTGATTTGCTCTAGCGCTCCGTCCATCATCCCCTTTGGTATCGCTTTGTTCGCCCTAAGTTGGCAGGGTATGCCCAGACGTGGGTCCCTTGCTCACTTTGCCACTGGATTCAAGATAGCCTGGCTGATGAGGGTTTTGAACCCGAAACCGGTCCCAAGATGCTTGTTTCCGGTCCAGGGAAGACATGGCTTGTCAGTTCGGGCTGGACTGTTCCCATGAGGCACAGGGTCAGACTGATTTGCATATGGCCATGTCTGAACTGGGGTGGTGGAGTGAGCTAAAGAATGATGATGGATTAAACCCAGATCATTTGACTGGGGGTGAGTGTTTGATTTGCTCTAGCGCTCCGTCCATCATCCCCTTTGGTATCGCTTTGTTCGCCCTAAGTTGGCAGGGTATGCCCAGACGTGGGTCCCCTGCTCACTTTGCCACTGGATTCAAGATAGCCTGGCTGATGAGGGTTTTGAACCCGAAACCGGTCCCAGGATGCTTGTTTCCGGTCCTAGGGAAGATATGGCTTGGCAGTTCGGGCTGGACTGTTCCCATGAGGCACAGGGTCAGACTGATTTGCATATGGCCATGTCTGAACTGGGGTGGTGGAGTGAGCTAAAGAATGATGATGGATTAAACCCAGATCATTTGACTGGGGGTGAGTGTTTGATTTGCTCTAGCGCTCCGTCCATCATCCCCTTTGGTATCGCTTTGTTCGCCCTAAGTTGGCAGGGTATGCCCAGACGTGGGTCCCTTGCTCACTTTGCCACTGGATTCAAGATAGCCTGGCTGATGAGGGTTTTGTACCCGAAACCGGTCCCAGGATGCTTGTTTCCGGTCCAGGGAAGACATGGCTTGGCAGTTCGGGCTGGACTGTTCCCATGAGGCACAGGGTCAGACTGATTTGCATATGGCCATGTCTGAACTGGGGTGGTGGAGTGAGCTAAAGAATGATGATGGATTAAACCCAGATCATTTGACTGGGGGTGAGTGTTTGATTTGCTCTAGCGCTCCGTCCATCATCCCCTTTGGTATCGCTGTATTTTACTAAATGGGCAGCTGTCTTGGAGATGTTGTCATTCTGCCATACATGGTCTAACAGTTTGCAAATACCCTTAGCACTGATATGGGCCGGGCCATGGGCCATAGTCACTACAGGAAGAACATATGCATCTGGCAACATCCATCTCTGCTTCCTGACTTGTCAATCCAACATCCTTCATCATTTAAATTCGCTGTACTTTCTTGCCACACCGCTAATTCCTCCACCGTGGCCTCACTCTGGATCTCCTTCATGTTTTCCAGTGTGTCCTCAAACATGGAGAACTCGGGCACCTGCTACAAACATTATTTTCATTTTAGTGCTGGCTGTCTCCTTAGCAGTCTGATCTGCAAAAGCGTTCCCCTCACCCACCTTGTCAGTAACCTTCTTATGAGCGCTGCACTTCACAATCACCAATTTCTTAGGGAGTGTCAGGGCAGACAGAAGCCTCTGTATAAGAGGACCATGCTGAATACGTGTCCCATGGGAGGTAAGGAACCCTCTCTCTGCCCAGAGCCGACCGAAAATATGGGCGACCCCGAAGGCGTACTGGTTGTCAGTATAAATATTAACAACCAGTCCCTTGCTCAATTCACAAGCTCGAATAAGGGCGACTAATTCAGCTGCCTGGGCGGACTGATAGGGAACTTGTGATGTCTCAACTACCGTGTGCAGTGTAGTGACTGCATATGCTGCAGTGGTGGTGCCATCTGGTAATTTGAAACAAGAGCCATCGACATATTGTTCCCCTTGGGAGTCGGATAAGGGAACATCAGTCAGGTCTACCCGTCCCTTCGTCTCTTCCTCCATCTGAAAAATGCAATCATGTATGTCAATCTCCTCATTTTCAGAAGGGAGGGGTAGTAACGTGGCTGGATTCAGAGTGGCACAACATTTGATCGTGATGTGCTTTTGGAAGAGCGTTAGCTCATAACCGGTCAGACATGCACTGGTGAGGTGCTGCGTCCTTGTCTTATTCAAAAGTGTTTCCACAGCATGGGGTACCATGACTGTGAGGTCGGCATCAAGTACGAGTCCCGCCGATTATCTGATTGAGACAGCCACAGCCGCAACCGCTCTTAGACAGCTCGGAAGGGCTCGCGCGACAGGGTCATGCTCAGTGGAGACATAAGCACACGGTCATTGCATATCCCCAAATTTTTGTGTTAAAACAGAAAGCGCACAACCACCCAGCTCATGGACGTACAACACAAAACATTTTTCATAGTTAGGGATACCAAGCACTGGAGCCAAGCAAAGCGCAGTTTTTAATTGCTCAAAAGACTTCTGACACTCTGGCATCCAAGGCAGGGGCTCATGCACATCTTTTAGTGTTAGTACAAGCAGAGGCTTAACAAGCAGTGAGTATCCAGGTATCCACTGCCTGCAATAGGAAGTGATACCTATGTAAGCGCGCACATCTTTCTGAGTTTGCGGAACAGGCATTTTCACAATGGTACTGATGCGCTCAGGGGTCAATCGTCTACCCTCCTTCGACAGTAGGTGACTTAAATAGGTGACCTCCTGTCGACAATCCTGAAATTTGGAAAGGGATACCTTATGACCATGGTCAGCTAGATGGAGCAACAACCGTACTATCTCTACAACTTTGTTCTGTGTCTGAGGCGATGAGCAGGTCATCAACATTTTGTAGTAATACATTACCTGTGGGGAGCGACAAGGAATCTAGTTGACTTTTCAATGCCTGACTATAAATACTCGGACTTTCTGTATAGCCTTGAGGAGCGCAACAGAATCTAAAGTTTCTACCAGCTAGGGTGAACCCAAACAGATACCTGCTGTCAGGATGAATGGGGATACTGAAGAAGGCCTTTTTCAAGTCAATGACAGAAAAGAATTTAGCAGAAGAAGGAATCATCGTTAAGAGGGTCGTGTAGGGGCAAGATGGCCGCTGACTGACCGCGAGGAAGGCAGCTCCGGCTCTGCACTCCTCTGTGAGACCCCTGTGAAATCGGTGGCGGGCTCAAACGGATATGCTTGAGTGGACAGAGCAGGCTATTGATGAGTGCTGGACGAAGGATCGCTCTTTTCGTGCTGGTTTGTGGTCGGCGTGGCACTTTCGGACTTTGACTTTGTGGCAGATTTCCGAAAGTATCCGGCGTTTGTTATCCCGATTGAAACGCAGGATGGCTCCAAAGGCGAGTAAAATTGCGAAAGACGCAGCAGCTACAAGGGAGGCTTTGAAGGAGACTAAGGGGAGCCTGAAGGATGGCATCTCGGAAACGGCGTCTAGCGTGGGTCAGATCCGACGTGGGGGCATCCAAAAAAAGAACGAGGACACTTTGAAGGTAAAAGATGCTGGGGTCGCCGGCGGTACAAGACGACGCGTGGCCAGCGCGGCTGGTGCTGGAGATGGTGTGCAACGGCAGCCTTCAGTTTTGGAGGCATTTGGGTTGGTGACGGCCTCGGCTCCGGCTCCTGTGTTAGCGATGACTTCGAAGGCTGCTCTGATGGCAGCTTTGATGACAGCTGATGACCCCCCCGGCCTTCCGGACGCAATTTCTACACATATGGAATTCGAAGAGAGTCTCTCTTTATCAGGTAACTCCGTTCTCCATTTGGAAAATATTAAGCCTACCGAAACTGCTGAGTCCATCCAGGTGGATTCTGGGACAGGTAGTTCTCTTCCTCTCCTGCAAGCAATGCAAATTATAAGTCCTGGCCAGGAACAGAGCAAAGTTAGTCAGATGGATACAATAAGAGCGGGTGAGCTTCCGCTGGATACTTTGTCAAATGAAATTGATGAGGCTGAGGCTACAGTATCCCGGATCTCTATGGGTGATAAGGAAGATAAAATGATGGATGGCATTAACGAGGAAGGAGGAGAAGTTCCCCTTGATGACGCATTCTGTCAAACCCATGTACTACCAGCCACACAGGCCAGTGAGCACTGTTATACTAGCGACACTCTTGGCGGTCAGATTAATCACGTGGCAATAATCCCTTGGCAGAGTGTCCCCGTGTTTTCCCCAGAAGGAGGGGGGGGGAAACATTTTTCACTGAACGACGACTCAGACACATCAGAAGTCAGTGAGTTAGAATCTTCTCAGGAAACGGCCTCTGGGGAGTCTTCTGCTACACAGAAAAAGCGGTATAGTCGTTCTTTAAATGCAAGGCGACGGACTAAAACTAAAATGAGGTCTACAGATTCTGCCACCCGGAAGCTGGAATGGGACTATTCCGCTTCTGTCCTGACAGCGGGTACTAGCAGTGGGCTTGATGCAGGAAACACGGGCCATTCTGGCGCTGCAGAATTAATTGAATCTGGTAGTGTATCTGCCTTCACTCCCGCTACGACATTGGACTTATTGTATTCTACCCTAAAACAAATGCAGGGGAGGCACGGCAGGAGAGTAAAAGATCATTATTAGTTAATAAAAAGCTGCAAGGGGCTATTCGGAAGATGAACAAGGTGTGTATCGACATTTCGGAGCGGGTTACCCATGTTGAAGAACGAACTGCGGCTGTTGAGGCGGAGGTTGATAAACTACAATCATTTAAGATCACTCAAGAGAAGCAATCCTTGGATGTCTGCTGGAAGCTCGAGGACTTTGAGAATCGGCAGCGTCGCAATAATGTACGATTGCTGGGTCTGGAAGAAAATATAGAGGGAGAGAACATTATGGCCTTCGTTGTCACACTGTTGAAGGGCGCCTTCCCGGAACTCCTCCAATGGAACTGGGAGGTGGAAATTCAGCGGGCTCACCGCTTTCCAATGTTTAGGAAAGCTCATGCTAAAAGTCAAGGGGAGCGCCCAAGAGCCATACTAATCTACGTGGGCAACTATCTGTTAAGGCAGGCTATAATAGACAAGGCAAGACCAGACTCAAAACGTACATTCGAGGGGCATACCTTCTTCGCTCGGCCGGATTTTTGCCATACAACGGTCGAGCGGAGATGGAGACTTCGACAAATGATTGCCCCGTTCCAAGGAGCAGGCTGTGAAGCCTTTCTTTTATTTCCCTCTAGGCTTAAGGTTTTGTATCAAGGAAAGGTTAGAATGTTTTTTTCCGAGGTGAAGGCTCAGGAATTTCTCACTGAGATAACGGAGAGGCGGGTGCAAACCGTACCAGCTAATAGGGGATCTGGGAGGGGGAATAATCTCTGATTAATGGGGGTCGTTTGGGGAGTGTCTGGGGAGCGCTCTGGATTTTCTTTGTTTAAACATGGTGTTTTTGTAGGAATTTTGGGATTAGGGGGCATATCCTTGTTGGATTTATCATCGTGTGGTTCACTTAAGTTACTTATCAGGTGTTTTTACAGGGGTCTCCGGGGGGAGGGTCGGCACTGCCTGAGTTGGAAGCTCAGCTGCCATACCTAGGTCATGCCTGACCTAGCTGCCTGTAAGGGGTGCAGGGGGGGTGGGGGCTGGGAGGGTGGGGGTGGGTTTTCTTGGAGGTTGGTTTTGGATCAGCACAATGGGAGGCTGCACGTTTAGCAAGGTTTACAGAAAAACTGAGTAGGTTGAAGCAAGCTTTTTTGATGTGGCTTAATGATGATGGGCTAAAGAGAGTGACGGATATTAAAGTAAACATAATGAGCTTTATAGCGGATGGTATGGGGAGGTTCATTTATAAGGAAAGTGCGAATTTGAAGGTATGAATTTACGAATTGTGACAGTAAATATCTGTGGATTGAATGATCAACATAAGAGGCATAAGGTGGCTATCTGGCTTAAAACTTTACGGGTAGATTTTATTTGTGTTCAAGAAACGCATATAGAAAGTTGCAGAGCTTTAATACTAGAACAACTAGGATATAAACTTTTGGTACATACAACGCAAGGCTCGCGCACAAGAGGGGTGGCAATCCTCACCCGGAGGACTGCTGTTACAGTTATAAGAAAGTCTGGAGATCAATGGGGGCGATGGGTACTACTAGAATGCATTATAGATAGCAATAGATTTACATTGTGTTCTCTTTATGGATCTACTAGGGACGATCCGGAAATTTTTGAATTTCTAGATTCAAACTTAGCTCTATGGCCCTCCCCTATGATTATCTGTGGGGATTTTAATATTAATGGTTTGGGGGCTCAGTGGGGCACTTTAGGAAGTAATTACTCGGGTAGGAAAAAAAGGACTGGTAATGCGTTAGATAACCTAATAAGGAATAATGGTTTAACTGATATGTGGGCACATCTGAAACCTACTGAACTTGGCAGTACATTTTTTTCCGCACCACATAAGATTATCTCTCGTTTAGACTACTTTTTGGCTTCTCATCATCTTCTTCCCAATTCCAGTATAGAATTGATCCCTCGGATATTATCTGACCATAATCCATTAATCCTTACAGTTAGCTTTATAGGGGAGGGAAGCAACCTCGGGGCTGGACTTTCGAGCGGAGGCTGTTATATGATCCAGAATATGTCCTATATATGAAAGGTTGGATTAAAGAATTTTGGGAGTACAACCGAGGAGTGCAAATATAGGAATCGTATGGGACGCTTTTAAAGCGGGGGTTAGAGGGGAGACGACTAGCTATAGTTTTTATCGACAGAAAAAGGAACGACAACGAGAGGAGGAGGTTAAAATTAATCTGATAAAACTGGAAGAGGTATTGGCTGCCACTCTTAGCCAGGGCAGGTCGGCTGATGAGATTATACTTCGGCTTGCTATTAAAAAGACTGAGGCGGGTGAACATATTGCTGCAAAGGTTGCTGAAATTTATCTAGCAAAAAAGAACATTGCCATGAATATAATGAGAGGGTGGGGCATACATTGGCAGTAAGAGCTAGACAGAAAACCGTGGCTGGCCAGATAACGGAAATCTATGACAAGCATAAAAGGGTAATAACCGACCCCTCCGGGATCCGAGAGACGTTTAGGCTTTTTTATCATCATTTATATACTGAAGATTCATTAGAGACGCCATTGGAAACCCGAAAATACTTAGATAGAATTGCTGTAAATAAAGTTAACCTGGCTGATAGGGAGAATTTGGAACGTGCCTTGTCTCAAGAAGAGATAACGAGAGCCTTATTAGATTTACCTTCGGGTAAGGCAGTCGGACCAGATCAGATCCCATTGGAGTTCTATAAAATATTTTTAGATATTATTGGATTGGATCTGTGTGAGGTAATTCTGCAGGCTCAAAGGGGGCCCCGCACCCGAGTCTTGGGCTGGTGCGGACGTTGTGGTCTTTTAAAAAAAGATAAGCCACCGAGGGAGCCCGGCTCTTATCGCCCCATAACATTATTGAATAGTGATGTAAAAAAATTTCTAAAGCTATCGCCACAAGACTAAATAAAATTATAAAGAAAAGTATTCATCCGTGTCAACATGGGTTTATAATAGGTCGGGGGACCACTCAGCATGTACGGCGAGTGATAACACTCTTTGATGCAATGAAGGCCTCAGGGGACCCTATGGCTGCCTTGCTGCTTGATGCTGAAAAGGCATTTGATAGGGTCTCCTGGGGGTTTTTATGGGAATCATTGAGATGGTTTGGGTTAGGGGAGGGCTTTATTAAAACTATTCAGGTACTCTATTTAACACCTACGGCTCGCTTAAGGCTGAATGGTGTATATACACAATCTTTTGCTATACAACGGGGGACGCGGCAGGGGTGTCCAGCTTCTCCCCTGCTGTTCGCCATATATTTGGACCCTTTAATTCGGTTATTACTGGTCAGTAATGGAATATCCCCAATTATTTGTCAGGGTATAGAATCTAAAGTATTAGCTTACGCTGACGATGTTGCTGTTCTCACAGCAGATCCCTCCTCGGCAATAATTTCGGTAGAGCATATTGCGCAAGAGTTTGGTAGATACTCTGGATATGCACTGAATAGCACCAAGACCCAGATTATACTGAATCAGTTTGTTAATTTTGAGGACCCTCGTGTTACAAAGTCAAGTGTATATCTGGGAATTTCAATTATGTCTGATCTAGACAGCTTAGTTGCCATGAATATTGGACCAATACTTAGGAAGGCGAAAGGGGATTTCCAGCGATTAAATAACCTTCATCTGTCATTGGTTGGGAGGCGTAATGTGGTGAAAATGATGTTTCTGCCAAAAATTCTTTATTTGTTTAGGGCAATTCCGTTGGAATTTTCTAAACATTGGTTTATAGCGTTGGAAAATTTAGTTAATCGTTTTATTTGGGCACAGGGTAAAACTAGGAGGGCTCTTCGCTATATGTGTTTACCACGAGAGAGAGGTGGCTTTGCAGTTCCGGATTTTCGTTCTTATTATTGGGCTGCGGCTCTTCAATATATGGGTATACTGTTTGGTGCACCTTCTCGGGATAATGATAGGGAAATTGAAATTCCGGATGTTTATAAGTTGTTATTGGGGGATCAGGCCGAAAATTGCTTTTTTAAATTTACAGAGCATAGCTACTATAAAAGGACTAAATTTAAGACCCTTGTTGCTGCATCTAATATTTGGTGGGCATTAAAAAGAATGATCGGTATGGGAAGATTCAATTATTATACCCTGCTTTATAAAAATCCTATGCTTCCGGATATTTTTTCAGATGGGGTAATGGCCTCTTGGGCAACGAAGGGAGTACGGATTGCTGGGGATTTAATAACGCAAGTAGGGGTTCGTCAGTTTGGGGATATTCAGCGGGAGTATGGGTTGGAAAGGGGAGTTTTTTCAAATACTTACAGCTGCGAAGTTTTTTGGTACAAAAAGGGGGGCTTAGCGGATTTAGTAGAAACAGAGTTTTAGATACTATTCGGGGTAGCACTAAGGGTATTATTAGGTTATTGTATATTGAGCTGATTGAATTAAAGCAAGATGATTTAGGTAAGCATGAGAATAAATGGGTGGAACGAGTGGGTGTTACACAAGAGGGGCTGGTAGAATCTCTGGGTTTAGCCCAGACGGTTTTATGCTCTGCTGGGCTCCAAGCACAACATTATAAAACTGTTTTCGCATTATATTATACCCCAGCAAGGATAAAGCAATGGGGTGGGCTCTCAGGGATTCATTGTGCACGGTGTGGGGCGGTGGCAGCAGATCTTGTGCATATGTTTGCGACCTGTCCATGTCTTCAGTGTTTGTTAGATTCTATTATGAGATTTTTAGATATGTCACTGGGGTTAAAAATTATGATAACACCTGCTCTGGTATTGCTGGGAGTTAATAGAAGCGAACGGAATGACACAGCCAAAAAATTTCTCTTTGTGGCTATGGCTGTATTACGGATGAGCATTGCTTCAGCCTGGCTTGATCCTCTTCCCCCTTCCTTTCATCAATGGCTATCGCGATTACTTTCACTATACACAATGGAAAGGGCCATTTATGAGAGGAAGGGTAAAAAAGCAAAAATGCTGGGGCAGAGTATATGGGCATTATTGGCAAGATGGAAGGACAAATAGGAATTTTAAGGGCAATAATCTAGGCCAATGTATTTAGGTGTATGGGATGGTGTAATCCTAAGGATCGTAAATTAATGTTAGAGTCATGAATTTAGATTATTGCTTGTCAACTTTTTGGTTTCTTATGCTCGTTGCTTGTTCTTATGGCTTTTTTCCTTTTGCTTTTTTTATATTATTTTATTTTTCTGGCTGCTTAAAATGTCTTGACTGAGATCCTCGCTTTATTTTATTTTTTACTTACTCTCTTTACTTTTTCTGCACGTATTGTCAATTTACTGTGAAATTGGTGCTGATCCATGGGTGAAAAATTTGTACAGAATATCCTAATAAAAATATTTAAAAAAAAAAAAAAAAAAAAAAAAAAGGGTCGTAATGTCAGGGACCACTGGAAACTGGGGAATCACTATTTTGTTTACATCACGCAAATCAATCACAAAGCGATAAACATCTTCGTGATACTCAGAGGGACCCGAAGGCGTCCGTTTGAGGATCGGAAGAATGGGGCTTTTGCAAACATTAGCAGTCGTCTCCTCAACCACTCCTTTCTCAATCAAGTCTTGCACAATTAAAATTAAAGCACGCTCACCTGCCTGTGCTATCTTATACTGAGGAATGCGGGGTAAAATAGCACCTTCCTTGACACAAATCAAAACAGGCGATATCTGCAACAAAAC
Source organism: Calotriton arnoldi (assembly GCA_963921515.1). Classification (NCBI taxonomy): domain Eukaryota; kingdom Metazoa; phylum Chordata; class Amphibia; order Caudata; family Salamandridae; genus Calotriton; species Calotriton arnoldi. Next base: position 46,670 of record CAWUFW010010699.1, read on the forward strand.
CACATCTGTGTCGCCCGTTGCCCACAGTGTGGGTGGCACATCTTTGAATTCAGCAGGTTGGATCTATCTTTGGACAGACACTGCATAGCGCACACGACATTCGGAACCACTGTCATGTAGACACCCTCTGGGCAGCAATATATCGTGGCATGCAATTTCTTCAACAAGTCCACACCCATCAAATTTTCTCCACAATTAGACATCAACAAGAATGGCGAATCCACAGTAAAGGGACCAATAGTCAGCGCAAGAGGTTTGGAAATGGGGCTCACAACCGGTACACCAGAAAATCCTACTGAAACATTATTATGGCCAGACAGAACCTCCCCAGGGACCAAGGGACAAGAAATAGAGCTGTTCGTCGCACCTGTATCCACCAAAAACTCCTTAGTCGAACCATGGACGTCCGCACTAACGTACGGACCTCTTTGGTCTACAGGTATCAAAACTGGTCCATCACCTTATCCCCGGCTGTCCTAGCTGTGAGACATTCTGGTCACCTCATCCGTATCATAGTCATCATGGTAGTACTGTTTGCCCCGAGGGTCGTCAAAGTAGTTCTGATCAGTACGACCCTGCGATGTCTCAGCTGTCTGAGCCATGTCCTGGCCACCATCCCCACGACCCCATCCACGAGACCCCCGCCCTCTAGGGACCGCCACCTTCTGCAAAAGCTCCGGGCACTCGCTGCACCAGTGTCCCTCCTCCTTACAATGTGCACACTGATTCGGCCCTACCGGCGTAGTATTCCTGCTTGTACAAGGAAGCTGCCGAGCCAGACCACCACGTCCTCTACCATTCCCCCGAGAAGGCTGCTTCAGCAACACCTTCGTATTCAAATCCTTATGCTTCTTCTCCATCTTTTCCTTATGCTCATTTTCCCTGTGCTCATAATACTGTGCCATATTCAAAATAACAGAAGGAGAAGATGTGGACCACGTGCTCTCGGAAGCCTGTAATCGAGTTGCGATCTCGGGGAGCAAATTTGAAACAAATCTACTAACAAACAAACGCATCCCACCCTCAAATGACAAGTCCTGTCCACTATAGTCCAAAAACACACTTTCAAACCGGGTGAAAAAATAAGACACACTCTCATCTTTCTTCTGATGACAGGCCGGTAGCTTGTCCCAATCAATCTTTCGGGTGGGATAAGGGAATGCATACAAGTGATAATACGACCAGGCAGAGCAAGTATCTCTGCCTTAGGCTTCTCGCCAGGCTTTCTTTCCTGGTCCCATACCTTAATTTGATCCCAGGTACCATCCAATTCAGCAACGGGTACCAACAAACCAAAGAACATTTCGATATACGAAAGCGTCATTACCGTTGATTAAGCGGCCTCAGTCAATTCTTTATAGTATGCAGTAGGATTTTTCCTAGGGTCAGGCAACTGAGTTTTAAGGGGCAAGACTTCACTCCTTTTCCATGGAGTGTAAACCCACTGTTCCTGGAAACGGGCCGCTACCCCTGGTATAGTAACAACATCATGTTGATCCCGTAGCTCTGGTATTTCAGGGTGATACATAGGATGCACCTCCCTCATCTAGAACTGAGATACCGGGGTGGGGCTCTTCTCCAGCAGCCTTCCCCGATAACCAACCAATGTTGCAACATTACCAAAACCATGAGCAGACTCCATATCAGTAACGTACACATGATCCCTAATATCGTATATGATCTGCGGTGCTGCACCCTTGAAATGCTGCTCCCAAAGACCGATCAGAGTAGCCGACATGTGCTTAAGGGCATGTTGCTGTATGGAAGGCTCATAATCTTTCATCACATTCCACACATCTTCCACACTGTAAATGGGGTTAAGGGCCCACTGTGCTGCTTGATTAGCCACCACCTTCTTCTCTGCATCTCCCACATCAGATCGGACCAACGTTCGCCCCATGCGCTCTTTAAATTTCGTCCACTCTCTATCCTCAGGGCCGGGCATCGATGTCTCACTACTCAGTGATGTCGGGGAATGGAGGAACACAGCAGGGGTAACAACAGAGGGAGCAGGCATTAACGTCATTGTCAGCTGTGTCATGGGTGTAAGAGCTGGAGAGAGAGACGCCGAAGCAATAGGCGTTGCAGTATTACTAAAAGTCACTGTTGCCACAGATGGCGAAGACAAAGAAAGGACAGGAGGTGCCGTGGCCAAGGCAATTCGATCAACAGTAACAGAAGCAGAAACAGCAGAGACAGAAGAACCGGGTAGCTGAGCCTGTTGGGGAAGAGCTGGATATACCCTCTGTGGGGCATACGGAGGTGGGGGTCGAGCATCCAGCAATTCTTCTACAAAAGCGTAATTTTCCTCTCGAGCTACATAAGATTTATCAATATTCAGTCGAAACCTCCTATCTTCATGTTCAATTCCTATCTCCTGTTTCTCTCTATCATGCGCTACAGCTTTCTGAGTCAATGTTTGCATCCTCCCCTTCTGGGCCTCTTTCTCTGCTTTCATTCACCTCTGTTTAGCCTCTTTTTGACATGTTCTGAGGGAATCAAACATAGACTGCCTACTTCTTTTCGCAAACAACTTCTCCTGCAAAAAACAAATTTTTTGTTCATCGAAAGTGCCTGTCAATGGCCACTGTAACTCGGCATTGTCCCTCGTATGTTTGTGCCATAACATACTAAACATAATAGGGCCAATGCCATGTTTTACATACATGTCACAATTAGGAGTGCCTTCTGGAGGCGCTGGCTGACTTTCTTCCAGTCGAGCATTAGCAGAACAACAACGACAACAAGAAACCAAGAAACAACTAAACACCGGCATTTTCAAAAGTAGGCCAAATTTGTTATGTTGCCGGCCAAAATGTTCGCAAACACTTTGTATCCAAATCGGTCCTCAGACCGTCCCAAATGCAAACCAAAATCGGTCCTCAGACCATACCAAAGACAAACCAAAATGGTACCATATCCACAAAGAACTAAAGCAAACTCACCTGGCGCACACAGGTCAAACAAATTTATTCTCCACTGCTGACTCTTCGGACCAAATGGTCAGATCCAAGGGTTTCACCCTTTAGGACCCCAGTCGGGATGATCGGTGGGCGAGGCACCGACCGGTCAGACAGACGGGGCAGCTGAGAGTTCAGGACTCTCTCATGCAGGGATCCCTGGCCCGCCCATCAGACCCGACGTGTCCCCGACCTCCTCACCCGTCCACGGGCGAGGATGGGTCACCCGGTGAGGTCCCTGTTCGGGCGCCAACTGAAGGAAGTGACCCAATTAGGGCCACCGGGTCACTCGCGACCACCTCTCAGCCTTCCATACAAATGAAGAGTTGGTCAGACAGCAGAGAATACAAACCAAGTATATTTTGTTTCAGGTACACTCGAGTGCAGTTCGGTCTGACCAGCCTCCTAGGATTGCTGCAGAGGGACTGACTTCAGCAAGCTTAACAATACAATATGTACAACTCAGAACTCAATAAAGACACGCCCTAACTGGAAATTTCCAGTTGGTAGCTGGTGAGCAAAGGAGATACAGAAGGATGGGTTTCGATCCTGAGACCGGGCACATGCTATCTCAGCGCCAAGGTCACTCTGCCTGCGCCCGCCGCTCTAAGGGTGGGAGTAGGCCTATCTAGTGGGAAAGGTATGTACTGGCAAGGACATTGCATTCGTTAGTACAGCGAAGCTCAACCTTGGAGAAACGAAAACTATCGCAGCTGCTTTCAGCTGAGGCAGAGACAGAGAGACAGAAGTTAATTTCGATCATGGCTCAAAATGGCGGCCGAATATAAAATGGTGTCGCGAATGCTAACTTAAAACATACAATGTATGGATAACTCAGATAAAAACATTTTTATTCCAACAGTCGGCCCCTGAGCATGATGGATATACCTACTGTCAAGTTATAAACAAGAAGCTCATATTCATACCAGCCATAGGGAAACAAAAGCCCCCTTGGGCCCCCGCAGGGACCACCACTGAGCAATATACCACCCCTGTGCCCAACTCACAAATACAAACACGACAGGGGGGGCCTTGCGGTGAAGTGGCATGGACACCATCCCTGGAGGAGCCATCCTGAGCAGACATCCTGAAAGCCATCCAGGGATCCTGCATGGAATTGGAAGGGAAGATAGAGGCAGTGTCCATTGAAGTAAATATCCTTCGTGCGGACCTGCAGTAGGTGTCAGATAAGGTTCGCACCGCAGAGAGGTCTATTGCCAAGCTCCAGTTTAAGATGACGATGCTAAAAAAGCAAGTGGCCAACCTTACATCGAAGATGGGAACCCTGGAGGCGAGGGCCAAGGACACAGAGGCGAGATCATGTCAAAACAATGTTTTACTGCTGGGGTTCCCCGAGCGAGCTGAGGGTGGCGCAATCGAGAGCTTTGTGGAAGCCTGGATCCATGACACAATGAAGCCCACCGGCCTGTCACCATTTTTTGCACTTGGGAAGATTCACTGGGTGCCGATGGCCCCCCCCGTGACTGGAAGTCTGCCATCATAGCATGAATTCTAAATTACATACACCCAGATTGTCTACTTTGTGTGTCCCGTGAAACCGATAATGGCCACTACGATTATCATAAAATCTTTCTATTTCCAGATTACATGCAGAAAGTGCAGGTTCTTTGTTTTTTTTAAATTTATTGTTCAGTCCATATCAAATAGCAAAACATAATACATATTGCATGACCCATTATGCAAATTCGTCACACAATATATCAGGTCAAGACATAAAACCAGATACTATAGCCAGGAAAGCAAAAAAACAAATAAGAGGAATTATACAAATAATACATTTTACCTAGGCCATACAATTAATTCAAATGTTCTATCATCGGGCCCCAAATCTGCATACCTAGCTTTTTACGCTTCGATGATTTAAGAGAGTAAAGACTATATTCTAAATTAAAAATATTATAGAATTTAGCCCGCCACATCTCGAACGTGGGGGCTTTTCGCTGCAACCACGCTGAAGCAATACATAAGCGTGCCACCGCTGCTGCAATGAATATAATATATCTAAATTTATATGTTGGCTGTCCTAATTGTACATTTTCACCTATACCCGTCAGCATTATATCTCTTGTCAAGCAAATTTGTTGCCCAAGAATTTCCGACAAAAAATAGTCACATTGAAGCCTTAATTGCTGAAGCACATTACAATAAAAAAAATGTGAACCATCCCAGCTTTTTCCGTGCTGCATCTAAAACATTTGCCATCATTAGAACCCCCCCACTTCATCATCTATAGAAGCAACAAATGCCCATAAAGAGGAGGTTCAGACCAAACTAGTAGACTTGGAAAATAGGCTTGGGAGAAACAATCTTAGGATTTTAGGAATACCGGAGGGAGTTGAGGGACAAGATGTTCGAAAGTTCGTGGCAGAATTGTTTTCAGAAGCATTCCCGGAACTTAAAGATTGGAACTGGACCACCGAAGTACAAGGGGCGCATAGGTTTCCTTTTAAGCAGAAACTGGCTAAAGGAGGACAACCGGAACAGCGGCCACGTGCAATTCTGATCTCTTTGAATAATTTTTTAGCTAGACAGGCCGTATATGATCTGGCACGGCCAGATAAAAAGAGGATAGGAAAGGGGGTACAATTTTTTGTTAGGCCCAACTACTGTCATTATACGGTTGAACAGAGATGGCGGTTGCGCCAGCTAATTACACTGTTTCAGGTAAAAGGTGCACAAGCGTTCCTGTTGAATCCTGCCACCTTGAAAGTATTGTCTAAAGGTCAAACTAGGTTTTTATTTCAGAGGTGCAGGCTAAGGAATATCTGACGACACTGACATAAGATCTGCTACGAATGAATTGAGGGTTGTCTTTTTCTTTTTTACTGCCTGGTAATTATAGCTGTATATGGGGGATGTTTCCTATTTTTGAATTTTATGTAGGATTAGTTAGACAGTTTCCTTTTATAAGGCTTTGAATATTTAGCGTTGTTTAGTAATAACCAGGTATATGAAGGCGGGTGGTTGAACACTAGATGGTATACTCACCTTCCATCACAGGGCTATACGCCCTACTGCCATTGTTTTGGGGGAGGGGAGGGGGTTGGGTTAGAGGAGGTCACGGGGTGTTGAGTTGGGTAGATGGGTTGGGACACAGGGGTGTGAAGGGTAGAAAGGGTGGGGTGTTAAATTTTTTTTTAAATCAGTCCATATCAAAGGTTAAAGTAGGATGATATATGCAAATACAATCAAGATTCAAACATTTGTAGAAAGGAGGAACAGGCTGACAGTAAAATTGGTAAAACGTTCTTGGTATAATGGCGGTTAGTGGAGTACGTATATGCTCATTTAACGTTTGTGGTCTAAATAATATCAATAAAAGGAGAAAGGTTGCGGCAGATCTGCGTTTAATGAAACCGGATATACTGTGCATTCAAGAGACGCATATAGCATGGGCTAAGCGTAAGGTGCTTGAAGAGCTGGGCTACACGCTTCTGACTACAACTAGCCAGACTATTACTAATAGGGGGTTGCTATTCTTGTACGAGGAGGTATCTCAGGGAATGGGGAGGGAAAGGTCAGATAAATATGGTAGATGGGCGATTGCTGAGTGCATTATCGGTGGTGCCAAGGTGACAATATCTACAATATATAGATCAAATTTTGATGAGGCCCTTATATTAGAGAATTTGAATATGGAATTGGCTTTGTGGGACACTCCTTTGATCGTTTGTGGGGATTTTAATATACATATAGAGGGAGATCACTTAGAAGATGACAACTATAAATATCTGGGTCGTAAGCCAAGGGTCTTTAAAGCATTGAAACAACTGATAAAAGACCATGGATTAGTAGATGCTTGGGCGGCCCTAAATGATCCGGATCCGGGTTACACTTTTTATTCATACCCCCACCATAAATTAGTTAGACTTGATTATGTGTTCATGTCCAAGCTAATGATTGCTGGAGCAAAAATGCAGGGTTGGGCTAGAATAACAGATGATCACAGCCCATTATTATTAGATGTAACTTGTTTTAGGCAGGTTAAAAGTCATAGGGCATTTACATTTGATAGGAAGCTTCTAATGGAGAAGGAATTTAATGCTCATTTGTCGATTTGGATTTCTTAATTTTTGGAGATTAATAGGGAAACGTCTTCTACTGCAATTGTATGGGATGCCCTTAAAGCAGGAATAAGGGGTGAAGTACTTAGCTATGGGCTGGCTAAACAGAAATCAGCACAAATTTTGATGTAGCAGCTTCTGGAAGACTTAAGGAGGCAAGAACAAGAGCTGATAAAGGTGCTTAGACAGGGACTAGAGCTTAGCGATATACAAAATAAGATCTCATGTTGTAAAGCTAAAATCAATGCTATCTGGTGTAAGGAAATAGCGTATAAATATAAGCTGTATAAACAAGATAGATATGAATATGGGGAAGCTACAGGAAGATGTTTAGCACAAAGGATTAAAGTTAGACAGTCCTCGCAAAAGATAAGGGCAATAGTGGACGCTGCAGGCAACTCGGTTCAAACGGTGGAGGAGATATTTGGGGTATTTTATCATTTTTATCAAGAGTTATATACGCAAAGGGATGATAATGAACAGGAAATAGAACATTTTTGCCAACTATTGAATGCAACTAAACTTAGGCAAGAACAGCAATTGTTATTAGATGCGACAATTACTATGGAAGAGCTGGAGGAGGGAATCGGCTCATTGGCGAGGGGTAAAGCTACAGGGCCGGATAAGCTTCCGCTTGAATTTTATCAAACATTTTTTCAAGCTTTGAAAATAGATGTGTTGGCTACATTTCAGGAGGCACAATTAGGGAATCTCGCTCCATCATGGGATGAGGCTAATATAGCGGTCTTTTTAAAGAAGGATAAGCCTTCTAGTCTTCCAGGGTCATATAGACCAATATCCTTGTTAAATTCAGACGGTAAAATATATGCTAAGATACTTGCCAATAGGTTGGCGCAAGTTATTACGCCTCTGGTGTCTATTTACCAACATGGCTTTATACTGGGTCGAAGTACGGTTAATCATATTAAACGAGTAGTTTCTCTTATTGACTATGCCACTGTAAATCAAAAAAGGCTTGGGCTTATCTTTCTTGACGCAGAAAAAGCGTTTGACCGAGTGTCATGGTCGTTTTTATGGGCCGTTATGCGGGTGACCGGGTTTGGACAGGGTTATATCACTGCAATACAAAGTATGTATAAGTCACCTCGAGCCAGGATTTGTGTAATGGGTAGGGAAACAGAGCAGGTACGGATTAGTAGGGGTACAAGACAGGGTTGCCCGTGCTCCCCGCTGCTATTTGCAATATATATTAACCCTTTTTTGGTTATGCTGGAGCAGAATGAGCGCATTAAATCTATGATCTGTGGACAATATCAGGTACATGTTTTGGCCTATGCAGACGATATAGCGGTGGCGTCTTCAGACCCTGCGGCAGCAGTTATTGAGATAGAAAGATTAGCTAGTATATTTGGTGAAGTCTCAGGATATAAGTTAAATGCCTCCAAAACACAGATTATATGTTCTAAATTGGAATGCCCGGGCGATGTACGGGTAAGGGAAGAAGCTATATACTTAGGTATTAGAGTTAGAATGTCACTGCAGGACTTGATCGAAGTGAACTGGTCTAGCATTGTTTATGGGGTCCAAAAGCAGTTAGATCGACTAGAATGTCTGCTTCTTACAATGGTGGGAAGATGTAATGTATTGAAGATGATTATTCTTCCTAGAGTTCTGTATTATTTTAGGGCGGTCCCATTGGAACTAACTAAAAAACAACTTCAGGGAGTGCAATCTATCTGTGATAGGTTTATTTGGGGACAAAGGAAAGCACGACGGGCGTTTAAATATATGATGCTACCACGTAATCGGGGGGGGTGGTCTGTTCCTAATTTTATTTTTTATTACTTCAAAACATACGGATATTGTTGACAGGTGAAGATGAATCGACAGCGGAAACACCATCAATATATCAAATGTTGCTAGGAGTGGAAGCTAGAAACTTTTTAGTTAAGTTCTATGAACCAAGTTATTTAAAAAAAAAAACTAGGTTCAAGGTAGTACTCGCAGCGTATAAAGTCTGGAAAGTAGTACGGAAAGTGTTAGCTGTTCCACGGTTTAGCTATTATACACCGCTTGATGCGGCAGCTATTTTTCCTCCCATTTTTGGGGATATTAGGATGTTGAACTGGAGGGCTAAGGGGATTAGATTATTAGGAGATCTTTTTGAGGGTGGGACATTAGATTCATTTATAGGGCTAGTAAATAGATATGGTCTTCAACAAAAGGAATTTTTTTAATACTTACAGGTTCAGGATTTTTTGTTTAAACATCATATAAGCGAGGGAATAATTAAGCTCCCGATAGTCGAGGCAATCAGAAGGAGGGCACGGCTAGGTGGTTTGTATACTATATTAATCGAAACCCAACTTGATGACATGGATGCACAACAGCTAAATGGAGGGAACGGTTGGGATTGGAGGGGGACTATGTGCAACAATCAGTTGATATGGCGGGGAAGATTTTATTGTCTGCAAATCTGAAAGCACAACATTATAAGATGATTTTTGATTTGTACCACACAGCTGTGAAAGTGCAGGTTCACTGTAAATTCTTCTTGTATTCTGCCAGACTGTGAGTGATTTTAGAAGGAAAGTCTCACTTCTATGACATGCCTGAGGACGTCTGGAGGTGGTTGGACATGTGGGATATGGTTCCACAGACAAATGGAGGCTCCTGGAGAACTGGAATGCACAGAGGGGCGGGATCACACCTCCTGGAGTGGAGGTTGTGAGATGAGCCCACGCACGTGCCTGGCCTGGACTGTGAGGGCTGATACTCCACCAGGCTCGTTATTTAAGGTAACAGCACCATGGCACTGGCCACCACCGAGGTGGGGCCGAGTTTCCCGAGTGCCATGACTGACCCAACAATGGACATGGAGATAAGTGACACCTCAGATGGACAGCGAGAGATCTGATTTGCTTTGGTATTTTAAGTAGGGTGTATCTTTGCAGGGGGCAAGAGGAATGTAACACAGTACATTATGTAACAATGGTACAGCACATGTTAATGACATGCAAAGGGGGGGGCGGAGGAGCCCTCTCCACATGAAGTGGTAGACTTTTGTTTGAGGAAGGGGTGTTTAGGCTGTGGGTCCCAGCAAGATACAGAATGGGCGAACACACCGTTTTGTTATGTAGTGGTTTGTCTGTGGTGGGGGAGTGTTAGACAGTTGTTGTTAATTCAACCCCCTGGTTCCTGTGGGAATTTTGTTCATGGTTGTAGTGTATTTGCAAGTGCAGGATGCCAAGTCCCCCACGTGGGACACGTGTGTTGTTCTCCCTCCCCGAGGGGGTGGATGGTCTGGATCTGGGTGGGGGCCAAACCTATCTCATGGCTAATGGGACCAATATAATCACCTGGAATATCAGAGGGCTGAAGAGTTACACGAAATTGAGAGGTCATCTTTTCTCAGTGACCTACTCATCATATGGAAGGGGGGTGGTGATTTGGGTTGCGTTGGGGGTTCCGTTCCACCATGTGTATAATGAGGCACATGTGGAAGGATGCTATGTGCCTCTCTATGGCACGCTAGATGGTAAGGACATCACTATCCTGAACACTTATGGCCCCAACATTGATGATGGGAAGTTCTACGGGAAAATGCATGAACTGCTCGAGGGTAGTAGTATAGGATCTCCAATAGTGTGGGCAAGTGACTTTAATTGCATCCTGGATGGACATAGGGACCGGCACCCACCACAACTGGGTACAAAGCCACAGATGACAGGGTCCCTTACCCAGGTCATGCAAAATATAGGATTTCTTGACAGCTGGCGTACTTTTCACCTGCAATCGAGGGAGTATACCTGTCATTCCCTGATGACTGATATGTATAGCCTGTTGGACAGGCTACTGAGAGCAGGGGTGGACCCCGGGGTGCTAACGACAGTTGACCTCTGGGAAGGTTCCTCTCTAATCGTACACCAGTGTTTCTCTGGTTATGATGGAGAGGGGACGAGCATGCCGTCAGGCATTGGCATATGCCTCCTGAACTCCAGACAGACTCAGCTTGCAGAGAGACACTGGCAACCACACTGGAGGAACACTTGGAGCACAACTCGGGCACTACTGCCTCCAGAGCTACCGAGTGGGACGCCCTTAAGGCAGTAATGGGGGGGGGCTGTGTGGGGACCACTTGTGGAGTCCTGAGACAACTAATAGCAGACATTGGGGAACAGGGACAGCAATTGGCAGATCTTCAGAATGAAGAGGCAGGCTCTGCAGCCATGAGCTGGGAGATTCTGAATGCCCAGCGCTCCCTACAAGATTTGTGGGAATCTCTACACAAGCACACTCTTACATGCTAGTGGTAACGCCTGCACAGAGAGGGCGATAAGTCAGGCTGGCTCCGGGCCTGGATACTGAACAGCAGTGTTCCCTCGAAGGTGCGCGCCTGTGCGGGCGCGTACATCAGAGCCCCCGAGCGCGCACTGCTGTGTGTGTGGCGCTCACACACATCCCCAGGGAGCATTCGCGCCGCCGCTGCAGCGCGAAAAACGGGCATTTCCAATGTGCAGAGGAAGAGGCATTTAGAGTGCGGCTGTGGGGCTCATTGTGTGCTTTTGTTTAAGTATTCGTGTTAATTGCAGAGCCCGTCACGAGCTGCAATTAACATGAATGCTTTAAACAAAAGCATACAATCTGCCCGCAGCCACGCTCTAGAAAACAAAAGAAATGCAGCACCAAACACAGCGTGAGCTTTTAGAATCACCTAAAAGCACACGCTGTGTTTGTAGATTTACTGCATTTCTTCTCTTAATAGAGCTGGGCTGCGGGGTGATTGTGGGACTTTTTGTAAAGTTTTCATGTTAATTGCAGCTCATGAAGGGCACTGCCATTAACATGAAAACGTTAACAAAGGCACACATTCACCCCGCAGATGCGCTCTATTAAGAGAAGAAATGCGGGAAGCATAGCTGCCAAGGTTTCAGATTGCTTACTTGTGACATTTTCATAATTTCAGTGAAATTATGAGTGACATTCAGCGACTATGAGTGACACTTTCTTGTGAAAAGTATGTCACCCACACTTAGTAGTAGCATGGCACAGCCCACAGCCTAGGTCGGACACCTGTTTCCGTGCGAGGCTGCAGAGAAACAATATATTAAACAGAGATTTCAATAATCTGAACTGTCTCACTTGCTGGCGAGAGAAGTGGGGGCGATGGGTGCTGCAAGCTGCAGTGGCTTCCTGGTTCAGGCCCTGGCACTTATTATTTTACATATTAAGCACTGCCCTGCCTCATTTAAAGTAGGGGGGACCTAAACCAGTTCCACAGTCGAAAACCCTGTCCCGCTCAGCAGTACCGCAACACCTTCACGTCTACGGTAGAGGAACTTTAGGAAGGCAAATTAGCCCACTTAGGGAAAGTGTCCCAACATTGGTCTTCCTGCCCATGATCGCCATGAAAGGCCTGATGGTTGCAGGCAGGAAAAAACACAAATAATGCCTTCTATGCACTTGGAGACAACCTCTGAGTGCATCAGGTGCATTGACTCTAAAACAACAACATGCTGACCTGGTCGGAAATACAGTTCAGTGGTCTTGAAGAGAGGCCTCTTCATACACTTACTGAACAGCAGGTATGATGGGGCACGCCTGGTGTTTGGGGTAAGCTGTTCCATGTTCTGAAAAGGTGTGATGCAAGAGGCCGGCACAGGACAAAAATATTTTTCTATGGACAGGTGATGGGCACAAAAATAGCGCCCCATTGTATGCGCTAGTCAGTAGGCACGTGCCATGCTCCGGACACCGAGGGCGCTCAGGTAACTCCAAGTAGACACAGGGACATGTGATAGATAGCAAGGAGGCAGGCGAGCAAAGAAAACCATGATACTACTACCCGCACAGTGTGCAGTGGTAGCAGACCATCAGTAACAGCTCGAGCAGCACGACAGTCCCAGCCTCAGGAGCTGTGCAGCACAAGCATCACGGAAAGGATGCTGCTGCCAGGTCAGCACACTGCATGTGTGCCATATCGAAACCGAATGTTTCACTTCTGAATACGGGAGTCTTTACTGTCATTGTGAGAAAAATAAAATGTGTACGTTAGGATGCTATCTTAAACCTATTGTGTACGTTTTGGTAGACTACGGTTAAGTTTTGTACTAATGTTTTATAATTGCGTTTAAAATGTGTAAAATGCATTTTATAATTCAATTAATCTGTTTCTTTATAATTCATTCAGTATTCTATACGTTTCTCCAACTGTTCGATTCTGAATGAGCCTTCGATTATTCACTATTACATAACCGCGCCTGGCTAGTTTAAGAGGGCCACCCGATTTTAACACAGAGTGCAGTTTGAAGAGTTGCGTGTTTTCCTGACCTTCTTCTGTGTCGCGAGCATGCGCTAATGTCTTATGTCTATAGCCTAAGTTCTATCCACTTATCTGTAACGCCTTTGTACGCGATGACCATGACCGTAAACAGTGCCAAGCATCTGAACACGCATTTGCATGCCTGGGACTTCTTAGTGTTAGGGGAAATGTACGTCTTTTGTCTACACTAGTCCATCCGTCCCTTACCTGCTGAGCCTCATTTTGAGAAGGATGTGCACTGGTATCTCGGGCGCACAGAACTCTGCCACACTGGAGTTCAGTCATGCATTATAGCAGCGCTCAGCTTGACAGCTGAGGATGTGCTATAATGCATGATTTTGCATTTCAGTGCGGTGATGCGGACCACCGCACTGAAATGCGTTAGACTAACGCCTGATGCGTGGTACTTGGCAGGGCCGAGGAACCTACAAACGCAGCATTTGCTTCCAGGTGACATAAGCTTAAAAGTGGAAGCACAAACCATTTGTCTCCGAGCCATGCAGCTTCTGTCATCAGCACCTCTCCTCCCTTTTTCCACAAGAGCAGTTCAAGCATGAATGGCAAAATATCCTAGTTTGCAAATGTTTTCTATATATTTCTGGTTCTGAAATATTTAACGCACAATGCATCATCTGCTGCATAATTTGCTGATTTTAACTAATAAATTGTTTGTAGCTAGAACGGATCAAATGTTACTAAAAAATGTGACTTGTGTTTCTGCGAAGTGGACGGCCCTTTGCAAAGGTTGACTGATCACCTTTGTCACTGCTGGATTTGTATGTTACACTGGTACTAATAAGGCAACATTTTTTCCAGAGACTGTTAGCATCTGTAAAAATGTAAAAATAATAAAGTATCAGAAAATATACTGCATTACGCTGCAGCCTTTTTTTTGCTGCATAATTTAGAAAACACTGCAGCATAATTTTGTCCTCCATTGCTGCATAATTCCAGTGGCCCCAAAGCAGGCAGCACATGTTAAAAGTGCTTGTGCATGAAGCAGAGAGACTGTGAAGTTTGTGAACTTAGTTTGGTGTGCTTGCAATCCCTGCATTGCCGACCCCTGGTGAGGTACAGCTACTACTGCTGAAACAAGGCCCTGTGCGACAATGTTTGTTGGTGCCCCCCAATGACTCCCTCCGCCACTGATTCCTTCACTACCACCCTTTAACAGTGCCCCTCAAGTCTCCATAACCATACTCTCGCTCAGATGAATTTAACTTGATTTACAGCACCACTGATACCAGTGTAGGGTGTCAGAGCACTTTACATCACACTCATTACACAGAGACAATTAATCATATGTGTGTAAATCTCTGTATAGGAAATGTTACATAAGACAAAGGACTACAAGGTGTAGGAGTCACATGACATCCATACTAGTAGGCAGTATAGTTTAATAGTGATTGGTCTGGAGAAACACACTGAATTTAGAACGTAATACCATGATTGGGGTTCTCTTTAATAACCAGAATTGATTTCTATTCAAATGAACACTTTTTGCAACATTAGGATAATCAGACTGGGGAAAAAACATGCAGCGCTTACATGACAGTTAATAGCTCACTGTTTTATGTAAGGATTTTGACTTATACTGCAAGTACCGTAAGGATCTCACCGACAAAAGCAGTAACCCACTGACCCATTTACATTATGTGCACTTTGTGATCTGGATTGTACATGTTCTTTGCAGCAGGCAAATTAGCCCTTCTGCGCTACCTTTCCATGAGTCAAAACTTTCACTTGACAAAACTCCATCTCTCTCTAAGAAGAACATTAACCACCGGAGTTATCATGACATTTTTATTGTTGCCTAAAATTGCTGGAGGACAGGAAGGAGGCAGCAAGTGCCTTTAGAAACTTAATATACTTGCAAGCATGACACCCCACCTGAAGTCAGCGCCGGTGCGATTGCACCGTCCTGGAGCCACTCTGCTCAAGGGTCCTGTGACCTCAGTGACTGTCGCGCTAGGATGTGCTGCTTCATAGGCCTGCCTGCAAGACTGGAGGTGAACTTCAGTATGGATTGTGGTTGACAGGCCTTTATGGTTAACCCACAATTGCCACCGTTAGGGTCCACATGCTGGTGCTAAGACACCAGGGCTTCTAAGATCTAGCAAGGGAATGTGCTCCCTCAGGAGACTGATCTGATGGAATGGTCATGAAGGCTGAACCTGGTTCCCCAGTTCCAAATTCGGCAGCTCTGACTATAGTGCCACATCCTCTCCTCCACTGAACACCATACTGCCCCATTGAGAGAAACTTGTACTGCCTTCAGCTACAACCCAATTGTGCCCCACTATAAACTCCTGGATGCGACACAATTCAAATTACGCATTAGACTAGAGTAATATGTTGCCTAAAAAAAAAAAGCGAGTCTATCCAAGAGCCTCTCATGAGGGACCGTATCAAAGGCCGCAGACAGATCGAGTAGTATCAGAACAGCCTTGCCCCCCTGGTCCAGCTTGGGGTCCTGAATCACGTACACTTGGAATTACCAATCCCATTCCCTTTCCCTGAAAACCTAATTCTTGACCCCTGAAATGATGTGCCCTCAGCAGCAGCTACCGTTTGACAAAGCAGTAAGACTGCGGCACCCCATCCTTGTGGAGAAGGTGGTAGCTGAGGTAAGAATTGGGTAACAACCTGAATCTCCCGAAGTCCATTTTCGAAGAAAAAAATTTGTCTTTTTGAGAGGTAAAGCAAGGTTCATTGACGGTGAGACTAGTTAAACGACGATGATTCGAAAAGTGTGGCAAAGCAGATTATTTCCAAAACAAAGTGTTTTGAAGTATATAAGCGATTATTGCTTTAAACCCAGATCATACAAACAGAATGTCTGAAAATATGGATTATAAGCTTGTTTTTAAAAATGCCTCCTACCTCTGCCGGTCGCAATTAAACACTTGTGTGCCGCTCTGACGACGATCAAGTCCCGGGATCAAGTGACAAGACCAATACTGTGCCTCCGGTTCACGAAGGTACACATGTTCAGAGGGCACGGCAGGGGCTGAGAAGTTGACTGTTTTGTCAACAATATTTGTCCAGGCTGATGCGGGGGATTAGGAGGGAATGGGCCCAGCAGGCTGTAAAACTATAACATCCTGTGCAAGAGGCTCTATGTTAGAAATGGGATCTCTAGTTGGCAAGGGCTTGCACCTTTATCCAAGTAGGGACCCTTCTTCCAAGTCAGGGTAAGGGAGTTACACTCCTAAAATAACCCCTGCTCACCCCCTTGGTAGCTTGGCACGAGCAGTCAGGCTTATTTTAGAGGCAGTGTGTAAAGCATTTGCACATAACCAACAGTAATACAGTGTAAGCACTACAAACTGACACCACACCAGTTTAGAAAAATATCCAATATTTTTATATACTTTAAAACAAGACCAAATACGATAAAAATCCACAGTACAGTACTTTAAAAGTGATTATGTTGCAAGATAACTTCTTCTTTGCAGGAATAGTTCAAAAACAAAGTTCATACGAGTCGGTAGCTCCGTCCGAGTCTACCGCGATGCTGAAAACCACAGAGTCTAACAGTTCCAGCCGACCGCGTCGATACGGGCCAGCAGAGTCGTGAACAGACTCGGTCACAGTACCTTTTCTCGTTGTGGCAGGCACGGAGTGTGTGAGCCGGTCAGCGTACGTCGCGGTTGCGGTGCAAGATGGAAGCGGTGCAGGGCGCGGTGTCCTCTCGATGCGGTGCAGGCAGCGGCTCGGTGACAATCGTGCAGACGGAGTCGGTGAGTCCAAGGCGTGCGGGACAGGGTGAGACGGTGCTCGATGCGGTGCTGGCTGGTTGCGATGCAGGCGACCAAGCCGGAGTGCGGGAGCTGGCGTCGGACAGCGGAGCGAGTCGGAGCGGTGCGTCGCGAAGCGTGCGGCGGTGCCCCAACTGCGATGCGGTCACGATTGTTGAGCCAGTTGCAGCGACAGCGTCGGTCTGGTCCGGCTGGCACAGTGAAGCGATGTGATGCGAACTGCGGTGCCCACAGGTCACGGTGCAAGCAGCGGCTCGGTGGCGATGGCGTCGGACGTCGTCGTCGGTGAGACCAGGGTTGCGGTGCGAGATGCGGACGGTGCGGTCTGCGGTGCCAACAGGACACCGGGCCAGCGATGGAGTCGGTTGACGGAGTCGGTTGCGGTTCCCTTCCTCTGTGGCAACTGAAACAGCGGTTCCAGAAGCGGTACCCAGAGGGTTGTGAAGTCTTTGCAGTCCCTGAGACTTCTTAACAGGAGGCCAGCTCGGTTTCAGGCCCTTGGAGATTCTCAGCACAAGTAGTAGAAAGTTCAGTCCAGTCCTTTCACTGCCCAAGGCAGAAGCAGCAGCTGCAGGCCAACCCAACAAAGCAACAACACAGCAAAGGGGCAGTACTCCTCCTGGCAGCTCTTCCAGCTCTTCGTCTTGGCAGGTTCCTTGATTCCAGCGAGATCTAATCTTCTGGGGTTTGGGTCCCCCTTTTTATCCTCAATTTCTCTTTGTTCTCTGAAGGCAGAGAGGCCTTTGCCTAGTCCAAACCAGTTCTGGTCAGTCCTGGAGCACTTTGTTGACAAGTCTCCTTCTTTCCTTTCACAGTGCAGGCCAGGGACATCAGACGCACCACAGGAGGTGGAGCCAGCATTGTGGAGGTAAGGCCCAGCCCTATTCAGGTCCCAGGTGCATCTCCTCCCACCCATCTACATGTAGATCTTGCTATTCAGCCCTGTGCTGACTCACCCGGTCTCCTGGCATCCCCCAGCCCCTGTCACTCACACTCCAGACAAGGAATACACAACCTAGCAGAGGCAGGCTTGGATGGTTCGACAAGAAAATACCCACTTTCTAAAAGTGGTATTTTCGAACACAGAATGTTAAAACCAACTTCACTAAAAGATGCATTTTATCATTCTGAGTCCAGGCATACTAAACTCGAATTTCTACCATGTTCCCTGGGTCAGTTAGGATTATAAGCTGTAATAATCAAAACTGCCCATTCTGGCCTATGGGGAACAGGTAGCCTTGCAATAGTGAAAAACGAAATAGGCTGTAATTCACTATCAGGACATGCCACACACACCAGGGCATGTCCTACCTTTCACATACAATGCACCCTGCCCACAGGGGTACCTTGGGCCTACCTTAGGGGTGACTAACAGGTAGAGAAGGGAAGGTTTAGGGGCTTGCAAGTGTGTGCACTTGCCAAGTCGACATGGCAGCCCCAGGCTGCACACAGGCTCTGCGATGGCAGGCCAGAGTTACACTTTACGGGCTGTTTGCGTGGGTGGCACAATCCAGTGCTGCAGCCCACCAACAGCATTTGACCTATCGGCCCTGGCACTCGCAGTGCACTTTACTAGGGACTGACACATAGATCAAATAGGCCAATCATGGAAATACCAATCCATAACACATTTTATACAGGAGCACTGGCACTTTCCCACTGGACAGCAGTGAGGAAAGTGCGCAGAATCATTACACCAGCAAAAACAGAGTCAAAACCAGGAGGTCAGAAAGCAAAAAGTCAGGGGAAACACGCCAAAAGATGCCAAGTCTAACACATGTCCCCTCCAGCTGAAAGTAGGGAGAACTACCCAACCCCATTGGAGTTGTCTTCACTAAGGCGGAAGAACCATGACAGACCATCTGCGTTGGCGTGTTCTGTACCAGGACGGTGTTCCACCGTAAAGTCCATTCCCTGTAGGGAGATGGACCACCTCAGCAGTTTTGGATTCTCACCCCTCATTTGCATCAACCATCTGAGGGGCCTGTGGTCTGTCTGAACCCGGAAGTGAGTCCCAAACAGGTATGGTCTCAGCTTCTTCAGTGCCCAGACCACAGCAAAAGCTTCCCTTTCTATGGCACTCCACCTCTGTTCCCTGGGGAGTAGTCTCCTGCTAAGGAAGACTACAGGCTGATCCAGGCCCTCTTCGTTCAGTTGTGAGAGCACCGCTCCCACACCATGCTCTGAAGCGTCAGTCTGCACGACAAATTCCTTGGAGAAGTCAGGTGCCTTGAGCACGGGCGCCGTGCACATGGCTGCCTTCAGGGCATCAAAAGCTTTCTGGCAGGACTCAGTCCAGATCACTTTCCTGGGCTGCTTCTTAGAAGTCAGCTCTGTTAAGGGGGCAACAATGGTGCCATAGCCCTTAACAAATCTCCTATAGTAGCCGGTGAGACCTAGGAAGGCTTTCACCTCGGTCTGGGTCTTGGGGGGCTCCCAAGCCAGAATGGTGTCAATCTTGGGTTGTAGGGGCGCCACCTGGCCGCTTCCTACCTGGTGTCCCAAGTACACCACAGAACCCTGCCCGATCTGGCACTTACTGGCCTTGATCGTGAGGCCTGCACCTTGCAGAGCCCTCAACACTTTCTCAAGGTGCTGTAAATGTTCTTCCCAGCTGGAACTGAACACAGCAATGTCATCCAGGTAGGCGGCACTGAAATCCTCCAGCCCAGCCAACACCTGATTGACCAACCTCTGAAAGGTGGCAGGGGCATTCTTCAACCCAAAGGGCATCACCCGGAATTGGTAATGACCTTCTGGGGTTGAGAATGCTGATCTCTCCTTGGCCCCATCGGTTAAGGCAATCTGCCAGTACCCAGACGTTAAATCAAACGTGCTGAGGAACCGGGCAGCTCCCAACCGATCAATGAGCTCATCAGCTCTGGGGATGGGGTGCGCGTCAGTCCTGGTGACGGCATTGAGCCCACAGTAGTCCACACAAAACCGGAGTTCTGGAGTGGCACCGGGCGCAGCAGCCTTTGGGACCAAGACCACTGGGCTGGCCCAAGGACTGTTGGAGGGCTCAATCACCCCTAACGCCAACATCTTAGAGACCTCCTCCTTGATGCTGGCCCTGACCCGGTCAGTCAACCTGTAAATCTTGTGCTTCACAGGAGGGCTGTCACCAGTGTCCACGTCATGGGTACACCAGTGAGTAACACCGGGGTCAGAGAGAACAGTGGGGCGAACTGTCCCAACAACTGGTGACAGTCCCCCTGCTGCTCCTGAGTCAGAGTAGGGGAGAGGATCACACCCTCTACTGACCCATCATGCTCCTTGGTAGACAGGAGGTCAGGGAGAGGCTCACTCTCCTCTTCCACCCCATCATCTGTCGCCAAGAGCATACTCACTTCGGACCTCTCGAAGTGGGGCTTGAGGCGGTTCACGTGAAGGACCCTCAAAGGGTTCCTTGGAGCCTGCAAATCCACCAGGTAGGTGACGTCACTTTTGCGCTCCACCACCTCATATGGCCCAGTCCACTTGTCCTGCAAGGCACAAGGTTCCACTGGGGCCATGACCCACACTTTTGCCCAGGTTGAAATTCGACCAGAGTGGCATTCTGGTCATACCACCTTTTCATTTCTTCCTGGCTTGCTTCCAGGTTCGCCTGAGCGAGTTTCCTGAAGCGGGCAGTTTGGTTTCTAAAGGCCAGCATGTAACTAAACACATCCTGGGGAGTTTTCCTGGGAGCTGCCTCCCAGCCTTCCTTTACCAAACTCAGAGGTCCTCTGACAGGGTGGCCATACAGGAGCTCAAAGGGGCTGTACCCAAGAGACTTCTGAGGCACCTCCCTGTATGCAAAGAGTAGGCATGGCAAGAGGACGTCCCACTTACGCCTCATGGGTTCTGTTAGACCCTTGATCATGCCTTTCAAGGTCTGGTTGAATCTCTCCACCAGACCGTTTCCTTGTGGGTGGTAAGGAGTGGTGAACTTGTAGGTTACACCACACTCCTTCCACAGGGATGTCATATACTTGGATATGAAATTGGTCCCCCTATCAGAAACCACCTCTCTGGGGAATCCCACACGGGAAAAGATCCCCATTAACGCCCGGCCCACCACTGGCGCCGTCGTTGTCCTGAGAGGTATTGCCTCCGGGTACCGGGTGGCATGGTCCACCAAGACCAGGATGTACCTGTTGCCCATGGCTGTCTTGGGATCCAGTGGCCCCACAATATCCATCCCTACCCTTTCAAAGGGTGTTCCAACAACAGGAAAAGGTTGGAGAGGAGCTTTGACCTTCCTCCCACTCTTACCACTTGCCTGGCAAGTTTGGCAAGACCTACAGTATGCATCTGACTGCCTTCGCATTTGGGGCCAAAAGAAGTGGGTGACAAGACTGTCAAAGGTCTTGTCCTGCCCCAAATGTCCTGCCAAAGGCACGTCATGAGCCAGACCCAGTAGGAAGGTCCTGAAGCGCTGGGGTACCACCAGCACACGGGCTGACCCAGGCTCAGCAACCTTAGGCTCACTGTATAGGAGACCATTCTCCCAGTAGATCAGATGTGACCCGGACTGATTACCAGCTGCCTGGTCTGCAGCCTGCCGCCGCAGACCCTCCAGAGTAGGGCACTCGTTCTGCTCCCTGCAGAACTCCTCCCTGGTGGGACCCCCTTCTTGCTGCCAATGGGTCAGCTCAGAGATGTCTCCCAGTTCGGCTACCTGCTCCCCTGTAGGCACCGGGGCATCCCCCTCGAGGTCCGCCTCCTCCCGGTCCGTGGGAACTTCGGGGGCCGGTTTCCCGCGCCCCCTGCCCTTCCTCTTGGCAGGGACTTGGGCCACTCTTCCAGGCTCCAAGTACTCTTGATCACCCTTTCTGGCTGCCATTGACCGAGTAGACACGCATGCCCACTCTGGCAACCCAAGCATCTCCAAGTGAGACCTGAGCTCAACATCCTTCCATAAGGACTGCTCCAGGTCGTTACCTAGCAGACAATCTACAGGCATGGTAGGGCTCACAACCACCCTCAAGGGACCTGAGACCCCCCCCATTCAAAGGGAACCTGCGCCACCATACACTGGCGCTCAGAGTTGTCTACAGCAACTACTTGGTGGAATGCCCCTGGGACTACCTGCTTCTCAGAGACCAGGTGACACCGGACTGAGGTCACACTGGCTCCAGTATCTCTGAGAGCCTCTACCCTGTTCCCATTAATGGTCACCCAGGTGCTATATTTCTTTGTGTTAGGGGGCACCTGGTTTCCTGGGACCATCTCACTGTCCCCTAGTGAGACAAGGGTCATTTCTGCGGGATCCCCACCCTCCTGTGGGCAGCCCTCCTCCCCAAGCGCTACACTAGCCAACACTTTGGACTGTCCACTTATGGGTGGCTGTGTCCCCTTTGGGCACTTGGGGTCCCCCTTAAAGTGACCTACCTGGTCACATGCATAACACTTGCGGGGCCGGTCTCAACAGGCTTCCCTATAGAGACCCCTTTCTTCTTATCACCGGGGGGCTGGGAACCTTTACCCTGGGTACTAGTTTGGGGCCCTTTAGAGAACTCCTGTGCTTTACCCTTGTCCCCCCACCTTTCTGCTGGGGACCCTGCCCACCTCTGGCTGAGTCTCCCCCAAATGCTTTCTTGTGGACCCTGGTACTCACCCAGCGGTCCGCCTCCATAGCAAGCTTCCTGGGGTCAGTTAGCTTACTATCAACTAGGTGCTGGCGGAGATCTGCAAAACATAGACTAGACAAGTGCTCCCATGCAATCAAATTGTAGAGCCCCTGAAAATCTGTTACATTACTGCCCTTCACCCAACCATCCAGCGACCTGCAGAACATATCCACACATTCCAACCAAGTGTTGGCCTCAGACTTTTTACTGGACCTAAACTGATCCCTGTACTTCTCAGGAGTGAGCCCATATCTAGTGAGGAGAGCGTCTTTCATGTCAGCATAGGTGAGGTCCTGTCCCTTACCCAAAGCTATCAGAGTATCCCTAGCTTCCTCTGGAAAGAGAGGCCACAACCCCGCTCCCCAGTTCCTCTCAGGGACCCCATTCATATGAATAGATGACTCGTACCCTTGAAACCACCTTTGTATGTCATCACCCTTTTTGTACTCTTTACCTACATTCTTGGGGATGTGTACAATCCTGTCTGTGTGTGCTGAAGAATTGCTGCCACCATCTAAACCGGATCTACTCTTTAGCTCCAGCTCCTTGATCATTCTCTCATGATCTAGTATCATTTTCCTTTCCTCCATGGCTATTCTTTTCTCTTCCCTCTCACTTTCTATTCTGAGTTTCTCCAATTCAAACCTCCTTACTTCCCGCCTGGCCTCCAGCTCCTCTGGGGACAAACTACTGCTGCCTGGCCTGGAGGGTTCCCCCCCTCCCAAAAGCACATCCACCCTAGGAACAGGCTCCTCCACCTCTCCATTGAGATTACCAGATTGCCCACTGGCTCCTCTGGCTGCTACCCAGGCCCTCAGCGCCTTTTGTAGCTCATCCTTCCTGGTGAGGCCTCTGACCTGGACTTTCAGGTTCTTGCAAATCGATTTTAACTCCTTGACATTGTAGGCTTCCAATCGATCCTCCTCAAAGGCAATTTCTACTGATTCAATTGATGATACTATTGATTCAGGCATGTTGAAGTAGCAAGTTCAAACTGGCAAGATCAAAAATAGGCCAAAAAGAAAAAGAACCTGTATGTGGTACGTAATGGTCTGCGATATGGTAGTAGTGCACACCAATCACTGTAAGTCAAGTGCAAACACAAGTCCTATCCTCACCGCTGACACCCAATGTTAGAAATGGGATCTCTAGTTGGCAAGGGCTTGCACCTTTGTCCAAGTAGGGACCCTTCTTCCTAGTCAGGGTAAGGGAGTTACACTCCTAAAATAACCCCTGCTCACCCCCTTCGTAGCTTGGCACGAGCAGTCAGGCTTATTCTAGAGGCAGTGTGTAAAGCATTTGCACATAACCAACAGTAATACAGTGTAAGCACTACAAACTGACACCACACCAGTTTAGAAAAATATCCAATATTTTTATATACTTTAAAACAAGACCAAATACGATAAAAATCCACAGTACAGTACTTTAAAAGTGATTATGTTACAAGATAACTTCTTCTTTGCAGGAATAGTTCAAAAACAAAGTTCGTACGAGTCGGTAGCTCCGTCCAAGTCTACCGCGATGCTGAAAACCACAGAGTCTAACAGTTCCAGCCGACCGCGTCGATACGGGCCAGCAGAGTCGTGAACAGACTCGGTCACAGTACCTTTTCTCGTTGTGGTGTGCACGGTAGTGTGCGAGCCGGTCGGCCTACGTCGCGGTTGCGGTGCAAGATGGAAGCGGTGCAGGGCGCGGTGTCCTCTCGATGCAGTGCAGGCAGCGGCTCGGTGACAATCGTGCAGACGGAGTCGGTGAGTCCAAGGCGTGCGGGACAGGGTGAGACGGTGCTCGATGCGGTGCTGGCAGGTTGCGATGCAGGCGACCAAGCCGGAGTGAGGGAGCTGGCGTCGGACAGCGGAGCGAGTCGGAGCGGTGCGTCGCGAAGCGTGCGAGCGGTGCCCCGACTGCGATGCAGTCACGATTGTTGAGCCAGTTGCAGCGACAGCGTCGGTCTGGTCCGGCTGGCACAGTGAAGCGATGCGATGCGAGCTGCAGTGCCCACAGGTCACGGTGCAAGCAGCGGCTCGGTGGCGATGGCGTCGGACGTCGTCGTCGGTGAGACCAGGGTTGCGGTGCGAGATGCGGACGGTGCGGTCTGCGGTGCAAACAGGACACCGGGCCAGCGATGGAGTCGGTTGACGGAGTCGGTTGCGGTTCCCTTCCTCTGTGGCAACTGAAACAGCGGTTCCAGAAGCGGTACCCAGAGGGTTGTGAAGTCTTTGCAGTCCCTGAGACTTCTTAACAGGAGGCCAGCTTGGTTTCAGGCCCTTGGAGATTCTCAGCACAAGTAGTAGAAAGTTTAGTCCAGTCCTTTCACTGCCCAAGGCAGAAGCAGCAGCTGCAGGCCAACCCAACAAAGCAACAACACAGCAAAGGGGCAGTACTCCTCCTGGCAGCTCTTCCAGCTCTTCGTCTTGGCAGGTTCCTTGATTCCAGCGAGATCTAATCTTCTGGGGTTTGGGTCCCCCTTTTTATCCTCAATTTCTCTTTGTTCTCTGAAGCAAGAGAGGCCTTTGCCTACTCCAAACCAGTTCTGGTCAGTCCTGGAGCACTTTGTTGACAAGTCTCCTTCTTTCCTTTCACAGTGCAGGCCAGGGACATCAGACGCACCACAGGAGGTGGAGCCAGCATTGTGGAGGGAAGGCCCAGCCCTATTCAGGTCCCAGGTGCATCTCCTCCCACCCATCTACATGTAGATCTTGCTATTCAGCCCTGTGCTGACTCACCCGGTCTCCTGGCATCCCCCAGCCCCTGTCACTCACACTCCAGACAAGGAATACAAAACCTAGCAGAGGCAGGCTTGGATGGTTCGACAAGAAAATACCCACTTTCTAAAAGTGGTATTTTCGAACACAGAATGTTAAAACCAACTTCACTAAAAGATGCATTTTATCATTCTGAGTCCAGGCATACTAAACTCGAATTTCTACCATGTTCCCTGGGTCAGTTAGGATTATAAGCTGTAATAATCAAAACTGCCCATTCTGGCCTATGGGGAACAGGTAGCCTTGCAATAGTGAAAAACGAAATAGGCTGTAATTCACTATCAGGACATGCCACACACACCAGGGCATGTCCTACCTTTCACATACAATGCACCCTGCCCACAGGGGTACCTTGGGCCTACCTTAGGGGTGACTAACAGGTAGAGAAGGGAAGGTTTAGGGGCTTGCAAGTGTGTGCACTTGCCAAGTCGACATGGCAGCCCCAGGCTGCACACAGGCTCTGCGATGGCAGGCCAGAGTTACACTTTACGGGCTGTTTGCATGGGTGGCACAATCCAGTGCTGCAGCCCACCAACAGCATTTGACCTATCGGCCCTGGCACTCGCAGTGCACTTTACTAGGGACTGACACAGATCAAATAGGCCAATCATGGAAATACCAATCCATAACACATTTTATACAGGAGCACTGGCACTTTCCCACTGGACAGCAGTGAGGAAAGTGCGCAGAATCATTACACCAGCAAAAACAGAGTCAAAACCAGGAGGTCAGAAAGCAAAAAGTCAGGGGAAACACGCCAAAAGATGCCAAGTCTAACACTCAGGTAATGTGACTTTTCTGCTGGGGGGTGTGGGAAGGAAAAACAAAGCTACCACCTGCCGGGTGGTGTGATTGTGGGAAAACACAGCCCACGTGATGGCTGGCACCCCCAGAGTAGACTCACAGGAAGGCTGGTTGGGGCACGGCTAATTGATCTGTTAAATTCTGGCCTGCCTGCTCAGCGCTGTTCATGAATATTCTATCTCTGATGCATAGCATTTTAAATTTGAAGGCGCAGTTGCATGCTCATATATGTTAGACAATTTTAGCGTGCTGGTGCTGCCTCATTGGCAGTGTGCCTCAATTGCAGTATTGTCAGAGGGGAGCTAGAATACGTGACTAATGCATTTTAATGCAGTGATGCGGACACTAGCATTAAAATGCGTTAGTCGAAAGCCTGATCCAGCCCTACCCTAACCCAGCCCTGAAACTGCGAAAAGTAAAATTATAATAACAACGTTATTATAATTTTATTTTTCCTGCTCAAAGAGAGCATTCGTTAAAGTTTCGATGTTAATCGCAGCGCCCATCATGAGCTGAAATTAACATGAAAACTTGAACAAATGCACACAATCACCCCGCAGCCCTGCTCTATTAAGAAAAGAAATGCAGCAACATAGCTGCCAAGGTTTCAAATTGCTATGTGGGACGGTTTCAAACCTGCCTTAACACCGTTCACGTGGATCTGTATGTGAGGAAATGCACCGTCTTTTCACTTTTTTAAGCAAAAGTTTGGAGTGATATTTGGTGCTGCACCCACACGCGCGGCCTGGTTACTGGCGCACATAGCCTTGGTTGCAGCGCACATAGACCTTACACTGCTGCACACAGAGGAAAAAAATTAGAGGGAACATTGCTGAACAGGGAACTGGAAGTCCCACCCATACTGCAGTTACGGACACCGGACAGGCAATTGGTGATGAACCGACATGATATCCTGAAGGTCCTCATGACACACTTTCACAGCGTTTATTGCGTTAGGGACAATGACTGGCCGGATGTGGCAGAGGTGTTCCTTGCAAGAGTAGACCTGCGGCTTCTCTCGCAGGTCTACTCAGGGTGCGCGATCTGGAAGAGGCCCTTACATTGGAGGAACTAAGATCTGCCCTGCGGAAGGTGAATCAGGCCAAGGCCCCTGTGGAGATGATTTCCCTGTTGAATTCTTTCAAACCTACTCCGCGACGGTTGCAGAGAAACTCCTGGAGGTTTTCACTGAGGCACACTGACCCCTACCATGTGCAAGGACATAATTTGTCTAATGTTAAGCCAGGGGGAACCTCGGGGACCCCTCCTCATACCAATCACTCATCATGATAAATTCCGATGTTAAAGTCCTCTGTAAATTGCTAGCCAATCACTTGCAGGGAGTGGTGAGTGACCTAGTCCATGAGGACCAGTGTGGATTTATGTCTGTGTGCAGCATAGCTCACAACCTTCAATGGTTAACTCACGTACTACATGAGACCACAGGAGTGGATCAGGACATGGCACTCATATCAATTGACGTGGAAAAGGCATTCGATATAGTCAAGGGGATTTATCTCATGGTGTTGCTGTCAGAGATGGGCTTTGGACTGGGTGCGACTGCTTTATATGAACCCTACGGCCTGTGTCAGGGTGGGGGAAGGTCTCGGAGGCCTGGTCTGTAGAGAGAGGCACCCACGAGGGCTGTCCCCTTTCGCCACTCCTATTTGCCCTGGCAGTAGAGCCTATGGCGATCTTGCTGCGCAGGGAGCTGGAACCCTGGGGAATATGGGTGAGAGAGCTGAATCACATCATCTCATTATATGCTGATGATGTGTTGATTTATGTCCAATCACCTACAGTGGCGGTGTCCTTGCTGAAGCGACATATGGCGGACTTTGGTCAGATTTCCGGCCTGCGAGTCAATGTTAGGATGACTTTGTTGTTCCCGGTGGGGAGACTGGCATCAGTGCCTCCTGAACGGTTGCCCGACCTTGAGCTCCAATAGGAGGGGGAGAGCTTTCGATATTTAGGACTGATAGTCACGCATACGATGGTTGCGCCTGAATGTGGATAGAGTTTTCCCTATCCGTTATGGGACGAGCGGCCGTCGCTAAGATGGTCTTCCTCCAGAGGTGTTTGTACCTGGTTCAGAACTCACTGCTCCCCCTTGGAGCAAACTTTTACAAAAAACAACAGTTTGCTTATCTCTCTTGTGTGGGTGAGAAAGCGCAGCAGAGTAGCCCTGTCGGTCCTGAAAAGAGACATGGGGGAGGGCGGTTTGGCTCTCCCAGATATGCAGCTCTATTATTTTGCAGCACATCTGCAGCATGCAGCCCAATGGCTGACGGAACTGATAATTAGGAAAAAAGGCTTTTGCGGGGTATGCTTGGGGAGGATACACTGAAGCCCCTACTGATGAGGGGTGCCAATCTGAAGTTCCGGTTCCCTACTTGGTACAGCACACAGCACGGATATTGGAGACAGTGGTAAGGAAGGTACTGCGTAAGGCCCCCTTTGACAGGGAGTTAAAACTATAGGACCTTGAACCCTTTTGATCCATAGAGCAGGACATGTCCAGATGGAAGGAGAGGGGATGCCTCCTGGGAGGTGACGCATACCCAGGGGAAGTTTTTCTCACCTTACAGGAAGCGCAAGATGCATTTAAGGTGAGGCGGGGACACTTCCTATACTATGCAAAGCTAGAAAATACGGCAAAAGATATATGGCGCACTCACCCAGCAGATCCACCGTCCTCTAAGACATTGGGCAGATTAATTAGATGGGGAGTGGGTATACACCTCATTACACTCTTCTACAAGGCCATCAAGGGAGATACAACAAAGAGTTCATATAAGGTGAACGAGGCGTGAAAGGCAGACTTATGGGCACCCCTTGAGGATTTGGATTGGGATCATGCATGTGGCCTGGTGAGGGTGGTTTCCTGCAACAACAGGTTTAAATTATTACACTTCAATTTTTATACCAGTCGCGGCCGACATGACTCGCGGGTGGGGTGGTAGCGGAGTCGTGCGGGGAGGGGGGGTCACGCAGGGTGGTAATTTAATTAAATTATAATGATAATTAAACTTACCTTTCCGCCGCCGGCCGGGTCCCGCTTCTTCTCTGCTCTCCTGCTCTCCAGGAACAGGAAGCAGAAGCAGGCAGCCAAGCTTCCTCCCTCCCCTAAGCCAATCACAACTCTGCAAGCAGCGTTGTGATTGGTCGGGACGCCGCCCAGCTAGTGGCTCATTGGGAGGCCATTTTCTCCATGTAGGCTGCATTGCAGCCTAGATGGAGAAAAGGCAGAGTGCGCATGACTGGTTTGGGCGGCCCCGGGGGGGCGACCAAACAGTTTGAGCTCACTCAGGAGTGAGCAGGCACACCACTCCTGCCCTGCTCTCAGAGCAGCCCCGCCCACCTGCCCGCCCGCAACCAAACATAAAATGGTAATAACAGAAAGTTATTACCATTTTATGTTTCTGCTTCTCACAGTGCGAGAAGCAGTGGGGCGACGCTCCTCCGCCCTAGGGGAGGAGCTGCCCCTGATTTACACCACACTTGCATGACACCGTCCTGCCTAAATAAAATAGACTCCAACAGGGCAGCGAAATGTATGCATTGTGAGGAGGAGAGTGACACTTTTTTGCATCTGGCATGGCAATGCGCCGAGGTACACAGCTTTTAAAGTGAGGTGGTGCCTAGAATTGAGGCGGCCACAAGCATTGACATGCATGGTACACCTGGGGTTTGCCTTCTGGGAATAGTAAAGAAGCCCAGGGGATGCAAGAGATCGTACAAGTTCCTACAGCTGGTTCTGCTCCTGGCCAAACGTGGAGTGGCAATATGTTGGATGGGGTTCTGGGTGCAGAGTGCAGGCATGTGGATTAGGTATGTGCTCGAATGGGGGATCATGGAAGAGCAACATATACGTCTCTCCTGCACTGACAAAAAAACTGTCGAGGTTGTGGCAGCCTGGAGACTGGTGTTGGACGATTTTAACGAGCATGGGGACTCAGGCATTGATTCTTACCAGGGAGAACGGGAAACATGGATGTGTACAGAATTTGTGTTGAATACAGGAGCTGTGGTTACTCATGTTATCTCACAGTCTTGGTGTATGTAATACTGCTTACTCTGTATTGACTTTCATCTTCAGGAATACTAGATGCGTAGAATAGCAACTGCGCTTGATGATATGCACTAAATGTTACGTTTCTTTGTGACAATAAATGCAAAAATAAAGTTTTTTTTTTTTTAATGAGTGCTTTATTAATAAATTAATTAATAAATTACAGGACAACCTTGACATATTTCTTAGCATTGGCTCACCATTCATTGAGCACCCTTCAGCCCACATAGCTGTGTCAGGGACATTGTGAGTTCTGGGGATTACCTCACTTCCCTATAGTTATTACCGAAGTATCCTTCCCTCCTCTCCCCCACCCCCTTACACCCCACCATCCGTTGGATAATTTTTACACCTACATGTTGGTTAGCTGTGCATTGGTCTTTGTTCCCTAGACCACTACTTTCCCATTCCACCTCCTGGCCTGTCTTTTGGACAGGAATCGGGTTGTAATGTTTTTCCTATACCTATCGGCACCCCTGCTGATCCGCATGCTGGTCTGTTACACTATATCTGAGCCCTTGGGACGCCTAGCACTCCTGGAAGGGGGAGGTGGGGCACGGTAATTCTGAGGATCTGTCCTACCTGGTTTCTTTCGGACCCCATATTTAGGAACCAGCTGTGCATGCTGGGCGGTTTCTATAAGGTCTTGTGCCCTTTGCTTTTGTTGCACTTTATTGTTTCTGACTTGGCAACCAGTGCTCTGACTTCCTACTTGCTAGGTCATGCTATATTGTTTGAAAGTGCGTTGTAACTCTTGTTAAACTAAAACCAGTAAAGAATTTTGACAAAAATAGGAATTGTATTTTGCAACACCCAGAAGGGAATCACTAGGCGCTTTTATCTTGTGACCAATTTTGTGATCTGCGGGTGGAGGTGGAGGTAGGGGCAGAGAGAGACAGAGGGGCATATTTACAAGCCCCTATCACCACCACAGCATCACTTTTCTGGACGGTGTGGTGGCGATAGGGGCTTCGCCTTATTAACAAGGCGGCGTTAAGTCACTGGCTTAACGCCGCCTTGTGAATAAGGCACCCTTTCACGTTATACTTGGTGTGAAATGGGAGGACAATGGGTGTTGTGGTGGGCGTTCCACCACAACACCCATTGATTTTGATGCTGCCCCATATTTACAAGGGTGGCGTAAATATGGGGCAACGCCAAAATTAAGACCAGGGAAAACCTGGTCTTACCCTGGCAAAATGAGGAGAACTGCTTTATTTCTCCTTGTTTTTGCTGTTTCTATGTGTGCTGCATTGTACAGCACACATAGAAACAGCAAAACACCATTGATTGTTTATGTGTAGGAAAGTGGCTCTCCCTGCACATAAACTATCATTAAAAAAATGCCGTTTTGCAACTTCTATGTGTGCTGCATTAAGCAGCACATCTAGAAGTTTCAAAACGCCATTTCAGATTGTTTATGTGCAGGAATGGACACCTTCCTGCACATAAACAATTATTCCCCTCCACGCAGGCACCGTTGCACTACAACTGCGCTGGCGCTAGGCAGCTAAATTAGCACCAGAGCAGGGGGAAATGCAAAGCTGCACCGTATTCTTGTAAATATGGTGCAGCCCTGCATTTCAGAAGTGGCGGAACGGGGCACTAAGCCAAGGAGGCTAACGCCACACTCCCCCACTTCCTTGCAAATATGCCCCAGAGTATCTCAGACTTATCCCAGTATGGCAGTCTGGCTCAGGTTAAGAGCACTTGTGTGTTCTGTGGCATGGTATGGATCAGTGTCAGTCTGGGATGGAAAACAGGAACCAAATTAAAAGTGGTCCCCCAAGAGTGAATCAGATAGCTCAAAAAGTTGCCCACATTTGCAAATCAGGGTAGATTTAATCATGTAAAGACACGCTGTACAAGTATTTTGCAATGTAAGACAGACAGCATGAGTTTGTGCTTGCTGGGGGCAATGTTTGTGGTAATGTCAGAGAAATCCACAGTAAAAACCTGTCCACCAGAACATTAAGCAGGCCCACAGCAGACCAAAGAACATCCCATACCCTGATCTATGGAACCCGCCCCTCGGACACGGCCAGAGTGCCCTATAGTAAAGTATCCAAAAAGTGATGCTATATAAAAAGTGATGGATGTTTGGATTCATTTTAGCCATTGCTAATTACTCAGCGCTGCATCCCAGTCCAGTTCCGTATTTTGCACAGCACACCACCCTAGTTTTGATCCAGCCATTGGCAAATCAGTTTTGCCCTTGCTCCAATGGGAGCAGTCCAGCCAGACTGTCAGGCCAGGTTGTTCCTGAACCAGAACACAAGCAACATAGGACTAGTTTCATACTGATTAGGACTCATCAACCAGGTAGAGCTTGGTTCCAGTGACACAGTGTGCACCCCAAATCTGAGCATATCCCTCCCACTGAGGGCAACACACTGAAGTATAAAAAAAAAGTGATGGACGGAATGGCTGAATTAATCTCAGTCACTGGTAATTACTCAGCTGCATCCCAGTCCATTCCTATTTTGTACACCATACCACCTCACTTTGGACCCAGCAATATGCAAATCAGTCTTGTACCTGCTCCAATGGGATTAGTCCAGCCTGAACTTCCACTGACCCCTGTCAGGACCACCTTACACTGGAAGTCACTGCCAACGTGCGCTAGGCGAGTCATGTAAACAAAGGAATGTCTTGTCATCGGTTCGTAAGGGGGTGAGAAGATATACCCTCAAACGCATACGCATAGGGAGGCCCTCTCACGTGTACACGTAGAGCACTTTCCCCGCCCTTTCACCCTCTGGCCCCTCTACTACTGAGGATAAACTCTGTAATTAGCGCCGTCTTCCGTCATTACAGGCCCTGCGGAGAATTGCTGTTTAACAATGTCCTTAAATTAGTTGTGATGCTAAACACTCGCCTGAAAATCCAGCGTTTGCAGCCATCTCCACGCTGGAAGGACTCCAGTGATGTGTCATCTCTTCTCACACAGGGGAGGCTGTCACGGGCCACCGTCGAGTTGTGCTTTCTCGTGCCAACACCCTCCCTCTTCCCCGCCCAAGTGCAGAGCTCCGAAAAAAATGAGGGTGCGTTAATTAGGCGGCAATGTATGTACACCGTCTGGGCCGCAAATATTTAGAAATAAATCTCCTGGTTTAGTGAGATGAGATCTTAATATGCAGCGAGTGACATCTGACTCTGCCACCAAGAGACCGAACAGGCCAGCGGTGCGCTTCAACGTGTTTCTGTGTATCTGTGTGAAAGAGTGAGCACACGAATGAATGCACGAGCGGAAGGACAGAAGGATGAACGGATGGACGGACGGATGGATGGGTGGATGGATCGAACAGAGGTGCAAAGAAGAAATGAGCGAATGGTACAAATGAATATATAACTGCCGGAGGCCAGCACCTACCTTGGTATTGATTGTGATCTGTGCATTAAGTAGAAACTGTGTGTAACAAGTATATTGTTTTCTAGAATTGTATTTCTCCATTTGCGATCCATACCATGTCACAAAAAAAATCAATCCAATAGAAATGCCGTAAATAGATGAACAGGCTTTCAACCCACTGGGAAGAAAATTAGATTCACGGTAAATAGGAACAGGATTTCAAAGAGGAAATGTGTGTTCCGCGAACCAGCTTTTTCCCATCCATTCTACGCCCGTCTTGTCCAACTGCACGGGCAGTGAGTGAGCAGAGCGCGGTCTGTGCTGCGCAGGGCAGAGGCTGCGTAAACTGCGCGATGTAGTGTGCGCACTTCACACGGAACTCGCGCTCTCGCGCCTGCGGTGCGTTTTGCAGTGAAATCGGCTCTTACAGCTGCAGCATCACATGGCCGCCGTCTGCCTGCGATTCCAATTTAAAGTTCAAACGTGCAGCTTATGTGCTGCTGAGCTGGTATCATGGTCTCTGCCAGTGACCCCTCAATTACAATGTAATAGAATTACACTTTTAAATCCCAATAGTCTTAAACAACCTTCTACCAAAGCGGGTAAGGGACCAAAGAAGGAAAAGTTGGTTCTGAGAGGCCTCACGACTTTCCTCGAGTCCATTAGTGACCTTTTACACAATGAAAGGGGAATATGCGGCTTGCATTGGTCCCTATGCGCCTTTTTATGGTGCGAAGAGTAACAGGCTTAATACACGGTCTCAGAAAGCCAGAAACGGAAATGAACAATTATTTAAGAGAACAGGCAAAAATGGCCACGGTCTTCTGCCGCAGAAGTATCTATTCCCCTCCGTCACGCTCCCGGCAGTATCTCAGGAAAAGCAGCCCCTGTTAAAGACATAACAGGTCGGACGCCCACAAGAAGTGGAGAGCAGGGCCGACTCTAGGGAGTTTGGACTGGTGCAGCCGCACCAGGCGCTGACCCTGGGGTGGAGGTGGGGGCGCTACCTTTAGAAATAACTCATGGGTTTAAAAGACCCTGCTGCAGAGTACCTTTTCGGACCAACAGTTTTCAGGCAACCATAAAAATGTCAAGATAAGGCTGGTGACTAATGTTCCTACTGGAGAGAGATCGGAGTTGTGTCTAGTGGCAGTTTTGACTCAAAATACAGTAAGTAGTGCAGCAGATTAAGGTTCCAGCTGTAAAAAATTTGCACCATGAATATTACAGAATTCTATTTTAAATAGCTCAGTAAATTACTACTTTTGATCCTTTTGTAACTTGCAGTTCAAGTCACAATCCTACTACCTGTGCGGTAGTCAGCTGTGAACTGCCATGAAAGAGATGATGCATGCAAGCTGCCAGATATAGGTTAGAATATTATATTTCACCAGTTTCTAAGTATCCTAATGTTGCTAAAAAGGGATTTTGGGTTATAAATACATTTTTATTAGTAACACCAACCCCGACCACTGTGTTACTTTTATATTGTGAGTTGCGCTTCTCAAGACCAAGCACTTTACAGATATAATGCCTATGAATGACATGTGACCCCTACACCTTGTAGGCCTCTTTGTCTTATGTAACATTTCCTACACACTGATGTACACATGTATGATTCATTGTCTATGTATAATATTTTGTGATGTAAAGTACTCTAACACCTTCCACTGGAATGAGTAGCTATAAAAACAATTTAAATACGCGAGGCAGGTGCTATGGAAGGATGAATGGCGCAGTTACAAGGTGCAAGTGAGGGAATCTGTGAAGAAGCAGGTTATGGGGGTGGGGGGGCGACAACAAAGGTTGTCGCACAGGTGCCACCAATGCTAAAGCCGGCCCTGGTCGTGACGAACACACTGGAAGGATAGACCGCACCACTCACCCATCTTTAAAACGATAGGGCCTGCACTTGGGGTGCT
This sequence comes from Calotriton arnoldi, assembly GCA_963921515.1. Lineage (NCBI taxonomy): Eukaryota > Metazoa > Chordata > Amphibia > Caudata > Salamandridae > Calotriton > Calotriton arnoldi. Next base: position 82,292 of record CAWUFW010010699.1, read on the forward strand.
CACCTGCTTTGCAGACACGAGTTTTGTGTATTCTTTTTCATAAATATGGCCTTGTTTGCACCCAGACAGGCGGCTCTGACAAAGCTCGAGTGCCCCTGGGGTGGCGTCGGCTTCCTCTAGCAGCAAATATATGACGTCATCACTGTGCTGCCTCCTCTGCGTCAATTTCGCGCAGTATACTGTCCCACGTCTATATAAAGCGCAGGCTTAGCCAATCTCATGCGCCAGTGCCACCCACAGATGGGCCTGATAGGCAGGGCACGAGTCGGGGGTACACGCGGGTACACGCGTCCACCCACTCTTTTCACAGGGTGGACGCCGTCCCCCTGCCAAGAAGTTGGGCCCCACAGAAATATGTTGAATTTGCCCAGTGTCATTTTCAGACACCGGGACACGTTCAGCAGCTCCTGCACGTTTGCATTTTATTCTCAGCAGCAAGGTGCAGGCAGCTAGGGGGCTTTTTTTTCCGCCTCTAGCCGTGCCAAAGATAAAGGCAGAAGTTAAGGGGCCATCAGGCCTCCTTTTGATGGATTGTCGGACGGGAGGCGGCCTGGAACCTCTCACTTAAATGCAAATGCACAGCAGAGGAAACAAAAGCACACAGCTTGTTATCTCTTCACAGATACGTAAGAGTTGCATGCTTTTTACTTTTTTCAGTCCCTGTATATAAGTGCACGCACTGTTCAGATGAGATGGTCTGTCCCAGTATTTACGCAAATAACAGTATAAATAGCGCTAATTTATTCCTTTTATAGCGCTACTCATCCTAATGCCGAGTCTTCCAGTGAGGTCACTTCCTGTGATGCCATGTGAGATGGCATGCGTCGTGACGTCATGTGTTGTGTTGCACACGTCATGATGTCACTTGCATACTGCCTGCAACTTGGTCAGTCCCCCCACTTCTTTTTATAGGACTTGTGCCCTGCTGATAGGGCTGAAGGCCTTGTCTGCCGGACTGGCGCTCGTGCCTTCAGCAGCGAGAGTGAGTCTGGCCAGAGCGCATAACTTCTGAAAGCAATGTGTGCTAACGGTAGTACATGCATCATGAGGCCCCAGAAGCTAGAATGCTTGCAATTGTTTTTGTGTGAGGAGGGGTGGTGTCACGTCCGTGCACGCGGGTCAGCTCCTTCTACCCCCACTACCAGTCACACAGTCATAGGTGGAGGGCGCTGCCCTACTCATCAGAATACACGGATCCCCATAAATGTCGTGGGGTGCAGCACTGTAAACATTTGAACATCCTGACAGTCCTTAACAATTCAAAGAATCTGATCTTTCCCAAGTGTGCGCGAGGAGACGGTGTAAAGGTGCAATTACTGCCGGGGAGGAGTGGCGGTGATTGTGGTGGAAGTTGGGGGGGGGGGCTCACGAATTAGCAGCACTCCTCCTCAAATCATCTCTGAAATCAATGCAAATGTGACTCCTCTGCGTTGTTCTTTGCCGCTGCGTGTGAACATATGGATCTGTATGCAAACATGTGTGTAAAGAAGCCCAGTTTCCCGTGAGTGCATATGTCTGCATGCATCATCTGTATATAGACAAACCAGATTGCCACTGTGTGTGCACGTATGTAAGCGTATGCAATGACGCCTGAAGCAAGCCCAATTCCTGGTGGGTTCCCCTATGTATTTGCATGGAAACAAATGTGTATAGCCAAGCCTGCTTGACCCTGTATGCCCACATGTATGTGTGTGCAGACAGATGTGTATAAACACGCTCTCTTACCTCTGTGTGCACTTATGTATGTTTATGCGAGCACATGAAACTCTTGCCGTTGTATAAACATGCTTGTGTGCAACTGTGTGCTCATATGTATATGCTTGCAGACTTATATGGTTAAATAGGTCTGCTTGCCGCTGTGTGCGCATATATGTGCGCATATGCATCGCAGATAAACAAGCCCGCTTGCCCGTGTGTGCCCATATCTATGTTTATTCAAGCGTACATGTAAAGAAACTCCTTTGCCTCTGTGTGAGCACATGCATGTGCACGCAGACATTTGTAGAAAACTCCTTCTTACCGCTGTGTGCATTTATCTATGTTTATGCCGCCCCATGAATCAATAAACAAGCCTTCTTGCCGCTATGTAAATAAACTTGTTTGCCACTGTGTTCGTATATGTAAGTGCATGCACACAAATGTGTAAAACTAGGCCTGCTTACTCATGTATTCCAACATGTATGTGCATGCAGACATATGTGAATAATCCCTCTTACTGCTGTGTGCGCATATGTATGTGCATGCAGGGAAATGTGCATAAACAAGCCTGTATGTAACCGTGTGTGCATAAACACGTGCGTGCAGACATATGTGTATAAACAAGCCCTCTTACCGATGTGTGCGCATAGGTATGTATGATGTATGTACAAACATATATAAACATGCCCACTTGCCGGCCTTTAGCTTTTGCGCGCATATGTGTGTGCATGTCGACATATGTTCATAAGCACACCTGCTTGCCTCTTTGTGCGCATATGTCTGCGCATGGAGATCTGTTTCTTATAACAAGTCCTCTTACCGACGTGTGCGCATAGGCGTGTGCATGCATCCCACACAAATGTATATAAACCAGCCCTTTTGCCGTGCGCTCTTAGTAGGTGTTTTCAAGCTCATGAATATACAAGTCCTCTTGCCGCTGGGTATGCGTATGCAAGTGCATGCAACATACGTGTAAAATACAGAAGCCAGGAGACACGCACATGAGTGCATGCACACTGCCTTCACTGCCCCCTACAGCCCCGGGGCTGTTATTGCCAGAGGCAGGGTGCATTAAAAGCAAGGCTCGGGCTATGTCACTGTGCGTGCTAATAACCATTTAAAAGACGAGGGCCGGGGCTGGCACAGGTACTCACATGTTTGCATGCAGGCTGAGAGCACGTGCGCGCATATACACATTCTCAGACACTTTCTCCCAAAACGTTTACACGTTTAGCCATCTAAACAATCCCTGTGCCCATCCTATGTATCCTCTTACCGTCCCTGTGAAATGCCAGCTCTCTCGATGCTCACGATTCCTGCTCACCCCCTTCAAAGCGCTTCCTCCAAACCTGGCCGGTGGGACAGGCTCCCCCGTCCATCCCCATTCAACAAATGCCAGCTTCACAGCATCCTTGTCTGCAGACCCACAATCTAACCACTTTCTAAAATACTTCACCAACCGAATCAATAAAGAAGAGCAATGTTATTATAATATTAAGCTGGAAATATAAACATGTTGCCATCAATAACTCCTTTTGCTGATCGCTTTTCATTTTTGAAAAAACAGCAGCAAAATGAAACATGAGTCCTCAGTTCTCGCTTTCCTTGTTTAAATTGCAGCTATAATTGTGATCTGCCACCTTTGCAGAAATAATGACCTCACAACTGAGATGTAACACTCATTACAGGTGAGCAACTACGCATTTGAATATTACAGGTAACTAGAGATGTCACAAGTGGACAGTTATAAAGAAAATAAGGAAATTAGAGAATGTATGTGTTGGTGCGGAGGGCGATAGATAAATATATCTATACCTATTTATAGAGAGATATAGGGAGATATCTATAGGTATGTGTGTGTGTGTATATATATATATATATATATATATATATATATAATGTATTAAAAGTTTGAGTCTCCTTATTGCACAAAATGTTGATTAAACAATGGTACATGAATAAAAAAAAAAGAAGTCTAGGGCTGCCATTATGAGGATGGAACCAATTTTTCACAGGCACCCATCAAATATGGAAAATATTTCAATTGCCCTGTGAAATTGTGTTCTAGGAAGTATTTCACAGGTTCCTGACAGCTTTTTGTTTCATTATAATAATCACAGCCCCAGACCACTTTGCGTAGTTTTACTGGTTTCTTGTGTTTAATAAACACTCTATTTATTAAAGTCTTCTTTCTACAGACATAAAATGGTTTCTTTTTAACAAAACAGATTGGCTCCCCCCAAATCAAAATTCTTATCTGCGCACAAGTATTTCCCCCTCTACATGTATTAGTGAAAATAAAATAAATGTGACCTGTTAATGTATGTTATTCAGAGCAATTGTACTAATAAACACACATTCACATATTGTTTACTACTAAGCAAATGTCAAATTTCATGTAATTGCAACAGTACAGCAAAGGTGACGTGAAAAATACACTATTTACTACCTCACAGATTGCAGGCTACAATGAATTTGCATGGGGAAACAGCTTTCCTAAAAACCACACGGTCTTTTCTATGGGATTTTACCTTATTGCACAAAGTGAACCCCTTGCATTCTGATTTGGGTAGCTACTTTAAAAAAACAACACATACACATGAAAAGTGCAGTGTCATGACATAACCCTTACACGCAGATGCTCAGAGTGCAAAATATTATTTATTAGCATTATTGGGGGATTCTAGGGGCATCATGGCCCACTCAAAGTATCATCTCTCATGACGGACAGACGGACGGATATTTGCAGAGTGTAAGATCCCACTGAAGAGACTTTATGGCTATTTGTGGAGCTGTTTCTTTTTCTGTGTATAGTAGTTGTTACATGCAACCTGTGAAGCAATAAAAAGTGCTTTTTATGTCAGCGGTGCTGTGGTAATACCTTTGCACCGTAGTAATAAATGTGCGAATATGCTTACAATATTGCAATAACACTTGGTATTGGACCACAGTTATTTATACTGCATGGGGTGTGTGTGTGTGTGCGTGTGTGCGTGCGTGCGCGTGTGTGTGTGAGTGATGTGCTATTTATTTCCATTGTTGAAGGGCATGACTCAAGAGAAGCGAAGCCTCGAGTGGGCCGTGACCCTTCTCTACGAACTGGTAATAAATTTCATATTACAGCCTGTCCATCTGCAAATGTAATGTATGCCATGGCATTTTTTTTCATGTACATTTGTTTAAACAAAACGTATTTAACCAAAACCAGGGTTCAAGGGGTTACATTTGTTTAGCAAGGTAGAATCACACTGACCAGATATTGTGACACTTAGGTTGTTATTTCTCTGTGTACAGTAATTGTGAAATGCAATGTTAGACATTAAAAAGTATTCTTCTCACGTCAGTTTTACTGTATGGTGGCAATAAACACGAACTTGACCTTTGCACCGCAGTAATAACTGTGAGAATGCAGGTTTCCGAGTACAGTTGCTCTAAATAACGAGCTATTGGGACAGCTGTATTTCCACTGCCATGGTATAAACATATATATATATATTGCACATGTTACACTTTGCACTTACCCAGAGGCACAGAATGGCATCTGTTAGTTGTTTCTGCTGCTGAGCGCGGGTCAGGGATTGTGATTGGATATTGTTCTGTATATCTGCAGTTGTTATTTGTTCATGTTATTTTTACTTTCCTAGAAGGTGTTAACAACATGGATAGAAATAGATAGGCACTGTGAGAACGGGGCTGCTTCTATTCTTTGGGTAGGTAGTGGCTGTCCAACGGAAACAAGACACACAGAGAACACGCCTTACTGCACCGTTTACATAACATAGCATCTCGACTTCTCACAATTGTAATACAAGTTCATTCTGATGTCATTGCTTCACTTGTTTTCATTAATTTGATTCATTCAGCCATATTAATTTTCCCACGCCTGGCATTAAAGCACAAATGTATATACACGCACATATATATCCTAACATTTACATCTGAATATATATGTTCATATATGTGAATATATCTATATATGTGTGTGTGTGTGTGTGTATATATATATATATATAGCAAGATGTACATACATGTACACATAAATGCATATCTGGCTCTTGCGCAAAGTTGGAGACAGCCGTTGCGTGCTCACCCCTCGATCACCGCCCCCCACGCCCACCCCCGTGAATCCCAGCCAGCGCTGCGAGGGGCTCGATAAGCGCTGCATGAATACACACGAATAGAAAGTTGTGCTCAGCTAAGCGAGGAAATGAGAGGCAGGGCACCGAGGTGCACGCTTTCTTTCACTCTGGCCCGGCTCTAACCTCATGTGCGCCGAGGCTTGGGAGTTTGGGGGGGTAGCACATCCCTTCTGCGGGTGGGGGCTTCGATTATCGGAAACTGTGAGGCTGGTCGGCAGAGCTCGCCTTTTTGGGCTCTGTCTGCGAGGAGAGGGGTAATCGATTATCAGAAATGGGTGGGCGGATAGGTATGCGCCCGTCTTTGGGCCTTGTGTGAGGAGAGGCGGGGGTAATCGATCATCGAAGGGGTGGGGGCAGGGCGGGCGGTGTATCGCCTCCTAGGGAGGGTCTGTCAGCGAGGAGACCATCAACTATCCGAGAAGCCAGGGAGAGGAGAATTTCTGGCAACGCTAGTAAAAACGGAGGGGGCATGGGCGCTTTCCTGTCCAAATGCTCCATTAAATCTGGTTTTCAATTAAAGCCGGGCGCTCAAGAGGCTTCTGTACAATTCATAACCACAATACACACGTTTCGCGGCCCTGATATCGCCCACTAGTAAACACGGGAATGCACCATGAAAAGCCCGTCACCAGCGCAGACAGTGTGTGCTGGCTTCGTCTGCCAACCCGCTGTATACCCCACACATTAACAGTGGCTGAAGTCAGCCGTCCGGCCACCTCCCTGCGCCGGACAGTGTCAGCAGGGGTGGCGTGTGTTGTCATTACACTCTCACACTGGCCAGTGCCCACTTTTAAAGGCCTTGCTGAGAACACACCGGCACACTCCCACTGCACCTGCCAGGACTCGGACATTGAACAGGGTTAAGCTCGGAAAAAACCTGCTCCCAACCAGTGGCCCTATTGTTCCTTCTACAGATAAATTTAGGACTGTACAGATAAGCGTAGGGCTGAGGGGCTGCCGGCAGTGCTTAATTTGTTCCAGTGTTTGCCGGTGCTCGGCACCGGCGCTACTTTCTAAACCCCAGCAAGTATTTATCCACCAGGTGGTGGCGCTGTGTGTGTGCTTTTCTTTTAGCAGGATTAATCTGTGTAGTGTTTACGGTCTGATTTCAATTTGATAAAACTAGCATTTCGTACTGCCCTCACCAGCATTTTAAAGTAGTGGCAGGAACTGTGGGCAGTGCCAGCTGCAGCACGCTACCTAGCAATACTTTGGCCCCTGGTGCTTTTTTTTTTTACAAAGTAAGCACTGCGGCAAACCTACTTCAGAAGTCCCCTGCACAGGAGCTTTCTTTGTTTGTAACTATTCCTTTAATTGTCGCGATCTCTTTGGGAGAGAATGTTCGGAGCAAGAAGGCTTCGCACCTACTTTCACCTTGTTTAAAATCACATCCTTTAGATAATCTTCACGTCTCCTTACCGACCCCGGCCCCCATTCCCAGTGCTTAAATCTTATCCGATCCACTGGGATTCCATGAAATATGGCCACCAGTATTTATTAAAATGTCGCCTGCTTGGATCGAGGGGGGTTGGGGGGAGGGGCGCGAAGATACTGGGTTAGTGACGGCACGAACTATGCCCTAATTTTACTTATGCTGCGTCAGACCCTTTCAAGTGAAGTTGACCCCCCTGTGGCCCAATTGAAATTAGAATTTGATCCAAGTTTACAAGCATGACCAAAACGTGTGGTCATGGGCGCATCCAGTAATCTATGTTTAACGCATTCCCCTTATTTTCCCAAATTGAAAGTATGTGGAAATGACTAATTCCAGATTTACGGAACTCGGCTTATATTTTTTTTAATTTATTTATGACGTACGAGTGTCTTGCTCTACAGTACATAATTGGTATGTGACTAGTAGAAAGTACTGGCACTTGTGACAGTCCATAATTCGCACAGTCCCCGTGGGCCCATATACAGTGTGTTGCAAGGGATGTCAGGACAGTGCACGTTTCCTAACTCTAGTTACAGTTTTCTGGCCGCCATGTTGTTGTCGCCAGCCACGTCTTTCAGAACACACAAGGCCGTGTGCACTAAGAGCACCAAGTGTTTGCTACTATACATACACACACACGGATTTGACGGTTGCGAGCGACTGCACACCTCCTGCACTTACACAACACCTTGACGTTTTGTGTCCAAATTTTATGTCACATTTACGCAAGGGAAACAAGGAAAACGAAATGTAAATACGAGGCTAGCAATTTGGTGTTTAGTTTATCAAACTTTCGCCTGGCGCCTACCCCTTGTCAACTGTGAGATTTGTGTTCTCAGATGCCAGGGACAGCGATAATATTCTGGCTGGCGCGCGCTGTTTCCTCACTGTAAGCGCCTAAACGCGAACCCTGACACTTTGGCTGGAGAAGCGCTATCGTCGGCTTGAGGAGGGACGTGTCCTGCTCCTTGACTGACAAGACCCTAAACACGTATGCTGACCCAGAGTCGCTGACACTAGGGCACACTTCAGAAATATCCAATTGCTCTGTCAAGAAGTGGTAGGCGGGCCCTGCATTCTTCCGCAAACTGATCAGTTAAAAAAGAAATATTGCTGACGTGTTTATAGTGCTTAATACTGGATTAAGGCCGTTCCTAAAACCACAGGATTTGGGCACTTATTTAAAACCGTGGTTCCGAGGGGAAAAAATGAATGTGCTGAGGATCACTCATCCGACAAGTAGTGAATTCGACATTGCAATGCATACTTACTGTCTCTACATTCACCGACAGACAGACACGTTGGGAACCCATTTCACGCTACTGTTTCATAAATTATTTCACTCTGCAAATACCGCAGCAGTTCTATCACCTGGGTCGCCATAATACGCATTAAAAAAACCGCGCTATTTCAAGGCTTTAGGCGCTAGGACATAGCCGCACAACATTCCTCTAAGAGAGTGAACACGCAAGGAAGGATGCACAGGCCCCAGGGCGAACCCCCACCACAAAACAACATGAGATATAGAAGAAGCAGGGTACCTTTTAAAAAATAGTATGCTGTTTATTAAAGTCCAACACAGGGTCATTCTGGAATTAACATTTCCGATGACTTTGGTATAACAATAATAATTAGACTAAATATATTATGGCAGATCGCTTACAAAACGATAACTTAAAACGCATAATTCCTTGGCTTCACAAGAGGCGCGTGGGCGCGTAGACCTGACTGAAAGTGATCCTCGCATCTACACATGGTGTCCACGTGCTGGAGTAACGCACAAGAATACTATTTATATATATATATATAAATATAATGTAATACTTACAGGGTGTGTGTGCAGAGTGTGGGGAGGGGGGAGGGGGCAGGAAGTGGGAGCGGCTGCGCGTGGCCTCTGCTAGTTGAAATTCCAGGTCAATTGCATTATTTACAAATTCGTTTAAGTCACCAGTAAAGAGTGAAAAATAAAAATGGATAAGTATATAATTTTCACAAAAAGCGGGGAGAGATTGCATAGTTAGCGACTTTACCTCTCCCCACCCGTTCCTGAATTTCAAACGACTAGCTCAGGGTTTAGTTGAAAATTAATATTGCTTCACATTTCACCATTTGACGTTGAGGTTCCCTTTCCTCACACCACACAGCTGGAAAGGGTGGTCGCAGTGGGCTGTTTGGTGATGGTCCTCCCACCCTCTGGGAAACTTCAAAATCGTGTCAGCCAGTGTGCTGGCACATCAGCAACACTTCGAATTGTCACTCCTTTCAACATGGTGTCTAAGGAAGGTGTTGCGGAACAGGTCCTTCTCTCTGCTCCCCTGCCTCCCGGTGTGGAGGCCACATTGTGTTAGGAATGGGGTCGTGCGGGTGGAGGAAGTAAGCGGCTACCACACAAATACAAAAAGATCGGAAGTGACGTTTTGTTCCGCGTTTGGACAAAACATTCCTGGTGCTCCTGCTCAGCCCGCTTGAGTTGAAAATGGCGTTTTCAAGTAAAAACACGCCCTTTAATTCATCTGGCGTCGAGCTCGGCTAAGGGGCCGCCCCGGGCAGAAGTTTCTCCCCGGGAGAGAGGGTGCTGCCACAGTACTTAGTCATTCAAATAAAACTCCCTCCCCAGCGAGATTTGCTTGGTGTTTGGACCGGTGGAGGCTGCGAGCATTGGAGCTTCGGGCACGGGGCACGGTGGCGGTGGAGGAGGGGCTGTTTACATTTAGAGCCGAGCATAGTTATATAACCACCTCGCGTCTCACGGGGTTCACCAGTGGCCTACAAGTTGGAGACCCCAGGGTGAAATGCGCAGGGCCGGAGGCTCCGCCGATACAAATGTTGGCACCTGTACGAAGTGGTGGACGGACGTGGTGGGAGAGGGGGTCAAGGGGGAGGCTAGAGGATGAAGGATATCTCGCGAGGGGCTCCTCATCAGCTGCGACTTTGTGCTGATAAAATGGGTTTTCATATACAGCTATAGAGATACACCTGCTCTCGCGCGCTTGTCCACACGCCACAAGCCTGTACTGTACTTCCCAAGACACGTCTACAAGGATCACACCCGCTTTTTGCTATGTACAACGGAATCCAACAATTCCACAGTTGTTGCTCCACTCAGTTTGTACTGAAGGCCAGCAACTTAAACCTGACTTTTGTCAGATTACTTCTAATTTGCTTATTTTTTTTTTTTTGCTTTTTGCACCGTCTCCATAAACGTGTCCTTACTTCGAATGAGAAAAGACTCCTCTTTTATAAAAAGTCGACAAAAACACCAACATCGCTGGATACATAAGAAAATGGAATACTGTATTTGATTTAGAAAGTTCTTTTTACATATAGATAAACACGCAAGTTAAGGAAACAATGGCCAGCGCCCGAGGGAGCTTAGCAGGGGGCATAAGCTGCTATCAGATTCTCAGCATAGCCTTTGCATAAAATGACTACAGCTGGCTCCTAAGCTCTCGAGAGCCTGGGGGTTCCTGGGCCCCCGGGGGCGGACAGTCAGGTTTGTCTGGGAACGGTAAGTGCGGGAGAGAGCGACGAGTGGGTATAGTGGAAGAGGTGGAGGGATGAGACAAAGAAAGAGAGAAGGGGGCCAGAGGAGGAGGAAGGGATAGAAAGACGAGCGATGGAGAGAGGGGAAAAGATAGCGAGAGAAATAGAAGAGAGACGAGGGAGGAAACAGGAAACAAGCAGAAGCTCACAGACGGAGAAACAGAACTAGAGGGGAGGAGGTTGTGTGGAGATATAGAGAGAAATGTTTTAAAAAAAGACTGAGAGGGGGTAGCGACAGAGAGAGAAAACAAGGGAAATGTGACAAAAGAAAGATAAACGCGATATATTAGGAAAAAATGTGAGATGAAAGGACAGAGCGTAACAGAACGAGCTCGCAAGAGAGGGAGATGTAGAGGGCGGGAGACCGTGAGACAAATGGAAGAGAGCGAAACAGAGCGGGAGATATGAAAGAGAGAGCAGAGGGGAGACACGAGCAGGTGGGGGGGGAGAGGCTAGGTGGAAATAATGGAGATAGTACAAAGATAAAGTGAGAGGGCGAACGAGCGAGACAATGAAAGATAAGAGAGAGGAAATGTGTGAAACACTGACAGAGAGGATTGGAAAAAGGAAGAAGAAGAAAGTGGGGGGGAGAAGGGAGCAAAAAGTGGTGTAGGTGGAAGATGGATGCGTGGGAGGGAGATACTCAGGAGTGAGAAACACAAGAGAGCCTGAGAAACAAAAAATAATTTAGAAATGCAGCTAGTGTAACAGAAAGAGATGATTCACTAAGGAGGACATTTTGAGTGAGAGAAAAACAAGTTAGAAAGTAAGACTGAGACAAAGAGAGGAATGGAGCGGGAAAGCAGAGACTGGCAGCGAGGTATGAGAGTGAGAGAAGAGAGTGAATGGGAGAAAAGGGCGAAGCTAGGAGAGAGAAATGAAAGTGTGAGAGAAAAGGCAAGGAAACATGGCAGGGACAAGAGTGAAAAGAGGGAGGCGAAGGTAAACAAGAGGCGTCTTCAGATCGATTTACAAGCATTTCTACACATATATTACAAGCTGGGAAAATGACCGCAATCATTTCAGATATACATAATTCATATAAAATTTTGAAATAAAAATAAAAATCTGTTTACAGTCATAAACTTTTCTTTTTCCACATTGACCAGTACCCACACAGGCAGTGACAGAAGTGTAGATAAAAGGTGCTTACGAAAAAAATGATTGTCTGCTGAACAAAAATAAAAAACAAACTGAGGATTGCATCTTGGCTGACCATCACTTGGACTAAACAGAGAAGAAAGGGAACCCAACAAAAAAGGCGACACGAGGTGTCTGACTTCCCTCTCTGAGGAGTTTCTGGGTCAGGGTCGGAACGGAGTTGGGCAGAACGTGTTTCCCAGATATCAAGTTTGAATCATCATGCAAGGGGCCAGCGTCCGTGGAAGGCGCGGGGCGCGGGGTCGTGTCCGTGAAGAGTGCAAGTTGTCACGCTCCCCCGTCAGTGTGCCCAAGTTCAGGTCCATTGCAGCTCTCCGAGTCCGAGTTCCTGATGCCTCGGTGGAGTCTGTCTGTCTGTCTGGGCCGGGCCCTGATCATACCTCGCACTCGGACTCGTCGCTGGAGGTGACCGAGAGGATGGACGTGCCCGTGTCCGCTCGCTCGGCCAGGCTGGACACGCTGGTGGTGGGGCTGGCGGCCGCCGTGGAGGGGGACTCGGCCGAGCTGTGCGTCGGGCAGCCGGGGTCTGCCAGGGAGCGCAGGCCGCTCTGTCCTATCGCCTGGTGCTGGAGCCTGGAGCCGGGCAATATTCGAGAAGGGGAGAAACAACACGAGCAAGGTCAGATTGTCAGCAAGGAACAGCAAGAGAAACTCAACACAGCAAACAAATCACTGAACACAGCACAGAGATGACTACCACCACCTCACAGCGTAAACATAGTGCGGCGGGAAGACAACAACAATGTCCAGTTACTGTTCCAGTCATCACCCAAAGCAAAGAAGTTCCAATCGAGAGTCTCTCAACATACCCTGGAGCTACCACCACCGTCTTCACACACACCACAGAAAGGCACGGCAGCACCACTTCGAACCGACAGCCTCCACATGCACTCTGGGCCGGAGGTCACAAGGACAGATCCAAAGCTCGTCAACACAAATAACCGCAACCATCACCAACTACGAATCTCAAACATACTTAACCAGTTGCCACCACTGCCACAAAGCACAGTAAAAGACAGCACCGCAACAACTCTACGCCACAGCCACCCAACGTACCCTAGCCAAACCACACACATCATAACAAAAAAAGGCAACTCAACCAACTAAGGTTCTCACAATAAATACTAACAGGTATTATCGCAAACACACCACGCACGGCAAGGCACTTACAGTGTCCCCCACTCACTAAAACTCACCATTGCTGCCACTAAAAAAAAACCAAGCAAAACAGAGCGTGGAAACGTGCACTCTCACGATGCACCCTGGTCCAGAGGTCACTAGCACACCCATCAAACACATCAAAACAAAGCACTGAAACAACTCCAACTGAGCTTTCATAGACACCACAAAACAAACAAAAAACGGCAAGTTCGGCAACATCTCCAAATGAGTCTCCAAGCACATTCTAAAAGATACCACCCCACACCAGAAAGGTATCACAGCAAATCCTCTGACGGAGAACGGCCCAAACCTTCAATCATGGCTCCTGTACTTTATTTACCACCACCATCACACACATCAAAAATGAAGAACGGCAGTACCTCACGCCACGTTTCTCACACACAGTTTACCAGCTGCCCGAACAGACACTAAATATGGCTCAAGTAGTTTCAACAGCTACTGCCCAGGAAGGGTCGTTGTGCAAAACCAACTTGACTCGAATATCCCTAACAGAGCAGTGCAACGTGCACCCGCCCAAGGCTGATGTGGAGGAGAGACACCACATCACCCAGGTGTTGTGATTCGGTGGCCCATTCCTACACTGTTTGTCCCAAATGGAAATGGTGCAACGGTGCACCAATATATGCTTGTGTGTGTCTGTCCGTGTGTGTGTGATTTTTGGATGTTTGGTACATAGTTCCACAATAACTTAGGGCCATATGTACGAACACATTTCCCCATTGATACAGAATGAGTGAAACCCATCATAGATAGGGAGGGCCCTTTCTTCTGCACTCAGCTGTACTTGCAAGAAGGCCCCTTTAAAGGGGCGCTGTTGTCATAATTGTGAGCCCACCACTATCCCAGGCAATGCCAGAGAAGAGCCAGTGGGCTGGCATTACGGTCGGATGTGGCAACAGCATCATTCGAAGTCCTGCTACCACCAGAAACCAGGGAGGGCAGCATTACCCCCGTAACAACCTCCACAAGATACTCCAGCCCCGTCTGGCGCGTAGAATCAGCATCTTTCACCACTTGTCGTGACACTGGGGGAGATGCAAGCTGCCCTCGCACCCAGCAGTGAGGGGGAAGGTGGTGCGCCGGCTGCCTCGCGGCCTGAAAGAGGGCGACTGTGCCCAAGGATAGTAAAAAAGAGAAGCTCGGAGGTCCCACCAGAGGCCCTTAAGCGGGCACTCTCAGCAGCCACAAGTGACACGGTGCTGCCTGTGTGACTTAACGCTGCTCCATCCCTTCCGCGGCACGTCACAGGCTGAGATGACCCTGGCCCGTCGCTCTGCACTAAGCGGCACCGGCTTCTCAAGGGAGGCTGGCTGCCTGCTGTCTCCACCGGAGCCCTGCGCCCCTTCTCAAGGGAGGCTGCCTGCTGCCTCCCCCCCCCCTGCACCCCTTGTCAAGGAAGGCTGCCTGCTGCCTTCCCCGGAGCCCCGCACCCCTTCTCAAGGGAGGCTGCTTGCTGCCTCCTCGGAGCCCTGCACCCCCTCAAAGGAGGCTGCCTGCTGCCTCCCCCGGAGCCCTGCACCCCTTCTCAAGGGAGGCTGGCTGGCTGCCTCCCCCGGAGCCCTGCACCCCTCAAAGGAGGCCGGCTGCTGCCTCCCCCGGAGCCCTGCTCCCCTTCTCAAGGGAGGCTGGCTGCCTGCTGCCTCCCCCGGAGTCCTGCACCCCTCAAAGGAGGCCGGCTGCTGCCTCCCCGGAGCCCTGCACTCCTCCTCAAGGGAGGCTGGCTGGCTGCCTCCCCTGGAGCCCTGCACCCCTTCTCAAGGGAGGCCGGCTAAACTTTCTCTCAGCAGGCCCCGAGAGTCATGAGCCCCCGGCTCCCCCGGCGCGGGCATTACCGAGCTTGTGTACATGCCATAATTACAACAGTGCCCCCGTGTCTGCTTACAGACGGGATTACTGCGCCCACCAGGTGGACGCCGTGTTGACATCTCACACCGAGCACTTCCACGCAACAAACAACGAGCACGTAAACGGTAAAGCTGCTGGATGCTTGAAACAAAGCACAAACAAGCAGAAAAGCTACCACAACAATCATACAATGATCCTGAAAATATGCACCCCGTTTTTGCAGGTTTATCAAAACAGTTACAGTCAATCCCAGGCAAACATTGCCTTATTTCTGCTTAATTTTGCAAACGATTAAGTCAACGGTTATGTCTACAAATCGAAGACTACAAGCATTGATATTGGGGGAAATTAACTTTCTAAAATAATGAGCTGTGTATGTTTAAATTACACTCTACAAAAAAACAACACTGAACATACAAGTAATGCAGCTGGTAACACGGGTGTAAAGTCCGCAACAGACCTCTCGCTCCCGCCCCACTTACTTCCTACACACCGTCTCTGGATTTCGCAAAGGAATTCCATTCAGGCCGAAAGAAATAAAAGTCCTTATTTAAAGAAAGTGACCCATTTTTCGCTTTTTTTTTTTAGCAAGAAGTGCCTTGTGCTGTGCATAAGAGCTCAATTATACATGCACATATGTGTAGATGCATATGCAAAATATTTATAAATATACGTGCATTTATAAACTTAAGAGCAGGCATAAAGTTGTGTTGAATGTATGTACATAAATAGATATTAAAATTGATTGCCGATGGTTGCTATTGTTTTACAAATGGATAAAGCGTGTTATTTTAACTCATCGACAGTCTTTATTAAGTACGCGATTTGTCAGTGTTTGGGAATTAATTTGCCAAACAATGGGACTGCTTTTGTTTACACCCATGCTGTGCTAATTAAATAGAAAACATTGCGTGTGCAATCACCTTAAATGCTGCCTTTGTCTAAGCAGGGAAGGGACCGCCGTACAAGCCAAAAAACAATGAAACTTATTTTAGAATATTTGGGTAAGAAGTGTCAATGCATAACCGCTTCACATGCAATTGTTTTTTTATGTCTGTAATTATTTTTTCAACATAATATCCAAACAGTTCGCCATCTGCAAAGTATATCTTTGGGGGAAAAAATATAAGATTACTGCGGTCACAGTGCTCTGATCTACGATGGGAACGTTCCAATTTTAGTGACTTTACTCATTTCTCCCGCTGCGCTCCACGGAGCTCCAGTCCGTGCGCGAATTTCCACAAATCACAGCCTAGAGGAAATGCTGCAACGCGAAGTTCTCCAAAGTCACACCGTGGGTTGAACTGCTCAGATATCCAAAATAAAGTTGGCAGAATAACAAAGGAATAATTTTTATTCTAAGCTGTTGGGCGATTATATCCGCTTTATTAATTTATAATTTCATGTGTAATTTATACTTGGGCTTGAGGGGATTTTTCCTAAACTTGTGCAACTTTCTTTTCAAGTTTTTAGGCTGGCAGTGGGCGCCTGGTGTGGATAAATGGTGCACTATTAGCCGTTTGAACTCTATTGGAAATAAATACTTCTGGAGGTACTGAGCAGAGGCAGCGTGCTCTATTTAGGTGAGAGTGTGAGGTTTAAGTGCATCTAACAGCATCGCCCATGCCAGCATCTGGAAACACACGCCTGGCAAAGAGGGGCAAAGGGCAGAGAAAGCCAGTAGAGATCTGTGAGCGTGTTTTGTTGAAATAAGTGGGCTTTCCTCCCCTAAGTCAGGAGGGAGACATTGGATGCTACTGTTTCCCCAGGGTGGCCGCGGCCCAGAGGGCAGGTTTCAATGGGAGGCAGTGTGCTTCGTATACATTGCTGCTCAAGTCACAACCCCCACATTCACCCCGAGAGTGGCTCCCGGTTCCCCTGCCGCCCCCCACCACCTCTGGAAGAGTTTTCCCGAAGACATACCTGTTCTTGGCCGCCGCCGCCCTGTCCCGCTGCCGCCGGTTCTTGAACCAGTTGCCCACCTGCGTGGGGGTGAGGCCGGTGGCCTGCGCCAGCTCCCGCTTCTTGCTGGGGTTGGGGTAGGGGTCCTGCAGGTACCACTCCCGCAGCAGGCTGCGCGTCCGCTCCTTGAAGCAGTGCGTCTTCTGTTCGCCGTCCCAGATGGTGCGCGGCAGCGGGAACTTCTTGCGCACCCGGTACTTGTCTACGGGCCCCAGCGGCCGGCCGCGCAGCTTCTCCGCCTCCTGGTAGTGCGCCTCCAGCCACATGGCCTGCAGCTTGCCATGCGACTCCTTGGTGAACTTGTGGTTCTCCAAGATGTGGTAGAGGTCGCGGAAGCTGCCCGTGTGGAAGGCCACCACGGCCCGGGCGCGCAGGATGGACTCGTGCTTGTTGATGGCTTCGCAAGCCCCGGGCGCCACCGGCAGCGACCACAGGAAGCGGCCCAGCCGCTCGATGTCCCCCGTCTCCTCCAGCGTCTCGCACACGCTGGCCACCTGCTCGGGCGAGAAGTTTAGAGTGGGCAACTGGAACATGGACAGCTCTTCCGGGGCCCGGGAGCCGCCGCCGCCGCCTCCGCCACCTCCTCCGCCGCCGCCACTGCCGCCGCCTGCCAGGAGCAGCGAGGAGCGGTCCGGGAAGTTTGGCAAAAAGAAATGGGTGGGATAGAGCTCTAAAGGGGACCTGAAAACCATGGGAATGACCTGAGAGAGGTGCAATGACCAGGGAGAAAGAGCACACAATGCAACACACACACACAAAAAAGCAGCAACTGAGGGACAGGCGAGATTTCAGTGATTCAAGGGCAATCGCCTAATGACAACAGCCTCATGATATCTCCCCTAAATCCGCCGTGAGTGCAGCATTGAAACATTTTGTTTCGCTTTTCTATTGGTCTTCCCGGTGTCGTTCTGGGGTTGCCATGGCTGCGCTGCCAATCACTGTCAGGCGTGCCAATCATAGCCTCGTACGTAAGAGGCTGTTACCACTCGGCCCTCGGCGCAGGGGGAGGGAAGTGGCTGAGAGGAGGAGGATGCTGTGTTTTGTGTGTTTTATTTTATCTGTGCCTGGCATTGGGCTCTCCCTGCACCCAAGGATGCGCGGAAGAGCTGGGCAGGCACTCTTTTTTGAATGGGATGAGCAATTAGAGGGTGGAATATTATTGTGATCTTAACGAGGCTCGTTAGAGCTAAGGAGCTGCATGGAGGTGGGGGTAGATAAATGGGCAAAACTGGAATATACACGCCGGGATAAAGGCCCCCTGGCTGAGGCAGTTTACACATGACTTGCACGTAGTTTCACTTCATTCTGCCCATCTGAGCATTAATAGTGTCGGGGAAGAAAGGAGAGATGAGATCATTTGGAAGCTGCCTCCCGGAGCCGGCGACCCCGGTGTCTGCGTGTGCGCTGTAGACCCCGGGGTGGGAGAGGGCACCGCTCTGCCCCTGCTGGGAGCTCGCAGACGCCCCTGGACTCTGCATTGGACGCCCGCGCAGGACACCCCTCCCTGCTGTTTGGTTTAACCCGTTGGTGTCCCGCGCCGCCCATGCCTTTTTTGGCCACCAGTGGGGCTGACATTGTTGATCTTAGCGTGATGTCTCTTTCCAGCTCTGTCAGCTGGCCGTGTGTGTGTTAGCGCAGGCTCCGGCTGCGCAGACGCCTCTCCCCGCGCCCCAGTCCTGGCTTCTAGTTCAGCTCAGAGTTATACTTTTAGTTTGTTTTAGCCGCTGCTGCTGAAGTTGTTTTCGTTGCGTGCGTGCAGCCAGCTACAGCGTCTCGACGTTTGAGGACTCGCGGCTTAGAATCGGGCTTCAACGTCTGTAGCTGAGGCAAATACTTTATAGCACGCATATAGTTACATGTGGATGAAGTGTGGCTTAGCAAACACGTGCACACGCCACATAGCAAACCTTCCTTATAAACACCCCAGCACAACATCTTTCCATCACACACGCCTACCACACACATTCACAATCAGGGACGCATGCACTCCTCACACACAGAAGAAAACACGCACAAACAGGGACACCCGCACACGCACACACAAGCTCACACTCACACAGATGCACACACAAACAGAAACATACAAAAACACAGCCACACACTGGCCCACACAGGTATCCACAAATACACACACATCGACACTGTAACAACTCAGGCACACACATCCACTCCCCCACACACAGAAATGCACCCACATACCGAAACGTACAGACGCAGAAATGTAAGCACACACAGACACGCCGACAGACACACAAGCCCCTAAAAGGATGCCGATAAACATAAACACACGGAGACAAACAGACTTGCATCACACGCAAACCCTAGACAACCACCCACACAAACGGTCAGACGCACACACACACGTGCCCTACACAGTCTGACTGCCCGCTTGACTTCGCTGCCATGCAACTATTTTTGTCAGGAGGTATGTCGCTTGTAAGCAGACTTAATCAGCAGCTCCAGCCGCAGCCCTTTGTCGGGTTTCTGTGGCTGTGGGGGTGTGATGTGCAGAGATTTACACGGGTCAGGAGCGCCTTTCCAGCCGCACCGTGTATATTTAGAGGGGACTTTTCCTGGTGTTAAAAAGTGTACACTCTGAATGGATCCACACACAGTAGCAAACAATGGCGGCATTGTGGGTGCATGTACAACGCGTATTGAAACGCGGCGTCCAGACTTCAACTAATCTGTCCTCAATAAAGCTGAAATAATTATCCTAAGCCGCCTTCCTAGAAGAAGAAAAAAATCATTGAGGAATTCAAAAACTTGGAAGAAAAAAGATCTGTTCTGCATTCCGATGGAGATCGGGAGGCAGCGCACGGAGCCCGCATTACCTCCCAGCATCAATGGGACAGAAAGGCGATATTACATTTAAAATGCGAAAACATGGCGTGACTTGGCCCTGGCGAGGGTAGAAATAACCGCTCTCGGTGGCGGGTGCTCGCGAGCCGGGCTCCTAAACTGCTGGCGATCCTTTCAGAGGGCGCTGCTCGTGAGATAATGCCAAGTGGCAGCTGAATGGGGGCAGTGGGAAGGCCTAGCGGACCGGAAGAATTTCACTGTATTACACATTCATCGCCCTTCCACTAAACTGCCATCAGCGCAGCTACATGTCTTCCTCATGGGGGGCGGAGGGGGGGGGGGGGGGAGAGAATAGCATCGCATCTTGACTTTCCAGTTTACTCTTCTGGGGGCTTGAGTTACGTTTGTTTTTCTCGGGCAGCGAGCTCTCGTGCCCGAGCTGTGTAGATTGGAGTCAATTGCCTGCGAACGCTCGCGCTTCCCGGACACGGGTGATAAGTTAGCGCACTAGTTTATATTCTAGGATGTGTATTGAAAAGTGCTCCACTTGGGGCACAACTGTGAAGTGTGTCCTAATGCACCGCGTTCATCTTAAAAAAAAAAAAAATCGCAAACAGTTGATAAGTGTGGGTAACAGCTGTGTTTCTAGAATTTGGGGCTGGCCTTGGCTGTCCTGAGAAGCCCCTTCAAGAGGTGCCCTTTGGTGTACCTCGCTGCCTCAGCCCTGCGCCTAGGCTGCGCTCTTGCGCTCATCACACACAAGTGGCTCGCTGGCGAAGAGGCGCAGTCAGAAGCAGCCTCTTGGAAGGCAGTCCGTGCCTTTCTGTGCATTTCTAGATCTCACGTGTGAGCTGTCAGTATTTCATGCCGGGTGGGTGCAGCCTGCAGTTAGTTCTTGTAGGCAGCTGGAGAGGCAGCCCTTCCCGAGCCTCTTAGTGGGCACAGTCTGCTGTCCTGAAGTGCGCGGGCGGGGGCGCGGGAGCTCCCTACCTTTGTGCGCCAACGCCTGGGTGGGGATGGGTTCTAGAGGCGGCAGCTGCTGGCCGTGGACCCGGTAGGGACCGGGAGTCGCAGACAGGGAGAGCCGGGGATGAGAGCGATGGCACGGCAAGCAATCACCGGCAGAGGTGGACGGCGGAGCTCTGCGCACGGGACGCGAAAGATGCGTTCTCGCCCCTGTAAGTGTGGTCTTCAAGCTAGGGCCCCGGTCGGCAGCAAGCTCATGGCATTGCTCAGCAGTTTTAAGGTGGGGGGTCCTACAGTCGGACTGTGCCCGTTTTTAACGTTTAAATATTTACCATGTCCATTTCCCAGTCACTTGCTGCGCTGCCCCTTAAGTTGAACATACCCCCCTTGGAATTTTCAAGACTTTCCGACCTGGGCAGAGCCCAGGGTCAAAGGGAACCCAGAAACAAGGGCCCTAATGCAGACGTGGAAAAGGTTCCCTCACAGGGCCCCGGGTGATTAGCAGAGACAGCCATGAGCAGTGCCGTAGGCTCTCGCGCCCTGGGCCCCGGCTCCACTGCACGTGCTGCACTATTGCTAGCTAGGCCTCTGGGCGCTCAGAGGAGCTCTCTGCCAGAAGTACTTAGGGACCTGGGGTGTTCGAATGCTTGAGTACCAGCGGGTGTATGTGCGCGTGTTTGTGAGTGGTGCGTGATACTTGTGTGCGCGTGAATGTTGTTGCGCATGGTGAACGACTTCTTTCTGATTCTTTTGACCGTTTCTGCCTAAAAAGGAATAGCTTGCCCTCCCTGTGATACCCCCCATGGCTGTGGCAATCTGCCCTATCGCTGAAATGAGGACAGATGTCTCCTGAAATCTGTAATATCTATCTCATAAAAGCTTCAGGTCTGATGCCATCTTCCTTGAAGCAAATGAAATATGAGAGCGAATTGGGCAAGCCATACAGTCCAAAGCAGCGTCTGTGCACGGTGTGGAGTGCTTCTCGCCGCTTCGAAGCACCCCACGGACGACACAGGCCCACAGTAAAGTTTCCCACGAGGCCGGCACGTGCGAAAACATTTGTTTTTAGAAGCGAAATGACTTGACTGGTTCTTTTTTTCAGTGCCTCCACGGTACCAGTGGACTCAAACCAGTGGACGCAAGCATGCTCATGATAGATACATCCGTGAACGAAGGTAGGACATTTAATGTATTAATTTATTTAAAACATTTATAAGCGCTTAAACTCGTAGGTTTCAAGGCGCTGGTTTGCCCGTTGATGAAATGTTTGTGGCACATCCATGCAAATTAATAGTTTTAAAACTTTTTGTAAAACGCTGTATAATGTTATTAAGCCCTGGCTCACCAGACAAGTTTTTCATGCATGGTATCACTGGGCACTGAAATAAAGAAATGTTTTATGCAACCAATATATCTGCGTGGGGAAACCCTCTTTTACAATAAATAGGCCGGAAGCTCAGGGTATCAACCAATGTCTTGTCCAGGGGTGGGAGCAGACATATATACAGTGTTCAGGACACAAGCACTCCCCAAACATATCCTACAAATATTCACCCAATAACATGAGAAAATCACTGAGTTATCCGTGTCAATGCGAGTTTACATTTAAACACCTTGCAGCTGTGCTGATGTCAGCAAAATGTCGCGTAAAATCAAGAAAATAGGGGACAAGTGAGTCAGCAACGCAGGCCTCCCCATAGAAATGTAAATGAAATATTAAGCGATAATCCCGATTAATAGGAAATTGAGGGCTGGCCCTGCAGATAAGCACGAGCCGTAGAAATAAATACCACCCCTCCGAAGTTAATGCAGCAATTGAGAAAAGTGACGAAGGTAGCGCGTGCAATGGCAGCGCGAGCTGACATATTAACAACACCCAGCAGCAGTCGGGTGACTGGCGTGTCATTAAGGCATCACGCTGCTTTAATAATTCTGTCAGAAGACAGAAAAAACGTCGCAGAGTTTTCTTTTTTAGCATATTGAACCTGTAAAAACATAATTATGTTTGTGGGGCAGGACAGGCAGGCACGACAAGCTCAAAAATGTTCCTGGAAAAAAAAGAGCTTCGGAGAGAATTGCTGGCAAAGCCTGGGTTCGAACCGGCGGCCAATAGCGAGTAGACAGTAAACAATGACAAAGTTGCTTCAACTTTATACCCTGCGAAAAAAAGTTCCTAGTGCGGCGGAAAATGTGAATATGTTATGAGCCGCTTTTAGTGAACCTCATTAAGCGGGCTTCCTGCTAAGGGGGGCCCCGGTGGCACAAGAAAGCGGCCCCATCAGAGCATTTGCACGCCTTGTTAGCCGGGCTAATGACGCCTCGCCACACACTGGGGGCACTGGCCCCTCAATGCAGTTTAACTCACGTCAACTCGTTACTTCTAATGATGCGCGCCACAAGTGGGGCCTGCCTGGGAGGGAGCCCGCAAAGCGCCCGGGGGGAGCTGCAATGTAAAGAGAGCCCCTCCCCAGCCAGACCACCACCCAAGATCCCTGCAACCACCTTTGTGCCAGAGCTGGGCACATTTTAGTGCACCTTATGTCAACAAGGAGTATTTCTGCTGTGTGCACATGCTGTGTGCAGGAGGCGTGGATCGGGGTGCCCCTGACCAAGGGGGTGCCCTCCACTTTACCGTCGACCTCAGGTGCATCTTGGTGCAATCTGGAACACGCTGCTTCCCTAGGGGCAGCATTTTACTATCTATGTGTACTTCCTAATCTTGAAAAGTAAACTATTCACCAAAAATTGTTGCCGGGGTCAGAGTGAGGAGGGAGGTTGAGTGGTCACAAGGGGGTTAGGTAACCACGAGGAGCAACAAGAAAAGTAGACGCTAGGGCAGCTGATGCCTAAATTGCACGGAGGGTTCTCTGCGCGCCACGACGAAGACCGCGCTCCTACAAATATTGAGGCCACGTCCCATATGCAGACAGGTGCGGTGGGCTGGCGAGACCAGAGCAGGTCGTTTGATCCCACCGGCTAGTGTTGGCCTTTGCTCCGTTCCGTACACTGATCCCCACAGACTGCATTTCCACTGAGGCGCAGGGAGAGCCGACAACCACCGCTGCTGCGCAAACACCAACCCCCTCCGCACGGCGGTCGCAGCGCGCCACTAAAATCCATACTTTCATTGATCCTCTAAAAAAGGACACTCGCCAAAATCAAATCACATCGTGAAAGGGACACACCGCAGCTATTACCCATTAACTGCGCAATTGTGTTTCTTCGGTACAGTAGTTTTTATTAGCTCTGTTCGAACCGTGAAGAACGTGAGCGCCCCGTGTTATTGTTGTTTTCTCCTAATGCTAAAGCCAAGCCAAAGAAGGATATCTATATATATAGATACACACAAATACACATGTATAAATATATGTGTCTGTGTGTATAGATAGATAGATAGCGATAGTAAAATACAATGGCACACTGCACACGGTCTATCTATCTATCTATCTATCTATCTATCTATCTATCTATCTATTCCTCGAGAATTTTTTAGGCTAAATGTACTATTCCACATTCTTGATATTAGAAAAAAGGAATGCTAGATTTTTTCTGAATGGAAAACAACCTAAAAATACATTAATACAAATTAACATACATGGACTCGAACAGATGCAGGTTAGTCAATGTAGTCCGGAAACACACAAATATAGACACATAAAGCGGGCGAGATAAAGCTCTCGGTGTATCTCTCTAGAATGATTGACAACCTTTACAAACAATCAAACAAAATTGCAAAACACGAATGCCAGTTTTAATGTGTGCAGTGTGCATTTGGTGACAGATAAAATATATTCTGCATTTTAAAAAAATTCTGGTGTCCACAGCTAACGTCAGTTGCTGACTGGCTGAATGTGAGGACGTTATACTGAGTATAGAGTTACGCTATTTCACCCTTAAACACTCAACAATTGCCATTAAAATGACATATTTAAATATTATCCATGTATCTTTTTCTCGATTTAAAGAGACGTGATAACAAATTTGTACTATGACGCTTATTTGTTATATACATACAGGAACACTCACACAGAGACACACGTAAGTTTGCGCGCGCTCGTGTGTGGTCAGAATCCCTTAATTTTTAAAAAGCATTACAAAATAAATGGCAAGCATACATGCCATCCATGTTATATTTGTGTACTTTATATGTTGATTATTAATTGCTTGACACCATCCTTGCAGGCTGCCTTTCCTCTAAATGCGCGGGCGCCTCTGTATCTTGCACGTTTTGAGTATAACTGCCTATGTTTGTGCGTGTGCATCCGAAAGTATAAAATGCACCAGTAGGTGGTGCACGACGCATTTATTGCGCTCGTGAGTGAAGGGAGGATATGGTTCCTGAAGGGGAAAGGAGCGCTCTTGTCATGTTATCGCTTCTCTTTCTCTTTTAGGCTGTTGATGGCATTTTGCGCCTTCTGCCTCTCACTAAGGGGCATATTATCAAGAACGGCGTTAAAAATTATCGCCGCTTTAGCGGCAGAAAACTGCAGCTAAAGCGGCGATAATGGGCTTGATAATATGCCCTTGAGAATACCAATAGAAGTCCATGTTCTGGTGTGAACATGGGCTTCTATTGAATTCTCCAGGGCATATTATCAAGCCCATTATCGCCGCTTTAGCGGCAGTTTTCTGCCGCTAAAGTGGCGATAATTTTATCGCCGTTCTTGATAATATGCCCCTAATATTCTATGTTAACTCTAAGAACACGAAAGCCATTGGAATATAACTAGAATTTCTTAAGATACTTCTTACGAAATTGTAAGGACTTCTTAAGATTTATTTATTTTCAACCAAAGTTTTAGACAATAAAAATTAAAAAGAAGCACTTTTTCTTTACTCACAAGATTTGTAGGGACGGTAGCGTTTGCTAATCAAACTTCAAACTAGGGTAATTTTACATTTGGGAAGACGTCTTCATTTATTTTTTGTAAATTATTTAAGCGTCATGGTCACATTCCTGCTGGTCGAGCACTTCCCCTGTGACATCAGGCATTTCACACAGAGTCCAGCCTGACCTTCAACTGGAAGGTGAACGTGCGTGCGCAGACGTGTGGCACGTTTGCCTCAAGATGGGCGTGTGAGAGAGGAATGCAAGATTGGGGGTGGGGTGAATCAGAAATTTCCCAATCAAAAAAACAGTATGCCAAGGATGGAGGGACGACCAAGGTTAGGAATACACTGTTCCCATGCGCAGCAGTTTCAATACTGGTTTGCATTAGGTGGGCCACTGTCTAAGTTTCTAATAAAAAAAAAAAAACAATAACAAGTTAAAACCTTTTAAACCAGGAGGACGATAAAAACCAACAAAGGAATAGGAGACCCGATTCAGGGCCCCTAGACCCAACTCTCCAGCCAAGAATGTATTTATTTGGAGGTGTGTGTGGGGGGGAATCACACCCCAAACACCCCCTTCCTTCAAGCTAGCCCCTGTGGATGTCACTCGGAGCTGGAAACCCGTGAGCAGCCGCTGTTCTTCAGCATTGTTTGGAATTGTGCAGCACACAAGGAAAACAACTGAACTCCGCAATTTTGTTCTGATGGCTTCTTTCGATTGTGTATTCATCTCATTGTTATGCTTTTGAAAAAAACGCAGGTTTCTAATTTCTTCTACAGCAGCAAGCTCTGATGTGCCGTTTCAGCTCCGTGAGTGAGTGCACAAAGGCAAGAGATTCGTCGTAGTCAAAAGCTAAATGACGAGTGCTGGATGATCAGAAAGAAGGTCTGTCAGTCTATCCCTCTATTCATCCATACACTTACACACCCATCCCGGGCCATGTACCCCCTCGCACAACCATCGCTCATTTCAATCATCCTTCTATCCAGCCATCCATCCTCCTTTTTATTCTATTCATCTGTTCGTCTATCTATCTATCTATCTATCTATCTATCTATCTATCTATCTATCTATCTATCTATCTACCATCCATCCATCCATCTATCCGTCCTCCCTTTTCATCTGTTCATCTGTTCTTTCATCTACCCACCCATCCCTCCATCCATCCATCCTTCCGCCCTTTTCATCTATTTTTTTAATTTTTTTTTTATACATTTATTATTGAGCAGAGCATTAGGTTCTCAAAGCACAAAGCATACTTAAAATCATTATTATTATTAAAACCAGTTTCTACAAAATATCACAAAGACAGCCTCTCAATAAACTATAGCAGCTAGTCATATAATTATTCACAAAACAAAGTGCAAATTTATCTTACAAGGTAGCAGCAATAAGAGAAGAAGAGCTAAAGTGCAATGCCAATACAGTACTAATGCAATCTTGTCGCCTAAAGCCATCATAATTACATTTTATTAAAAAACAAGAATTTTAGGCTATAGCGGCTCCTTACATTATTGGTAAAAATACAAAATACATCATTCTATAAGATAAAAAGCTATGAAAGTGCTAGTGCTACAAAGTGCAAAAGTGCAATAAGAAAAAAGTGCTAATGCATTCTAATAAAAGCTGCTTCATTGATTTACCAACCCTAGTGTTGTGAATTCTCTTTACACTTTTCTAGGTCATTAAAAAACTTCCAATTTTTTTCAAATTTTTTAGTAGCTCCTACCCTCCTAGCATAGGCTTCCTCGAATTTTCGGGTTCTTTTCATTTTATTGAGCCATTTCAAGTGAGAGGGAGCTTCCCTAGATTTCCAATTTTGCAAAATTAGGGAACGAGCCACCGTGCAAGAAATAAATACAAAGGCTTTTTCGGGTTCGGATAGCATCGTTTCATCTCTGCAGATTCCAAACAAAGCAGCTTCGACCTCAAGCAAAATACTCTTTCCGATTGCTTGCTTAATGTCCAAAAAAACTGCCTCCCAAAAAAACCTAAGTCCTGAACATGCAAAAAAAGTATGATGCCACCCGCCTTCCCCAAATGTCTGGCAACGAAAGCACTTATTTTCAACTCCAGGAAATCTTTTTTTTAAGGCAGCCGGAGTTAAATAAGAAAGCCATCTTGATAGGAAGGCCATCCTTTTGAAATTTGCAGCATGCAGTGATTTACTTCCTAAATAGCAGATGGACTCCCACTCCTTCCCAGCCAGCCTACATCCGGTCTCCCGAATTATTTTATCCATATGATTTTCTATCACAGGAGCTTGTCCCTGCTTATGTAGCAGCCTATACCAGTTTCCCACCCCTTTAACATTAGCCCCATAAAGGGCCGCCACAAATTGATTAGGGGTATCCAAATTACCACTGGTGTTTTTTAACAAGTGAACGACACGTAAATATTCAAGAAAAGTCGGCTTCCGATGGGTCTCCGCCCTTGCCATTACCTCTTGCCAGGAAATCGGCCTATTTTGAACTATAAAATGCCTTAGCTCAGAAAGTCCACAGCCTTCCCAAATATTTATATGCCTTGATTGCAACTGGAGACCGAGACTAGTACATTCTCTTAGTTTTAGATACTGGAAACCCGACGAGCCCGTTTTTTAAAAAAGGACTGAAGTCTAAAAAATAATCTTTTAAAGTCTTATAACGTGTTTTTTGGGAAATTTGGAAGTTTTAAAAACACTCGAGTTAGTGATCCAATTTCTTGTGTCATTTTATCTAAAAAAAGCTGTCTCTGGTAGAGTTAGATCCCATCAAGGCAGCCACTAAAGCTAAAAAAGCGGCCTCATAGTAAGTTCTCAGATGAGGCAACGCTAACCCCCCTTGTACTATTGGTAATTGTACCACATTCAATTTAACCCTTGAAACTTTCTTACACCAAATGAATTCCCTAAGCAGGGTATCAATTTCCTTAAAGAATGACTGGTTTATTTTAATCGGGACATTAGTAAACAAAAAAATAAGCAACGGAAGTATGGACATTTTAATCAATGAAACTCTACCCACTATCGATAGGGGGATAGGTGTCCATTGTTCCAACAGCTTCTTAATCTTACCCTTCATTCTTAAATAATTTAATTCAAATAACTGATGATACTGATTAGATACATATATCCCAAGATATCTTATAGGGCCAGTTTTTATTGCTTGCATCTTCAGGCAAGGTGGAAAAGAATTCAGATCAGCATTAAGAGCAAGAACCTCGGTTTTATTGGCATTTATTTTATATCCACCTATTTGTTCAAACTCTAAAAATTCCCTCAAAACTATTTCGAGGTTCTCTCTATCGGGGGTCAAGTATAAAATAATGTCATCTGCAAAGAGTTTGAGCTTAGCCATGCCAGGGATCGGTGGTTGGATAGCAACATTATTTCGTATCTTTAAAACCAAAGGCTCTATAAAAAAGGTAAAAAGTAATGGCAAAAGCGGACAGCCCTGCCTGGTTCCACGGTTTATTTTTATGGTTCCTGCACGATTTGAGTTTATTATAACCTGGGCTGTGGCTCCCTGGTAAATATTCCGTAGCATATTAACCACTTGTGCAGGAAACCCAAACCGACCCAAGGTGACAAATAGGGTTCTCCAGGTCACGAGGTCAAAGGCTTTCTCTGCATCAACCATTACAATACTTGCCGGGATGAAGTTTGTATTAAAGTAATCCAGTGCGTGTATTAAAAACTGGGTATTAGCCGACATTGATCTACCTGCTATGAAGCCAGTTTGATCTCTATGGATTATCTCTTGAGCAGCAAGTAAAAAACGTTCTGCCCATACCTTCATCAAGATTTTATAATCGGAGTTCAAAAGGCTAATAGGCCTATATGAATTCACATCTTCTGGGTTTTTATGTTTTTTAACAAAATAAACAATTATTGCTTCTTTAAAAGCTGCAGGAACCGCACCACCCTTTTTAACAAAGTTAAATAAATTTCTCAAGGGTGTAGTGAGTTCCTTTAAAAAAACTTTATAAAACTCAATAGGGAAGCCGTCCTGCCCACAAGCTTTTGCCCCGGCTGTTGATTTAATAGCTACTAAAATTTCGGTTGCTTCCACTTCCATTCCCAATTCGCCAATCCGATTATCTGATAGTTTCGGAACATTCATATTTAAAAAATATTTCTGAATTTGCTCCTCCTCCACTAAATATTCAGTAGAATACAACTGACGAAAATGGTCAACGAAAGTCTGTGAAATATCACTACCATTCACTACTTCTTGACCGGTCCGAGGGTCTAGAATTTTAGATATTATAGCTGATTCTTGCTTTTTCCTAGTAGAATTTGCCAAGAATTTACCGATTAGCTGGCTTTCTTCATAGACCCTCTGTTGGAATATTTGTGAGTTGCAAACTTCTTCTAAAGTAAAAAAATCCCTCAGCGCTGATCTTGCCTTCTCATTTTGGTTTGGGAGAAGCTGGAGTTGGAAAGCATATTCCCGATCCACTTCAGTTTGCAATTGAGCTATCTTAGTCCTCCGGGTATTAAACTGGGCAGCCGTAAAGGCTATTATCTGTCCACGGGCTGCTGCCTTAAACCCCCCCCCACACCGAGAAGGGGGCTGCCGTATTCTCATTAATCTGAAAATATTCCCGAATCCACTCTCTAAACCTCTGAACCCAATCCTCATTTTGTAAAAGGAGACGATCCAGCTGCCACCTGGGACGTTCCCTACTTCCTCCCTCAAGCACCATTTCTATCCTGACATAAGCATGATCTGAAAAAGGGTTAGAGCCTATGCCAGCATCTTGAATCTGAAGGGATCTGGAGGTAAGAAAAAAATCTATTCGAGACGCCGTCCGAAAACGGTGCGAATAGCAAGTGTAGAATTCCTTATCTAGATTGATTTTCCGCCATGGATCCACCAATTGATATTCTTGTATAATGGCTCCCACTATTTTTTTTGTATTTGGTTTTAATTGTTTTTTATTTTTATTCGAGGTATCTTTCCTTACATCCTGTATGAAGTTAAAATCCCCACCAAATATCACCTGCCCAGGAGATCCTATCAATAAATCATTAATTTGAACCAAGGGTACAATATCATCTGAGACAGGGCCATAGTAATTTATAAAATTTAACGTTTTTCCCTGTAACTTAGCTACTACCCATAGCCACCTCCCATGTATATCCCGATGTACTTGCAAAAATTCCCAGGGTAGTTTACTCGAAAAGTAGATAGCTACTCCTCTAACCGCAAGACCTGAAGATGCAAAAAAACTTTAGAAAAACCTTGGGTATAAAAAGTTTAGGAGAATTAGATTTCAAATGTGTCTCCTGCAGAAACAAAACTTGGGGATTTAGTGAAGATAGCCATCTAATAAGAGCACCATACTTCTTTTTATTTAATATACCATTGGCATTAACTGATAGGATCTTACATTTACTGGTTTCCATAATTAACTCTTCCTTGTGTATTTTCTGAACCTTCTGAACCTTCTGCTCGTACTCTTTTTTCTGCTGTGAAACCCCCCCTTCCCACCCCAGAAAAAAGGAGAAATACCCACCCCTTGAAATGTGGAAACCCCCCTACCAACCACGCTGCCCACATTTCACCCCTCCCAACTGCCCTCATGGGTGTCCTGGAATTACACCCTGAGTGACCCCACTAATCCCAATCCCCCAACAATATTTTACCAGCTGATCAGTTGGCTAGCCAGCCCAGCTAATACTTGAGAGGGAGAAAACCCTTATTTCACCATATAGTCAATCTAAGAGTTTAAGTGCTAAATATTCACCAAAAAAAAAAAAACCTTTTGCCCTTACCATATGGTAGATCTAAATATAAACTAATGTCAGCAAAACTTTTAAAAACAATTCAAAATTACCCATCTATAAACACATCTCCTGTTTAAAGGATTGAAACCGTCGCACCCCCCTATCACCATATAATGGTTCTATCTACACGTCAATACGGACTCCGCTGGCCTGGGGATCCCCTACAATATCTTAGGACCACTCCAAAGGCTAGCCTGCCCGACTTGTACCAAAAAGGGAGGGCATCCTTAATATTACAATTGGTAAATCTGTATATATGCAAATATTCAAGTGCTAGACCCTACCGAGATCTCCTTTAATAAGGCCTGTGCCTCTTTTAAATCCGAAAACATAAAGAACTTCCCTTTAACTAAGACTCTCAGTTTCGACTGCTGGAAAATTGATGCTTGAGCGCCATAAGCTTTAAACAAATGAAGAATTTTAACAAATTCTTTTCTCCTACGCGCGGCAGCGGGAGTCATGTCTGAGAATATACGACACTTATTAGTCTCATTCACAGAAAACTGTCTCTGCTGGATCGCTCTTGTCAGGATTCTCTCCTTAATCCGGAAGTCTGCGAAATTCAGCAAGATAGTTCTTGGAATCGTGGAATTAGGAAAACGTTGTGCTGGAACTCGGTGAGCTCTTGTAATGGTGAGGTCGCCCTCAAACTCAGGCAGAAAATTCTGTTTAATAAATGAGTTCACCCATTGGAGGGGTTGGGAGCCTTCTATTCCTTCAGGAACCCCGACAATCCGGAGGTTGGACCTCCGAGAATGATTCTCAAGCTCCTCCAGTTTGTTCTCAAGGAAATTTTTCTTTTTCGCCGCCTCTTTTACCTCTCCCGTAACCACCTTCATTTGATCCTCCAATACCTAAATTTTAGCTTCTGCCTCCTGTAATCTAGCGGGAAACCCAGTCATCACTTCTTAAATTTTTCCCAATCTCAAATGGAGGGCAGCAATTTCCATTTGCTGCACTTTTTTCATTTCGCGTATCTCTTCCAAAATTAAATTCAGCATATCTCTGATGTCTAACTGATAAACCCCCTTGGTCTCAATATTTTGACAAGAGTTACTTAGCAGATCATCAACGCCAATACTCATGCTTCCCACCTTGGGATCTGCCTGCGCCAATGCAGCTTCTGGCAATACTTGTTCTTGCGATCCTAATTGAAGTTGGGACTGTAAATGAGGCTGTGGTGACATCAAGTCCACAAAAGTTTCAATCATACTCTTGCTACCTTTATCTGCTGAATCTTGAGCCTGAGAGGGATTTAGCCTGGGCATAGTCTTTTCCGCTGCGCTCAAGGAGGTTGAAAACATGAAGGGCGCTGCCAAAACTTGTACTTGAGTCCGATCCTGCTGTTTCTGCTGGATTCCTAAGTGATCAGTTTCAGGATTTTTTTGCATTGCTACCTGGTCTCTGGGAGCTGGCGATCTTGGTGAGACCAGTCCAGTCTCCAGCGATGAGGCGTTGGATGGTTTTAAAGCTGTACCCAAGATTAATGAGGAGGATTGTAGGTGTGGAGATTGTGAAGGTTGTGGAATAATTCTCTTTGTAAACAAAGAAAATTCCTTCATTTCCTTTATACCTTTCTTCAGGCCGTCTTGAGCTGGACTAGTTGATACAACAACAGCTTCTGTCCGCTCCGTTATGGCACTCGCCTGGTCAGCCACTAATTCCACTAATTCAGGCTGCCCCTCACTTTGTGGAAAGGCGGAGGTGGGGGGGAGCTCGTCTTCTGAACTCTCAAGGGTGATGTCAAGACCAGGGGAGGTGGAGTTATTTTCCTTATCCTTATCCTTGATAGCCTGAAGTGCAGCTTTCTTCGCCAAAGCTTGGCGTGTTTTCGCTTTGAGGCAAGCCGCAACATCTGTTTTACTAGATTTGCTGACAATATTTCCATCCTTCTGGGGTTTACCCATTTTTCTCCCCTCTTTCTTTATTTTTCAATAAATGATGAATCTTTTAATTTCTGCTCCTCCTCCGTGTCCTCTTTTTTTTCCAAGTCAGACTCTATATTGTAATTAAGCTCACTTGAGCCCAAACTTCCTCCCAATTCCTCCTCACCTCCTCTCCCATCTCTTGAGTTCCGTTTTTATCATCACGACAACGTATGTCAGCTTTCACGAGGACGACCACCAGGGGAGAGCTGGCCCGATTCGAAGCACCCCCGAGAGGCCATGCCCCCGAGCCGATTATGCCGACCGCGCCACACAGGCTAGGCACGCGAAATCCTCACCGTTGCCACAAAGCCGCTGGAAAATCTCAACGAGCTGCTCCCTCCTCTCACGAAAACGTCCCGATTCTCGGCACTCTCCATGCGTCGCACCTCGCACAAATCGCCTGCGTCCCCTTCACCAGAAGCAGCACGCTGAATCAGCCAGCCTGGTACGTGCTGCCATTGCTGGGGGTGGGGTCGTGGGTCACCTGTGGCTACCCGGAGGCGTGGTTCTCCGTAGCCATTCCCCCCCTCCCCCTTTTCATCTATTCATCTGTTCTTTCATCCATTCACTCGTCTGTCCATTCATCCTCCCTATTCATCTGTTCTCTCATCCGTCCATCCGGCCTTCCATCCATTCACCCATCCTTCCTTCCGTCTGTCCGTCCTCAATCCATCCATCCATCCATTTGCATTGCTTTTCACTAATGCAACAACCATGAGTGCTTATATTCCTATTATTCTGTGTAATTACCCATTGAGAGATGGGTTGAACCAGAATTGTGAATTTAAAGTTCGGGGCAAAATGCAAATAAGAATGCAAACCGAAAACAATATACTTAATAGATAAACATGGAAGTACGTAGGAAAGGTGTTGAAAGGATGTGCAGCCGAGTCATGTTGTTAGCATGTTGGCATAACATGACTATACACAAGGTCACCAGCTCCACGTGAAAAGCTTCACATACGAGGCCCCCAGTTTGAGCGGGCACAGTTCACCCAGGTCTGAAATGCTTCTACCGTCTGGCATGTGCCAATCTAGGATACCCGAATACAATATTTAAAAAAAAGGAAGAGCAACGGAGAATCGTTTTTTTTAATGTATGAGAAAATAATTCAGCAAGGATGCGTTTACACAGACGCAATGAAGGGTAAAATAGGGCATTACATGGGGTTTTTAGTCCATTCTCTCAATTCAGATAGCTTGCACCGGAGTCTATACCGCCCGGTAGGTGAGGCTTCAGGAGCCTTCCATCAGTGTACGACCCCTTCCTCTCTAGCCCCCACCATGACAGTGTCTCCTCTTTCCTGCCTTCCACACTCCCCTGGGATTCAGCAGCAACACCTCTGCTGGCTTCAGGTCCTGTGTCTACTCTCCATCGGTGCAGCAGGTGCATGGGTACCGGCGCTCTCTCATGGGGCTGCTTAGGAAAGACCCTGTACACAGCAATATCCCGTGGACCTTGAGATGAGAGTGCCCTGTCCTCTCGGAGATATGTCACACACTGGCGTGTGGGTCTACACCAGGTCCAGTCTCAACTCTCCATTGATGCAGCGGGTGCATGGGCACCGGCGCTCTCTCACAGGGTTGCTTAGGAAAGACCCTGTACAAAGCAATATCCCGTGGACCTTGAGAGGAGAGTGCCCTGTCCTCTAGGAGATCTGTCACACACTGGCGTGTGGGTCTACACCAGGTCCAGTCTCCACTCTCCATCGGTGCAGAGGGTGCATAGGCACTGGGGCTCTCTCACAGGGCTGCTTAGGAAAGACCCCGCACACTGCAATATCCCGTGGACCTTGAGAGAAGAGTGCCCTGTCCGCGAGGAGATATGTCACACACTGGCGTGTGGGTCTACACCAGGTCCAGTCTCAACTCTCCATCGGTGCAGAGGGTGCATAGGCACCGGGGCTCTCTCACAGGGCTGCTTAGGAAAGACCCTGTACACAGTAATATCCCGTGGACCTTGAGAGGAGAGTGCCCTGTCCTCTAGGAGATATGTCACACACTGACATTAGGTCTACACAAGGTCCAGTCTCCACTCTCCATCGGTGCAGCGGGTGCATGGGCACCAGTGCTCTCTCACAGGGCTGCTTAGGAAAGACCCTGTACACAGTAATATCCCGTGGACCTTGAGAGGAGAGTGCCCTGTCCTCTCGGAGATATGTCACACACTGACATTAGGTCTACACCAGGTCCAGTCTCCACTCTCCATCGGTGCAGCGGGTGCATGGGCACCGGCGCTCTCTCACAGGGCTGCTTAGGATAGGACCCGGACCCCCCAGGTTGTTCCCAGCCCCGCCCCCATCAGAAACCACAATTCAAGATTTGACGACCAGAGCTGTGGGTAAAAGAGGCCATGTTTATTATAAACCATCACATATAAACATGACAGTATATCATCAATAAGATTCAAATTATCAATGACATAGATTTATCAACTTTTATCACTGAACAATATTTTTATTTACGTTGATCATAACTACATCATCTATCAGCAGAAATGCCAGAACTTAATTATTTGGACAAAGAATGTTCTCTATCGCTCCAGCACTAAGGGGCCTTCTGGCTCGCACCCCCCAACTGAGAACCACGCAAGGCGCAACCCACCTGCGTCCTTGAGAGGTGAGCCCCTGCCCTCTGGTCCTTGTCCGCCACCTGAGGGGCCCACCCCTCCACCACCAGGCTGCCCATCGGGGCTCATAGGGAATAACCAGGGGCTGATGCCCCATGCCCTAAATTGTAAACTGGCGCCCTTGCCCCAGCCGGTGTCTCCATTCTCTCTGGGGTGAGCTTACCGTGTCTCCCCCTCAGTGCTGGCCTAGGGAGTATGCAGGAGGACTCCCCTTAACCATGTAAGGCAATTTATGTGGCCCCCTTACCACCACTCTTAATTCAAATTCCAACACCTTCCCAAGCTCTAACTTCAGGGATGGGTGGGTGGGAGATTCACGCAGTCCACAGCACACGAGGCCGGCGCTGTAAGGAAGAGAGGGCGAGGGCCTGGGCAATGTGCCCTAAATAGCCCCCCGCCCTCGCCCCCCCCTTACCGGCCCCGACAGGAACTGACCTCGGTCTTGCCCCGGAAGTACTTCTCGCCGTTCGCTGCGACCACTCCCTCAGCCAGGAGCCACGAGGGCGTGGCCTGGATCCCGGGGGCCCGCGTCCTAATGGCGCGCTGCCTTATAGTACGTGCTTTCCAAAGGCCCCACACACTGCAATATCCCGTGGACCTTGAGAGGAGAGTGCCCTGTCCTCTCGGACATATGTCACACACTGGCGTGTGGGTCTACACCAGGTCCAGTCTCGACTCTCCATCGGTGCAGCGGGTGCATGGGTACCGGCGCTCTCTCACGGGGCTGCTTTGGAAAGGCCCCGCACACTGCAATATCCCGTGGACCTTGAGATAAGAGTGCCCTGTCCTCGAGGAGATATGTCACACACTGGCGTGTGGGTCTACACCAGGTCCAGTCTCAACTCTCCATCGATGCAGCGGGTGCATGGGCACCAGCGCTCTCTCACAGGGTTGCTTAGGAAAGACCCTGTACACAGCAATATCCCGTGGACCTTGAGAGGAGAGTGCCCTGTCCTCTAGGAGATCTGTCACACACTGGCGTGTGGGTCTACACCAGGTCCAGTCTCCACTCTCCATCGGTGCAGAGGGTGCATAGTCACCGGGGCTCTCTCACAGGGCTGCTTAGGAAAGACCCTGTACACAGTAATATCCCGTGGACCTTGAGAGGAGAGTGCCCTGTCCTCTAGGAGATATGTCACACACTGACATTAGGTCTACACAAGGTCCAGTCTCCACTCTCCATCGGTGCAGCGGGTGCATGGGCACCGGCGCTCTCTCACAGGGCTGCTTAGGAAAGACCCTGTACACAGTAATATCCCGTGGACCTTGAGAGGAGAGTGCCCTGTCCTCTCGGAGATATGTCACACACTGACATTAGGTCTACACCAGGTCCAGTCTCCACTCTCCATCGGTGCAGCGGGTGCTTGGGCACTGGCACTCTCTCACGGGGCTGCTTAGGAAAGGCCCCGCACACTGCAATATCCCGTGGACCTTGAGAGAAGAGTGCCCTGTCCTCAAGGAGATATGTCACACACTGACAGTAGGTCTACACCAGGTCCCGTCTCCACTCTCCATCGGTGCAGCGGGTGCATGGGCACTGGCACTCTCTCACAGGGCTGCTTAGGAAAGACCCTGTACAAAGTAATATCCCGTGGACCTTGAGAGAAGAGTGCCCTGTCCTCGAGGAGATATGTCACACACTGGCGTGTGGGTCTAC
The DNA here is from genome assembly GCA_963921515.1 of Calotriton arnoldi. Taxonomy (NCBI): domain Eukaryota; kingdom Metazoa; phylum Chordata; class Amphibia; order Caudata; family Salamandridae; genus Calotriton; species Calotriton arnoldi. The sequence continues at coordinate 119,846 of CAWUFW010010699.1, forward strand.
ACCAGGTCCAGTCTCGACTCTCCATCAGTGCAGCGAGTGCATGGGCACCGGCGCTCTCTCACAGGGCTGCTTAGGAAAGACCCTGTACACAGTAATATCCCGTGGACCTTGAGAGGAGAGTGCCCTTTCCTCTAGGAGATATGTCACACACTGACATTAGGTCTACACCAGGTCCAGTCTCGACTCTCCATCGGTGCAGCGGGTGCATGGGCACCTGCACTCTCTCACAGGGCTGCTTAGGAAAGACCCTGTACAAAGTAATATCCCGTGGACCTTCAAAGAAGAGTGCCCTGTCCTCTAGGAGATATGTCACACACTGGCATGTGGGTCTACACCAGGTCCAGTGTCAACTCTCCATCGGTGCAGCGGGTGCATGTGCACCGGCACTCTCTCACAGGGTTGCTTAGGAAACACCCTGTACACAGCAATATCCCGTGGACCTTGAGAGGAGAGTGCCCTGTCCTCTAGGAGATCTGTCACACATTGACATTAGGTCTACACCAGGTCCCGTCTCCACTCTCCATCAGTGCAGCGGGTGCATGGGCACCGGCACTCTCTCACAGGGCTGCTTAGGAAAGGCCCCGCACACAGCAATATCCCGTGGACCTTGAGAGGAGAGTGCCCTGTCCTCTAGGAGATATGTCACACACTGGCGTGTGGGTCTACACCAGGTCCAGTCTCAACTCTCCATCGGTGCAGCAGGTCCATGGGCACCGGCACTCTCTCACAGGGTTGCTTAGGAAAGACCCTTTATGTGAGAAGTTGGCCTGGTATATGCTGTCCACTAATTAAAGTGGGCACCTTGCACCAGTCCAAACGACCCTTATTGATGATTAGGTTAACCCCTTCGATGCGCGTGACGAGCTCAGCTCGTCATGCTGCGCGGTAGCGCTGTGCGCATGACGAGCTGAGCTCGTCACGACCACACCCGTGATCGGAATGTCCAGCACACGAGCGGAATTCCGATCGCGGTCAAGGGGTTAAAGACAACCTTTATAGAAAGCTATCCTAGTGGCAGCTGTGGAGAGCAGCCTTCAGGCTAAGTCTTGAAGGAATGTAAAGCAGCTTGTTTTACCAGTATATAACCTCTTGAATGACCAAATGAAAGGAGAACCACACCAGGTATATATAAAATATATGTATTTATTACTGAACACTCTCTACTAACCTCTTTATGAGATTAGAGAACAAGGCACATAATTACACAGTACTAGAACGACAGTAAATAGCACAATACACTGTGGTCTCCAGGGGGAGACCAAACCATATACTAAGAAAGTGGTATAAGAACCACGACTTGACTAGACACAGTGCCTAGAGCACGTAGAATCGCTGGAACCCCAAGGAACCACCCAAGGTAGTGACACAGGGGACCCACGGAGGACGGGTGCAGTGTGGGAACACAGACACGAGCTCCGTACAACTCTATGGGAAAGTCGCGGTTGGAATTTTAGAGTTTAAGGACACTTCGGAGAGGACTTCAAGCAAACCCAGCTAAACTTAGAAGGTTCAAAGGCCAGCACCCTTGTGAGTACCGAGGTACCCGTGTTACCTGGCCCAGGGAAGCCGGGTGCATAGGGGTCAAGTGGTGTCGGAAACCCTCGTCGTTTTCTATGGCATGTTGCGAAGAAGAGCTGCTGCCGTGGAGAAGAAAAGTGTCCGGTGTGATCCAAACCTGGATCGAAGATGTGAAGGACCTGAAAGCAGAGGGGAGAAAGTCTGGGTCACTTCACGTGACCAGGAGCGGAGCAATCAAATGCCCACCGATGTTGGGTGCTTCAGGTGCGAAGAGGTGAAGCTTGACTCTGCAGCCACGGGGACCAGAAGATGTCGACGACAACCAGATTCCGCAGACGAGCTGTCCCACAAAGGATGTCGATTGCTGAGGGGTCAGTTTCTGGATTGGAGACCAACAAGCCTTGGCAACTGCAACCCACATGGTCAAAGTAATGATGCTTCTGTGGGGACCAGCAAGGTCCTGGGGACTCCCCAAGCAATGGAGAGTCAGGGCACGTCTGGAGCAACCAGGGAAGCCCATTGAAAGTTAGAGTTGCCTTCTTAGGGACCCACAGGTTAACGGACCAGGGATCGCAAAGGGACCTCAAGAGGAATCACAAAATGGCGACCCACGGAACACTCGTTGAGTGTAGGCCAGCAATCTTCAATTTAATTACTGCTCGGGGTCAGGGTTACAAGTAACCCAAAGATCAGCCTCAGGGGTCACCGGAAAGCTGATGCTTCTGCAAATAGACGTGGTACCCAGGGGTTCAGGTTGCACGGTCACCACGAGGGATACAGGCCTCAGACTTGCTGTGGGCACAGATCAACCTCAGAGACTTTGGGAACCCACCTCCTGTGTTGCAATGTTCTTCAGAGTCCTCGGGAGCTTTGGAGATGCAAACCGGTCAGATGCGTTTAAGGTGCCTGCCTTGCAGGGGAGTAACTCCTTTACTCCAAGGGAGATTCTTCAGTCATCCAAGGTAGTGTAGATCGTCGAAGTACTTGGTTTCTGTAGCAGAGTTTAGTCCAGGTGTAATCTAAAGTCCTGTAGCCAGGGGTTCCTACTTTATACCCAAGGAAGGGGTGGGACAAACTCCTGGGACCCACCTATGGGAGGGTCAGGACAGAGGGGTGGCTACACCCATGTCCTTTGTCCAGTTTTGTGCCAGAGCAGGGGCTGAGTGCCCCTGCAACCGGTTTGAGCTGGACTATGCACAGGGACACCAAATGTGCCCCCTGTGCAGACATCAAAGCACTCTTGGAGTGCACCCACCCAGCCCCAATACACTAAAGCCTGTCTGGGAGGTGGTCACACCTCCCTGTGACAGGAAACCTATTGTCAAGCCTTCCCCTGCCGGAGTTTCGTCCAGCAGCAGGAGGGCAGACTCGTGTCTGTGGCTGGGAGCATCCATTTTGTGATGCCAGGGCTCTGTGAAGCTGGTACCGGGTGTACCAGTGCTGTCATATTTCTCCCTCTAGGAGGGAGGAATCATACCTCCCACACCAGTTACTGGTGTGGAGGTATGATTCCTAGGTGTTTGACACCAAACACAACATAATTCCTTGCAGCCATTCTAAAGTTAGCATTTACCACGAGGCTATAATGCACTTAAGAGTATATGGTTGGCTGCATCACAGACAACCCCGGAATAGTGCTTCCGAAGGCTGCAGAGGGGCTCTGCTCATGCATGGGCACCCTCTCACATAAAACCCAGCACCCTGCCTTCAGGATTGATAAGGCCTGCAATAGGGGTGACTGATAGGTTTATATGTGCAGTGATCAGGATAGATATAGTGAACCTATATCTAAGTAAGGAGTGCATGCACCACCTTACACAGGCTGCAGTAGCAGACCTGTTGTGTCATTTTGAATGGCCTCTCAGGGGTGGCATAATACATGCTGCAGCCCCTGGGAGGCCTCTGGGGTACCTATGCCCTGGGTACATAGTATACCTTATACGGGGACTTATAAGGGTACCCCAGAATCCAATATGGAGTGTACCTAAAGTACATGCAATCAATTTAGAGGAGAAAGCAGTTAGACTGGGGTCCTGAATAGCAGGATCCCAGTCAGACTAAGTCCAAAACAGTGAAACATCAGCAACAAGTGGGGGTAACTATAGGAAGCAGATCCTACTCTCCTACACTGTACACAGAAATATCCCGTGGACCTTGAGAGGAGAGTGCCCTGTCCTCTAGGAGATCTGTCACACATTGACATTAGGTCTACACAAGGTCCAGTCGCCACTCTCCATCGGTGCAGCGTGTGCATGGGCACCTGCACTCTCTCACAGGGCTGCTTAGGAAAGGCCCCGCACGCAGCAATATCCCGTGGACCTTGAGAGAAGAGTGCCCTGTCCTCTCAGAGATATGTCACACACTGACATTAGGTCTACACCAGGTCCCGTCTCCACTCTCCATCGGTGCAGCGGGTGCATGGTCACCGGCGCTCTCTCACAGGGCTGCTTAGGAAAGCCCCTGTACAAAGTAATATCCCGTGGACCTTGAGAGAAGAGTGCCTTGTCCTCTAGGAGATATGTCACACACTGGCGTGTGGGTCTACACCAGGTCCAGTCTCGACTCTCCATCGGTGCAGCGAGTGCATGGGCACCGGCGCTCTCTCACAGGGCTGCTTAGGAAAGACCCTGTACACAGCAATATCCAGTGGACCTTGAGAGGAGAGTGCCCTGTCCTCTCAGAGATATGTCACACACTGACATTAGGTCTACACCAGGTCCTGTCGCCACTCTCCATCGGTGCAGCGGGTGCATGGGCACCAGCTCTCTCTCACAGGGCTGCTTAGGAAAGACCATGTACACAGTAATATCCCGTGGACCTTGAGGGGAGAGTGCCCTGTCCTCTAGGAGATATGTCACACACTGACATTAGGTCTACACCAGGTCCAGCCTCCACTCCCCATTGGTGCAGCGGGTGCATGGGCACCGGTGCTCTCTCACAGGGCTGCTTAGGAAAGACCCTTTACACAGCAATATTCCGTGGACCTTGAGAGAGGAGTGCCCTGTCCTCTAGGAGATATTGCACACACTGACGTGTGGGTCTACACCAGGGCCCGTGTCCACTCACCATTGGTGCAGCGGGTGCATGGGCACCGGCGCTCTCTCACAGGGCTGGTTAGGATAGACCCTGTACACAGTAATATCCAGTGGACCTTGAGAGAAGAGTGCCCTGTCCTCTAGGAGATATGCCACACACTGACGTGTGGGTCTACACCAGGTCCTGTCTTTTACATGTTAACGTCTGACTACTGTATTTTTTAGATATATTAATTGTTTCACCAATACAAATATCCATGTAAGATAACACGTGCAGTTATATTTTAGAAAAACATAGGTCTAAGGCAGTTATATTGTAGAAAAACATAGGTCTGAGGACGTGCAAAATTGACCCCCCCCCCTTCCCGGAACCTTTCCCCCTGAAGGACCGAAAACTAGAATTCTATTTTTTTGGATAGTGTGGGCCGTATTTGTTTACACCAGAATAGAAATGATTTTTGGACAGGGCCTGGGTTGTCATTTATCACATTCCTCTGCTTGTGGGGGTTGGACCATTCTTTCTTCTAATGTTGCAGGGGTGTTGTTAGTACTTAACCTGTGATTAATTTCTTGGGGCAACTCCAGGTGCCTCCATCTTGCCTCTATACTAGCAGCAAAGAAGCAATTTGGCTCAGGACAGTCAACAGCAAGAGGGACTGAGCAGGTCACCTTTGCAGCCTTTTGCTTGATATATTTACACAAGTGCCCAAATGTGATAGATACCAACCCAGGCCCTGTCCAAAAAAAATTCACAGGCCTGAAGTTGTGTGCATCAACACACAAACAAAGGGTTTTTTATTGCTCTTCCCTTCCAGCAAGAAGCCAGTGAGACTTAAGAAAATATTATGTACCCTGGGGAGCAGTTTACACAAGTGTGAAAACCTAATCCTGTATTTCTAATTGTGTCACGCTCACATTTTTTCATGCAGTATTGTTGTTTTTATATGTATATGATCAAGAATGTAATGCTATTTTATGATCCAATATGGGTATCGTTTCGAATTGGTTTAAAACATCCAGTAGCTCTGAGTGTGCTTGCTAATTTTCATGGTTGAAGTAGACCCAAAAGCCCAGTTATTATATTTCCTAGAAGCCCAACCTCACTTTCAAACCTGGCAAAAGGAAGACAGATTTTAGGAGAATAATGAGCCCAGGATTGTATTTATTAATTATACCTCCTCTCCAAAGATGCCTTGTGCTTCCCCAGAGAGAAGATCCTGCCCACCCCGATCATTAGATACGTTTTTGCTAACATTAACAAGTTTCTGTCAGGTGATTAGGTTCCATAGGCTTGCATTGAGAGAAAGCATGTATTAGAAAGTGAGGGTCGCCACTTTGTAGTTGTACTGAAGGAAGTGACCCGATTAGGGTCACCCGGGTCACTCGCGACCACCTTTCAGCCTTCCATACAAATGAAGCGTCGGACAGTAGAGAATACAAACCAAGTAAGCTTTATTCAGGATACACTCGAGTGGAGTCCAGTCTGACCAACCTCCTTGGATTGCTGCAGAGGGACTGACTTCAGCAAGCATGGTGATACAATAAGTACAGTTCAAAACCAATAAAGACCCACCCTGACTGGAAATTTCCAGTTGGTAGCTGGTGAACAAAGGAGATACAGAAGGATGCTATCTCAGCGTCAAGGCCACTCCTGCCTGCCCCCACCGCTCTAAGGGTGGGAGCAGGCCTATCTAGTGGGAAAGGTATGTACAGACAAAGACAGTGTATTTATTAGTACAGCGAAGCTCAACCTTGGAGAAATGAAAACGATTGCAGCTGCTTTCAGCTGACACAGAACATGAGAGAGACAGAAGTTAATTTCGATCATGACTCAAAATGGCGGCTGAAAATAAAATGGTGCCACGAATGCTAATTTAAGACATACCATGCATGGACAACTCAGCTAAAACATTTTTATTTCAACAGACCCTCCTTTTAGCATTCGCTAAATCATTTCATTACTACCTAGAGAAAGATAATATATTGCAGAAAATGATAGCTACCACTACAAGCTAATATAAGCATGGTCAATATTCAAAGATACCTTCATCAATCAACATAATGTCGTTAATATCATTTATCATCATAATCGTGGCATTAGTGTCATGGACGGATGTCTTTGGCCTAGGCATTAGAGTATTTACACAATAAGTGCAACAAGCCGGGAGGCAGTGTATGCAAAGGCAACAGGTAAGGATAATGCCAACAACTGAAACCAGAAAGATAAGAATCTTCCAACCCCAGGACGTAAACATACCCCAGAACCATCCAGAGAGAGTCCAAGTACCATTTTCTTGGTGTATGTCAGATGAAAGTCTATGCAACTTCTGGATGGCAGCATATACATTGGGGGCATGGGCAGGAATGTACTGCCAATAGCTCGACAGGACCCTCCCCGATCAGCAAGGATGACGTCTAACACCATCCTGTTTTGTAAGGTGACGAGCCTCGTAGCCTGGAGCTCAGCAGTGATATTGGTCAGTATCCCTGCTGTTGTATTAATAACCCCTTCCACAACTCTTGTGAGCCGACGAAGCTGGAGGCTATTGGCTATGGGGCCCCACAAAGGCACGATACCCTTCATAGCATTCTCAAACTGTTGTAAGGTAGTATCTGTCTGATCTATATCTTTCGTGTCAATAACTCTTCTCACTTGGGGTAAGTATACACTCCTACGCTGTAGCTGATGATCTTTATGGTAATTGGTCGGAGCTATATACACGGGGGGAAGGAGGAAAAAGAGATAACACCTGCCCGCCATCCCTCCGGGAGCCAGACATAAGCTTGGGATCCACAGACAAAATAGACGTTAGGGAGCGGTACCAAGGGTGGACTGTCAGTCGTTCTCAACTCATATGTGAAATTGCATCTGCTCTCCCCTACTTTTATCCTCCCGGCCCCCTGGACACAGAAACTAGCTGTTGTATTGACCACTGACACTGGTATTGGCTTGTCCTCAGTAACATTACGAGCCTGGAAAGACTGGAAGTACTCGGACGTGTTGAACCCCTGAAAGTCAGCTATCTCCATTCGAGACCAGGTCCCGTTCTTTACACTTTTGTATGCATTCATGCAGGTCCTTAAAAACAATTTACCAAATGCCTCTTGGCCTGTCAGACCACCGGCGGGAACCATATGATGGAAATGCATGTTCTGCACCACAGTGTGAGAATCAGCACGTGTCCTATCCAGAGTATAGAATTGGGGATGGGAACACACCATACTGAGCAATGCAAACCAATCCTCACAACTGCTGACGTATGACAGTGGCATGGACAACAGGTTATCACTTTTATGAGTTACGGAGGGAAGTAATCCACAAACCCAAGAATTGGTCGTGTTCGACACCTTATGAGCCTGATGCAACATTTGTATGAATACATTATCCTTATAAGACTTTCAATGCTCTCCTTTGTGAGGGGCCAAAGTAACAAAAATGTGTTCAGGAGGGATCGGTGTTGTACCAACCAAAGAATGTACAGGATACTTCTCATCCAGGAACCAGGATATTCCCAATACAATTATCAGTGTAATCACGACTATTGACACAAAAACCATTTTACTTTTTGTGGACTAACCCCACATTGGACGCGGAGGTTCAAATGGCTGCTCTTCTTCAGTAACAGGTTGACCAAATGGATACATTGTAACGCAGGGGGAAGGGAATGCAATAAAACTAATGGCAAGGGGCAAATGTACCCAGTGTCCGTCTGAGCCTCACTGGTAGACTCCTATTGTTCATCAACATTGGCGCTCTTGAGCACCGGCGGTGGAGCTGCTCAGTCCTAGCTTGTGATGAATCCCACGTCATCCAGGATAATGTACCCCCCTTCAAGGGAGCACATTCGATCTATCCTGTCCAATGTCCGAACAATGCACCAATCTCGCCTCGCCCTAAACTAAAAATGTTGGTACTATAGGCAAAGTACACCCTGACTTGTGCAGTCCATCCCTAGCTAATCTGTCTTCTCCTTTGGTGCACTGTTCCTCCGTCGGAGACGCAAATTGTACCTAGTGACTCCAGGCACAGAAGGGTCGGTAAAAAGGGGCTCAGGCACAAAGAGGTCAATGGAAAGGGGCTCCTCAATTGCTTTGATCTCCAGGGGTGTTGCCGCATTTAGTACTTCGTTATTTTCGGCATCCGTTTGGGTCCACGTGAGCTTGGCATCGGAAAAAAGGGCGAATCGTGGAACTCTCTCACACTCCGAGTACCAACTGGTCGTAGGGTAGAGGCAGGGGCACCCTACAGCAGTGGGAGGAATCGATCCAGTTCTTTCGGCCAGAGACCTTTACAGCTGTGCGTGTGCAAAGGAGGACCTGGCTCCAGGCTCCTTTGCCGCTGGAAGTTCTTGATGAGGACCCAGTCCCCAGGCCGAATATCATGTCCAGGCCCCTTAGGTACTGCAGGAAGTGTGTCCCTGATCTGTTGGTGAGTAGAACGCATATTTTCAGTTAACTGGTACAGGTAATCAATCAGTAAAGGGTACTCAATCTCATGTACCCTTGCCAGGATTGTGCATCATGCACACCATGCAGTATTTTACTAAATGGGCAGCTGCCTTGGAGATATTGTCATTCTGCCATACAGGGTCTAACAACTTGCAAATACCCTTAGCACTGATGTGAGCTGGGCCATGGGCCATTGTCACTACAGGAAGAACATATGCATCTGGCAACATCCATCTCTGCTTCCCTGACTTATCAATCCAACATCCCTCATCATTCAGATTTGCTGTACTCTCTTGTCACACCGCTAATTCCTCCATTGTGGCCTCACTCTGAATTTCTTTAACATTCCAGAGTGTATCCTCAAACATGGAGAAATCGGGTACCCATCTGGCTGGTCCTGCTACAAACATTCTTTTCACCTTAGTGTGGGCTGTCTCCTTAGCTGTCTGATCTGCAAAAGCGTTCCCCTCACCCACCTTGTCAGTAACCTTTTTTTGTGCGCTGCACTTCACAATCGCCAATTTCTTAGGGAGCGTCAAAGTGGACAGAAGCCTATATATGAGAGGACCATGCTGAATGCATGTCCCATGGGAAGTAAGGAGCCCTCTCTCTGCCCAGAGCCGCCCAAAATTATGGCCGACCCCGAAGGCGACTGGCTGTCAGTATAAATATTAACAACCAGTCCCTCGCTCAACTCACAGGCTCAAATAAGGGCGATTAGCTCAGCTGCCTGGGCGGACTGATAGGGAACTCGTGATGTCTCAACTACCATGTGCAGCGTAGTAATTGCACATGATGCAGTGGTGTTGCCATCTGGTATTTTGAAACAAGAGCCATCTACATATAGTTCCCCTTAGGGGTCAGATAAGGGAACATCAGTCAAGTCTACCCGTCCCTTCATCTCGTCCTCCATCTGAAAAATGCAATCATGTATATCAATTTCCTCATTCTCAGAAGGGAGGGGTAGTGACGTGGCTGGATTCAGAGTGGCAGAGCGTTTGATCATGATATGCTTTTGGAAGAGCGTTAGCTCGTAACCGGACAGACGTGCACTGGTGAGGTGCTGCGTCTTCGTCTTATTCAAAAGTGTATCCACAGCATGGGGTACCATAACTGTGAGGTCAGTATCAAGTACGAGTCCAGCCGATTGTCTTATCAAGACAGCCATGGCCGCAACCGCTCTTAGACAGCTTGGGAGGGCTCGGGTGACAGGATCAAGCACAGCAGAGAAATAAGCACACAGTCGTTGCTTAGCCCCAAATTTTTGTGTTAAAACCGAAAGCGTACAACCACCCAACTCATGGACATACAACACGAAGCACTTATTATAGTTGGGGGTATCAAGCACTGGAGCCGAGCAAGACGCAGTTTTCAATTGCTCAAAAGACTGCTGACACTCTGGCATCCAAGGCAGGCGCTCATGCACATCTTTTAGTGTTAGTGCCAGCAGGGGCTTAACAAGCAGTGAGTATCCAGGTATCCACTGCCTGCAATAGGAAGTGATACCTATGAAAGCGCGCACATCTTTCTGAGTTTGCGGAACAGGCATTTTCACAATGGTACTAATGCGTTCAGGTGTCAATCTTCTACCCTCCTTCGACAGTAGGTGACCTAAATAGGTGACCTCCTGTCGACAATACAGGAATTTGGAAAGGGAAACCTTATGACCATGGTCAGCTAGATGGAGCAACAATCTAACCGTACTATCTCTACAACCTTGTTCTGTGTCTGAGGCGATAAGCAGATCGTCAACATATTGGAGCAATACATTACCTGAGGGGAACGACAAGGAATCCAACTGACTTTTCAATGCTTGACTATAGATACTCGGACTCTCTGTATAGCCTTGAGGAGATCGACAGAATCCAAAACTTCTACTAGCTAGGGTGAACCCAAACAGATACCTGCTGTCAGGATGAATAGGGATGCTGAAGAAGGCATTTTTCAAATCAATGACAGAAAATTTAGCTGAAGAAGGATTCATCGTCAAGAGAGTCGTAATGTCAGGGACCACTGGAAACTGGGGAATCACTATTTTGTTAACTTCGCGCAAATCAATCACAAAGCAATAAACATCTTCGTGATACTCAGAGGGACCCGAAGGCGTCCATTTGAGGATCGGAAGAATGGGGCTGTTACAAACATTAGTAGTCATTTCCTCAACCACTCCTTTCTCAATCAAGTCTTGTACAATTTGAATCAAAGCACGCTCACCTGCCTGCGGTATCTTATACTGAGGAATACGGGGTAAAATAGCACCTTCATTGACACGAATTGAAACAGGCAATATCTGCAACAAACCCACAGCGTGGGTGGCACATCTTTAAACTCAGGAGGGAGAGGCGCACCTTTAGACAGACACTGCGTAGTGCACACAACATTCGGACCCATTGTCATGTAGACACCCTCCTGGGAGCAATATATCGTGGCGTGCAATTTCTTCAATATATCCAGACCCATCAAATTCTCTTCACAATTGGACGTCAACAAAAACGGCGAATCCACTGTAAAAGGACCAAAAGTAAACGCAAGAGGTTTGGAAATGGGGCTCACAACCGGTACACCAGAAAATCCTACCGAAACATTATCATGGCCAGACAGAGCTGCCCCAGGGATCAAGGAACGAGAAATAGAACTGTTCGTTGCACCTGTATCCACCAAAAACTCCTTAGTCGAACCATGCACGTCCGCACTAACGTACGGACTTCTTTGGTCTACAGGTATCAAAACTGGTCCCTCACCCTGTCCCCGGCTGTCCTAGCTGTAAGACATCCCAGTCACCTCATCCGTATCATAGTCATCATGGTAGTACTGTTTGCCCCGAGGGTCATCAAAGTAGTTCTGATCAGTATGACCCTGCGATGTCTCAGCTGTCTGAGCCCTGTCCTGGCCACCATCTCCACAACCCCGTCCACGAGGACCACGTCCTCTTGGGACCGTCACCTTTTGCAAAAGCACCGGGCACTCGCTGCGCCAGTGTCCCTCCTCCTTACAATATGCACACTGATTTGGCCCTACCTGCGTAGTATTTCTGCTAGTACGAGGAATTTGCCGAGCCGGACCACCAAATACTCTGCCATTCCCTCGAGAGGCCTGCTGCAACAACACCTTCGTCTTCAAATCCTTATGCTTTTTCTCCGTCTTTTCCTTATCCTCATTTTCCCTGTGCTCGTAGTACTGCTCCATGTTCAAGATAACAGAAGGAGAAGAGGTGGACCATGTGCTCTCGGAAGCCTGTAAATGAGTCGCAATCTCGGGGAGTAAATTTGAAACAAATCTACTAACGAACAAACGCATACCACCTTTAACCGACAAGTCCTGTCCACTATAATCCAGAAACACACTTTCAAACCGAGTGAAAAAATCAGACACGCTCTCATCTTTCTTCTGACGACAGGCTGATGGCTTATACCAATCAATCTTTCGGGGTGGGATAAGGGAATGCATATAAGTGATAAAACGGCCAGGCAGAGCAAGTATCTCTGCCTTAGGCTTCTCACCAGGCTTTCTTTCCTGGTCCCATACCTTAATTTGATCCCAGGTACCACCCAATTCGGCAACATTATCCTGTGTATGTACCTGCCTCCAGATATCAACGGGCACCAACAAACCAAAGAATATTTCAGTATCCGCAAGCGTCATCACTGTTGATGAAGCGGCCTCAGTCAATTCCTTATAATATGCAGTATGATCTTTCCTAGGGTCAGGTAACTGAGTTTTAAGGGACAAGACTTCACTCCTTTTCCATGGAGTATAAACCCACTGATCCTGGAAACGGGCCACTACCCCTGGTCTACTAACAACATCATGCTGATCCTGTAGCTCTGGTGTTTCAGGATGATATATGGGATGCACTTCCCTCATCGGATACTGGGACATCGGGGTGGGGCTCTTCTCCAGTAGCCTTTCTCGATAAGCAACCAATGTTGCAACGTTACCAAAAGCATGAGCAAGCTCCATATCAGTAACATACACATGATACCTAATATCGTATATGATCTGCAGTGCTGCACCCTTGAAATGCTGCTCCCAAAGTCCGATCAGAGTAGCCAACATGGGCTTAAGGGCATGTTGCTGTACGAAAGGCTCATAATCTTTCATCACACTCCACACATCTTCCACACTGTGAATGGGGTTACAAGCCCACTGTGCCGCCTGATTAGTCACCACCTTTTTCTCTGCATCTCCCACATCAGATCAGACCAATGTCCGCCCCATGCGCTCTTTAAATTTTGTCCATTCTCTATCATCCGGGTCTCGCATCGGTGTCTCACTAATCAGTAATGTCGGGGAATGGAGGAACACAGTGGGGGTAACAACAGAGGGAGCAGGCACTAACGTCATTGTCGGTTGTGTCTTGGGTGTAAGGGCTGGAGAGAGGGACGCCGAAGCAAAGGCGTTGCAGAGGTGCTAACAGTCGCAGTTGCCACAGACGGCGAAGACATAGAATGAACAGGAGGTGCCGTTGCCAAGGCAGTCTGATCAGCAGTAACAGAAGCAGAAACAGCAGAGACAGAAGAACCGGGTAGCTGGGCCTGTTGGGGAAGGGCGGGATATATCTTCTGCGGGGCATACGGAGGTGGGGGTTGAGCATCTAGCAGTTCCTCTACAAAAGTGTCATTTTTGTCTTGGGCGACATATGATTTATCGGTATTCAGTCAAATCCTCCTATCTACACGTTCAATTCCTATCTCCTGCATCTCTCTATCATGCGCTACAGCTTTCTGAGTCAATGTTTGCATCCTACCCTTCCAGGCCTCTTTTTCTGCCTTCATTTGCCTCTGTTTAGCCTCTTTTTGCCATGTTCTGAGGGAATCAAACATCAACTGCCTACTCCTTTTCGCAAACAACTTTTCCTGTAAAAAACAAATTTTTTGTTCATCAAAAGTGCCCGTCAACGGCCACTGTAACTCGGCATTGTCCCTCGTATATTTGTGCCATAACGTACTAAACATAATAGGGCCAATGCCATGTTTTACATACATTTCAAAATTCGGAGTGCCTTCCGGAGGAGCTGGCTGACTTTCTTCCAGTCGAGCATCAGCAGAACAACGACGACAACAGGAAACCCAAAATTTACCACACCCGGGCATTTTCAAAAACTTACCAAATTCGTTATGTTGCCCGGCAAAGTGTTCACAGACACTTTGTGCCAAAAGCGGTCCTCAAAACCGCACCAAATCCAAACTCGGTCCTCAAACCGCACCAAATCCAAACCAAAATGGTACCATATTCACAAAGAATCCAAACGAACTCCCCTGGTGCACACAGGTTAAACAAATTTATTCTCCACTGCCGACTCTTCAGACCAAACGGTCAGATCCAAGGGTTTCGCCGTTCAGAACCCCAGTCGGGATGATCGCTGGGCGAGGCACCGACCGGTCAGACAGACGGGGCAGCTGCGAGTTCAGGATTCTCTCATGCCAGGATCCCTGGTCCGCCCATACGACCCGACGTGGCCCCGACCTCCTCACCCATCCGCGGGTGATGATGGGTCACCCGATGGAGTCCCTATTCAGGCGCCAACTGAAGGAAGTGACCCGATTAGGGTCACCCGGGTCACTCGCGACCACCTCTCAGCCTTCCATTCAAATGAAGAGTCGGTCAGACAGTAGAGAATACAAACTAAGTAAGCTTTTTTCAGGATACACTCGAGTGGAGTCCAGTCTGACCAGCCTCCTTGGATTGCTGCAGAGGGACTGACTTTAGGAAGCATGGTGATACAATAAGTACAGTTCAAAACCAATAAAGACCTACCCTGACTGGAAATTTCCAGTTGGTAGCTGGTGAACAAAGGAGATACAGAAGGATGGGTTTCGATCCTGAGACCGGGCACATGCACCTGCCGCTCTAAGGGTGGGAGCAGGCCTATCTAGTGGGAAAGGTATGGACAGACAAAGACAGTGTATTCATTAGTTCAGCAAAGCTCAACCTTGGAGAAATGAAAACGATTGCAGCTGCTGTCAGCTGACACAGAACATGAGAGAGACAGAAGTCAATTTCGATCAAGACTCAAAATGGCGGCTGAAAATAAAATGGTGCTGCGAATGCTAACTTAAGACATACCATGCATGCATGCACATTTTTATTCCAACAGTACTTAAGTCTGCGTTTCAATTGGAAGAGCATTTTTTTTTGCTAAGAACTTTGACCCCATTTGGCAAATCTTCACGAAACTTTCGCCAAAAAAGTTAATCTGAATGATACCCGAAAAAGACAGAAGACAGCTCAAGGATTGCGTTTGATGGGTGCTGTATAGTTTGCCTCCAGGAAACTCACATAGAGGGTTCCCAGACACATCTTCTAAAAACTATGGGATATAGCCTTATCGGGGAAACATCACAAGGGGCACACACAAGAGAGGTCGCTATTTTAGCAAAGCACAAGTGCTTGTTACAACCTACTCGAGCTAAGTTTGACCCCAGGGAAGATGGGTGTTAGCAGAGTGTTGATTATCCCCTACATACTCTTTTACTTTATGCTCCATATACGGGAGCATAGTGGTTGACCCCGGAGTGATTAATTGGGTTTCCGGGGAATTAGCACACTGGCCTCTCCCAGTTATTGTATGCGGGGATCTTATTATTAACCTGCCCTGTAACTGGGGAGTGAACGATCAACAGGGGTTTGTAAGTCGGAAACCCAAAGTCCTGCAAGCAGTAAAAAATCTTTTATATACTCATGGGCTTGTGGATGCTTGGTCTTGCTTGAAACCAAATCAGCCAGGGTATACATTTTATTCCGCCCCTCATCACTCATTTGCACGCTTAGATAATTTTTTGGTTTCATCTTCCCTGATCCATAATAGTGGTATTGATATCTCTCCTCGGGTTTTATCAGATCATAACCCTCTAATTTTTAATACACGGGGCTTGGCTGTACGCAAGGAAGCCTCATCCTGGAGTTTTGAGAGAGCACTGTTATTTGATGAGGGATACCAACGTCACATGAAAAGTTGGAGCCAGGACTTTTTAGACAGTAACGTTGGCTCAGCCTCTGCTATGATAGTGTGGGACACTCTGAAAGCCTGTGTTCGAGGAGAAACCTTGCAGTACTCACTTAGAAGGAATAAACAGGAGAAAGTTCAGATTGTAGAACTACAACGAAAATTAGCAGAGGCTGAGGAAAATCTTGTTGTCGCAGTCCAGACCCAAGGAGAGATAGAGCCAGTACAACTCGCTGTAGCTGCTATTAAGGCAGAAATAAGCTCAATATTGGTAGAGAGAGCTGCGGCCAAGTGGGCTGCCGCTCGGGAAAAAAATTACGAGTGCAGCGAGCAGATTGGTCATCAGCTGGCTATGAGAAGTAGGCAACAGATTACCATCAATGAGATACACTCTATTAGAGTACCTTCTGGAATTATCACCAGCGATCCTGATGAAATGCGAACAGCCTTTCACAAATTTTATCAAGATCTTTACTTTGAACAAGGCACCGGCACACAAGTAGACAGGCAGCTAGTTATTGAAAGGTACCTTAATCTTATTTCGCTATCACATCTCGGTAGGGAAGATAGGGAACAACTGGAAGACCCTCCCTCTTGGGATGAAATCTCTATGGCTTTGGCTAATCTACCAGATGGGAAGGCTGCTGGCCCCGACTGTATCCCAGTTGAATTTTATAAAGTTTTTTTTCCTCAAATTAAGGATATTTTTTATTCAGTGGTGACACAAATTTTCAATGGCGTAATGCCACCTCCTTCGTGGGCTATTGCCAAGATTATTGTCTTTCCTAAAAAAGATGAATCTCCACTAGAAATGGGCTCGTATCGCCCAATCACTGTTATTAATGGAGATTCTAAAGTTTATTCCAAAATATTCGCGTCTCGACTATCGGCTAAAATTGAAAGCCTTGTGTCTAGGTGGCAACACGGGTTTATTCCCAATAAGGGGACCACGGAGCATATCCGGAGGACTATTACTTTGCTTGATGCGGCACAGATTACAGGAGACCCGATGGCTTTAATACTTCTTGATGCTGAAAAAGCATTCGATCGGGTCTCCTAGAACTTTCTCTGGTGCATCATGCAGAGAATGAACTTCAGGCCTAAAGCTATTCAGGCCATTATGGCACTATATTCTTCCCCTATAGCTAGGGTGTCTATTAATGGGAGATTATCGGAGCAAATTAAAATCACGCGCGGGACTCGACAGAGCTGCCCCTGCTCCCCGCTGCTTTTTGCTATGTATATAGATCCTGTTATCAAGAGGTTGGAGGAGAATCAGAGCATTCCTGCCGTTTGTAGATTTGGCCAAGAGACAAAAATTATGGCTTATGCAGACGACTTAGCCCTTGTGACCCCTGACCCCGAGAGAGCTATTCTTGCAATAGAGCAGGAAGCTCATCTCTTTGGCATGGTATCGGGATACGCACTAAACAAAGGGAAAACCCAAATTATAGTAAATAGAAGGATCACCTGGACCGATAAAAGAGTTGTTGCTAAAGCAAAATATTTAGGGGTAAACATTCTGGGTGAGACTGACTCGATAGTCTGTGAAAATATGGATCCTTTAGTACTAGAGACAAAGAATGCTTTGAGCCGTCTTAACAATCTACATTTATCCATTGTGGGCCGCAGCAATATCCTTAAAATGATTTTCTTTCCTAAAATTTTGTATTTTTTCAGGGCTATTCCTTTAGAGTTTACTAATACAATGCTTTTAAGATTTGATCGGCTATTTTCTCAGTTTATATGGGCATACTCTCAACCTAGGAGGGCGTTTAAATTTTTATCTCTTCCTCGAGAAAGAGGGGGTTGGGTTTTACCCAACTTAAAATTATCCTATTGGGCCACTTTTTTTCAGTCCTGCCCAATACTGTTGCAAGATCCACCTTTTACGCCAAATACAGGTCTTCCATCACCCTTTGAATTACTGCTTGGCCCTGTTGCTTGGGGGTGCTTGTGGTGCCAACTTGAACTTGGCTATTACAGGAAGGTCAAATTCAAAACCCTTATGGGAGTATACAAGGTTTTTTCTGCTGTACGGAAACACTTGGGAATCGGAAGATTGAATTATTACACCCCTACCAATAAGAACCCCAACTTACCAGATATTTTTGGGTCGTCTTATTTTCAAAATTGGGTCAACTCAGGCGTTAATAAACTAGGGGCTCTTTATTCGGCTGAAGGGGTTTGGTCTTTCGAGGATCTTCAAACTCAATATAATCTGAGCAATAGGGACGCTTTTAAATATATTGCAATTAAGTCTTTTTTATCATGCAAGAAGGGGGGTCTGTGGGTTTCACTAAATGTGAATTGATCGAGAAATTATGTGCACCAGCCCCCCCCCACGAATTGGGGTAATTTATGAATTTCTAAACCACTTAATGCCCGACGATCTGATAAAAATTTCAAACAACTGGCAGCAAAAACTGAATACTACTGATCATGCATGCCCTTTGCCTTGCACTCAAATTTGCCCAAAGTGACTTATTATCAGCCAGCTTACAGGCGCAATTTTATAAAACTTATTTTTTTAAATATTTTACACCAAATAGAATCGCGAAGTGGGGGATTGGAAAAGGCACTGCTGTGCTGAATTTAGTGCAGATTCGGTACACATGTTCGCTACCTGCATAGAGCTAGGCCCGCTTTTAACCAAGATACAAGCCTTCCTTGGACAGGTTTTATCACGCAACATTCTTTTAACTCCTACAGTGATATTGTTAGGCATACAAGACTCGGTGGATAGAAAGAGTGGTGGGGCCTTAATATTTGTTGCTATGGCAGTTCTTAGACTATGTATAGCTACAGCTTGTATAGACCCTGATCCTCCTCTATTCTCACAGTGGTTGGCCCGGCTTTATTCAATATTCACCTTAGAAAAAGCAATTTATTCTAAAAAAGGTATCCGAGCCAAAAAGAAAGGAGTAGTTATCTGGGAGCCTTTGTCTCGTTGGGTCAACCAAACTAACTCTTAGAAGGGTATTTTCTTAGGACCCGAGATATGTGCAGCATAAATGATGAAGGGTGGTTTTTTTCCCCATATAATTGTATTTTACCAAAGTGTGAGCGGTGGTCAATCGAGATATGTCCTATGTATTCTATGGCTTAACGAGAATAAGTGTTAAAGGCGGGATTTCTAAATATTAATCAATTACTATCTTTTTAGACATTTAGCCCAACTTTGCGCATTAATTATTTGTATGTCTTCACAAAACGTTTTTAGAAATGGATTGTGAGGTACTGTTGCACAGAGTCACTTTACTCCTTAGGAAAATATGTTTACACAATTGTATGTATTAACAATCTGTATATTTGTACAAGACTTTTTGCTATAGATCGCAATGTATTATTGTACAGGTCACTTTACTTTTTAGAGATATATTTCTATCTAAATTGTTTAGAATTTACTTTTTATCTTTGTGCACTTTACACGATTTTCTAGATTGCAAAATCTAGCTTCAAATGTTGTTTATAATTATTAGTTGTTTAGTCTTTACACTCGCTGTATCTTTAGGCTCAGGGTGGGGGGAGGGGGGTTGCTACACTGTGCTGTTTTATCTTCTCTGTTAACTTTTTCTTCTTTGTTGATTGCAAAATAAAATAAAATAAATAAAAAAAAAAAAAGTTCATCTACCTCAGCTCCTTCATAAAAAATTTAAGGGTGATTTTTCAATCGGGGGTCATGAAAAGGGGGCATCCCAAAACAGTATTTATTTTTCGCTATGCAATTTCCATAATGAAAATTAGACAACAATACAGAAAAATGTCTGTACAGATATACTCTAAATTTGCCAGAAAGCATGCTTTTTGTGATTTTGTTGTCAATTATTTCAGCTGCGGTAGAGAAATGAAGGTTTAAAAAATAATGATACTGCGGGACTCCTGAGGAAATCCTGTGGGAGACATTCGGAAAAAAAAACAATGAAAGCGTGCTGATTAGCTGGGACCATGGGACCTAGAGCGGTTCCTAGGAACGACAGCTCTCATTGGCTGGCCGCAACATGAGGAGAAATGTTGCAGCTGCTGTTACAAGACTTGGGGACTCGGTCCCAGAGGCCTGAAAAATAAATGTAAAAAATAAAGAAGGGGTAAGGGTAACCTGACCCCATAGTGCTTGTGGGTCTGGTGCAGGGGGGACAGGGTCCCAGTGAGATCCTCCAAATGGCCAAAATGAAAAAGAAAATATTTATTTTAGTTGCTGCTATCCTGCGGAGCCATGGCAACCTTCCCTTGTACTCCTGCTGGAGTCCAGCAGGACCCAAAACAATAAAAAATTAAATAAAAAAACGAAAAATATTGGGTGGGGGGTCTGTGGGCTGTTGGCTATTCTCTGTCAGCGGGGGCTGGACGCAGGGTTGGCAATGAGTAGCAGGGGGTTGTGCTCCTGCATGGGAATTGGCGCACAGCCTGGACTGTGGCCAGGCCATGTGGTCAATCACATGCCACGCACAGCCTACGGTTGTGTGCGGCAGGGGATTGACTGCCCACAGGGGCTTGAATGCAGGCCTTGTGGCCAATCCCCTGTCACACACGGTCAAAGGCCATGCATGGTGGAGGGTTCACAGCAGACTTATCATAATAAGATATATAATATACTTAAGGTAGTAAGATTTTAACTCACGTTAAAAAAGCCTTAGAAAGTCGCTGAAAAAACAAATTTAAAGTGGAGTTGTAAGAAGTTCTTCTTATAATAAAAAAACTGTTGTTTTAAAACCAAAAACCAACTGAAATTCAAAAGTTAAATGTTTCTGACCTAAGAGTAACTACACCACTGTGATGTACTGCTTATGACCGCACATATTACATCACTGATGACATGTATAATCTATAGCGGTGCAAGTTATGCATAGGTTGGTTACATATGGCTGGTGAATTTCATTATTTTATTTGGCTTTAAAACTGTATTTTTCATTAGTGACCTTCCTCATTCATGTTAGTAAAACATTCTGAAATGCAGAGAAACATGTGCTTTTTGCGATAGCAGCCAATCTGTCAGATAACTCCCAACTGATGATCAACTGCAGATTCACAACAGTGTCCAAATGAACATCTAGAGGGCTAACATTCTGAATTTATGACAAAAGTGTGGCACACCTGAATGCCATCTTGATAGAATAAAAGTTAAACAACTGAAAGCAGTTTTCAACACAGTATACTAGAGTAATTGATGACACAAGGAGATTCTCTTTGTCATAGAAATTATGGTTGGTGTTCTAGAGACCTAAAATGAAGGCACATTTTCTATGAGTTCTCAAATATATTCCTCATCCATTTCAATAAAACATTCTGACACATAGAGTGAGACATGTACTCTACCACCAGCAGGAGTCTTTCATTTAACTCCCTAGCAATCAAATGCAGTGCTACCACAGAGTTCTAATGACCAAGTAGAACACTCACATTGTGTATTCAAGTCACCGTTGAGGCACTCCTGAATGCCATTTTGTTGGACTAGCAGCTGCTGAATTTAAAGCCTTTTCTGATGAGAAGGTTTTTTTTTTTAATCTTTATTTACCATTTAAACATACAATATCATGGTTTATCAGTGCTCACTGTCTTATACACATCAATTTGGAAAATAAGAAAGAAAAATGCAGCTAGAGACAGGTGAATGATACAGTACTGAAGGCAATCGTAATAAACAAGTCTAAAGAATGTCAACTCTTGTTGGCCCATCCGTCCCACCCGCCCCAATTGATACTCTCCCACATCCGGGAACAAGCTCAACAACAAGCTGTGTGGATTCTTAACTGAGCAATGTACCAGCCATCCCTTAATACTAAAGGTTAACCTACTAACCCACTCACTGTGCTAATTGTGAGGCAGAAGGCGAACGTGATGTAGTCACATATTTTTTAAGGGGGCCCCAGATATCCTTCGGGCGTGAGGAGCGTGGCAAGATGCTGGCATACAGCTCGCTATTTATGTTGGAATACGTTAGGCTATTTAACCAGTTCTTTAATGTGGGTGCTGATTTGCGTCCCCATTTAATGGCGATCTCTCTCTTCGCCAGTAGCAGGCCAATGGCAATGAATTTCCGGACCCCTTTGGGGAAGTTGGCCATATATCCCAATAGGACAACCTCGGGTGTGGGTACGAACTCCAATTCCCCTAGCGTCCAAAACACTGCCTCCCAATAATTCTGGATCTTAGCGCAATTCCAGGTGAGATGCGTGAAGTCTGCATGAGGGGCCCCGCATTTCAGGCAGCAATAGGGCCTGCTCGGATCAATTTTATGTGATTTCTCAGGAGTAATGTAACTCCGTCGCAGAAATTTGAAGTGAATCAATTTATGACGACTATTCAGGGAGACTTCTTTTATCTGCGAGCAGCACTTGGACCATTGTTCGTCTAGGATGGAATGCCCCAGGTCTGTCTCCCAGTCTTCACGGATTTTGGTGTCGTCAACGGGGATTACCGCCGCACACGCTCTGTATAATTTAGAGATAAGATGTTTCCCCCCTACGTTCTCAATGATCGTGGTAAGTGGGGTAAACGATTCAGGTTCCAGGGGAAAGTTTGGTGTAGTCGCCCGAGCGAACCCGGCTCAGGACAAACTTATCCATAATTGACGCCGTGCTGAACCTCTCCTCTTCCATGACCGAGAATACATGCCCTCCAGGAAATAAATCCCCCACTGTGCTAATGTCGTAATTAGTGAGTGTGCGCTGAATCAATCGCTCACCCATAATTGGGACCCAAAGATTGTTTATAATCGGGAGAGCCGACGAATATAATATGGGGGCTCCTGTGATTCTGCGTAGTTTATCCCAGGCCCAACAGGTGGTAGAAACTGTTTGGATGTCCCTCGGATCCCGGGGTATGCCTCGAGGTAAGACAACGTTAAGAGCGCCGGGCAGAACTAAATCTGCCTCTGGCCGTAGGTATGGAATTCTGGCCACTGGGTGGAACCAGGCGTGCGCTAGCTACATTGTGCGACCAGATAATAGAGCTGAAGATCTGACATCCCAAAGCCTCCTCTATCATAAGGCAGGGTCATGATCTGCCAGCGAACCCTGGGCCTCCTACCCCCCAGTCAGTCTGATGAGGTGGGAGCGTAATGTTAAAAAGAAGCTGTTCGGTAGTGGAATAGGGATGTTATTGAAGAGATACAAAAATTTAGGGAGAACAATCATTTTTATTAGGGCCACTCGACCCGCGAGCGAGATAGGAAGGCGTAGCCATTTCTCAATCTGCGACTCAAGTTTGTGCACCGCCTGGCCATAGTTCAGTCTTATTATTTGGGCCGTGTCTATGTGGATATGTATGCCTAAATATTTAGTCGAGTCCTCACACCATTCAAGCGGGAATTCACAGTCCCATTGCTTAGTGCTGGTGGTAAGGGGGAATATTACAGATTTGTGCCAGTTAATTCCCAGTCCGGAGAATCGCCTGAACCTAATGATTTCTCTTATCAGGGGATCTAAATTTACCTGCAGCTGACAGACATAAAGAACAATATCGTCGGCGTATAGGGACACAAGAAGGGGACCAGTGTTAAACTGGAGCCCTCTCTGTAGGTGTTTCTCCTGAAAATGTCTGACCAGCGGGTCCATTGCAAGTATAAATAGGAGCGGTGACAGGGGTCAACCCTGTCTGGTGCCCCGCGAGAGAGAGAAGAAGAGCAGGATAGCGTGCCATTGAGGCGCAGTCTCGCAGTAGGACCGCTGTACATGAGTACTGTATCAGCAATGAACCCCTTGGGCATACCCATCCTGTGCATCACTGATAGAAAAAGGGCCACTCTAGGGAATCAAACGCTTTTTCGGTGTCTAATAGGACTGCAGCCGCGTGGACGTCAGGGCTTATTCTGTGCAGGACCGCGAACAGGGTTCTGAGGTTTAAGGAGGTGGATCTGTGGGGTACGAATCCCAAATCGGCCGGGGAGATGATTTTATCCATCAGTAGGGCGAGCCGAAGGGCAATCATCTTAGCGAGGATTTTATAATCTAAATTTAACAGGGAAAGCGGTCTGTACGACCCACACAATAGAGGATCCTTACCCGGCTTGGGCAGCAGAATGATGACTGCTTCCCTGAGGGAGGGGGTAATTCCCTCCGTTCAAGTGCTTCGTCGTACACTTCAAGTAGCCGAGGAGCTAGTAGGTCCTTATAAGATTTATAAAAGTCCCCGATAAACCCATCTAGGCCCGGCACGGTAGAACCATTCAGTGCCTCAATTGCGCTGATAATCTCATCTGCGGAGAAGGGTTCGGCCAGAAAGTCTTGCATGTATTTATCCATGTATACTAATGCTATTTCTGCAAGGTAGTCCTCCTGAGCTGTGAAGTCGTGTGTGACTTTGGAGGTGTAGAGTGCATCATAGTATGTTAGAAACTCATCACGGATCTCTGTGGTGTCAGTTAGGAGTTCTCCTGAGGAGGATCTGAGCTCTGTTATACAAGATTTGCTATATGGGGGCCGCAGAAGTCGCGCCAAAGTACTGCCTGGCCGTTCGCCCTCTCCATAGCGGTGGGCAGTTATATATTTGCTTAAAAAGAGGGCTTTGCGGTCCGCCGTGTCCCTAAATTCAGTGAGGAGCGTTAGACGTTGTCTTGACCCTTCCGGGCTTGGGTGGAGTAACAATTCCCTGTCTAGTGCTTCTAATTGCTGCTCGATGCGAGTCAAAGTCGCCCTCAGGTCCTTTAGCACTCCAGCGTGCTTCGCAATGCAGACCCCCCGAATGTCGGCCTTAAAGGCCTCCCAGAGGACAGCCCAAGTATCAACTGAGCCAGTATTTAAGTCGAAGTAGTCTTCTATTGACACTCCAATCTCAGAGTAGAACAGATCATCGTTTAGGGCCCGGCTTGGGAAACGCCACTGATGCTCATATCCGTCTGGCCTGGGGACACGAACCTGGAGAACCACAGGGGAGTGGTCAGAGTACGTCCTAGGGAGCGTTGTGGTAGCCTCATACCACGGGCATAGACCAGGGGGGACCAGCCAGTAGTCTATCCTGGTCCATGTGTTATATGGAGCTGAGTAGTGTGTGTAACCAGCAGCGGATGGGTTACGGCACCTCCATACGTCTAATAGAGTCAAAGAATCGCAGAGTTCTAAGAGCGACCTATGTGCGCGCGGTTTAGTGTCCGGGGAGGAGGAGGTACAGTCTAGTGAGGGATTGAGGAGTAGATTAAAATCCCCACCCATAATCGTATTGGCTGCGCCCAGCTTTAAGATTTGAGAGTGTAAATTGTGGAAGAGTTCAGGGCTGTCACTGTTAGGAGCATATACGCATACTAACGCCATGTCATGGCCCATCAGTTTTCCTACTACTATTTTGTAGCGGCCTTCCTCATCATGGTGGGCTTAATATAAGTGAAAGGGGAGCCGTTTATGAATCAGTATCGCGGTACCTCTTGCATAAGTGCTAAAGTTTGAAAAATAGCGGTGTTGTCCCCAACTTAATGCAAACTGCGTGTTGTCTGATTTGGGCAAAAGAGTTTCTTGCTAAAATGCTACATCTATGTGGTGTCTCTGCAAAAACTGTAGAACGTGTTTCTTTTTCCTAGTGTTATTTAGGCCCCTAACATTCCACGAAATCAGTGACAGGCCGGAGGGCCCGGGCAGATTGTCTAACGTTGCCATCTGGGCAATTTGGCAGCTAATATAGTCTCGGCGTCCTGGAAAGAAATGTCTGGCTCAACAGTGAGCATGGTGGTAAACATGTAATAATGGTAGAATCTACTTCCGAACCCCCCACCCAGCCTCACGCACCCAAACGCAAGGAACAAATCCCATCGAACAATAACCTAATGCATCAAGTAAACATCCTAGATGGAACGGTAAGTATACAGTAAGATACATTATAATCAGTGATACCTACAATGTGATATAGACACTGGGGGGAGGCAACGCCCCGTCGGAAGCCCAGTATATTAATACAATCAACTGCAAATTGGTGTTCATACTATCTCGATATATAGAAACATAGCAAACTGGCAAACAGTGCCACCACACTTGGGAACGTGTTCATTCAGTGGAGAATAGTTCGATGCTGGCAACCGAGCCGCTGAGAGGAGGTGAAGACCCGGGTCCAACAGGTTTCTGCTGGCTGCCAATGTTTTTTGTAAGTTCTGCAGAATTCCTGTACTGCTGTGAGTGTATCGAATATGTGGGACCTGCCCTCTACGTCCACTCGTAGGCTTGCAGGATAGAGCATGCCGTTTTTGAGTCCAAAGTTCCTGAGAGTGGCCTTCACCCCATTGTATTTCCGCCGAGCCTCCTGCACCATTGCTGTAAAATCCGGATACAGTGCAACCGTCGAACCCTGCCAGGTGGTTTCGCCCCGTTCTCTGGCGAGGCGCAGAGCAGTGTCTCTGTCCCGGAAATTCATTATGCGTCCGATAATGGGTCTGGGCGGACAGCCTGGGTTTGGGTGAGGGCCCACTGAGCGGTGCGCCCGTTCGACGATGAAGCCAGGCGTGAAGGCCTCCCTGCCAAAAAGATCGGTGAGTAGGGTTTCCACGAAGAGATCTATGCAGCCAGTATTTGTCGATTCCGGGACCCAGAGAATGCGAAGATTATTGCGCCTACTGCGCGCTTCCAAATCCTCATTTTTGAGTGCTACGTCTTTGAGGATTCCTTCTACGCGTTCCTATCGTTTGAGAGACTGAGCTGTGCCGTCTTCAAGATCAGAAATTCTCCCTTCCGCCGTGTCTAGTCTCTTGTTGTGTACTTCAATTTTAGCCCCCAGGCTCTCAATGTTTTTTTCAAGAGCGTCAAATTGTCCGTCAAGCGCCTTGAAGCCGGCTCTAAGCTCCTGCAGCAGGGAGGCATGAGGCGCCGCCTGGTCGCCCAAGGGAGCTGCATCTTGACCGCCCTCCGCCATGTCGGGTACGGCTTCCTGCGCCTTCTCAGTGATTTTCCCAAACAGCAGTACCCTTTGCTTAGGGTCTTTGCGGCCCATGCCGCTGTGCAGGCGATCTGGGGGAACTTTTCTGGGATGATACGTACTGTAGATTAGCGGCTCAACTGGGCCACAGCCTCACACCTTTCTGGGTTCAGCAGTGGAGTACCCACGAGGCAATCCCCCTATAATCCAGGCTGCAGTGCAGAGTGTCCTCAATTGGCAGCAGTGAGTTGATATGGGGGGAGGCGATGGTTGAGTGAAGTGCAAGACTGCAGCAGAATGTTTTTAAGCAGAGTATGTGGGCCTATGAGCAGTGGGCTTCAATTTGGTGCGCTGTGGGTGAAAAACGCAGGCCGCAGGGCTCAAATCCTCAGCCAAGTGATCAGAGGTCCTCCGGTGTCGGCAAAATGGTGGCCGACCTCAGTGCCGAGGAAATGGAGTCGCGGAATGCAGCTCAAAGGCTCTTCGCCACATCCCGCACTAGGTGCCTCCGCTGTCGGTAAGTGCTGTTTGAGGCTACTGGGAGCGAGCGGTAAGCCTATGTTAATCACGCCCCCCCCGGCGCGCTGGTGCTGACAGCCAGGCGGCTGCCTCCCAGGCTCGCCCGCGGTCCCTGTCACCGCGGGGCCTCAGGGATCGGCACAGGCCTCAAGCGCTCCCTCCAGCTCGACAGAGGCAGAGGAGTGCACTGCGGCAATTGTAACGGGGGGAGGGGAGGAGTGAAGATGCCCGCTCCCAGCGCACTCACCACGGTCGCCATGTCAGCCAGGCACAGGTCTATACGGTGCATCGGTCTGGTGGATCTCGCTCGAGGCAGCACAGGCTGACTTCCACGCCGTGGCGTTGCTGGTGGCTCCACCCTCCAACTGGAATAGGGCAAATTCTGGCAATCAGCTGCGGGCACGGGGGTCATCAAAACGGCACCACATTCTCTGTCGCACCGATTCGGTTCCGGTTGCCTTAGCTGATCAATAACTGGAGATAGAGCGACTGTACTGGGAGAACCCGGCGGAGCTTCAGTGCCACGTGGTCATCTTGGTCGGCGGCTTGGCCACGCCCTCTCATGAGATTTATATATATATATATGCACACACACGCACACACATATGTATGTGTGGGGGTATATATATATATATATATATGTATATATATATATATATATTCACTGAAAAAACCATAGGTTTCAGGGGCGTTATAGTTAGTTGGACATTTCACTCGTACAAAACCATAGAAATTCCCCGGTTATAGTTAGTTCAGCTAACTATAACTCGTACGCCCGCAATGCACTGCTGATGACGTCACATATTACATCACTCATGACATGGTCAGTGACATCACTCATGACATCACTGATGACATCTCAAATGACATCACTGATGACATCACTGATGACATCATCCTTGTGATAGAGTGGCAGACCTCCTCTCACCCTAATATAACCTTTGATACACACACTCAAAAATACAAACTAACATTTTCAAAACAATGGACATACCAATACCAGTTACAACACACCTATTCAGTAATTCCAAGATCTACACACACATCCACTCATTCACCAACGGTACAGTCACTCATACATGTACTCACTCATCATATGTACTCATACACCTATACATCCTGTTACACACCACCACTCATCCATAGAGTTACTCACACACATAGTCACACATGCAAACAAAGTATCAAACATCCATTTACTTGCATATACAGTTATACACATACTACCACACTTACTTCTACAGAAACTTACACATACTTACTCTCTTAAACAATCACTTTTAGAAACGCCTACTTATTTGTACAGGAACTCTTCCAATCTCTCACTCTCACATATACTCACTTATGTACACCAATACTCACATATACTAGTTTAAAACATATGTAGTTACTCATAAAGACACTATTTATTTATTTATTTTATTTTGAAAGTTTTATATAGCGCGAACCAGACCCTTGCGGGTATCAGAGCGCTTAACAAGATAAGTGACTTAGTTACATAGGTGCACTGAAAATAACATAAAGTTCGATGCTAGACAACGAAAGTGTAGTTATCTTTCCTTAAAGAGGAAAGAGCATGGTAAATCACAAAATGTTTCCTGTGGATCAAACAAAATATAGGTACGGTAACTAGGATACCTGGCTGTCGAGTGGACAATAAATAGATCCGTGTAGCACCTACGTTGGGTCGCCTGGTGCAAGTAGTCCTGCTCAAGTGAGTTTAGCCATAAGAAGCGCTTTCACTTCTTTTTTGAAGGATGCAGTAGAGGGATTAAGTCTAGTTTCTGGGGGTAGTGCATTCCAAATTCTAGGCGCCAACCCTGAGAAGGTTCGGTTGTATGTCTTCTTCTTGTTGAATCTTTGTGGTTTAAGTAGCAGTCATTCACTCACTAACACACCCATACACATACTCATCCACCTATACAGTCCTGCACACATGCTGTCTTCAACACATACAAACAGTGAGTCACTCATTCATGCATCTATGCACTAAGTAATACCCCCACCGAACCATACAGACACTCATACTGATACTCAAAAAACCAACTAATAACCCATATAGACACTCATGTAGCTACTCACCAACCCATGCAGCCACTTATACACAAAGTGAGAGACTGATACAGATATTTTCATATTTAAACATTACTCACTAACCCATGTATTCACTAAGATACACTTAGTCAGTTATACAATCAATTTTACAAAAAAATCATCCATTTAGACACTTATATACCCATTTATTCTTCCATCGACCTTGAGATATACATATATAAAACATATTTAATTTTCAGAAAAACACACATTCACTGGATGATGTCATTAGTGATGTCATCAGTGATGTCATTTGAGATGTCATCAGTGATGTCATGAGTGATATCACTGACCATGTCATGAGTGATGTAATATGTGACGTCATCAGCAGTGCATTGCGGGCGCGCGAGTTATAGTTAGCTGAACTAACTATAACGGGGGAATTTCTATGGTTTTGTACGAGTGAAATGTCCAACAAACTATAACGCCCCTGAAACCTATGGTTTTTTCAGTGAATTTCTAAGGTTTTTTAAATGCTAATTTCTAACTATAACGTGCCTGAAACCTATGTTTTTTTCAGTGAATATATATATATTTATTATACTATGTATACATGTGAAAATGTCTCAATCCCCTGTTTGCCTCGGTGGCACGGAAAAAATGGGTGGAACTGACGTCAGCACGCCGACGAGGTCCTCTTATGGCTCCGATGACGTCATACGGTGTCGCGAGCGGAGCCGTGCTCGTTGACGTGGGAGAGCTAGGAAAGAATTTCCGTGGAATGCTGGTGCAGGGGATATTCACCTAAGTGTTCAGGCTAGTCCTTTGGGAGCAACTGTTTATGTTGCCACTCCAGAAACCGAAACCAGTGATCCGAGGGCAGAGGCCCTGTAGATGGCACACGAGGTGGGGTGCCCAGTCGCGTGCACCGGCGGGGCAGCGAAGTGACAAGCACCACAACCCACAAAAAAGGTAACGAGGGCACTGAATAACACAGGATCTTCTCTTTGTATCTGGCAGGAACAACGAAGTTAAAATGCCCTAGTACCAAAATGTAGAATTAGTGCTACAACGGTCTTCAAGAGGACCTGCGATGCCGCTTCTGCCTCCCGTACCCTGGAGGCGGCACATGGGTCACACGGTACGGTCATACTGCGGTGGGACGCACACTCGTTGACCTCTCATGGCACTGCTCCACACTTCAGGGAGGACGCTTTCCATTAGCTATGTTTTCTGATGACATGTCGCGCCGGCCCCGTCCAACAACAGAACTCCTTTAGATCCAAACAGACTCTTCCACTCTCTCACCGGAAGTGAAACCAGGCCACGCGGACACTTTCACAATACAACAGCCGGGAATGCACTTTTCGGTAAAAAAACCACATTCCTTCCTCCTAATTAATCAAATAAATGTCTCACTGAAGAACAGGGGCCAGCTTCGATCGGTAAACAGCCGTTACAACGACTTTTTACTTTGCGATACCATTACAACGCATGCATTACCACGCATGCGTTGTACATCACGAAAGTCATTACTACGCATTTTTTTAGAACGCATGGTCATTTACCACGCATGCCTTTACAACGAATTTTGTTGTAAAGGTATGTATGGTAAATGACCATGCGTTCTAAAAACATGTAGACGATCCATGTCGTTGTAAGGAAACAGAGGCTGTTCCGTTTCCTCACAACGACGTGCACCGCCCCTCAGAGATGACGTGAAGCAGGAACCACGAGGAGAGAGGAACCATGAGGAGTGAGAGGTAAGGGGGATTGGGCATGGGGTGGGGGTTTCTTTTCTAGGGTTTAGGGTAGTGCAGTGGTGTTTGGGTGGTGTAGGGGGTCGTGCTGGTGGTAGTGTTTTAGGGTTTAGGGTAGTGCAGTGGTGTTTGGGTAGTGTAGGGGGTCGTGCTGGGGGTAATGTTTTAGGGTTTAGGGTAGTGCAGTAGTGTAGGGGGTCGTGCTGGGGGTAGTGTTTTAGGGTTTAGGGAGTGGTGTATGGGTAGTGTAGGGGGTCGTGCTGGGGTAGTGTTTTACGGTTTAGGGTAGTGCAGTGGTGTTTGAGTAGTGTAGGGGGTCATGCTGGGGGTAGTGTTTTAGGGTTTAGGGTAGTGCAGTGGTGTTTGTGTAGTGTAGGGGGTCATGCTGGGGGTAGTGTTTTATGGTTTAGGGTAGTGCAGTGGTGTTTGGGTAGTGTAGGGGGTCGTGCTGGGGGTAGATGTAGGGTTTAGGGTAGTGCAGTGGTGTTTGGGTAGTGTAGGGAGTCGTGCTGGGGGTAGTGTTTTAGGGTTTAGGGTAGTGCAGTGGTGTTTGTGTAGTGTAGGGGGTTGTGCTGGGGGTAGTGTTTTAGGGTTTATGTTAGTGCAGTGGTGTTTGGGCAGTGTAGGGGGTAGTGCTGGGGTAGTGTTTTAGGGTTTAGGGCAGTGCAGTGGTGTTTGTGTAGTGAAGGGGGTCATGCTGTGGGTAGTGTTTTAGGGTTTAGGGTAGTGCAGTTGTGTTTGTGTAGTGTAAGGGGTCGTGTTTTAGGGTATAGGGTAGTGCAGTGGTGTTTGGGTAGTGTAGGGGTCATGCTGGGGTTAGTGTTTTAGGGTTTAGGGTAGTGCAGTGGTGTTTGGGTAGTGTAGGGGGTCGTGCTGGGGGTAGTGTTTTAGGGCTTAGGGTAGTACAGTGGTGTTTGTGTAGTGTGGGAGGTCATGCTGGGGGTATATTTAGGGTTTAGTGTAGTGCAGTGGTGTTTGGGTAGTGTAGGGAGTCGTGCTGGTGGTAGTGTTTTAGGGTTTAGGGTAGTGCAGTTATGTTTGGGTAGTGTAGGGTGTCGTGCTGGGGGTAGTGTTTTAGGGTTTAGGGTAGTGCAGTGGTGTTTGGGTAGTGGAGGGGGTAGTGTTTTAGGGTTTAGGGTAGTGCGCCCAACCAGCCACAATATCCGTGGACAAAGGGGATCCTGACTCTTTGGAACGCTCCGTCAATTGAATAATTTGGGTCAAGGGCCCTACCACGTCCAAGAATTATCAATTCCTTTCTTGGGATCCCTCATATACTTGGAGAAAAAGGTACATAGTTTCTCATCAATTTCAGGCGTGTGTGCCACCTTCCCCTTCAGTGAGGGCCTGGGGCATTCTCCCCTCATCCTATTCCTGACCTCCCTTTCAAGGGGTTGATGGATTTTCCCACCACATACTCTGCCACTTTGGCGTCAGGTGTCCACTCTGCCGACCTAGGATGGTAAATTTGGGTAGGCTCGAACATGTCCGAGTGGACCCCGTCCCCAACCGGGGACTGAGAGGAGTGGGACTCTGGACGCCAGGGATGCCCCGAGTCCTTATCCTCATCGGAGGAGAAATCGTCCTCCGATACACCCTCTCCCTCTAAGGGAAACCCGCCGTCGGGGTCTACAATAGTGGTGACAGTGTCGCAATTTTCTCCGGGCCCCTCCTCCTCCCGGCAGGGTGCATGTTTTAGCATTCGCGCACTCTTGAGGAAGGTCTCCGTAAGTTTATCAAATCCTTCCAAGTGCCCCGCGTTATGCTTAACGGCCCTTTTATTCCCCATCTGGGAGCTACTTGGACCCGCCACCACCAGATCTTGGTCACTGAACACCCCAGGGATGCTTTTCGCCAGCTTATCAACCTGATCCCTAAGAGGAGCCAGCGCCCTAGAAATAGCCAGAGAGAGGGCTTGGTCCACTGCTGGAGGGAGACGTTGGGGGGCCATTCCTCCTCCACTTCCTGGTAGGAGGAGTAAAAATGGTCTTCTGGAGAAGACATGATAGCAGAGGGTGTGAGCACAGAACAAATGCCCTTAAAATCCTTAAGACAGCCCCCTCGCCGGTGCTCCAACAGCTGGGCTTTCCCCGAAGCTGTTATAAGAATAGACTGAGGCGCAATACCAATTACCACCACCAGGTGGCGCTGGTCACTAACGTGGCCGTGTGGGGAAATCACCGCGTAGCGGTGTCAAAATTAGGCGAGGGTTGGTCGGGAATCAAGCGGACACTAAAGGAGTGACCGGATTCCCAAACGCGCATAAAGACCAGCAGGAGCGCTCGACGGAGCTGCCTCGCTCGGACCAGACGCGCCTGACAGGATCTCACCGCACGCAGAGCACACAGCGGGAGAAACTGCGAGGGGGAGAACGCGCTCGGGCAAGAGCCTGCTGCGCAGGGTATTTGAAACAATACCAAGGCAATAATGCTAATAACGTGCACAAGAAACCGCTATACAAACAGCAACATCGTCAGATTAAGCCAAGAATGTAAGGAATGCACTTAACTGACGAGCAGTGAAGAAAGAGGAAGCGGAAGGGACGTCACAATATTATATACGATGGACTGTGATATGATTGGACTATAGTTGCCTTGGAGACTACCCCCCTAATGGTTCATGGGTTGTGTAGTCTTTTGTTTAATTATTGTTGTGTTACGTTTTCTTTGAACTGCTATGCAAATAAAGTGAGGAAAGATATGCATAATCCTCGCCTCCGTCCTGCCATAGAATTCATTAAACTTTATTTGATCTGATTTAGAAACATAGATCATAAAAGTGTACATAAAAACAGTAAATCCTCTTTCCTAATACAATACAGTGAGAATTAATTAAAACCAGTAGGTAAAAACGGGTGTTACAAAGCCCGGTTCAGAGCAACTTCAGGTTAACAGAATCGTAAAGTTCAATGTTTCGCAAGATCAATCTCATGTACTTCGTGCAAAATACGCAATAAGGGGTCCAAGTAAGATGTAACGCTCCAATACCTGACCAGTTTGCACTATATAAAACTGCAGAAAAAATAAAAATAAAAAGTGTTTTGCACACTTCTGTCATTGGGCTATATGTGGGCTACATCTGGGTGATATTTGTGCTACATTTGGGCTCTTTTTTCTCTGGTGGCCATCTTGGGAGACTTATTTGTTATGAAGTTTCCTAATTTCGTCATTTACTGCAGTCTCCTCAGTAGGAAATGCTTTCATTTTTTTACCTAGATTCCATCAAGAAGGCATTCAGATGTGTCACACATTTGCCATAAATTCAGAATGTTAGCACTCTAGTTGTTCATTAGATCACTGTAGTAAAGCTACTGCTCACCAGGGAGTTAACTGGAAGTCTACTGCTGGTATTGAAAGTGATTGTTTCAGTCTGCATGTCAGAATTTTCTAATGAAATAGAAGAGGATTTGAGATCTCACTTAAAACATGCCCTAAATTTTCTTTCTGCAGCACTAACCATAATTTTTATGGCAAAATGAACCCCCTCATTTTGTTCCTTTTTAAATTAAATGTTTTAAGTGTTACCAGTTTATTCCAATCAAGATGGCTTCAGGTGTGCCATACTTTTGTCATAAGTAAGACTGTTAGCGCTCTAGTTGTTCTTTAGAACACTCTGGGAAGCTGCAGTAGAACACAAAGGCATCAACTGACAGGCTGCTCCTGTTGAAATATAACAGGAAGATATTTGAGATCACACTTGAAACATGTGCTAATTTTTCTTTCTACAGCACTAACCATCATTTCTAAGACAAAATGAACCCCATCATTTTGTTCCTTTTTAAATTAAATGTTTTAAGTGTTACCAGTTTATTCCAATCAAGATGGCTTCAGGTGTGCCATACTTTTGTCATAAGTAAGGCTGTTAGCACTCTAGTTGTTCTTTAGAACACTCTGGGAAGCTGCAGTAGAACACAAAGGCATCAACTGACAGGCTGCTCCTGTTGAAATATAACAGGAAGATATTTGAGATCTCACTTAAAACATGTCCTAATTTTTCTTTCTTCAGCACTAACCATAATTTCTATGACAAAATGAACCCGCTCATTTTGTTCCTTTTTAAATTAAATGTTTTAAGTGTCACCAGTTTATTCCAATCAAGATGGCTTCAGGTGTGCCATAATTTTGTCATAAGTAAGACTGTTAGCGCTCTAGATGTTCTTTAGAACACTCTGGGAAGCTGCAGTAGAACACAAAGGAATCAACTGACAGTCTCTGCCCTTGTTGGATGTACATGTTTTACTGAGAATGTCAGACTTCATTCTCACATGACTGAGAAAGATAATGTGAATTTACAGAAAATATGCTCTCATTTTAGCTTCTGGAGCACCTTCCAAAACTGTATGGGACAAGCATGTGAAAATAGTTTTCTCTCAAACATGATTCATGATATCCCAGCAGAAGGTTTTT
Organism: Calotriton arnoldi; assembly: GCA_963921515.1. Taxonomy (NCBI): domain Eukaryota; kingdom Metazoa; phylum Chordata; class Amphibia; order Caudata; family Salamandridae; genus Calotriton; species Calotriton arnoldi. Next base: position 155,346 of record CAWUFW010010699.1, read on the forward strand.
CGCAGGGTAAAATCACCTTAGAACACACCACAATTCCTGAAATGAGTATGGTGCCATCAACAAATGAATTCTAATGTAACTAAAGTCTGTTATCACCCTTTATAGTTCTCCTTTTGGTAACCCTCAAAATCTTCGATTCACTACAATGCATTTCAATGGGGTACTATCATTTATATTGTTCCCAAGATGGCTGCCAGCAATTCCAGGATGAAGTGCTGACAGCCAATCAGATCTCACGATGACATGTGTGGTTAGGCTCCGCCCAGATATATATGTGTTTTCTTTTTCAAATTTCTCAGGAACTACTGAACGGATTTACACCATTTAACCAAAAGGCATGACTCTGAACCAAGGGCTACCTTTTTGCCAAATTTGGTGTAATTCCGTTCAGCAGTTCGGGCTGTAGCTGCGATGAAAGGTTCCTATGGAAAATTGCATGGGGAAAACACGTTTTGGGACCCCCCTTTTTTCTCGGCCCCCACTTGACGAATCACCCCGAGACTTTCAGGATAGGAGCAGACCGGAGCACCCCCCGAGTTTTGAAAATTTAGCGAAGATTCGTCAACCGGCGCCAAAGTTATTTCAAATAGAATGTTGCGGATTTCCTATGGAAAATAGGTCCTAACTATAACTATCTACTGGCGGCCGCCAGTAGATAATATATATATATATATATATATATATATATACATATATATATATATATATATATATATATAAGGCCAGGCTTGGCCGAAACGCGTAATGGTGGACATGTTGCACGAATAAACTATTTTGCACAAGATATCAGAGTGTGTACCCGTCCTTGATGAAGCAGCGAGGGCTGTGAGGAATATATATATATATGTATGAGCCTGTAGATTCACTGTTGTTCATGTATTAACAAAGCAGCTGACTGTCTTTTATTAACATAATTTAAGGTTGTAGCACCTAACCTAACTATAAGGCCGCTATAACCTTTGGTTTTAAGTATATATATATATATATATATCAAAAGATTTCCTCACAACAAGAAACGTAACGAAGCCGTGTCTCAAGCCACAAAACCTTTATTCGTCGGCTGTTGTTGGACGCGTTTCGCCTGCGCAGCAGGCTTGCTCACCAACATTTGAATAACGTTTTTAACCTGTATTTAAACACCATGACGTGCCACATCACATGAAAACTACAACATTGGTGCAATGGAAAACAGACTCGTAGTTTTTCAATTTTTACACAGCCAGTGTAACAAACGGGGGTCTTTTTTTTTTTATCTTTTAAATAATTACTTTTAAATATTTTCAACTATGCATCGCAAGAAGGTTCTATTAAAATCATAGATTTAATTTCATTACAGATTACAACAGAATACATTGTGTACTCCCGCAAAACAACCTCCATTTAGGCAATTTCATATCATATTTGCCAAACTCCCTACCATCAAGCCCCAGTGGGCATTACTTACAACTTACTCATTGCATACCATACTGCGAATCAGCTCAAGTGAGCGAAACCCCTCACCAGACATATTACAATCAAACTTTGTTATCCATTATCACCTTCACCATTAAAAACAGTTAAAAACAGAGAGAATTCTGAAGCAGCCAATACTAATTCATTAAGATTCATAAATGTGTATGGAAATCTTCTTCCATATTAAGTCCTGAAGGGGTCTTTGTGTCGAGTTTTATTATATAGCTAGACTCTAGCCTTCTTAACTTCTTTTCACGATTACCTCCACGTATACTTTGCGGGATTGCATCAACCACAAAATAAGATAAACCATCTATGTTTTTGTTATGATGTTGATCAAAATGGCGTGCCACTGGGTATGTCTTATCACAATTCTTAATGGCGCGAAGGTGTTGCAGCACGCGTCTATGAACTGGCAGGATTGTGCTGCCTACGTACCTCAGGCCGCACGGACACTGGAGCACGTAGACAGCATAATCAGTCTTACATGTAAACTGTCCCTTCATTTTCACTTCTCTTTCCGTGAACCTTGTTTTATATACATTAGTATTCTTCCCATGAACACAGGCCTTACATTTTGCACATTTGATAAAACCATCTCTTCTACTAAGCCATGTTGTTTTCACAGGTTTGACTATAGGCAGCATATTTTTAACAAGTGATTGTTTAAAAGATTTAGCTCGCCTAAAAGTAATTTGGGGTCTGCGTTGTACAAGTTTTCCCAATACTGGATCGTTTCAAATTATGTGCCAGTGCTTACATAAAATTAACCTCAGTTTTTTTTCTTGGTTATTAAATGTAGTGATCATTCTACACTGCTTAACATTCGCCAACTCTGATCTAGCCTTAGTTTTACTTTTCTCAAAGAGAATGGATTCTCTTGTTCTTTTCTTTGCCTTCGTTATAGCCGAATTTATGCACTCATCTGTGTATCCCCTCGCTTTAAAGAGGTTTTTCAGACAGGCCAATTCCTTCCCTTGCTCCTCTTGGTTACTACAATTTTTTGTAGTCCTCAAGCATTCCCCATAGGGGACACTCCTTACCAGATTACCAGGATGGAAACTTGTTGCATGGAGCAACGTATTGCCAGCTGTGGGCTTACGAAAGAGTTTTGTTTCGAGTTTTCCATCCTTAATATAAACTGTTAAGTCAAGAAAATTCACACTTGTTCCACTGATAGTGATAGTAAATTTCAAGTTGAGATTGTTCACTTGCAATTTATTTTTGAAGGCCTTTGCTTCTCTTTCTGAGCCTTTCCACACAACGAATAAATCGTCGATGAAACTACTCCAATGCATTATGTGCTTCTGCCATTCCCCTGGGTACAGCATCCGGACCACCTGCTCCTCCCACCAGCCCATATGCAGATTCGAATAGCTGGGGGCGAAGCAGGTGCCCATTGCCGTTCCACATATCTGATGAAAGAGTTCTCCATTGAATAGAAAATAGTTGTTATTGAGACATGCTGCCACCATGGCCAACAACATCTGGGTATGCGACCACAACTTTATTGGTCTAGTTCCCAAAAAGTACTTGATCGCATTCAATCCGTCACTGTGTTTGATACTTGTGTACAAAGTAGACACATCTATCGTTATCAATAAATAATCATGTTCCCAGGGTAGATCATATATACTTCTCAAAAAATCCCCCGTGTCTTGTATAAAAGACGGAAGTGTTCTCACAAGGGGACATAAAAATGAATCTACATATTTTGAGGTATTTTCTAGGGCGCTACCTATAGCTGATATAATTGGTCGCCCTGGGGGACAAATAGGATCTTTATGTACCTTCGGTATCATATAGAATACCGGGGTGACTGGATTACTGATTTTTAAGAACATTAATTCATCATGATTAATCAGACATTGATTGTACCACTCTTGTAATTGGAGATTGTAAGCACAATGACTTGTAAACATTACTTCTTCAGCAACCCTCATGTAATTAAATTGATTATTGAGTTGCTTATATGCTTCAAGTAAGTATTGCTGTTTACCCCACAATACAACATTGCCACCCTTGTCAGCAGTTCTCACAATACAATCATCGTTTTCTGCAAGTTTTTTAGTCAAGGCAGCATAATCTCTTTGCTTTTGTGATACTTTATTTTGTTTTCCTTCAATTGCTTTGTGCAGATTTTTCAATTCATTAACTACCAGTTCACTGTAAATATCCACCGAATCTCTTGTGGTTAGAGGTGTGAATTTGGAAGTGGGCCTGAAGTTCGTTGGTGCATCACTGGATATATTTAAATGTTCATCTTCCGCCAATTCAGAAACTCTTTCGTTAGTACTAGCTATATCCAATAATGAGTTTACCTCATCAGTTTCTGTTTCTCCTTCCAGTTGTCTTAGATTCAATAGGAAGTTCATATCACCAACCACCAGATTGCTTGATTCGTTCTCCCTAGAGATTACCACAGGTGCTCTTGCTTGTTTCTGGTTGATCGCAAAATGTTTCTTCAATTTCAGTGATCTAACAAATTTGAAGATATCTACCCTAGTTGTAACATAGTCCATGTCAGCCTCCGGACAAAATGAACGGCCCAATTGCAGTATATTCTTTTCTTTTTCAGATAAGCTGACACTGGTTAAATTCATAATGGAGGCTTCATTACTCTGATCTACTTCTTGTTGTGCCCTCTATTGGCTTTCTCTTTGGTACCTGCGTTGCTTGGCCCCTTTCCGCCTCTGGTTCCTCTGCCTCTTCCTCTTGGAGGTTTTGCAGTTGCCGCTTGTGTTCTGGGCCGCAGGTTGAATCTTCTATCCTCCCATAAAAAATCCAACTCTTCTATTACTGATGGTACATATCCTATTATCTGGCCACTTGCCCCTTCATTTGCATCTGTGCCAGCATCTGAGCTCTGTATACTGCTTTGTTCTGACTGAAGCTCTGCAGTTGGCTTACTCGATATGTTCAGTTTCTGTCTTCGTAGAGTTTCGAACTTCTTCGCGAAAGTAAAAATCTGACCTCGGTCATAATCTATTTTGTCTCTTATGAACTTTTGAGCTTTACGTTCCTTGATCGATTCTTCAAGCTTGCGCAGTCTCTCATTCATATCTGTTTTAAACTTGATTATTTCATCTTGGTTTTGCTCTTTATCCAACATCATTTGTATTTGGTCAATTTCCTCTAAGATCTTTTGACGGTCAATGTCCGCATATTTTACCAAAATTGCGAGCATTTTTGCGAAGATTCCTGATTGTTGTCAGCCCACTCGCGGAGCATGTTCGGATTAGGGTCTTCATACATAGGTGCTACTAAGATTCTTAAACCTCTAGGGATTCGTTTCACTTCAAGATATCGCTGTAGGGACTTTAACTCCCACCACTTCGATAACTCTGTACGTTTGAGTTTTTCCAATCTTTTTAATCGTGTTGCAACATCCAAAATTCTGGTATTGCTTGGTGCCCCAACAGTCTTTTTATTAACTGTAACATTGTCATTAAAAATCGAAAGTGCTGCTTCCTCCCTTTCTCTCATTTCAGCAGCCGACATTTCTAACAAATTATTCACGTAGATATAATCTACGGCTTGAGAACTGTCAGCGTCCCAAATTGGTTTCAATTGCGACACTCTATTTCGCGCTGACTTTCCCTCTTCCCTCGCACCGGTAAACTGCTCCGCTCACCTTCATGCTCCGGCGTCTTCTGTGGGTCCTCCGACTCTCCAGGCTCCGCCGCACACGTCAGGATCAGCGTATCGCAATACCAAGAAGCGGTCCTGCTATTCTTCGATATGCGGTTGGGGGGGGCGGTGGTTTCAACACTCCCTGCTTGCCACTCGGGTAATCCGCTGCACAGCCTGAACAGAGGGCGCTTCGTTCATGTGGACCACCCAAGTCGGATCCAATTTCATCAAAAGATTTCCTCACAACAAGAAAGGTAACGAAGCCGTGTCTCAAGCCACAAACCTTTTATTCGTCGGCTGTTGTCGGACGCGTTTCGCCTGCGCAGCAGGCTTGCTCACCAACATTTGAATAACGTTTTTAACCTGTATTTAAACACCATGACGTGCCACATCACATGAAAACTACAACATTGGTGCAATGTAAAACAGACTCGTAGTTTTTCAATTTTTACACAGCCAGTGTAACAAACAGGGGTCTTTTTTCTTTTATCTTTTAAATACTTACTTTTAAATATTTTCAACTATGCATCAGAAGAAGGTTTTATTAAAATCATAGAATTAATTTCATTACAGATTACAACAGAATACATTGTGTACTTCCGCAAAACAACCTCCATTTAGGCAATTTCATATCATATTTGCCAAACTCCCTACCATCAAGCCCCAGTGGGCATTACTTACAACTTACTCATTGCATACCATACTGCGAATCAGCTCAAGTGAGCGAAACCCCTCACCGGACATATTACAATCAAACTTTGTTATCCATTATCACCTTCACCATTAAAAACTTGTACAACGCAGACCCCAAATTACTTTTAGGCAAGCTAAATCTTTTAAACAATCACTTGTTAAAAATATGCTGCCTACAGTCAAACCTGTGAAAACAACATGGCTTAGTAGAAGAGATGGTTTTATCAAATGTGCAAAATGTAAGGCCTGTGTCATTGGGAAGAATACTAATGTATATAAAACAGGGTTCATGGAAAGAGAAGTGAAAATGAAGGGACAGTTTACATGTAAGACTGATTATGCTGTCTACGTGCTCCAGTGTCCGTGCGGCCTGAGGTACGTAGGCAGCAAAATCCTGCCAGTTCATAAACGCGTGCTGCAACACCTTCGTGCCATTAAGAATGGTGATAAGACATACCCAGTGGCACGCCATTTTGATCAACATCATAACAAAAACATAGATGGTTTATCTTATTTTGTGATTGATGCAATCCCGCAAAGTATACGTGGAGGTAATCGCGAAAAGAAGTTAAGAAGGCTAGAGTCTAGCTATATAATAAAACTCGACACAAAGACCCCTTCAGGACTTAATATGGAAGAAGATTTCCATGCACATTTATGAATCTTAATGAATTAGTATTGGCTGCTTCAGAATTCTCTCAGTTTTTAACTGTTTTTAATGGTGAAGGTGATAATGGATAACACAGTTTGATTGTAATATGTCCGGTGAGGGGTTTCGCTCACTTGAGCTGATTCGCAGTATGGTATGCAATGAGTAAGTTGTAAGTAATGCCCACTGGGGCTTGATGGTAGGGAGTTTGGCAAATATGATATGAAATTGCCTCAATGGAGGTTGTTTTGCGGGAGTACACAATGTATTCTGTTGTAATCTGTAATGAAATTAATTCTATGATTTTAATAGAACCTTCTTGCGATGCATAGTTGAAAATATTTAAAAGTAAGTATTTAAAAGATAAAAGAAAAAAGACCCCCGTTTGTTACACTGGCTGTGTAAAAATTGAAAAACTACGAGTCTGTTTTCCATTGCACCAATGTTGTAGTTTTCATGTGATGTGGCACGTGATGGTGTTTAAATACAGGTTAAAAACTTTATTCAAATGTTGGTGAGCAAGCCTGCTGCGCAGGCGAAACGCGTCCGACAACAGCCGACAAATAAAAGTTTTGTGGCTTGAGACACAGCTTCGTTACCTTTCTTGTTGTGAGGAAATCTTTTGATGAAATTGGACCCGACTTGGGTGGTCCACATGAACGAAGCGCCCTCTGTTCAGGCTGTGTGGCGGATTACCCGAGTGGCAAGCAGGGAGTGTTGAAACCGCCGCCCCCACAACCGGATATCGAAGAATAGCGGGACCGCTTCTTGGTATTGTGATACGCTGATCCTGACATGTGCGGCGGAGCCTGGAGAGTCGGAGGACCCACAGAAGACGCCGGAGTACGAAGGTGAGTGGAGCAGTTTACCGGTGCGAGGGAAGAGGGAAAGTCAGCGCGAAATAGAGTGTCACAATTGAAACCAATTTGGGACGCTGACAGTTCTCAAGCCGTAGATTATATCTACGTGAATTATTTGTTAAAAATGTCGGCTGCTGAAATGAGAGAAAGGGAGGAAGCAGCACTTTCGATTTTTAATGACAATGTTACAGTTAATAAAAAGACTGTTGGGGCACCAAGCAATACCAGAATTTCAGATGTTGCAAGACGATTAAAAAGATTGGAAAAACTCAAACGTACAGAGTTATCGAAGTGGTGGGAGTCAAAGTACCTACAGCGATATCTTGAAGTGAAACGAATCCCTAGAGGTTTAAGAATCTTAGTAGCACCTACGTATGAAGACCCTAATCCGAACATGCTCCGCGAGTGGGCTGACAGCTATCAGGAATCTTCGCGAAAAATGCTCGCAATTTTGGTAAAATATGCAGACATTGACCGTCAAAAGATCTTAGAGGAAATTGACCAAATACAAATGATGTTGGATAAAGAGCAAAACCAAGATGAAATAATCAAGTTTAAAACAGATATGAATGAGAGACTGCGCAAGCTTGAAGAATCGATCAAGGAACGTAAAGCTCAAAAGTTCATAAGAGACAAAATAGATTATGACCGAGGTCAGATTTTTACTTTCGCGAAGAAGTTTGAAACTCTACGAAGACAGAAACTGAACATATCGAGTAAGCCATCTGCAGAGCTTCAGTCAGAACAAAGCAGTATACAGAGCTCAGATGCTGGCACAGATGCAGATGAAGGGGCAAGTGGCCAGATAATAGGATATGTACCATCAGTAATAGAAGAGTTGGATTTTTTACGGGAGGAGAGAAGATTCAACCTGCGGCCCAGAACACAAGCAGCAACTGCAAAACCTCCAAGAGGAAGAGGCAGAGGAACCAGAGGCGGAAAGGGGCCAAGCAACGCAGGTACCGAAGAGAAAGCCAAGAGAGGGCACAACAAGAAGTAGATCAGAGTAATGAAGCCTCCATTATGAATTTAACCAGTGTCAGCTTATCTGAAAAAGAAAAGAATATACTGCAATTGGGCCTTTCATTTTGTCCGGAGGCTGACATGGACTATGTTACAACTAGGGTAGATATCTTCAAATTTGTTAGATCACTGAAATTGAAGAAACATTTTGCGATCAACCAGAAACAAGCAAGAGCACCTGTGGTAATCTCTAGGGAGAACGAATCAAGCAATCTGGTGGTTGGTGATATGAACTTCCTATTGAATCTAAGACAACTGGAAGGAGAAACAGAAACTGATGAGGTAAACTCATTATTGGATATAGCTAGTACTAACGAAAGAGTTTCTGAATTGGCGGAAGATGAACATTTAAATATATCCAGTGATGCACCAACGAACTTCAGGCCCACTTCCAAATTCACACCTCTAACCACAAGAGATTCGGTGGATATTTACAGTGAACTGGTAGTTAATTAATTGAAAAATCTGCACAAAACAATTGAAGGAAAACAAAATAAAGTATCACAAAAGCAAAGAGATTATGCTGCCTTTACTAAAAAACTTGCAGAAAATGATGATTGTATTGTGAGAACTGCTGACAAGGGTGGCAATGTTGTATTGTGGGGTAAACAGCAATACTTACTTGAAGCATATAAGCAACTCAATAATCAATTTAATTACATGAGGGTTGCTGAAGAAGTAATGTTTACAAGTCATTGTGCTTACAATCTCCAATTACAAGAGTGGTACAATCAATGTCTGATTAATCATGATGAATTAATGTTCTTAAAAATCAGTAATCCAGTCACCCCGGTATTCTATATGATACCGAAGGTACATAAAGATCCTATTTGTCCCCCAGGGCGACCAATTATATCAGCTATAGGTAGCGCCCTAGAAAATACCTCAAAATATGTAGATTCATTTTTATGTCCCCTTGTGAGAACACTTCCGTCTTTTATACAAGACACAGGGGATTTTTTGAGATGTATATATGATCTACCCTGGGAACATGATTATTTATTGATAACGATAGATGTGTCTACTTTGTACACAAGTATCAAACACAGTGACGGATTGAATGCGATCAAGTACTTTTTGGGAACTAGACCAATAAAGTTGTGGTCGCATACCCAGATGTTGTTGGCCATGGTGGCAGCATGTCTCAATAACAACTATTTTCTATTCAATGGAGAACTCTTTCATCAGACATGTGGAACGGCAATGGGTACCTGCTTCGCCCCCAGCTATGCAAATCTGCATATGGGCTGGTGGGAGGAGCAGGTGGTCCGGATGCTGTACCCAGGGGAATGGCAGAAGCACATAATGCATTGGAGTCGGTTCATCGACGATTTATTCGTCGTGTGGAAAGGCTCAGAAAGAGAAGCAAAGGCCTACATAAATAAATTGCAAGTGAACAATCTCAACTTGAAATTTACTATCACTATCAGTGGAACAAGTGTGAATTTTCTTGACTTAACAGTTTATATTAAGGATGGAAAACTCGAAACAAAACTCTTTCGTAAGCCCACAGCGGGCAATACGTTGCTCCATGCAACAAGTTTCCATCCTGGTAATCTGGTAAGGAGTATCCCCTATGGGGAATGCTTGAGGACTATAAAAAATTGTAGTAACCAAGAGGAGCAAGGGAAGGAATTGGCCTGTCTGAAAAACCGCTTTAAAGCGAGGGGATACACAGATGAGTGCATAAATTTGGCTATAACAAAGGCAAAGAAAAGAACAAGAGAATCCATTCTCTTTGAGAAAAGTAAAACTAAGGCTAGATCAGAGTTGGCGAATGTTAACCAGTGTAGAATGATCACTACATTTAATAACCAAGAAAAAAACTGAGGTTAATTTTATGTAAGCACTGGCACATAATTCGAAACGATCCAGTATTGGGAAAACTTGTACAACGCATGACCCCAAATTACTTTTAGGCGAGCTAAATCTTTTAAACAATCACTTGTTAAAAATATGCTGCCTACAGTCAAACCTGTGAAAACAACATGGCTTAGTAGAAGAGATGGTTTTATCAAATGTGCAAAATGTAAGGCCTGTGTTCATGGGAAGAATACCAATGTATATAAAACAGGGTTCACGGAAAGAGAAGTGAAAATGAAGGGACAGTTTACATGTAAGACTGAATATGCTGTCTACGTGCTCCAGTGTCCGTGCGGCCTGAGGTACGTAGGCAGCACAATCCTGCCAGTTCATAAACGCGTGCTGCAACACCTTCGCGCCATTAAGAATGGTGATAAGACATACCCATTGGCACGCCATTTTGATCAACATCATAACAAAAACATAGATGGTTTATCTTATTTTGTGATTGATGCAATACCGCAAAGTATACGTGGAGGTAATCGTGAAAAGAAGTTAAGAAGGCTAGAGAGTAGCTATATAATAAAACTCGACACAAAGACCCCTTCAGGACTTAATATGGAAGAAGATTTCCATACACATTTATGAATCTTAATGAATTAGTATTGGCTGCTTCAGAATTCTCTCTGTTTTTAACTGTTTTTAATGGTGAAGGTGATAATGGATAACAAAGTTTGATTGTAATATGTCCGGTGAGGGTTTCGCTCACTTGAGCTGATTCGCAGTATGGTATGCAATGAGTAAGTTGTAAGTAATGCCCACTGGGGCTTGATGGTAGGGAGTTTGGCAAATATGACATGAAATTGCCTAAATGGAGGTTGTTTTGCGGGAGTACACAATGTATTCTGTTGTAATCTGTAATGAAATTAATTCTATGATTTTAATAGAACCTTCTTGCGATGCATAGTTGAAAATATTTAAAAGTAAGTATTTAAAAGATAAAAGAAAAAAAGACCCCTGTTTGTTACACTGGCTTTGTAAAAATTGAAAAACTACGAGTCTGTTTTCCATTGCTCCAATGTTGTAGTTTTCATGTGATGTGGCACGTCATGGTGTTTAAATACAGGTTAAAAACTGTATTCAAATGTTGGTGAGCAAGCCTGCTGCGCAGGCGAAACGCGTCCGACAACAGCCGACGAATAAAAGTTTTGTTTCTTGAGGCACGGCTTTGTTACCTTTCTTGTTGTGAGGAAATCTTTTGATGAAATTGGACCCGACTTGGGTGGTCCACATGAACGAAGCGCCCTCTGTTCAGGCTGTGCGACGGATTACCCGAGTGGCAAGCAGGGAATATATATATATATATATATATATATTTAAAACCAAAGGTTATAGCGGCCTATATATATATATACATACATACATACATACATACAAACATACATATATATATATATATATATATATATATATATATATATATTTATATATATATATATATATATATATTTAAAACCAAAGGTTATAGCGGCCTTATAGTTAGGTTAGGTGCTACAACCTTAAATTATGTTAATAAAAGACAGTCAGCTGCTTTGTTAATGCATGAACAACAGTGAATCTACAGGCTCATACCTGATACGCAGGGCCTGAACGATGAGTTCCCCTGGGCACAGCTCAATATATGTGTGTGCAATAATATGGCAGTCTCCAGTAAGAAGACCTACGTTTATTCCTCATATTAAGTCCTACGTTTAGTCCTCATAACAAGTACTTACACTTAGGCCTTCACCTATCGCTCATGCGTGCCCCCTCCTAAACTTGGAAAGTGGAGAACTGCATTGCCCAATCTGCAATGTTTTGCTCCACTTAACCAAGGAAGACAGGTCTGAACACCTAGCAAAAAAAAGCTGGACTCTATATTTTTTAATTAGTTGGAGATCTCTTTCACACCACAAACTTGAGTTATTAATGCTGATCGGGGAAGAACGACCAGATGCCATATTCCTCACGGAAACATGGCTACACGGTAGCTCCACACCGGACATTGACCAAGCACTTTCCACAGGCTATTACATATGCAGGAAAGATTGTATAAATAAATTGAGTGGTGGCATTGCTATAATATTAATAGACTCCTACAGATGTTTGTATAACCCCCTACCCATCCTGACTGTAAGAACCTCTCTTTCACCATAAACTTGCCATCTACATGCTCCTTTTCATGGATACTGATTTACAGACCCCCTTGGACCTTTCTCCAAGTTCACTGAGGCTATTCCGGATCTGATTGCCAGCCTAGCTATTGAAAAAATAAATCTAACCCTTCTTGGGGATTTTAATGTTCATTTTGATGAGACTAACAACCCGGTTTCATTAGGCATATTACATGACCTTGGCTCCCTTCAATTAAGTCAAAGAGTAGAAGGCCCCGCACACAACAGAGGGCATCTCCTCGACCCGATTTTTAGCAACAACCTCAAAATGAAGGTTAAGAAACCCTGCCCTATGATGCGGACAGGCCACTTTTTGATTCCATTTATATTCTACAGTAACCCACCAACTACTGGCACTAAACATGCACCAGGAATTGACCTTAGATGGTCAAAATTGAACACAGAGAAATATACCGCATCCTTAGCCTCCGCTAATCCAACTTTAGGTGACCACCATACGCCTGCCAATTTTTTATTTGAAGATTAGATTAAACAATATCTTGATAAAATCATTGCAATCAGCTTGATTAAAAGAGGTCAAAATACATACCTTAGTTTACCTCTCCTTTTATCCTTAAAAAAGAATGCAAAAACTGGAAAGGAAATGGAGGAAAAACTGTGAGAAACACAAGAAAAATTCCTATCGACTTGCAATTAGGAACTATTGCCTTGAAATTAAGAAGGCCCAAGCTTCTTACTATGAAGGCAAAATTGTCAAGGCAGCCAATTCATTAAGGGAACTATTCCAAATTGTCAAAACCCTTATCACATCAAAGTCGGGAAACATTCTCCCAGGCCCTACAGTAGCACGCTGCAATGGACTTGCAGCATTCTATCAGGAAACAAATTGCTGATATATACTGCACACTACAACAGACTAAAAATTCTATCAATCTCCCGTCAGAGAATCACTTGTCTAACATACCCTCCATGTGCCTTTCGAACTCCCTCCCCATTTCCAGGTAAGCTTTCCCAGCACTATTCACAAGGTGAAATTGGGATAGCCTCTGGACCCTGTACACTCCCACATACCCATCCAAGGAGCACAAGTCATCTTCTCTACACTATTGGGCGTCCTCAATCTCTCTCTTACGACTTGATTGGTCTCCCCACTTGGATACATGTGGTGGTCAAACCTCTGCTAAAAAAAAGTAATCTTGACCACGCATGCCATGGAACTACAGGCCAATCTCCCTGCTTCCATCACTAGGGAAGATCTTGGAAAAACATGTCAATCAAAGTCTTTCCCTATTTTTTGAAGAAAACTCTCTCCTTTACCCCACACAGATGGGCTGCCACCCACAAAATAGTACATAAACCACCCTCCTAACAGTCAATGAGGTGTTTAAAATACCGCTTGACCAGGGAGGAGCCGCTGCTATTATCCTCCCTGACATGAGCGTGGCGTTTGATGTGGTTGACCATGAAATACTTACACAAAGAATGAGTGAAGCCAGAATAAAGAATGTTGTGATTAATTGGCTCACTTCCTTTCTAAATGACAGGTATTTCAAATCTGTGAAAACTCATGCTACTTGGAAGATTTCCACCTGAAGTGCAGGGTACCGCAGGGCTCTGCCCTCAGCCCAACACATTTTAACCTATACACACGCCTGCTAACTGACATTGTTCAGGACTTGGGTTGTCAATCATCTCATATGCCGACAACACACAACTGGTCATCTCCCTTACATCTGGGAAAGGAGCACAATACCAAAAGTTATCTCCCTACTTAGGAAAAGTTGCTAGGTGGATATCAAACTGTTGTCTTAAACTGAATGGGGAAAAGACAGAGCTGATGATTCTGGGGCATACACTAGATCCTCAATCATCTCTAGAATGACTGTTTGGGTAATCCGCCAAACCCTTCCTCCCTCATAAAAAGCTTAGGAAATGTGGCTGGACAGTTCTCTTTCTGTGGATGCGCAAGCAAAATACCTAGTGGGGACATGCTTTGGCAGCCTTAGACCTCTTCCCAAAATCCTAGTTCTTTTCACCATCATGTCCAGAGGGATTGTGGTCCAATCTTTAGTTCTTCCCTGACTAGACTACTGGAACTCCTTATACATTGGCTCCCCTAAATTTGTAACCAAAAGACTCCAGGTCGTTCAAAATGCAGCACCAAGGACTCTACTCAATGTCCCAAAAAACACCTTATCGAAAAGTGCTTTGGCCTCTCTCCATTGGCTCCCTATTGAGTAAAGGATCAAATAAAAAAAACTATGTTTAGCATTTATATGGCTTAACTCCTAATCAAGGGCCCTTTTGACACCATATACCCCTAGTAGGGCATTAAGATCTTCCACTGTCTGACTCCTGAAGGTGCCTTGAGTTCACAGAACTAGATGGGGCAGAAGATCCTTCTCATATCTCATTCCTAAACTTTGGAACTCACCCACCCCCGCCCGCCCACCGCTCTTACCTGCACCGGCTGCGACTGCATCCACTCCAAGATAGTACCGAACGCCACACCACTGGCTGCAGCAGTAAATGTTTTGGAATAGTGAACTATTCCAATCTTTAGTATAGAAAGGTGGGAGCAGCTAAAAACTTTGGGGAATATTGATCTCTTTTGCTCTGCCATTTTTCCTCTTTTGGGACATCCACAGGTGCCATCTTGAGTAGTGCGCGCTCTAGGCCCTGGCCACATGTATTTAAGGAGAGGCGTGCACGAACGCAGTAAGGTCTCCCTGCCTACTTTGCATGAATTTATGTTCGTGTTATGTCAGTTTTAATCTGCTTTTAATATTGTGAAACGCTGGGCACTTTCTGCTAATTTTGCACATACAATTGAATTGAATTGAATTTGAAGGGCTTCAGGGAGGTGGGAGCAGCAAAAAACTTTGGGGAACATTGATCGTTTTCGCTCGGCCATTTTTCCTCTTTCGGGAAATCAAGAAGTGCCATTTTAAGGAGTGCACACTCTAGTCCCTGACAAATGTATTTAAGGAGAGGCACTGCGTGGACTTGCAGCGGACATGAGAGC
This sequence comes from Calotriton arnoldi, assembly GCA_963921515.1. NCBI lineage: Eukaryota > Metazoa > Chordata > Amphibia > Caudata > Salamandridae > Calotriton > Calotriton arnoldi. The sequence goes on from CAWUFW010010699.1 coordinate 170,658, forward strand.
AGACTCGCCACTGGCATGCCGAAGGTGCACCTAAGGCAAGCCCGTCTGTGCCCGTCAGCATCCTGGAAGCAGCCAGTAGATGGCGAGCCTGGAATTACTTATAACAGCTCCACTCTGCGCAGCCTCGCCTCCAAGCAGTCTTGCACACCCCATTTTCCTCCCATTATATTGAACAATGACTTCTGTTGCACATTCTGCAACTGGACCCCTCCAGCCCCAGTCAGGACAGTTGAAGACTCTGCAGCTCTTCTAAATGCTTGCTCCTTGCAGAAACATGAAATGCATATTTTTGAGCTACTTGAGGATGAAAAACCTGATTTCTTATTTTTAACAGAGACGTGGTTTACTGAAATTTCTAACCTTATGCTAGCTAATGCCCTTCCCTGGGGTTAAAAAATCCTGAGGAAGGATCGCCTTAAGGAGAGAGGTGTGAAGGAAGTGACCCGATTAGGGCCACCCGGGTCACTCGCGACTAACCCTGGGCAAAGCACTACGCTACGCTCGCGTAGTTTGCAAAGTTTGCGCTACTTCGCACAACGCGAATTGCACGTAGCACAGTGCAAACACGCGTAGCGTAGTGCAGCAGTCATTTTTTGCTTGCTCGCGGTCCTCAACGTCAAGTTGGCGACCGCGAGCAAGCAAAATGACATCCCGGCGAGACTTTTTCCTCGTTCGCGATCAGCAACATCAAGTTGCCGATCGCGAGCGTGGAAAATAAACCTCCCGGCGAGATTCTCAACGCGGGGAGGTCAGGTTTCTCATTGCGAGTGGTCGCGTATGCTCGCGACCGCTCGCGATGAGAAACTACCAGTCCGCGTTGAGAAAGCTGCCGCTCGAGTAAAAATCTACTCGAGCGGCAGTAAGACAGCTCGCACTGTGCAAGATGCCGTTTTCAATGATTGCACAGTGCGGACAAGCATCCGGCACTGTGCAATCATTGCGAACAGTGCACTACGCAGTTCGCGTAGTGCTACGCGTAGCTCGCGTAGTGCGAACTGCACTTTGCGTAGCTTCGCGTAGCGCTACTTCGCGAACTACGCCCAGGCTTACTCGCGACAACCTCTCAGCCTTCCATACAAATGAAGAGTCGGTCAGACAGTAGAGAATACAAACCAAGTATTTTATTCAGGTACACTCGAGCGGAATCCAATCTGCCCAGTCTCTAAGGATTGCTGCAGAGGGACTGACATAAAAAAACATGGAGATACATTATGTACGATTCAGAACCAATGAAGGCACGCCCAGACTGGAAATTTCCAGATGGAGGCTGCTACACAAAGGAGGTACAGAAGGATAAGTTTCGATCCTGGGACTGTGCACACACTATCTCTATGCCAAGTTCGTTCTGCCTGCGCCCATTGCTGGACTAGTGGGAGCAGGCCTCTATCTAGTGGGAAAGGTATGCGCTAATAACAACAGTGTATATATTAGTACAGCAAGGCCCAACCTTGGAGAAAAGGAAAATTACCAAAGCTGCTTCTCGCAGGGGCAGAGAGAGAGATTAATTTCGCTCATGGATCAAAATGGCGGCCAAACATAAAATGGTGCTGCGAATGCTAACTTATGCAGAACAATATATAAACAACACAGCTAAGACATTTTTATTCTAACAGACCCTCCTTTTAGCAAAAGCTAACAATTTTATGTTACTATCGAGAAACGTATAACATGGTGCAAGGATAAGAAACATCACTATAAGCAGGTGCTCACATAATCAGTATTCAAAGACACCCTCATCGATCTGCATCATGTCCTCAATGTCCTTCTGCAACATGATCGCAGCACTAGTATCATGGACTGATATTTTCTGTTTAGGGGTGAGAACATTTACACAATAGGTGCAACAAGCCGGGAGACAGTGTATACAGAGGCAACATGTAAAAATAATACTAGCAACCACAATCAAAAAGATGAGGATCTTCCAACCCCATTTGTTAGCATATTCCAGAACCACCCCGTTAGGGTCCAAGTACTTGTCTCTTGATGTATGTCAGACGAAAGTCTATGCAATTTACGTATAGCTGCATACACATTGGGAGCGTGATCAGGTATGTAAACGCAACAGCTGCTGCCAATGACGCGACAGGCCCCTCCCCGATCTGCCAGGATGACGTCTAACACAATCCTGTTCTGCAAAGTGACTAATCTCGTAGCCTGGAGCTCAGCAGTGATATTTGTCATTATCCCAGCAGTTGTATTGATAACCCCTTCAACAACTCTTGTTAGCTGATGAATTTTAAGGCTATTAGCCATGGGACCCCAATAAGGTAGTATGCCCTTCAAAGCATCCCCAAATTGTTGGGCCGTGGTATCTATCTGATCTATATCCTTTGTGTCAACAACCCTTCTGACTCGGGACAAGTATGTACTCCTACGCTGCAGCTGATGATCTTTATGATAATTGGGCGGGGCAACACACACGGGGGAAGGAGGAAAGAGAGGTAACATCTGCCTGACCATCCCGTCGGAAGCCAGACATGAGCTTGGGATCCACAGATAAAATAGACATTATGGGGTAGGACCAAAGGTGGACTATTAATTGTTCTCAGTCTGTAGGTGAAATTGTATTTACTCTCCCCCACCTTTACCTCCCCAGTCACCTGGACACAGAAACTAGCTGTTGTGTTGACCACGGACACCGGTATCAGTTTGTCCTTAGTAATATTGCGAGCTTGGAAAGATTGAAAATACTCAGAGGTGTTGAACCTTTGGAAATCAGCCATTTCCATTCGAACACATGTTTCATTCTTCACTTTTTCATATGTGCTCATACAGGATCTTGGGGACAATGTACCAAAGGTCCCTTGTCCTGCCGGTCCTACGGGAGTAAACCTGTGATGAAAACGTATATACTCTACCACAGTGCGAGAATCAGCAGGTGTCATAACCAGAGTAGAGAGTTGGAAATGGTAGTGCACCATAATGAACAATTCAAACCAACCTTCACAGCTACCAATATATGACAATGGCATGGACAACAAATTGTCGCTCTTATGAGTAACTGAGGGGAGCAATAATCCACAAACCCAACAATTAGTTGTATTGGACACATTATGGGCTTAATGCAACATTTGTATAAATACATTATCGGTGTAGGACAATCTATGCGCTGCTTTGTGTGGAGCCAAAGTGACAAAAACGTGCTCGGGGGGAGTGGGCGTTGTACCAACCAAGGAATGTACAGGATATTTCTCCTCTAGAAACCAGTGTAGGAAGCTGGCTCTGTATATACTATACCAAAGTGAGGTATAGTGTGCACAGAGCCCAGTGGAACCCCAAAGGCAAGCAGAGGTAAAGTTAGATAGCACCTCACTCTCTATTTGTGGTAGTGTGGTCGAGAAGTAATGCAGTATCAGAGGACAGTGTTAAGCATTTGTTGTACACACTCAGTCAGCAAATGAATTCACACACTCAGAGACTGAACTTCAGACCAATTGTTTTTGTATAAAAATATTCTTTTAGTTATTTTATTTCCTAGAACCAAGCAAGCCTGGCACAGGTAAGTGATAAGTACTTTGCAGTAAATATACAGATTGTAACACAGTTTGTATTGCAATTGTAAATGTACTTTGATTTAATTACAGTAGTGTTACTGATAATGCAATGCTTTTCAGAATACAGTACATATACTTTGAACGGGCTTTTTAGTAAAGTTACAGGTAAGTTACTTTTGAGATTACTTTTCTTACACAGAGTAGTATACCTGGATACTACTCTGGGACATTTCCTGTAAACAGGTAAGTAAAATCGTTTTTGTTAAACAGTACAATTTTAAAGAATTTCTTTAGGTTTTCAAACTCCACACTTAGAAACTTTTCCATGAAAAACAGTCAATGTTATCCTATGGAGGAAAATAGTGTTATCGGTTATAAGGTAAGTATTTGGTAGTGGGAGTTGAGTTTCTGGAGGTAGACTCAGGGGTCCCCCAGGGTCAAGGATGCACTCTCGTTACACCCTCAGCAGCCCTAGGGCGGCCGGGTGCAGAGTGCTGAGGCCCAATGTTATCCAATGGGGGATAGGAGGCCTCCAGTTGGTGGCTGCTGAAAAGCAGGCCACTTGGTTGTGGAAGCAAAGCTGGACTTTAGCTCAGGGCAAATGGGGAAACAAAGTAGCACCAAAGGTGCACCCTCAGCGGCACTAGGGCGGCGGGTGCAGGGTGCTGTTTTGACGTCGTGCGCCCTGTTGTTTGCAATGGGGAACCTCTGGTTTGCAAAGGCACTGCAGGCTTGGGGACGAAGGTCTTCTGGGTGCGACCACCACTTCGAGAGGTAAGTTGGTAAGTTGGAAATTGGTTAGGCACCGTCGGTTTGGCCACCCAAGGCCGTGGGGCATCGGGTGCAGGGGTGCCTTTTGGGGTCGGATCTTCTTACCAGCTCCTGGTCGCGGTTGGGGGGACCTTCGGATTTAGGCTGCAGGCGTTGGCTGGAGGTTTGAGGCAGGTCAGGGGTCGCCGGGTCTCGGGTTAGGATCGCCGGGGGGACCTCCTCGTGGGGTTAGCCCACTCGTGCTCGGGCCGTGGACGGCGGGTGCAGAATGGGGCGGATCTGCCGTGTCCAGCCGGAACCAGAGGTTGCAGATGAACAAATCCGGTGTTCACGGGAGACACAGTCTTTGTGGTTGAAGGCAGGCAGGTCCTCCGGGGTTTTCGAGGTTGCTGGCTGCAGGACACACCGGGATTTCGGAGGAGCAGGTTCGAGGTGGAGACAGGCCGGTAGGGCTGAGGTCAAGTCAGTGTGCGTCTTCCTCTTGTTAGCTTCTTCACGGCTGTTCGGTCCTTCTTCTTCTCTTGTAGTTTCTTCTTGTCTGAGGAAGCAAGGTTCAGGGGTGCCCCTAAATACTAGATTTATGGGCATTACAGGTAGGTAAAAAGGTTGGGACCAATGGGTCCCTTCCCTGGGGTGGGTACACCCCCTATTAAGCCACCCTCCAGTGGGAGGGGGGCATAAGCCTTTCCCTGGTTGGCTGAGTCCCCCCATCTGCAAGATGGCGGGGACAGAGAGTTGTGCTTCAACTCGCCTCCCCTACCTGAAGGTGGAATTGGCAGAGGTGGGCACACCTCTCTTCCTCACTTGTTTTTCCCGCCAGTTCTCCTGCCCAAAGTGGGGGTCAGAACCAGTGGGGACCAGTTGCTGAGAGCAACTAGTGGCCTGGGGGAGCTCACAAAGGTGGCAAGCCTTTTGAAGCTTCCCCTTCGTGAACCCTGCTCATCCTGGGGGAGGAGGCTTGGCACCTCACCCCAGGATGTACATTGTTCCAGGCCCCAGAGAGCAGCAGGCTCTCGACCCAGGGGTCCAGAAACATGTCTGGTGGTGGCAGCTGAAAGCAGCCACTCAGCCTGGACACTAGTGATAGGTTAGTTTTCAGGAGGCATCTCTAAGATGCCCTCTGTGTGCATTTTGCATTAAATCCCACACTGGCATCAGTGTGGGTTTAATGTGCTGAGAAGTTTGATACCAAACTTCTCAGTTTTCAGTGTAGCCATTATGGTGCTGTGGAGTTCGTAATGACAAACTCCCAGCACCATATACTCTTAATGGCAGCACTGCACTTACAATGTCTAAGAATGGACTTAGACACTGTAGGGGTACAGAGCTCATGCACCTGTACCCTCACCACTGGTATAGTGCACCCAGCTAGAGGGGTGACTGATCTATGCCAAGGCAGTGGGTTGTAGGCATGGCACACAGGGATGTGTGCCATATCGACTCTTCACTTTGTTCTGCACCAAAACATGCAGCCTGCAAAGGCAGTGTGTGAGTGTAATGGTACAGGACCTCTAAGGGTGGCACAATAAGTGCTGCAGCCCTTAGAGGCCTTCTCTGGTCACAGTGCCCTGGGTACCATTTACCAGGGGCTGACCTGTGGCCAGAGATGCCAATTGGGTTTAGGCTTCAATGCAGTTTTAGGGAAAGAACATAGGCCCTGGGTACCTGATTAGCAGGAGCCCAGGGAACACTCAGTCAAAGCACATCAGCAATTCAGCAAAAAGTGGGGGCAACCATGCAGAAAGAGGGCACTTTCTCACACAACCCCCCAAATGAAAGAGGATGAAATTAACCTTTCCCTAGAGAGTCTTCATTTTCTAAGTGGAAGTACCTGGAAAGTCCATCTGCATTGGCATGGGCAGTCCCAGGTCTGTGTTCCACTACAAAGTCCATTCCCTGTAGGGAGATGGACCACCTCAACAGTTTAGGATTTTTACCTTTCATTTGCATTAGCCATCTGAGAGGTCTGTGCTCAGTTTGAACTAGGAAATGAGTACCAAACAAGTAAGGTCTCAGCTTCTTCAGGGACCAAACCACAGCAAAGGCCTCCCTCTCAATGGCACTCCAATGCTGCTCCCTGGGAGTTATAAAAGCAGCAGGTTGGTATTGGCCTTCATCATTGGTCTGGAATAGGACCGCTCCTATCCCTAGCTCAGAGGCATCAGTCTGCACAATGAACTGCTTGGCATAGTCTGGAGCTTTGAGAGTTGGTGCTGAGCACATAGCCTCTTTCAGGGTGTCAAAAGCCTTTTGACAACTAACTGTCCAGTTTACCTTTTTGGGCATCTTCTTGAAGGTGAGTTCTGTGAGGGGAGCCACAATGGACCCATATCCCTTCACAAACCTCCTGTAGTACCCAGTCAAGCCAAGGAATGCCCTGACTTGGGTCTGGGTTGTTGGAGCTGCCCAGTCCAGGATGGCCTGGATCTTGGGCTGTAAGGGTTGTACCTGGCCTCCCCCAACAAGGTGGCCCAAGTACACAACAGTTCCCTGCCCTATCTGGCATTTGGATGCCTTGATAGTTAGGGCTGCAGTTTGAAGGGCATTTAAAACCTTCCCAAGGTGGATCAGGTAATCCTGCCAGGTGGAGCTAGAGACAGCAATATCATCTAGATAAGCTGCACTAAAGGACTCCAATCCAGCAAGGACTTAGTTCACCAACCTCTGGAAGGTGGCAGGGGCATTCTTTAAACCAAAGGGCATAACAGTAAACTGACAATGCCCATCAGGTGTGGAGAATGCTGTCTTTTCTTTTGCTCCTGGGTCCATGCCAATTTGCCAATACCCTGCAGTTAAGTCAAAGGTACTTAGAAATTTGGTTGCACCCAATTTGTCTATCAACTCATCTGCTCTTGGGACAGGGTGAGCATCTGTCTTGGTGACAGAGTTGAGCCCTCTATAGTCCACACAGAACCTCATTTCTCTCTTTCCACCCTGTGGATGAGGTTTGGGGACTAGAACCATTGGGCTGGCCCAGGGGCTCTCAGAGGGTTCAATAACCCTCTGAAATTCAACCAGTGCAGCTTTTTGGTCATACCAGTGCTTCTGAAGCTCCTAGCTGGCCTCAAGATTTTTGGATGCCTTTTCCATGTACTCAGTCATTCTGGACCCTAGGCCAAGCACATAGTCCACAATATCGTGTTTGGATTCTTAGAGAGGCTTCTCCCAACCCTCTTTTACAAGGCATAGTGGTCCCCTCACAAGATGGCCAAACAAAAGTCCAAAGGGGGAAAACCCTACTCCCTCTGTGGCACCTCTCTGTAAGAGAACAGCAGGCATGGTAAGAGGATATCCCATCTCCTTTTGAGTTTCTCAGGGAGCCCCATAATCATGCCTTTCAATGTCTTGTTGAATCTCTCAACAAGGCCATTGGTTTGTTTGTGGGTGATAGGGTGTAGTAAACTTGTACTGCACTCCACACTCTTTCCACATGTGTTTTAGGTAAGCAGACATGAAGTTGGAACCTCTGTCGGAAACCACCTCCTTAGGAAACCCTACCCTGGTGAAGACACCAATTAGGGCCTTGGCTACTGCAGGAGCTGTAGTAATCCTAAGGGGAATTGCCTCAGGATACCTAGTGGCATGATCCACTACCACTAGAATGAATTTGTTTCCTGATGCTGTGGGAGGTTCAAGTGGACCCACTATGTCCACACCTACCCTTTCAAAGGGAACCCCAACCACTGGTAGTGGAATTAAGGGGGCCTTTGGGTGGTTACCTTTCTTGCCACTGGCTTTACAGGTTACACAGGAGCTGACAAACTCCTTTACCTTCTGAGTCATCTGGGGCCAGCCAAAGTGGCTAACTAGCCTTTCCCAGGTTTTGGTTTGGCCCAGATGCCCAGCTAGAGCGATGTCATGAGCTAAAGTTAGGAGGAACTCCCTGTACTTCTGAGGCACTACCACTCTCTTAATGGCTCCAGGTTTGGGGTCTCTGGCCTCAGTGTACAGTAGTCCCTCTTCCCAATAAACTCTGTGGGTACCACGGACATCTTCCTTTTCCTGTGCAGCAGCTTGCTGCCTCAGGCTTTCAAGAGTTGGACAGTCCTGCTGTCCAAGGCACAGCTCTTCCCTAGAGGGTCCCCCTGGGCCCAAGAGTTCAACATGGTAAGGGTCAAGCTCCATGGGCTCAATTCCCTCTGGGGTGTCCAAGTCCTCTCCCCAAGGAGAGGGGTCCTGATCCTTTTGCTGTATAGAAGCTGGTTCCCCAGTCTTCTTAACTTTCCTTTTGGAAGGTTGGGCCATACTTTCAGGCTCCAACCCTGCTTTTTCACCCTGTTTTCTGCTCTGTGCTCTTGTTTTTACACACACCATCTCAGGGATATCCAGCATTGCTGCATGGGTTTTCAATTCAACCTCAGCCCATGCTGAGGTTTCCAGGTCATTGCCAAGCAGACATGCAGCTGGTAGCTTTGGAGAGACCACTACCTGTTTCAGGCCTGTAACCCCCCTGTTGTGTAGTTCCTATATAACCTATACAGGATCTGCGCGTTTGGATAACATAAACTGTGGGATTGGTGGCAGACTGATTCCGTGCACCCCCACCGGATACGTTAGCCTGTCTGTATCAGCTAGCTCACAGTGCCACTATATTCTCCTCTTACCAAGGAGAGAATAGATTCTGGCAACCTCAGAACATGACAACCCTGATCCCTCAGAATCGTGGAAACAATATACTACCTTTCGCTCAGTTACTCGTGCTTACTTAGTTTGTCTCAGAGAGTTACACAGAATAAACAGGCTGGGCGTTTTCAATAAGTATTTATTGAACAGTTGTTATTCTAGTGTAGAATATATGAGCTGCAACAACCATTAGACAGTAGCAGGGATACATGATTAGAAGTACTATGAAAGTAAAGGGATGGTAAAGTTCTACCATCTTGCAGAAATCATGAATATATACAAGTACATAAAACACATGATAAAAAGTGCGTACTCCTACAATGCCTCCCTAACTAGATGTACCTAAATGTACCTAGCATCTGTGTAGGTGTTATGCCAAGAATCCCTCTAGGATCTAGTCAACCCCATTACCTGAGAATGGGAGAATATGGGAACCCGTCTTGGTCTCGAGCTGGACACCCCGCAAGGGATGTTAGACCACTGCGAGCTGGAGTGTCTGCAGGCAGGAACCTCAGCCTCTCTGGTCAGTGTGTCAGCCGAGAAGTCTCGGTCTCCTCTGTCTTTCTAAGCAAGATGTGATGTATAAATACCCGTAGGTCTCCCCAGGGGTCCTACCTTGCTGTGTTACTGTGTCGGCCTAAAGGATGACGTAGGGCCTGAACTTTATACAGAGATATTATACAGGATATGTTAGTCCTGCTATGCTTCCAAGAAGCCTCATGCATAATGTATGAGATTCGAACTAGGGGGCAACCCGCATTCTGAATGCAGTGTCGTATTTAGGTAAAAGGTCAGTTCCTAAGAACCGTTATGTATGTAATGTAAGGAAGAATATAGGTGAAAGGTTGCAATTTTACCTGCGCCTATATAGGGTACCTATTTGGAATATAACACCCACTCCTCTTCCGACTGGACGACATATGTAACTTATTACCGTACTACTAGCCTAACTAGATATTGGTACGCACAAAGTTTGAAAACATTTGTTTAGCTAAAACGTTTAAAATTTCTAAAGAAAATTCTAAAAATACTTAAAACTGTCTAAAAATTGTTTTTCAAGCCATAGCTATAAAGTGTCTGAGTTATAGTCTGAAGCACTATAAGCATTAGAAAGCCATGTATGCCCAATATATGAAAGGAATGTCAATTTTTGTTCTGAGTTCCAAATTTGAGTTTGTTTTAAAAAAAAAAAAAGGCAAATTTCTTCCAGCACACTACGAGCCAAATGAGTCAAATGTTTATGTGTCCTGGCTGGTAGACGCTACATTTTCGTTGCTTGCTTCCGCAGTAGACGGCCCCTGTAGCACCTCTCAGAGTACGTCCATCGAGCACAGATGCTGTTCCACACTGTCCGCAGCCGGTGCTGGGGCAGCCTGTGCGAGGTCCAAAGCCTGGGTGTCAGAGGAGGAGCCGGTGTCCATACCAACAGGTGCTGTTATTACCTGTGGGGGCTCAAGGAATGCCGCCATCAACATCGTAATACGCTGAGGACACTGCAGAACATGGGCCATTATCGGGTCCAGTAAAGCATTCACGTCCGGTTGCGCACATGATGGGAGTGTCAAACAAAGGTCTAACATGCATTCTTCTCCGCAAAACAGGCATCGGAGGACAGGTAAGATGCAGTCCATCCAGACTGGTCGAAATGACAAGAACCAAGATGCACTTAGTTCTCTTAGGCGAGGCGTGCCTAAATGTAGTACCATGAGGTCACGGTATATACGCTCCAGGAGTGCTCTTTCCATCTCCTTGGTGACTGGGACGTCCATTGCATAGAAAATATAAAACAATCAGGATACCTGCTAGAAACAGGATGAGTGGAAATCCTCCAAAGATGCTTCCGAATACGCAGTGTATGAAGTTTGGTATAACTCCAAGTACCGTCTGAAAGGTGCTCAGAAGTCCAGAACTAGGCCTGGGCGGTAAAATCCGCTCCGCTCGTGGAATTTGCGGAATTTTGGCAATTTCGCGTTTCGCAGAGAACACGGAATTGTTGAAAATTCCGCGATCCGCGGTGTAGCGGAATTTTTTCCTTGTTCGCGCTTTCAAAATGGGTGTTCGCGCACGCGGTAGCGACTTACCAGGATTCCTGCGTTTGCCGACGAGTTTTCCTATCCGGCCGCGCGATCCCGCGAGAGTGTGCGATCGCGAACAAGTCATTCGGACGCGCCATCGGACATCCGCGTTCGCGAACAGGAAACACACATCGCGAACGGGCGGGACAAGTGAAACAAGATGGCCGCGCCAATTGGCGACCGCATGGGCAAGTTCGCTAGATATTTCCCCCGAGCACGCAAACAGCATCCCCGAACAGGAAAAACGCATCGCGAACGGGCGGAACAAGCAATTCCGCATGCTCGCGGAATTCTGCGTAGCTCGCAGAGATTTTTTTACATCTTCGCGAACTTTGCATAACGAGACTACGCAAATTCCGCCCATCCCTATCCAGAACCTATGGTCTTAAATAGGTGCACTATGCCTGTCGTATCAGACATGTTAAAGTTATGATTTACCATTTCTGTGAAATGGAAAGGGCAGTTGCTATGAATAAGCGCCTGTATCTCTGCCGAAGACCTTGCGATCTGGAGATCAAAAGTCTCTCGAGCGGAGGTTAAGGGCACAGACTTTTGTAAAAGCATGGCTTTCATTCTGCTTAGAGTATCAAACCGTATTAAAGAAAATTCAGTGAAGGCCATAACGGCGTCTCCCTGACTGTATGTGGTGGTGGAAACAATACTTGCATATAACAAGTAACCCTGGAGCTCACGGTTACCAGATATGCGATGCCTGGGAGCATTCCACAGCAGCCTTGACTGTTCAGCATCAAGTAACTCCCATTTGAAAGTAGCCTGAATGCTGGAGTAATCACTGCAGCTGGGGCACCCCTCAAATGGCAGGCCAGGTTTGCTACAGAACCATTACAAGCCCCGTGCAGCATTATATCCTGGCATATGAGTGAACCACTTAAAGCGTTCTCACAGTTTGTACCGCTTAGAAACACTTCTCGATCCCCACTCCAGCATCGAAATCTGTATGGTAATACCCATGATTCCTTAATGTATTCCTTACCCATCTCTTCATATCTGCCTGCCTGCTTTTGTTCAAGGCAATATTGAAACTGAAAAGTAGTGACCGGTAGAGTTATGTGGCCATGGATTAGCCATTCTGTGGACGGTAATTCTGCCACTGTAAATGCTAATCTATCCAGTTTTTCGATACGCAGCATTGTATATTTTGATCCCCTTTGTGCCATTTCTATCTGTTTATCTGTTAGATTGTATTCAGAAAACAGAGACGTACTGTTGATTTAACGCCAAGGCACATAGCCTGCACGCAAAGATTGCAGCGTCCAGCTTAATACCATAATAGAATGTAATTGAGATTGCCCGTGTTGTAATATGGCCAAATCTTGTTCCAGTATGTCTATCGCAGAAGATACAATGTTGCCTAAGGAATATATCCTGGAGGTCAATGTAGTTAACCCATTGTCTACCACTGCTAGAGATTTTTCTAGATTTATACGGTCTATTTCACGTAACCTCTCTGCGGCCTCTTGTTGGGATATTTTCCATATTTCATTATAGACAGCATAATAGAAACCTTTCTGACGCGGCTTCCTGGGACCTAGTAAAAAATCCCTGAGATCCACATCCTGTGACAGTAAGGATAAGTGTTGTTTCACCTTTGTGAGTGTTGAGGTTTTTAGCCAATCAAGGTACAACTTCCCAACACTGTAGGATGTCACTACCCCTGGATGTTCTCTCTGTACATAACGTGGATCTGGCCTATGGATAGCGAAACCTTCAGTTTTACCCATGAATCTCGCCTGACAACTATTCCTGTCGGTGGGCCAAATCAACCATTTCTTCCAATCGGGGTCTGATCTGTTGTATTGTATAATGTCATCCAACGTAATCTCTTTCTGTGATGTTATGTTGCCCTCGGTGTGTGATGGAGTTGGCAGCCGAGGTGTGTTCAAGTCTTTGTTCTTGGCTAGTCCAAGGCAAGACGTCTGTTGCACTGTCTCGTTCAAAAACATGATTTGTTGAGGGATAAGGCATGCTCTAAACAAAGCTTCTGTTCCCTGAACTTGCTATTCTCTATTATCCTGATGGAGCAGAGAAAATATTTTTTTTTAACCCCTATAAATAATTAAAAAAAATGTTCGTTTAAATGTATTAATCAACAATGTACGTGAGGGAAGGGTAACACGCAAGTATATGGGCCGAATAATCTATTTACAAATGTCTGTGTGTCTAATTATAACATAAAATAATTGCGTACTAAATAAATAATAAATGCATGATTTGTGCTTCATAGAATATAAACGTGACGTTGCAAAAACAATAGTGATGGTAAGTAAGGAACAGCTTAAATGTTGCTTTATGCTAGGTAATAACTAATTGGGGTACGTAGATGACGGGAGGGAAACGAAAAGGCTATGTTTCTCTATTTTAATTATGTTTTGTTTATTTCTAAATAGTGCTTCTAAATCTAATCGAGTGGCGATATAAAATGGCTGCCGGTTATTAGAGTACGCATGCGCTGAGAAAACGCGTGACAAGGGAGAAAAAGTTGGAGAAAGACTGACCACGTGATGGTGCTGAAAGGCTAGGATGCAAGAATGGTCAAGGCTGATGTGACCTAATTGAACTGTGAGTGTGCCGTGGTGATCAGCAGAGAATCGTGGGAAACAGTTTTAAGAGAAAGGACAATGCCTGCAGAGTTCTCGAATGTATCAAAAGAAGTTACAAATGTTCTGATCGAAGCGGATGGAAACATGTCTTGAACTGTGAGAAAGGAAATGAACATATGCATTCCAAAAGAACAAGCTGGATCCGGGAGAACTTGATTAAAAATGAATAAATGAAATGAGTGGACCAATGAAAGAAAAGCGCGTTATTAATGTTGCAACAATTTAGTTAGCAAAGTTAGACTTAGGGTATAAGAAGGCCTACTCTTAGTGGGAGGGGAGTTGGTGTTGGAGTTGGTGGCTTCCAGTGCTTGGTGTTCCAGATCGATCCATTTTACTGAGCGGGAGATGCTGAAAGACTGTTAGATGAGACGGGTGGCGGTAGCTGATGCTGACGAGCTGAAGTTTCTGTTGCTGTCTTATTTTTCCAGTTGAGTATGAGAATCAGGTTATTTTTAAATCTTAAACTTAGGTTAGAAATCATTAGGCTAAATTAGGAAGATAGGCAGGTAATTAGGGTTTTCTTCATGACAAAATTCCCTTTCTGCAATAAAATTGATTTTGCTTAATAAATATTTGAATTAATAATAAATGAATAATTGAATAAAAAGTTTAAATTCTTTTCCATGCCTTAAAAATTATATAAAAATTGAGATTCTTTAAATCAAACGACTCAGTGGTTATTTACTAAATGTTTGTGAAATTGGTAATTGGTTATTGTGATTTAGCTGGTCTTAATCACTATGAACTGATTTTTTACTAGATGATCCATCGACAAAACAATGAGCAGGAATATCTTAAGAAATAACTAAGAAAGCGATAGGTTAAGGTAATAAGGTATCCCGGCTCCTTCCAGCGGTACATCATGATGATTTTCATGTAGTTTTTTCCTTTTTCTCCTAGGAGTATAGATTTTCGTAAAGGTGTAGAGGAAATCCAGGTGTGTGTGTGTGTGTTTGATAGGCGATGTTATGGGCCCCATCGTCATGTGGATGTGAGAAAATATAAGTCGCCCCTGGATGACCGATAAGTGACCTAGGAGGAAAATAGTTTTCATTGTATCCGCTGCATCAGATTTCTTGGTAGCAGAGTTATGGTTTCTATAGATTAGTTTGGTGATTATTGATTATTGATTATTGATTATTTTGATGACTAATACTATATGTTGAGTCGCGTTATGTTATATGTGAGTTTTCACGCTTCTGGGATGTAGGAAGTGGAACACGTGTGGCAAGAGAAGTCACATGGAATTTGGTACATGGTCTGAATTCAATTTTTGGTAATATCACAGGTTGTGTTATGTTAGGGATTTCTGTACGAAGGGTGTGTAACTGAGATAGCAAATCACGTTTTCTTGTGAAACTCTGGCCTTAATTCTCAGGAGCATAGTCTCCACATGTGTCTTATCCCCAGAGAAACGGGTTTACTGTTTGCTTGAGAGAAGGGTAAGGTAGAGGGAAGTGCTACTTTATCGGCGAAACTTAATAATTCTGTGGTAGGGTATAGGTAAGCGCTGCCTACTGGAAATACAGGATTCTTGTGTAAAAGGACAAAGCTGTCACTTTTGTTTAGCGAATCAGACTATGGAATTGTTTTAATTGTTGTAACTAACGAAGAAACATTGAAAAGAAAAATTGCCGATAATTTTTGTAAAGGAGGGGTAAAAGAGCAGGAGTGACATCGACAGTGCCGCGCTAGGATTGGATAGTGCGCTAGTCACGTGAACACAGAGACAGGAGTGACGTAGAAAAGTGCCGCGCTAGGATTGGTTGGTCCGCCGACGAAGGGAATCGTTCTGATTGGTGTGTTGGTGTGAGTCGCGCTGTGATTGGTTGAAATTCCGTACACAGAACAGTGCCGGTTTGAAGAGAAAAACCAATCGAAAACATGCCGTATTATGAGTATGAAAGGGAGAGAACGTCATAGATGACAAAAATTAAGAATTTCTTTAAGAAAGACAAAAAGGTTGTGACTAGAGAGGGACAAGTAATTCCTCCGCCGAAATCAGCAGCTTCACATATGATGCTGAAATATGGATATCATACATGCATATGGTTAGAAAATTGGGCAAAGTATACGAAGAATGATGGTGCATTAGCTTTCCCTGAGAATGGTTCATTTAGTGTAGCGGTTTTGCGAAATTTGAGAGAAAAGATGACAAATTTAGAACCTAGACCTAGACCGACATAATTTGAAGCGTTGACGGAATGGGAAGATGAGATGTATGAGCGAGAGAGATTTAGAGGTTTAAGGGATCATGAGTTCATGCCTGGAAGAATGTGGGGAATAAATCATGAGGATAGAATAAAACGATGGAGATGTGCTAACATGACAGGAGGTTTGTTTCCGGCTTTACAGTTGAGGAAGAGACTAAGAGAAAACGTACTGAGAAAAAGAAACATATGGAGAGGGAAAAATATATGCATGAGAGTGAAACGGATGATGAATTGCTGGAAGATATTCTAAATAGAAATCCCCCTCCGTATCAGCAGAGTTCTACAGTGGTGACACCTAATGCGCCGCAAATAGAGACTGTGCGAAATAAAAGTCCTGTAAAAAGAATTGAAATAGATAGGTCACAAGATCAAATAAGAACTTCACAAAATGAAGGAGTAGAAAGTGACAATGCAACTGAATTAGCAAGAACAACAAAAGAACTGACTGAGAAAATTTGGGAATTAACGAAAAACATGGAAGCTGTGACTGTACCCGTAACAATAGGTCCAGTAATACCAGTTTTTGAGAATCAGAAAATTGATGAACGGTCTTTAGTGATTCCTATGAGTTCACAATTTCAGAGAGAAAAAGAAAGGATGGAACCAAGTGCAAGTACAAGTAATATGGCTAGTACCTACAGACCAAGTCCACCTACAAATTTAACTGTGAATGAGTGTAATGGTAGAAAAATGCATATGGTAACAGAATCTGCAACAGTGACCCCTGAAAAGAGTGGTAATTGAATAGAACTAAATAATACACCTATAGGTCCGACTCCTGATGAGTTAAATGAATGGATGAAGGCATTTAAAATAAAAGAACCAGAAGAAAAACCATTAGATGTAATTAGGTTAAAGATTGACATGGAAGAATTAATTTTAGGGACGATTGGTACAGAAAAGCTAAAAAATTACCAGGATGATGAAATCATGTTTCTGTGCAAAAGTATTACATGGAGAGCTAAAAATTTACATGACAAACTAGAAGAGATAGCAAGTGAAATCGGAGTAGATTTTGCAAAAGTGAAAACATTGCAGAAACCGTACAGAGTAGACTTTTGTGAGAAAGATATTGAAAACTTGAACACAGCAGGAAGGCTGACACAGATAAAAGAGTTAATTGTTTTACTGAGAAAATGGGGTGATGTGGACAGATGGAAAGTTAGATGGACAAAAAAGAATGAGAAAACTGCAGACAAAGCTTCTTTGGCTTTTATGATAACTGAAAAAGAACCTGTTGCAAGAGAATACCCTATGAGAGAAACTCCAGGTGGTTGTTATGTGCATGTTCCCTGGACTAGACAGGATATACTGTCATTTACAAATGAGTTCCCAAAGCTGAGAGAGAAACCAGTTGAATGGTACCGACAAGTGGAGAGGTTTGTGAAGGTTTCAAAAGTGTTGTGGATAGATTTAGATGGATTGTTTGACATAGTGGTGCCAACTGATTTGTGGTCTGAGTGTAAAATTACAGTTGACTGGCCAACTACAGAATATCCAAGAGATCCTAAGGCAGGAGCTCCAGGTCCTGAGGTGATGAGGAAGTACGATAAGGTGATTACCTTTTTGAAAAATAAGATTCCTCCTAAAGAAACAGATTGGGTAAAAATCGATAGAACTACACAGGAAAGTAAGGAGTCTGTACATGCCTATTATGAGAGGTTGTTGTTGGTTTTCAAGCAGTATAGTGGATATGAGGAGTTGAGTGAAAAAGATATGAGTCATTTCAGTATATAGATTTGTGTTTGGACTGAAACCAGAGATTAGTGAAATGATTAAACAACATATGATTAACTGGCAAAATGGCACTGTAGATGAGGTACTGAGGTATGCTAAGTATTGTAGTGATGATATTGAGAGTAGACAGCGTAAATTGAAAGAGAAAGCAATGTGGGCACAGGTGAAAGTGGCAGAGAAGCAAGAAGCTCAATTGGATAATAATAGTGGGAATGAAACAGGACAGAATAAATCCCGACCTAACATAGGTAAAGGGAAAGGTCAAATGAGTCTAGAGGAGGCAAAGAAAAAATGGCCATGTCATAATTGCGGAAAATTAGGGCATTGGAGAAACGAGTGTAAGTTCCCACCTAAACCTAATCCGGAAAATCAATCATTAACTCCACAGGTGCAGAATGAGGTAGTTGTTCAACAAGGTCAGGTGCCACAACCACCACTTCCCAACACTGTTAACCAGCAAAGATACAGTACAGAAACAGGATTCTACGGAGGAGAGCAGGTAACGCAGTTGCCGCGAGCAGCTAACATTTCTCAGTATTGGTTGCGGCAGAGTGAGGATGAGTCGGATGAAAGTTTCTGACGGTGCCTAGGAGAGGGAAAAGAGTGCGTACTTGGCGCAACTCTAGAGGTAGATCAGTCTGGTCCCTTTGTGGATGGAGAAGTGAATGGTGCAAATGTAACATTCCTTGTCGATACTGGAGCTACCCGTTCTACTGTTAGATCAGTGGAAATTCCAAACCTTCCTCTCTCAGGTTAATACATCCAAGTAGTTGGAGTAGCGAATCAGCAGATTAAAACACCACTTACTGAATTAGTGGAAGTAAAAATTGGTTCTTTTAGCAAAATGCATAGATTCGTAGTGTGCGATTGTAGTCCCGTAAATCTCTTAGGTCGTGACCTTTTGTGCAAAATGAATTGCACAATTTATTGTACGCCAGATGGAATTGGATTTCAGACCCCAGATGAAGATGTATTGTATAAAGTAACATTGATGAATCAGGAACCTGAAATGAATGGTTTGTTTCCTGCATTTGATGCAGAAAAACTTCCAAAAGAACTGAAAAATGCAGTGAAAGAAAATGTGTGGGATTTTACAGGAGAAGATATTGGATTGATGAAAGAAGTAGATCCCGTAAAAGTAACAGTAAAAGAAGGAACAACTTACCCAAATACGCCACAGTATAAATTGACTCCAGAAATAATTGAAGGAATAACTCCTGTAATAAATAAAATTATCGAACAGGGAATTCTAAAAGAAATAATGAGCAGTCCATGTAATTCACCTATTATGGGACTGAAAAAGCCAAACGGAACATATAGAATAGTGCAGGATTTGAGAAAGGTCAACAAAATAGTTGTGCCTTGTTGTCCAATAGTGCCAAACCCTGCAGTAATTCTATACCAAATTCCACATGAAGCTGAGTGGTACATAGTGATAGATTTGTGTCACGCATTTTTCTCTATTCCTTTACATCCAGATAGCCAGCCATTATTTGCGTTCCGGTTCGGATAGCGTATTTTGGCATGGTGCCGAATTCCTCAGGGGTATACAGAAAGCCCCTCAATCTTTAATCAGATTTTAAAGAAGTCCCTGGAAGATTTGAAAATGCCAGAAAAGTCAGTGATGGTGCAGTATATCGATGACCTGTTGGTGGCATCGAAAACAAAAGAAGCATGTGTAAGCGATACAATTGCTTTACTGAACCATCTAGAGAAAAGAGGACATAAAGTGTCCCCTTCGAAATTGCAGTTTTGTCAAAAAGAAGTCCAATATTTAGGGCATAAAATTGAGAAAGGAGTGCGAAAGATAACGACAGAAAGAATAAAAATGATTCAAGGAATGAGAGCACCAATGACGCAAAGAGAGGTAAGAATGTTTCTGGGAATGGTTGGATATTGCCGACAATGGATAAGTGGTTTTTCCTTGATTGCTAAACCATTACAAAAACTGACCAAGAAGGATGTAAAAGACCCTTTTGAATTGAATGACGAAGAAATGAAATCTTTCAAAGAATTGAAAAAGAAATTGTGTGAGGCCCCTGCTTTAGGAATGCCTGACTATGAAAAGGATTTTGAATTGTACTGCAGTGAAAGAGATGGATGTGCATTTTCAGTACTGGTACAAAAACATGGAACAATGAAGAGACCAATTGCTTATTTTTCAGCTGTTTTTGATCCTATAGCAAAAGCGTTGCCCGGATGTCTGAAAGCTGTTGCTGCTACTTGTGTAAGTCTGGAACAAAGTGAAGGTATAGTGATGGGGTATCCACTGAGAGTATATGTTCCCCATTCAGTAGAGATTCTTTTGACAAGAACAAAAACACAGTACATGACACATAGTCGGCTGACTAAGTACGAAAAAGTAATCTTGAGTGCAGAAAATGTGACCATAGATAGATGTATGAATGTGAATCCTTCAACATCATTGCCAGATGAAGAGAGTATAATTGAACAAGATGAAGTAGATCATGATTACATTACAGAAATTCCAGAACTTGAAGATCGACCTGTAAGTCGACATCTGGAAATATCTGACACGAGTTCAGGATCTGATGATTCAGTTGAAAACTGTGAAGAATTTCGAAGGAGAACTTGGGGATTTAAACCAATTAGAGAGGAGAATGAACAAGAAAATGATCTAAATGAGCAACCAAGTACAAGTTATGGTGGAAATCCTTCAAAGGTAATATTAATAGACAAAGAAGGGAAAGAGACCAATAAAAAGTTAGAAGATCGAGAAGAACCCCGAGGAGCAATAGGGACAGATAGTGAAACAAAAGAACAGGGAAAATTAGAAGCAGAGAGTGAGATAAATACCAATTCGGAAGAACATCGAGGAGGGACAGTAATAAGGGAACACAAGAAGGAGAAGACAGATCCACCAGTAAAAGAAGATGAGATCATAAGTATCAAAATAAGAGACAATTGTGAAAAAATTGAAACAGAATCTGAAGAAAGCGGAGAAGAAGAGAAAACAAGAACTGAATCAAGAAAAAGAAACTGGAAATCAGAAAGAGGAGAAAAAGAAGGTGAAGCCAAAAGGCCAAGAAAAGGAGACAATTGGCCCAGCAACTATATAAGAAAATTGAGATACAGAATAATCAGAACAGGAGAAAAAAGTGCTGAACAGGTGAATGAAATAACAAGTCAAAAGGAACAAGAAAAGCCAAGTGGAAAACGATTGCAAAAGTCTAAAAGAACAAAGAAAGTGAATTCGAAATACAAGTCACCTGAGTGGTTGTACATCGCTCTAACTGATTACAAAGAAGAAGGAAACACTCACGAGAACCCGAGACTAAGAAACCGAATGGGTAAAGGTGAGATGCAACAAACCTGAAGTGAAGACTTAAAGTGCTTCTGCCGGATGTGACAATTTTACTGGATATGACAAATCACCGGATGTGACAACGAAAGAATTCTGAAAAGAATTAAAAGAAAGTACCAAGCAAAGACTTTTGAAAGCAGAGTGGCATCTAAGTCATTTCTGAGGTGTAGTGACACAATTTTCTGAGATTTAACAAAAGATAAAAACAAAAATGGAGAATACTAGAGATAGAAGGAATAAATGTGAGTTTGTAAAAAGATGGTGTAAAATGTGCTGCTTTTGTACAGGATTATTAATGACAGTATGGATAGTTTTAGCAATCACAATTCCTATTAGTATAGCTGTAATAGAAGCAAAGAATGATACTAAAGCAGAAAAAGAAACTAATATTAAAGAACCAGTTATTTTAAGAAGTAGTGCAGAATTACATAAGGATAAGTCAGTAACAGACTTTTCTAAAAATGTTTTTACAAAATTGTTGTACGAATATGTAGAGACAATGGATGTGAGAGATTGTTATGTTTGTATGCAGTTGCCTGCATCAGTGTCAGAAGGTGTGACTTATCATCACCTACCTCTAACTTATGGAATAACATGTAGTGTTATAGCAAGTTTATTTTATAAAACAGGTAGATTAGAGTTTTATTACACTGATATAGATAAGATTTTTGCAAATGTTCCTGTAGTTCCAGAACTTAACAAAGTAAAACAAGCAAAAGTTTTAGGAGAATTCTTTTTAGAAAATAGAATCTTAACATTAGAAGAAATAGCTAAAAACAACCTTACCTGTGAGTTAAAGAAAGAAGAAAAGGTATTTTTAGAAATGGTTGAAGAAAGAAGAATGAAATTTCAAAGAGAAGCAATAAAAGAGAAACGAACACATCTATGGACATTTGAGGAAGAAAATCATGAAGGGAAAAAGATAAATGCAGCAATGACATTAGATTGGCCGCAAACAGGAAAGTTGTGTATTAGGAGAAATAAGACAGTCTATGACAATTATTTTGTAGGTTCCAGTATCTGCCATGACAATTATCAAATTTTGGGAGGTTGGGGATTCAAAGGTGGAAAAGATCCAATATTTCCAGGTATCTATTATATTTGTGGGAATAGAGCTTATTACAGGTTACCGGACCATTGGTATGGAACTTGTTATGTAGGCCTGGTCTTTCCAAAAATCTTTCATATGGACAGAGAAGAAAAAGAAACATACAAGATGATTAATAGCTTTACACGTAGAAAGAGGGAAAGTTTTTCAGAAATTGTAGGTGATATTTTTGGAGCATTAATACCAGCAGTGGGAATATCTTTGAATGCATTTAAAATTCGGAAATTATCCACAGTAGTAGATCGTCTGTCTACAGATACTGCGGGAGGGTTCTTGATGGTAAATACCGAAATGGTTGCCATGAGAGCTATGGTGATGCAAAATCGGCTTGCCCTTGATATTCTTTTGGCAAAAGAGGGTGGAGTTTGTGGAATGCTGAAAGTCCAACATTGTTGCACTTACATTCCTGATAAAAGTGAAAATATACAAAAGTATATTACAAATATTACAAATTTGCACAAAGAACTAGTTCCACTGGAGGTTGAAAGTGTCCTGGGAAAACTTGGTAGAGGGTTTTCTTCAGTAGCAAATTGGTTAACAAGAATGAGTAGACTAATGATAGGGAAAGCTATAATAATAGCAACTGTAGCAATATTGTTAGCCATGGTGTTGAAAATTGTGATAACGTGTATAAAAAGAAAAATAAGACAAAATAAGATAAAAAGAAATAACAGAATAATGAAAGAGAGAGAGAGAGAAATGGGTGAAATTGAGTTAGAGAAAATGAAAGAAAGCATGTATAAAGAGACAAGAAGACAAGATGAAATGGAAACAGATGTATAACTAACAAAAAGCAAAAGGATGAAAGACATATGCTGCCTGAAAAAGAAGTATAACTTGGTTTTATGTGGTGATTTAAAAATCACCAAAGGGTGGAGTTGATGGAGCAGAGAAAATAATTTTTTTTAACCCCTAACAAATTTTATAAATAATTAATAAAAATGTTCGTTTAAATGTATTAATCAACAATGTACGTGAGGGAAGGGTAAGACGCAAGTATATGGGCCGAATAATCTATTTACAAATGTCTGTGTGTCTAATTATAACATAAAATAATTGCGTACTAAATAAATAATAAATGCATGATTTGTGCTTCATAGAATATAAACGTGACGTTGCAAAAACAATAGTGATGGTAAGTAAGGAACAGCTTAAATGTTGCTTTATGCTAGGTAATAACTAATTGGGGTACGTAGATGACGGGAGGGAAACGAAAAGGCTATGTTTCTCTATTTTAATTATGTTTTGTTTATTTCTAAATAGTGCTTCTAAATCTAATCGAGTGGCGATATAAAATGGCTGCCGGTTATTAGAGTACGCATGCGCTGAGAAAACGCGTGACAAGGGAGAAAAAGTTGGAGAAAGACTGACCACGTGATGGTGCTGAAAGGCTAGGATGCAAGAATGGTCAAGGCTGATGTGACCTAATTGAACTGATAGTGTGCCGTGGTGATCAGCAGAGAATCGTGGGAAACAGTTTTAAGAGAAAGGACAATGCCTGCAGAGTTCTCGAATGTATCGAAAGAAGTTACAAATGTACTGATCGAAGCGGATGGAAACATGTCTTGAACTGTGAGAAAGGAAATGAACATATGCATTCCTAAAGAACAAGCTGGATCCAGGAGAACTTGATTAAAAATGAATAAATGAAATGAGTGGACCAATGAAAGAAAAGCGCGTTATTAATGTTGCAACAATTTAGTTAGCAAAGTTAGAATTAGGGTATAAGAAGGCCTACTCTTAGTGGGAGGGGAGTTGGTGTTGGAGTTGGTGGCTTCCAGTGCTTGGTGTTCCAGATCGATCCATTTTACTGAGCGGGAGATGCTGAAAGACTGTTAGATGAGACGGGTGGCGGTAGCTGATGCTGACGAGCTGAAGTTTCTGTTGCTGTCTTATTTTTCCAGTTGAGTATGAGAATCAGGTTATTTTTAAATCTTAAACTTAGGTTAGAAATCATTAGGCTAAATTAGGAAGATAGGCAGGTAATTAGGGTTTTTCTTCATGACAAAATTTCCTTTCTGCAATAAAATTGATTTTGCTTAATAAATATTTGAATTAATAATGAATGAATAATTGAATAAAAAGTTTAAATTCTTTTCCATGCCTTAAAAATTATATAAAAATTGAGATTCTTTAAATCAAACGACTCAGTGGTTATTTACTAAATGATTGTGAAATTGGTAATTGGTTATTGTGATTTAGCTGGTCTTAATCACTATGAACTGATTTTTTACTAGATGATCCATCGACAAAACAATGAGCAGGAATATCTTAAGAAATAACTAAGAAAGTGATAGGTAAAGGTAATAAGGTATCCCGGCTCCTTCCAGCGTTACATCATGATGATTTTCATTTAGTTTTTTCCTTTTTCTCCTAGGAGTATAGATTTTCGTAAAGGTGTAGAGGAAATCCAGGTGTGTGTGTGTGTGTTTGATAGGCGATGTTATGGGCCCCATCGTCATGTGGATGTGAGAAAATATAAGTCGCCCCTGGATGACCGATAAGTGACCTAGGAGGAAAATAGTTTTCATTGTATCCGCTGCATCAATCCCCACACTGATTTTAAGTGTATGGTGTCTTTCCATAAGTCAAAACCTTGTTCAGAGAACTGGGCAATAAAGGAAGCAGAGTAAATCTGTTTGGTGTTTGTTTACATATTTTTCTGTGCTGATGTTGGTGCAACCTTATAATAATATGATGCTGGGTCAGACATATTAAACCCTGGAAAATATGGAAACTTTTGTGTAAATATTTTTGAACTGTCTTTCGGCGGGGTTGGACAATGTTCCCACTGGTGGTAAGTGAACACATTTCTAGGATTTGCAGATTTATGCAGAAAGTGATGACCATAGTGTTGATAACAATACATTGTTTCGAAATCTGATGTGCTTTCCAATGTTTCACTATTAGAAAATGCAGCAGATTTTTCCAAATCAGACAACATGTTATTTACAGTCTCAAAATCCCAATCATCGGAAAATGTACTTGAGGTAATGATATCACTCAAAGATATTTTAAATAAATGAGGAATTCTCAAAAATTTGGTCGGAACAAATATATCGAAATCAACCTTGTCCCAAACTATACCATCAGGTATAGGAACTGCTGTAATGTTCACTGATGACAAGTCTCTTTGTTTTCGATGAGATGATTGGTGTGGTTTTAAAATTAAGTTCACCTTTTGGGCTGCAGAGCTTTGTCGAAGGTATTTTCCATTAACAAGCATGCTAAAAACTATTACTAAGCCTAACCAGAAAATAAAGAAAAGTATCCCGGTGATTACCCATAGTTCTACCCAAGGTGACACCAGGTAAGTCTTTTTAAGAAAGTTCAAAAAGTCTTTAACTTGCTGCTTGCACGATTTTTGGGCTGGCATCGTTTTCGGTTCACTTGGATCCAAAGAAAACGTATCAAAGTTTATGAAGTAGCCAGAAGCAGTTCGATCAATTGTTGGTATTGCATCAGGATTTGTAGAAATCGTAGTTTGCTCTTATTGAGGCATGTTGATGTAGACATCTGTATTTGGTTGAATTGAAATTTCTCTTTCATTTTGGTTCTCAATTTGAACTTCAGGTTCAAGGGCAACGAGTTCCATAGCATTATTGCATAGTCCATCATTCCGTGCAGGAGACTCTTCGAACGTGATGAGTCTTTCCGTTTGAACTTCTTGAATTGTAGCGAGAGGTGGGCGTCTGCTACTTTGGAGTCCACGGGGCCTACTACTCAGTATCGGCCACATAGTGTGGTTTGATTAGGTCGATTGAGACAAATCTTTTCTCCTTTTTTCCGGCAAGAGGCGGTAGAAGTACAGTTCTTGTTCCTTCAACTGCTAGGACCTGTACAGGCTTTCTGTATGATGGCCCAAATTCTTTTTTGTCCGCTATTTTCTCTCTGATCAGATCCCCGACTTTTGGGATCCAGACAGGTCTTGCCATGACTGATTTGACTTCCCCAGTGGGGGTCTGCTTCATATGGACATTACTTTGTTGTGTCCTGGACTCATTTAGATCCTGTAAAACAGCCAAACGATTATGGATGTCAAAAGGCTTTTCATCTGCCACTGCGCCTTCACAATCAAGATCAGGTACCCACATTCTTGTCCCAAATAGGACCTCATATGGAGTGAACCCCCCCTAGAGAACTTCTTGGCATGTTATTCAATGCTCGCTGCACTCCATACAGATGTTTTACCCAACTCTCACCCGTGCCTAATACTCTAGCTGTTAAAGACTGCTTTAAGTCTCGATTTTTCCTCTCCACGACCGAATTTCCCTTGGGATGGTACGGAGAGGAGTATCGCAATGCTACACCCAATCCTCGCATGGCCTCCTTGTAAGCCCGAGAGCTAAACGCAGGGCCCTGGTCAGAATGTAATGTGCCAATTGCGTATGTCCCTATAAAGACTCGCAAATCTTTTATAACAGTTCGAGCGTCAGCCGAGCGTTGGGGCCACACCCATAAGAATCTTGAGCAGGAATCCACTGCAACCATGATATACATGTGAGCCCCATCTCTTTGCAAGGGGCCGCAGTGGTCCAAGTAAACACACGCTAGTGGTTTGTCAGATATTAATAATGGTGTCTGTGCTGGACGTGTTACGGTGGAACCTTTCATCTGCTGGCAGATGTCGCATTTTAAGACATAGTCTTTAGTCTGCTTAGTTAAGCCAGGCCACCAATAACATTGTTTCAGTAAAGAAATAGTCGCCGTAACTCCTGCATGTGCAGAACCTATCCCTTTGTGTGCTGCTAGAATTAAACCTAACCTACGATCCATGTTTGGAATTACTCTATCCCCCACTCCAGGAATCTGAGCAAATGGTATGTTATTGGCATCTAACTTGTAGGAGTACTTAAGTGGAAACCTTTTTGGTACTGCTCCGCTGTTTTTGCAAGAAGCATTCACAGCCACCATAATCTCACCATCTATTCTCGTTTTAGAACGAGTGATTGCAGCTACGGAAGCCGTGCGTACAGCCCCCTTTGCGGCTTCATCAGCCAATGAATTCCCTTCAACGTGAACGCCATCACGCTGATGACTCAGTGTATGTATCACGTGAGCTCTCGGTAGTACGGTTTGCAACTCCACTACCTGTTCCCATAGCATTTTATGCTTAATTGTGCCACCTTTTGCATCTTTGAACCCGTTTTGAATCCAGTGCTGCAAATATTCATTATATGACTGTACACAGTAAAATGAATCGCACACAATGAGTGTGGGAAATTCTCGATCCGTATTTACTAGTGCCAGTATCAAGGCTTTCAACTCTGCCAGTGTGCCGTGCAGTCTACTAGAGATTGCATTTTTGTGCAACTTGGGTGGAACTTTCCATCCCGCAGTCAACTTTTAACGATTGCGCATGCCGCGCTATATTGTTGCTTACTTCCTATGGCCGGTTGAGTTGGTCCGTCAGTGTAAATTATATATTCATACTGATCTAGAGGCATTATTTCATTTGGTAGATGATATTCTTGTTCGTATTGCAGAAATGCTTGTGTCTTTAAATTTGGGTCGTACCTGTATTCCACATCTGTTGCAGTGAGAGAATTAGCACATTGTATCCATCTTGGATGTAAGGCTTTAGCGTTAGGAACGCTTGCCTTTGTCGCAGCCTCTAAGGCTGGAACCGGAGTCACTACTATTATTTGTTTCCCCTGAGCTAGTGCTCTTTCTCTCACTACAGCAGTCTGTAATGCTGTTAGAATCTTTTCTGTAGATGCGAAGTGCATCTCAGCATTTGTGTACAAATGTGATTTGTATGCAATTGGTACTGTTTCACCTTCATTATATGTTAGATAGGTGTACCCAGAATGATCCGCAACTATACTGATCACCAGGTTGTGTACGTTTACGCGTGTCTGTAAGTGTTAGGAAGCTATCATGTCAGCTTGTAAGGAACGAAGTGTATCTGTGTGTTCCTGTGTCCATTTTCTTACTGAAAAATCAGGTTTTATTAAATCGTAGAAAGGTTTTACTCTTTCTGCGTAATCCAAAATGTATGTTCTGCCAAAGTTCAGGAATCCCAGGATTGATTGTAAGTTTTTCAATGATTTTGGAGGTTGGAGCAGCGCGCATTTTTCTAAAAAATTGGCTGCCAAGCTTTTCCCTTCACTTGAAAGCTCATATCCTAAAAACAGGACACTGAGGTGGGCAATTTTTGATTTTTAAAGTTGAATTTGTAGCCCTAAGATGCAAATCCCAAAATTATGGTATTCACTCTGTTCAAGTGCTCCTCTAGGTCATCGTCCGTTAGATAAATATCATCCACATAGGACAATGCCTCTTCATCCAAATTTTGAAGTAATTCAGTTACTCTGGCTGAAAACAACCCCGGGCTGTTCTTATACCCCTGGGGGAGTCGACAAAATTGATGCTGAGACCATAGCGCTGAGAATGTTGTTAGATACCTGCTTTCAGGCGCTATATTTTGGCAGAAAAATCCATTTGAGTTATCTAGCGTTGTTTTGTACTTTTTCCGCAGAATGTTATTCATTAATGCGGCACTGTGTGCATTTTGAACAGCAAATGTCTTAGTGCAAGTGTTTAGATGTCTATAATCTAAAACTAAGCGATATGAATTGTCAGGTTTCATGACCGGAAACAAAGGATTATTCATCGATGAGGTGCAATTTTCGATCACCCCTTGGTATTCAAGTTGATCTAAGATCTCCCTGACCTGTTTTTTAGCTTCTTGCTTTATTGGATACTGCCTCTGTGCAGTCGGAGTATTTTTTAAAGGAATTATGTGGTGGGTTGAATCCTCATCCCATCCAACATGGTTTTTGTATAATGCAGGGGCTTGGGCTACCGCCCACTCCTGCGCATATGTGTGTTTTAGGTGCTTGTGAATATGGTCTGAGAATGCCGGTAAAATTACTGTTTCTCCTTTAGGGCAATCCATGACGAATGCTGGCGGCCAATCTTGTTCAGCTAACAAAATGTCATAGCCAAATGACAGATTTTCCCAAAAGAGACCTCTAACTGTCCTACATTTGTCCCCTTCCATTTGGAGTGTTATTTCATATAACTTATGTGGGACACTTACCCTAGTATCTGGTGTCTCTACCGTGATATAATCATTCAAGTCCGCTGTCACCAGAAATTCCATCAGGTTCTGGCGAGCTATTGTTACTTCTGCTGCGCTGTCTAGCATCGTCAGAGCCCATTCCCCGTTCAGTAGTCGAGTCCTCAGAATTCTGGGCATGTCTGATCTTTAGACCTGCAACCTTCTTCTTTTTGAACTGTGGCTTTTGCTTTGGTTTCTCTTCTTTTTTAGAAGTGTAATCTTGAGCGTGCTGTTTGTCTCTGGACTTTGTATGCTCTTCTTGTCTGTCTGACCATCCTTCCCTCTCGGAGTTTTTCGATGAACCCTGAAAGGAACGAGAGGAACTTGTATCAGTATCCTGATACCTGTCAGGTTTCCTAATATTATCCCTATTCCTAAGGTTATACCTCTTTTCGGAGGGCTCCTGTGGAGGAGATCTACCTCTGGATTGAGATCTGTTTCCTTTAAAGTTTTGTTGTTTTTTATTGTCCCACTTTTTCTTTGTTGAAGCAGGTGTCTGCTTAGAAGTGTCCTTTTCAGGACTGCCCATCAGTTGTGGGTTTAAAGCTTTCCCACCCAAACTGTCTCTGCCTAATTCTGCATATGCAGTTTCAATTATCTTCGGTAGTTCATGTTCTTGTTCTAAAGGACTAAACTCCCTTAGGCGTTGGCATATAGCCACCGAAGCTGCTTCCCCTTTAATATTAGCTAATATTATGGCTGATACCTGGGCATAGTTACCTAGTAACTTTATCCCTAAGTTCAGAGCAGGCTCTGCTCCGTACTCATTTTGTATCTGTCTCAATACATCTGGTACTACTGCTAATGACGGGATACCATGAGTTCTGGTATAAATGGCAGCAAAGACTGTACCCCAAGTGGTACAATCCTCTATTTGTGGTGTTATCCCCATGGGCAAGCAGATTGTTCGCATTCTGTGTTTTTCATACGGGGTAGTATTCGGGAATACTGCCTCTAGCTGTGTTATTTTCTGAGCTACCCAGAATGGCATTTTTTCATGTTTTGTGGGCATTTTACCCATTACCGCATGTAATGTTTGTGGTGTGATTTTAGTTGCTGTACTCTGAGCTTTAGTTCCATTTGTTGCAACTATTGCTGGTTGGACTGTAAGTGTCCTCATGACGAATTGCGTCAAGTTTCTGTAAATTGTTATTAATTCTTTGTGTTGTGTGAGTAAATCGCCTGGTGGCATTGTTTCAATGTCGGGATGTGGTGTGTAGGCCGCTAATATTGGCAATGTTGCCCCTTCTCTTCCGAGCGGGCCGAGTCTCACTCTTCTTTTTATATGGGGTAGGGCGCCTTTAAACCAGTATAAGTGTTCCTGGTATGTGAGCGGAACCTCAATGTCCTCAAACGGACAATATTCCGCTGGTGCATCTCCTTCTGTGTAGGAGTGAAATGTTTTTGTTCTTGCATTTGCTGCTGGGAATGTAACCCATGAATAAAATACCTCTGTTCTATATGCTTCGTGTGCCTCAATCTCGAAAGCTACTATGCCACCCCTGGCTGTTACACCATGCGCAAGTACTGTATTTCTAAGATTTTCTGCAATCGGAATTGCATCTGCATCAATCTCATCGTCTGAGAGGAGCAAACTATGCACAATTCCCTCTGTGTTTTCTACACTTTCAGTCATTTTTTAGAGGAAGAAGTATTTCAAGGAAACTAAGATAAGGTGTTTTTGCACAATTTTAGGAACACTGTGTCCTTCAAGCTTGATTAACCAACAGCCAATAAATAGGATTTTTAGCCTACTCAGCTGTGGTGGAGTTTGTGCCCACCCACTCCAGACGTCTCTGGTGTTTTGTGAGTAGGTGTCTCTGAGAATAGCACAACTGAACTACTCAAATTCTACTGTTAAATAAGTACCCAACCAACGTTGGCGGCGCCATGTCGTGTAGTTCCTATATAACTTATACAGGATCTGCGCGTTTGGATAACATAAAGTGGGGGATTGGTGGCGGACTGATTCCGTGCACCCCCACTGGATACGTTAGCCTGTCTGTATCAGCTAGCTCACAGTGCCACTATAATAGCCTCTTACCAAGGAGAGAATAGATTCTGGCAACCTCAGAACATGACAACCCTGATCCCTCAGAATCGTGGAAACAATATACTACCTTTCGCTCAGTCACTCGTGCTTACTTAGTTTGTCTCAGAGAGTTACACAGAATAAACAGGCTGGGCGTTTTCAATAAGTATTTATTGAACAGTTGTTATTCTAGTGTAGAATAGATGAGCTGCAACAACCATTAGACAGTAGCAGAGATATATGATTAGAAGTACTACGAAAGTAAAGGGATGGTAAAGTTATACCATCTTGCAGAAATCATGAATATATACAAGTACATAAAACACATGATAAAAAGTGCGTACTCCTACAATGCCTCCCTAACTAGATGTACCTAAATGTACCTAGCATCTGTGTAGGTGTTATGCCAAGAATTCCTCTAGGATCTAGTCAACCCCATTACCTGAGAATGAGAGAATATGGGATCCCGTCCTGGTCTCGAGTTGGACACCCCGCGAGGGATGTTAGACCACTGCGAGCTGGAGTGTCTGCATGCAGGAACCTCAGCGTCTCTGGTCAGTGTGTCAGCCAGGAAGTCTCGGTCTCCTCTGTCTTTCTAAGCAAGATGTGATGTATATATACCCATAGGTCTCCCCAGAGGTCCTACCTTGCTGTGTTACTGTGTCGGCCTAAAGGATGATGTCGGGCCTGAACTTTATACAGAGATATTATACAGGAGATGTTAGTCCTGCTGTGCTTCCAAGAAGCCTCATGCATAATGTATGAGATTCGAACTAGGGGGAAACCCGCGTTCTGAATGCAGTGTCGTATCTAGGTAAAAGGTCAGTCCCTAAGAACCGTTATTTATGTAATGTAGGGAAGAATATAGGTGAAAGGTTGCAATGTTACCTGTGCCTATATAGGGTACCTATATGGAATATAACACCCACCCCCAGTCTAATGTCACCATAGCCTTTGCATGGTTAGTGGTAACGCTGTCAGCATTGGTGACTGGGTAAGTTTTCCCAATCTAGTATTGCTCAGGGGAAACCAGTGTATCTCTCACCATAGTGACACTGGCACCTGTATCCCTCAGAGCTTCTATCCTAGTTCCATTAATCCAAGGGTATTGTAAATACTTCTTTAAGTTGGGTGGCCACACAGCTACAGTGGCAAACTCAACTTCCCCTTCTGAAACTAGAACTGCTTCAGTATGCAACCCAATTTGCTCTTGCCACACTGTTGATCCCATCTGGAGACTTGCTGCACCAGGAGTAGCTGTAGTAGGACTAGGGGCCTTCTTGTTTGGGCAAGCAGCATCTCCAGTTAAGTGCCCCAACTTCTTACAGTTGTTACACAAGGCCTTTAAAGGATCAAAGCTCTTTCCCCTGTACCTATTATTGGACTGGGAAGAGTTGTGGGACCCACCCCCCTGTGCAGGGTTTTGGGGCCCTTTTGAAGACTCAGGCTTTTTATCTTGGGGATTCTCACCCCCCTTTCCCCTGGGGAGGTTTTGTAACCCCTTTCTTTTGGTTACCCCCAGTGGTTGTTTTTGTCACCCTTGTCTTGACCCAGGGGTCTGCCTTCTTTCCCAATTCTTGGGGAGAAATTAGACCTAGGTCTACCAAATGCTGATGTAACTTTTCATTAGTGCAATTACTTAAAATATGTTCTTTCATAAACAGATTGTAAAGTCCATTGAAATCATGCACATTGTGTCCAGTTAACCAACCATCTAGTGTTTTAACTGAGTAGTCTACGAAGTCAATCCAGGGTTGGTTTTCAGTTTTGTGAGCCCCCCCTGAATCTAATTCTATATTCCTCAGTTGTGAGTCCAAATCTCTCAATCAGAGTTCTCTTCATGAGGTCATAAGACCCAGCATCTGCCCCAGAAAGGGCCAGGAGTCTGTCTCTGCAGTTACCAGAGAACAGTTCCCAAAGGAGTGCCCCCTAGTGTGACTTCTTAACTTTTCTCATTTTACAAGCCCTCTCAAAAACTGTGAACCATTTTGTGATATCATCACTCTCTTCATATTTAGGGACAATCCCTTTGGGTATTTTAGGATCATAAGATTGCTCTTTATCCTTATTAAGTAAATTGCTGCCACCATTGATGGGTGCTAGGCCCATCTCTGCTCTCTCTCTCTCCAGAGCCATCAACCTGGTCTCTAGATCCAGTCTTTTGACAACCTTACTAAAAGGCTGTCCTCCTCATTGAGGCTGTCCTCAATGTCCTCAGGGGTACCTGACCCACCTGTGTGGGATCTAGGTACTGAGAGGTTGATTCTTGGAGTCAGGGCCACTGGGGCCCTTTTCTCCCTAAGAAATGGGGGGGGGTGATCTACCTGGTCATCCTCACCCTCTTCTTCCTCATCTGTCTGGTCTTCACCAGTTTCAGATGGGTGGTCCTTAGCATACCCAGTCAACAGCTCCTGGAGCTTTTGTTTGGTGGGATGGGACCCCATGGTTATGTTTTTAATTTTGCATAGGGACCTTACCTCCTTGAAAGACAAGTGAAGGTAAGGGGTGAGGTCAAGCTCCTCACCCATGTCCTCTATGACATTGTGGTAATTTTCACTAACAGCTGGGTTCTTGTTTTGAGACATTGTTAAAAAAACTTCTAACCCCTCTAACCCTAGCTACAGTGGCTTTTTATTTTTCTAAAATTCTACAGGGACTTAACCAAGGCCCTAGCAAGACTTTTAGTAATTTTGCAAAAAATGCCAATTTGA
The DNA here is from genome assembly GCA_963921515.1 of Calotriton arnoldi. Classification (NCBI taxonomy): domain Eukaryota; kingdom Metazoa; phylum Chordata; class Amphibia; order Caudata; family Salamandridae; genus Calotriton; species Calotriton arnoldi. The sequence goes on from CAWUFW010010699.1 coordinate 204,434, forward strand.
AAAATCAGAATTCTAAAGACAATTTAAGAGTTCTGTCGTGTGATCAGGTGGTAACCAATAGTCCAACAAATTCAAAGTTTTATATCCCACCGCTGATCCACCAATGTAGGAAGCTGGCTCTGTATATACTATACCAAAGTGAGGTATAGTGTGCACAGAGTCTAGTGGAACCCCAAAGGTAGGCAGAGGTAAAGTTAGATAGCACCTCACTCTCTATTTGTGGTAGTGTGGCCGAGCAGTAAGGCAGTATCAGAGGACAGTGTTAAGCATTTGTTGTACATACTCAGTCAGCAAATGAATTCACACACTCAAAGACTGAACTTCAGACCAATTGTTTTTGTATAAAAATATTCTTTTGGTTATTTTATTTCCTAGAACCAAGCAAGCCTGGCACAGGTAAGTGATAAGTACTTTGCAGTAAATATACAGATCGTAGCACAGTTTGGATTGCAATTGCAAATGTACTTTGATTTGATTACAGTAGTGTTATTGATAATGCAATGCTTTTCAGAATACAGTACATATACTTTAAACGGGCTTTTTAGTTAAGTTACAGGTAAGTTACTTTTGAGATTACTTTTCTTACACAGAGTAGTATACCTGGATACTACTCTGGGACATTTCCTGTAAACAGGTAGGTAAAATCGCTTTTGTTAAACAGTACAATTTTAAAGAATTTCTTTAGGTTTTCAAACTCCACACTTAGAAACTTTTCCAAGAAAAACAGTCAATGTTATTCTATGGAGGAAAATAGTGTTATCGGTTATAAGGTAAGTATTCGGTAGTGGGAGTTGAGGTTCAGGGGTAGATTCAGGGGTCCCCCAGGGTCATGGATGCACTCTCGTTACACCCTCAGCGGCACTAGGCCGGCCGGGTGCAGAGTGCTGAGGCCCAATGTTATCCAATGGGGGATAGGGGGCCTCCGGTTGGTGGCTGCTGAAAAGCAGGCCACTTGGTTGTGGGAGCAAAGCTCCTGGACCTTAGCTCAGGGCAAATGGGGAAAAAAAGTAGCACCAAAGGTGCACCCTCAGCGGCACTAGGGCGACCGGGTGCAGGGTGCTGTTTCGACGTCGGGCGCCCTGTTGTTTGTAATGGGGAACCTCCGGTTTGCAAAGGCACTGCAGGCTTGGGGACGAAGGTCTTCTGGGTGCGACCACCACTTCGAGAGGTAAGTTGGGAAGTTGGGGGTTGGTTAGGCATTGTCGGTTTGGCCACCCAAGGCCGTGGGGCGTCGGGTGCAGTGGTGCCTTTTGGGGTCGGTTCTTCTTACCAGCTCCTGATCGCAGTTGGGGGAACCTTCCGGATTTAGGCTGCAGGCATCGGCTGGAGGTTTGAGGCAGGTCACGGGTCACCGGATCTTGGGTTAGGATCGCCGGGGGGACCTCCTCGTGGTGTTAGCCCACTCGAGCTCGGGCCATGGACGGCGGGTGCAGAGTGGGGCAAATCCGCCATGTCCGGCCGGAACCAGAGGTTGCAGATGAACAAATCCGGTGTTCACAGGAGACACAGTCTTTGTGGTTGAAGGCAGGCAGGTCCTCCGGGGTTTTCGAGGTTGCTGGCTGCAGGACACACTGGGATTTTGCAGGAGCAGGTTTGAGGTGGAGACAGGCCGATAGGGCTGGGGTCAAGTCAGTGGGCGTCTTCCTCTTGTTAGCTTCTGCATGGCTGTTCGGTTCTTCTTCTTCTTCTCTTGTAGTTTCTTCTTGTCTGAGGAAGCAAGGTTCAGGGGTGCCCCTAAATACTATATTTATGGGCGTTACAGGTAGGTAAAAAGGTTGGGACCAATGGGTCCCTTCCCTGGGGTGGGTACACCACCTATTATGCCACCCTCCAGTGGGAGGGGGGCATAAGCCTTTCCCTGGTTGGCTGAGTCCCCCCATCTGCAAGATGGCGGGGACTGAGAGTTGTGCTTCACCTCGCCTCCCCCACCTGAGGGGTGGAGTTGGCAGAGGTGGGCACACCTCTCTTCCTCAATTATTTTTCCCGCAGGTTCTCCCGCCCAAAGTGGGGGTCAGAACCAGTGGGGACCAGTTGCTGAGAGCAACAAGTGGCCTGGGGAAGCTCACAAAGGCGGCAAGCCTTTGAAGCTTCCCCTTCGTGAACAATGCCCATGCTGGGGGAGGAGGCTTGGCACCTCGTCCCAGGATGTGCATTGTTCCAGACCCCAGAGAGCAGCAGGCTCTCAACCCAGGGGTCCAGAATCATGTCTGGTGGTGGCAGCTGAAAACAGCCACCCAGCCTGGACACTAGTGGTAGATTAGTTTTCAGGGGGCATCTCTAAGATGCCCTCTGTGTGCATTTTGCATTAAATCCCACACTGGCATCAGTGTGGGTTTAATGTGCTGAGAAGTTTGATACCAAACTTCTCGGTTTTCAGTGTAGCCATTATGGTGCTGTGGAGTTCGTAATGACAAACTCCCAGCACCATATACTCTTAATGGCAGCACTGCACTTACAATGTCTAAGAATGGACTTATACCAAAGGGAGTCACCGTTCCTGAGGGGAGATGGAGAGGAGGGAAGTAGGGGGTACTCTTGTCATGTGCTACTCTGCTTGTGGGAGGCAGGGTGTCCTCATCTTGATGCCCTCACACACCCCGAAGGATGTCATGCTTCATCATTGGGCTTTTGCTCCTCGTCGGGCCGGCACTGCAATGCCCTACGGGTCTCTTTTTCGGAGATCTTTTGATGAAGCCGTATGGGTGCATGGGTGTAAGTGGCAGTGAAGTCCTAGAAAGTGTATTAAAAAATGGCTGGAGGGAGAGTGATTAATTTTTAATAAAGTGATCCCTCTGTCATTATTAAAACAAAGTGTATGGAGCTGCTTAAGGGGTATTATGTCCCTTGGTAGCTGGGTGATTATATGTCCCTAGTGGGCATATGTTATGATCAACATGTTTCGCACTTCAGTGGTCTCAGGGGGAGATCCAGGGCGCTTCGTCAGGACCGAATAAGAAATTTATATCTACAGTGGCCCGAAAATTTCGGTGCCCCCGGATAAATGAGAGTAGAGAATCTGAAACGGCAAGAGTCAAAAAACAAAGATATAATTTGCCATTAGGGTATTAATACCAATGGAAATTATGCTCAGGTCTGGGTTCTCCATTGGAGGGCCAGGTGCTTGTAGTTCGTAGCGTGATCATTGCTGTTAATGGTCGCGGTATGTATACGTGAGCTAAAAGGTGCTGTGATCTTTCTAAAAATTGTTAAAAAGGAGGTTATAACTAGGTGACAGACAGACAGACGTATAAGATCAATGATTAGTGCTCAGAGAATGGTGTCAGGGTTGTTCTCTGTATCAGTATTTTTATTTTTTATTTGTGAACATACCCTGGTTATATCGAGTAGGCGTGAATCGTATAAATAGAGTCAAAAATTCAAAAGTGAAAAGGTTCTATTATCCAGTAAGCTCGTGAACCTTTTAAATCTAGGTAAGTAATACCGTTAGGCCCTACCATTGATGGCAAACCTCGAGAACTGGTGTTTTGGTAGTAACGTGGCTGGATTCAGAGTGGCACATCGTTTGATCGTAATATGTTTGGGGAACATCGTTAACTCATAACCTGTCAGACGTGCACTGGTGAGGTGCTGTGTCTTTGTCTTATTCAAAAGTGTATCCATAGCATGGGGTGCCATGACTGTAAGATCAGTATCAAGTACGAGTCCAGCCGATTGCCTTATTGAGACAGCCACTGCCGCGACCGCTCTTTGACAGCTCGGGAGGGCTCGTGCGACTGGATCGAGCACAGCAGAGAAGTAAGCACACGGCCGTTGCTTATCTCCAAACTTTTGTGTTAAAACAGAGAGCACGCAACCAGCCATCTCATGGATGTACAACACAAACTGCTTAGCTTAGTCTAGGGTGCCGAGTACTGGAGCCGAACATAGCGCAGTTTTCAATTGCTCAAAAGACTGCTGCCATTCAGGCGTCCAGGGCAGGGGTTCATGCACATCGTTTAGTGTTAGAGCAAGCAGGGGTTTGATTAACAGCGAGTAGCTAGGTATCCACTGCCTGCAATAGGAAATGATACCTATGAAAGAGCGCACATCTTTCTGAGTTTGCGGAATGGGCATTTTAACAATGGTACTGATGCGCTCAGGGGTCAATCTCTTACCCTCCTTCGACAGTAGGTGACCTAAGTAGGTGACCTCCTGTCGACAATACTGAAGTTTGGAAAGGGATACTTTATGGCCATGTTGAGCTAAATGTAACAACAATTTAACTGTACTGTATCTGCAACTTTGCTCTGTATCCGAGGCGATGAGCAAGTCATCGACATACTGAAGCAATACATTACCTGTAGGGAGCGACAAGAATTCCAGCTGACCTTTCAATTCCTGACTATAGATACCCGGACTCTCTGTATAGCCTTAAGGAGCGCGACAGAATCTAAAGCTTCTACCAGCTAGGGTGAACCCCAACAGATATCTGCTGTCAGGATGAATGGGAATGCTGAAGAATGTTTTTTTAAGTCAATGACAGAAAAGAATGTAGCAGAAGAAGGAATCATTGTCAAAAGAGTCGTAATGTCGGGGACCACTGTAAACTGGGGAATCACTATTTTATTAACTTCCAGCAAGTCAATCACAAAGCGATAAACATCTGCATGATCATCAGAGGAACCCGAAGGTGTCCGTTTGAGAATGGGAAGAATAGGGCTACTACAAACATTAGCAGTAGTCTCCTCAACCACTCCTTTCTCAATCAAATCCTGTATAATGTGTAATAAAGCTCGCTCACCTGCCTGCGGTATTTTATACTGAGGGATGCAAGGTAAAATAGCATTGTCTTTAACTCGGATCGAAAGTGGCGGTATCTGTAACAATCCCACATCTGTGTCACCTGTCACCCAAAGGGTGGGCGGTACATCTTTAAACTCCGCAGGAAGAGGTGCATCTTTAGACAGGCACTGTGTAGTGCGCACCACATCCGGACCCATTGTCATGTAAACACCCCCCTGAGAGCAGTAAATCGTGGCATGCAATTTTTTCAACAAGTTCAAACCCATCAAATTTTCTTCACAATTAGACGTCAACAAGAATGGCAAATCCAGTGAAAGGACCAATAGTCAACGCAAGGGGTTTCAAAATGGGGCTCACAACCGGTACACCAGAAAAACCTACTGAAACATTATTATGGCCAGACAGAGCCGCCCTAGGGACCAAGGAACGAGAAATAGAACTGTTATCCACCAAAAACTCCTTAGCCGAACCCTGCACATCCGCACTAACATACGGACCACGTTGATCTAAAGGTATCGGAACTGGTCCCTCACTCTGTCCCTGGCTGTCCTAGCTGTAAGACATCCCTGTCACCTCATCCGTATCATAATCATCATGATAATACTGTCGTCCCCTGGCTCATCAAAATAATTCTGATCAGGCCGGCCCTGCGGGGCTACAACATTCTGAGCCCTGTCCTGGCCACCAGCTCCACAACCCCGTCCACGAGAACCTCGTCCTCTCAGGTCCGCCACCTTCTGCAAAAGCACAGGACACTCGCTACGCCAGTGTCCCTCCTCTTTACAATACGCGCACTGATTCGGCCCTAAAGGCGTGGTATTTGTAGGCATACTAGTGTGTGGAAGCTGTCAGGCCGAACCACCACGTCCTCTACCATTCCTCCTAGAAGCCTGCTGCAACAACACTTTTGTCTTCAAATCCTTGTGCTTCTTCTCCGTCCTCTCCTTATCCTCATTTTCCCTGTGTTCATAATACTGCGCCATATTCAAAATAACAGAAGGGGATGATGTAGACCAGGTGCTCTCGGAAGCCTGTTATCGGGTCGCAATCTCAAGAAGCAAATTGGAAACAAATCTTTTAACAAACAATCGAACGCCACCTTTGATCGACAAATCCTGTCCACTATAGTCTAGAAACACACCTTCAAACCGAGTGAAAAAATCAGACACACTCTCATCCTTCTTTTGACGGCAAGCTGATAACTTGTCCCAATCAACTTTTCCCAGAGGGATAAGAGAATGCATATATGTAATGATACGGCCGGGTAAAGCAAGTATCTCTGGTCTAGGCTTATCACCTGGCTTCCGATCCTGATCCCATACTTTAATTTGATCCCAAGTACCACCCAATTCCGCAGCATGATCCTGCGTGTGTGCTTGTCTCCAAATATCAACCGGAACTAGTAAGCCAAAGAACATTTCAATATCAGCAAGTGTCATCCCTGTAGAAGAGGCAGCTTCAGTCAGTTCTTTATAATAAGTAGTCGGATTCTTCTTAGGATCAGGCAACTGAGTCTTAAGAGACAAGACTTTACTCCTTTTCCACGGAGTATAAACCCATTGTTCTTGGAAACGGGCCGCTGCCCCTGGTCTAGTAACAACATTATGCTGATCCCTTAGCTGTGGTATTTCGGGATGATAGATAGAATGAACCTCCCGCATCGGAAACTGAGATATCGGGGTGGGACTCCTCCAAGGCAGTCTACCCCGATAAGCAACCAACATCGCAACATTACCAAAAACTTGACCAGGCACCATATCCTTAATATCATATAGAATCTGCGGTGCTGCATCGTTGAAACACTGCTCCCAAAGACCGATCAAAGTAGCCGACATATGCTTAAGGGCATGCTGTTGTACAAAAGGCTCATAATCTTTCATCACACTCCACACATCTTCCACACCATAAATGGGATTCCGAGTCCACTGGGCAGCCTGATTAGCTACTGCCCTTTTCTCCTCATCTCCCACATCAGATCGGACTATCGTCCGCCGCATATGTTCCTTAAATTTCGTCTAGTCTCTATCCTCAAATCCACATACTGGTGTCCCACTACTCTGTGATGTCGGGGAATGAAAGAACACAGTGGGAGTGATCACAGAGGTAGTAGGCACTAACGTCGCTGCTGGCTGTGTGTTGGGTGTGAGAGCCGGTGAAAGAGACTCTGAAGCAATAGGTGTTGCAGGAGTACTAACAGTCATAGTTGCCACAGACGACGAGGACAAAGAAAGGACAGGAGATGCTGTGGACAAGGCAGTCCGATCAACAGGAACAGAAGCAGAAACAGCAGAGACAGAAGAACCGGGTAGCTGGGCCTGTGAGGGAAGAGCGAGATATGTCCTCCGCGGGGCATATGGGGGTGGGGGTTGAGTATCTAACAATTGTTCCACGAACGTATCATTTTCTTCTTGAGTCACATAAGATTTATCAATGTTCAATAAAAACCTCCTATCTTCGCGTTTAATTCCTATCTCTTGTTTCTCTCTATCATGTGCTACAGCCTTCTGAGTCAATGTTTGCATTCTCCCCTTCTGGGCCTCTTTCTCTGCTTTCATTCGCCTCTGTTTAGCCTCCTTTTGCCACGTTCGAAGAGAATCAAACATAGACTGTCTACTTCTTTTCGCAAACAACTTCTGTAAAAAACCCAACTTTTTGTTCATCAAAAGTGCCAGTCAATGGCCACTGCAACTCGGCATTGTCCCTCGTATATTTGTGCCATAGCGTACTAAACATAATAGGGCCAAGGCCATGCTTCACATACATATCAAAGTTCAGAGTGCCTTCTGGAGGCGCTGGCTGACTTTCTTCCAATCGAGCATCTGCAGAGCAACAACGACAACAAGAAACCAAAAACCTACTAAATCCAGGCATTTTCAAAAGTGGGCCGAATTCGTTATGTTGCCTGGCAAAGTGTTCACAAACACCTTGTACCAAAATAGGTCCTCAGACCACGCCAAATACAAACCAAAATGGTACCATATCCACAAAGAACCAAAACAAACTCACCTGGTGCATACAGGTCAAACGAATTTATTCTCCACTGCCGACTCTTCGGACCAAACGGTCAGATCCAAGGGTTTCACCGTTCAGGACCCCAGTCGGGATGACCGCTGGGCGAGGCACCGTCTGGCGGGACAGAAGAGGCAGCTGTGAGTTCAGGAACACTCTCAAGCAGGGATCCCTGGTCCGTCCGTCCAACCCGACGGTGGCCTCGACCTCCCCACCTGTCCTCAATAGGGGATGGGCCACTCGCCCGATGGGGTCCCTGTTCGGGCGCCAACTGGAGGAAGTGACCCGATTAGGGCCACCCGGGTCACTCGCGACCACCTCTCAGCCTTCCATACAAATGAAGAGTCAGTCAGACAGTAGAGAATACAAACCACGTATTTTATTCAGGTACACTCGAGCGGAGCCCAATCTGCCCAGTCTCTAAGGATTGCTGCAGAGGGACTGACATCAGAAAACATGGAGATACATTATGTACGATTCAGAACCAATGAAGGCACGCCCAGACTGGAAATTTCCAGATGGAGGCAGCTACACAAAGGAGGTACAGAAGGATAAGTTTCGATCCTGGGACCGGGCACACACTATCTCTATGCCAACGTCGTTCTGCCTGCGCCCATCGCTGGACTAGTGGGAGCAGGCCTCTATCTAGTGGGAAAGGTATGCGCTAATAAGAAAAGTGTATTCATTAGTACAGCAAGGCCCAACCTTGGAGAAAAGGAAAATTACCAAAGCTGCTTCTCGCAGGGGCAGAGAGAGAGATTAGTTTCGCTCATGGATCAAAATGGCGGCCAAACATAAAATGGTGCCGCGAATGCTAACTTATGCAGGACAGTATATAAACAACACAGCTAAGACATTTTTATTCTAACAGGTGGAGGGGTGGCTAGAGTGAGTATGAGTGTGCTCCTATCCTTTTAGGGGAAATAGAGGGAGCTAAGAGCCTGGGTTTCTGTTGTTCACTATCTCCGCAGCAATCTGTGGCAGGGCTCTAATATATAGACCCCTTGGCCATGAAGGCCCTTTTCTGAGATCTCTAAATAATATCCTGGCCCCATGGTACCTGAAATATGCACTCCTTTTGATGTTAGGAGACTTCAACCTCTATCTGGACAAACCTTTAGATCCAGAGGTGACCTCCTTTACAGACATCTTGCCATCCCTTGGTTGTACACAACAGGTGTTTAAACCTACCCACCAGGCCGGACATATTCTATTTCAAAGTTTTTCCAATATTAAGACTGTGACGTTTGAACCTTTACCATTAGTATGGTCGGGTCATTATTTGAGCAGTTGCAACTGAACAAAATCTAATCTTAATCAGATCCCTTTAGAAGAAACAAGAACTATGGCTAAAGTCTTTCAGAAGGTTTTGCCGGCAGATCTCTGCAGTGCTCTGGAAGCAGACCCTTCCTCTCTGTCTGGAGATCCTGAAATAGATGCTGAGCGCACTGAGACTACATTCTCAATAATATCAATGACCTAGCCCCTTTTTCTGAATTACAATCCCTCAGAACTAAACAATCGGCCCCAGGGTTTAATGAAAACATGCAGACCCGTAAAAAACATTGTAAACGCCTTGAAAGAAAATGGCGGAAAAATTATAACATGTCGGACAAAGACATCTACAGAATAGCACTAAAAGATTACTATTACTAGGTATTGCTAGTAAAAAAATCATTCTTGGAGAAGAAAATTGAACAATCAGACAAAAATCAAAAGAAATTTTCAATATTGTGAAAACATTCTTGAATCCAGAGGTGGTAAATAAATGTCAACCTTCTTCCGTCGAATGGTGTAAACAGTTAGCAGAGTATGTACGTGATAAAATAACTACAATCTAAGCAAGTTTGTTAAATGCTACTCAGACAGCAAAAAGTTTCAGCGAGGTGTCTGGTTCTAGTAGAAGTACTTTTGAGTCACCCCTTCTACCTATCCTCCCTTATAGTTCTATGGATGAATCCTTAATGGCCATTAAGGGTCTTAAGTCAGGGTCCCCGACTGATCCATGCCTGCCCAGTCTACTTGCTAAAGGGGCTCAGGCTCTCAATCCTTTGGTAAACAGAGTCCTGAATGAGTCACTGTTGTCCGGAATGGTGCCCACCAGATAGAAACATGCTAAAGTTTTACACTTACTTAAAAAATCAATGGCTGACCCCAAAGTTCAAGCCAATTACAGGCCAATTTCCCTTCTTCCAGCATTTTCAAAAATCTTAGAAAAGCATGTAAACTTACACATCTCGGGTTACCTTAAAAATAACAATCTCCTTCATCCTAGTCAGTCGGGCTTCAGAGCCAACTGTAGCACACAAACAGCTCTGTTAGAAGTACTCGACCAATTCAAAGGCATGCTAGATAATGGGGCCAAGGCCTTCTTGATCTTGTTAGATCTATTGCAGCCTTTGATACAGCCCCCCACGAAAGATTGTTGGCTCGCCTTCAGGTAATTGGGATTGAAGGCCTAGCCCTGAAGTGGCTGACCTCCTTTCTGAACAACAGAAGTCAAGAAGTGTGGGTTCCCTCGTGTTCATCCCCAATTCGTGAATTGGCTGTGGGAATCTCTCAAGGGATGGCATTGAGTCCCACTTTGTTCAATGCCTACCTTATGCCTCTATCTTATCTGGCGGAGGCTCAGGGGGTGAAAATAATATCATATGCGGATAGCACTCAGTTGCTTTTTACCTGAGCAAAAGGGGAAGAATTTGATGGAAGGGATATAAAGTCCAGTCTCTCTAATGTGCTCAACTGGTTATCCACTAACCAACTAAAATGCAATCCCGACAAAACAGAGATTGTGTTTTTTGGTGACTCCTCATCCGAGGTTTGGAGGACTTGGTGGGCTTAAACCCCCCAGGTACACAACAAAACTCGATAAAAAACCTGGGAATCAAAATTGACAGTTCCCTGTCCTTCCAACCTCAAATTCTGGCACTGGTGGGTTCTTGTTTTGGGATATTACACCCTTTGAAATAATGTTTTCCTTTTCTATCAGTAGAAACCATGAAAACTGTGGTCCAGCCCTGATCACCTACAGGCTTGACTATGGAAATGCTCTCTACCTAGGCCTTCCAGGATATCTTTTAAGTCATTTACAAGTGGTTTAGAATACAGCAGCCAGAAAAATTCTTAATCTTGCTCCAAGAACGCATATGGCGCCACATTTGAGGGCACTTCATTGGCTCCCCATCAAAAAGAGGATTCTTTTTAGGACACTGGTTCTGGCTCATAAAGACCTCAATGAGAGGGGAGCTGTGTACCTGAGGAGGAGGATATGTGCGTATGCCCCACCCCCCAGAGTTCTGAGATCTACACACAGCTATTTAGCCAGTATTCCTAAAATTCACTCTACCAGAACTGTTGGAAGATCTTTCTCTTTGCTTGATTCCAAGGCATGGAATAAACTCCCTAGGGAACTCCGCACCATCTCAGAGCTTTATGTTTTCATGAAGAAGCTAAAAACCTGGATTTTCCAACAAACTGAATAAGTTGATCACTTTTCTGCTGGCAGGATTTTCTATTTTCAGTGCAGGGACACTGTTTGGAGTATGCACGCGCTCTATAAATGCCTTTTCATTCATTTCAAAATCGTACCTCACCAGTGCACAGAAGTGGATCCTGTTCTCATTAGCCTTCACACCAAACTGAACCTGGGCAATGCACCTCGAAAATCATGCTCCGTAGGAAAAAGCATGGTGGAACTAAGTAGTCTCACTAACAACTACGTAATGTGACGATCCCTGCCTCAAAGCATGCTTTTATTGCAAACTTAAACCAAGATACCCTGTCCTGTGACATGCAACACAAGCCTCTGCTATGTTCATCTTAGTGCCTAGAAAGACTAGAAGAGTTGAAGGTCTTCTCTTCTAAAAAAACAAATCCATATTTCCCATGAACCTAGTGAAGGAATTCAAGGACTGGTTGCATTGGTTAAAAGAACGTGGAACCAGAAATAGGAAGTCATGCAGGTAGCCTATGACCACTCTAGAACAGTGCTGAACAGCTCACAGTATGCGCTGGACACGGAGCAACCAATGACCATCTATTTGTTAAAGAAAGAAAGAACCCAGTAAAATGAAGGACCTGAGCATGGTTACAAACATGACTAAAGTAATGTAACACACCAAGAAAACATATTATGGAGCCGACAGGTTGTGTATCCTTCTACATTTCTCAGACTCTTATTTTTGGATAGAACCCAGCATGGAATAAACACATGATTTTAAGAGAATAACTGGGAAGGGGCCTACACCTCTTCTTAAACCCAGCCCCTCTTCAAAATTCTTGCTACCATTTTACCAGCAATGACTGCTGAGTCTTATAGTCCACATCCCAATGTATCCCAAGAGCAGGGATGTTAAAACTGTCCTGGAAACCAAAATATAGCTGTTGGACAGCAGCTCCATTCAGGTCAATATTTAGCCAAATATTCAAGTAGCCCTGGTCACCCTTACGTATGGCATCCTTTCGCTTTAGATTTCTTAAAATTCTCAATTTCTGAATGCGTGGATACCCACAGAATGAGCACTTGTGTTTAAGTTGACAGGTACCAGCAGGGTGAGGTCAATACTTCTTGTTGATGCCCATCAGGCTGCATTTTTGTGCCCAAACTAAGGAGCCTCAAAAAACTGGTTTAGCTTGGACTCCGCCTCTACGCATCATGAATTCGATCTGTCTGGCTCCAAAACATGCTGGGGTTGGCACCTTTATTCCAGCTGAAACTCCTTTCATAATCTTTCAAAGCAGTCCCACCAAATTCGTCATGCACGATGATTATCTCATTAAGGTATACTGTTAACTGAGGCTCCAACTCCAAGGAAAGTTTGCAAAAGCACGAACTCCTATATAGTGAAACCTTCTTTAATCAAATTCAACAAGGAATCCTGGATGTTTGGACTGCAATATTTTTGGGAGACCTCTTTAAAGTCTTCCCTGGTCTCTTCTGTGGATTTGTCATAAATCAAATAAAAAATCCAACAAAAATACTGCTCATCTATTCTGAGTAACAAAATCTAGCCCACATGCATTAAAACTGGGGAGAATTGAACACTTCATAGAACTTTATTCTTCAATGACTTCTTCTTGAATTCTGCAAGAAGCTGAAGACTTGGATTTTCAATTAACCAACCTACCATAGCCAGGGCTGGGCACGCACACCTGCTCAGCGCCAGGATACTCACACGGTTGATAGTACGCTTTACAGATACACATAAAAGCATAGCAATGTAAAATGTAAAAGACAAAATCACCACTGTTTTCTGCACCGGATGATGAGAAGTCAAAGAAAACTATATCTACAGTACTGTTTGATAAGCAATAGGAAATAAACCACAATATAAACTTTGTTAATCAAACAACATAAACAGAGCTTGATGGGAAAGAAAGGCTAAGCTTCTTTAAAGAGTGACCACAGCCTGAAGCTTTCTGGGGGCAGTGATAGGCACGGAAAGAGGCCAGCTCTTAGTGCCAGGTCTTGTCCCCTGTGTTACCCGCTGTCCTCAAATGGCTGCCACAAAATTGGTATCACTTCTAGCTGTAATCCAGAAGTAATTCGCTAGACCAACATCCAGTGACTTTGGGTAGTATGGGATTCTGCCCCACTCCCAGGCTGCTGATGCTGCTCCTTAGCGGGGGGGGGGTGCAGTGATAGTGTTCACAGATGGGACCCACATATACACAAGTGGGTCCCAGCTCCCCAAATAAGCTTGCTTCATCCATAAACTAATCATATGTCTTTCAATTAACACACCATTTCCAAGAGGCACACCTACATTTTAGGCCTCTTTCATTTTCATATCTCCATAAGCCATGTTAAACAAACAGAGGTCGTGAGATCTGGTAGAGTGTAAGCAGATGTACCAGTGTGCCCTGGCAGAGAATGAGCAGGTGTAACAGTGTGGCCTGGTAAAAATATAGCCGAAGTAACAGATTTTTCTGAGGAAAAGTTACAGAAGTAACAAGAGTGGTCTAGCAATGGGCAGCAGAGGTTGCAATGTGTCATATTAAATAGAGAGCAGAGAAAAGGTGTGGTTTGGTAAAGACAATAGCGCTAACAAGATAGACGTGTAACCTGGTGGAAGCCCTTGACTGTCCACACTACATGTAAGCAGATGTTGATTATGCCCTATCTCCCAGTTTGATCCTTCCTGCCCACTGATTCAGAATCTTCCGGGAGCATGGTGGGGAACCACATGGAAGCATCTTAGTTCATGTCTTGATTCTTTATACACCTTCTAGCTTTGAAGCTTCCCGGTTTAACCTGTTGTAGTTTCTGAATTTGAGATCTGGTAAAGGGATAATTAGTGATATTGTTTAATGACATTATATATCACTTTTGTAAACTGAAAACAGTAAACTACAATAAAGTTTTTATTCAAACGCTACTTTACTCTGTATCTGTTTTATAGATGCATTTTACGTAAACACTGGCTCTTATTTCCCCTCCTCAGTTCGCAGTCTATACCAAGGGTGTGCAGTTTTTATTAAGTGAGTAAGATTCTTGTGTATATTCCAATCACTGACCTAATTGTTGACAAATACATAGATGTGATGATTAAGGAGTTTGTTCCCCTCACTAACTCTTATATCAGCTATAGTATGGATCTAATTGGTCTCATAGAAGATATGGAGTTTGACCCCAATTTGTACATCTTCATGGGATTAGATAAAGAATCTCAATATACAAATATTCCACAACAAGAAGGCATTGAAAAAATCCAGTAAATATTGGAAACAAGGTCATGCCCCACACAAGTTTCAACTGACTTTATTATTGAACTTCTTGGAATCATGCTCATTGTTGTAATGAAAATGTTTTTGCTAGTTTTGCTTGTGTATCATTCTACGTAAGTTAGCATTCGCGGCAACATTTTATGTTTGGCTGCCATTTTGAGTCATGCCCGAAACTGCTCTTTGTCTCCACGAGAGTACGGGTTGTGGAAAAGTTTAATTTCTCCAGGGTTGGGTCTTGCTCTGCTAATGAATGCACTGTTCCTATTAGCGGATACCTTTCCCACAAGATAGAGGCCTTCTCCCACTAGTCTAGTGGCGGACACGAGCAGAGTGACCTTGGATTGAAGATAGTGTGTGCCCGGCCCCAGAATCAAAACCTATCCTTCTGTACTTCTTTGTTCAGCTGTATCTGCTCGGAAAATTCCGTTCTGGGCGTGCCTTCATTGGTTCTGAATTGTACATGATGTATCTCCATGTTTGCTGATGTCAGTCCCTCTCTGCAGCACTCCTAGAGACTGGCCAGACCGGACTCCGCTCGAGCGTATCTGAATAAACATATATTGGTTTGTATTCTCTACTGTCTGACCGACTCTTCATTTGGTATGGCAGGGCCAGGTAACCTCAGCAATAGTTGGGGGGGTGGAGGGAGGGCTGGAATGGGAAGGGAAATGGTGAGGGGGGGATTGTGGAGTTAGAGGGGGGATGGCAACACATTGTGAGATATCTCGATTTTCCATTTTTTTCCTTTTCGCCATTTTTCTCGCATCTTAGATGAGTAAACTCCGTATAGCTACAATCAATATCTGTGGCCTAAATGACCCCAAAAAGAGACGGAATACTGCAGTTGGTCTACGCTTATTGAAGGCTGACATAATTTGTATGCAGGAGACTCACATCGAAAGGTGTCAGCTGCATTTACTCAAAACACTTGGATATACTCTGGTGGGGGAACAACACAAAGCTCACGAACACGCGGGGTCGCGATCCTGACAGCTAATAGTACTATACAATTTAGGCGCACTTCAGTCAATCAGCTAGGGAGATGGGTAATTACGGAATGTTGCAAGGATAACGGGGACCTGCTCACCATCTTCTCGATCTATGGCAGCACCCTAGATGACCCAGCAGTTTTTCATCATATAAATAATGAATTAGCCACCTGGCCACTCCCTATAATAGTTTGTGGGGACTTCAACATCAACGTACCCGCAGATAAAAAACTAAACGCAGAAACTGACTGGGTATGTAATGGCAGGAAACCTAAGGTGTTCCGGGCGCTAAGGACATTATGTCAGGAGCACGCCCTCAGATCTTTGGAACTGGCAGTATCCTTCTGACCCCGGCTTTACTTACTTCTCTTATCCCCACAATAAACATGCCAGATTAGATTATATATTAGTATCGCACTCTCTTCTTCACGACTGCTCTATTGAAAAAGCGCCTCGCATTCTCGCTGATCACAACCCACTAACGGTAGAGCTAAAGGGGAAACCGCCAAAGGGTGGGAGAAGTGCCACATGGAGCTTTGAACGAGCTCTACTTCTCAACGAAGACTACTGTCATCATAAGAGATGGTGGATCCCTCAATTTCTTGGTGAGAACTCGGGGAGTACAGAAATCGAAATTGTTTGGGATGCGCTAAAAGCTGGAATATGGGGGGAAACTCTCGGATTTTCCCTGTCACTGAATAAAAAAAAACGCTCTTTGACAAATGACACACTAGCTAGATTAGCCATAGCTGAAGAGGAACTGATTTCCGCGTTTCAAACCGGGGGTGACCCTGCTGAAGCACAGGTTAAGGTAGCAGTCGCAAAATCAGCGGTTATGGAGATTATAGCAAATACAGCTGCTGATAAACTTACAGCATGGCGGGAGGAAGTATACGAGTGTAGCGAGCAGGTAGGGCATCACCTGGCAATCAGAGCAAGACAAAAACTCACCCGGAATACAATACAAGAAATAAAAGACCCCGAGCGAGGGATGATCACAGACCCAGATGGAATTCGAGATGTGTTTCACACATACTATCAGACATTATATTGTGAAGACTCATCTGGGAGCCCGGGAGACATTCTGGCATATCTTAACCCGATCCCTTCGGAACAATTCTCTCAGGAAGACCGGCTATGGCTGGATGAACTTCCGCAATGGATCGAGATATTATTGTTCATCAACAGCCTCCCTAACGGCAAGGCCACTGGGTTAGATAGTATACCTCTCGAATTCTATCAAAATTTTTCGCCACAGCTCAAATACTGCATGACTCAGCTATTCATACAAGTATTCAAGGGTGGCAGACCACCTGAATCCTGGTCGCAGGCCAAAATTGTAGTCTTTCTTAAAAAAAAACCAAAAAAACATCCGAACCCAATTCATACCGCCATATAACCTTAATCAACAGCGATAGCAAGATTTACTCTAAAATCCTTGCCACTCGCATGGCCTCTGTTATCCATAAGGTTATCTCTATCAGGCAACATGGGTTCATACCAGGGCGGGGGACGACGGACCATATAAGACGGGCTATCTCACTCTTTGATGCTGCAATATCTCCTTTGACCCAATGGCAATCATTTTGTTAGATGCAGAAAAGGCCTTCGACAGGGTCTCCTGGCTTTTTCTATGGGAGACCTTGGCGAGGGTCAGAATGGGAAAAGGACTTCTGCAAGCTTTTAAAATACTGTATTTTCACCCTACTGCACACCTCTTTGTCAACGGTGCACTGACGGATACTTGTAAAATAATGAGAGGTACCCGCCAGGGATGCCCAAGCTCGCCGCTCTTATTTGCAATTTACATCAACACTTTTTTACGCCAATTTGAAACCAATGAAATTATTAGGCCCATTGTCACCCAAGGCTGGGAAACCAAAGTTCTGGCGTATGCTGACGATATCGCCCTTGTGACTCCCGACTCCGAAACTGCTATGGTCGAAATTGAGGCAGAAGCGGCGAGATATGGGACACTCTCCGGGTACTCCCTTTATCGCACCAAAACGCAAATCGTTGGTATTGAGAACTTAACAATCAATGACACTTGCGCAGTCAAACATGCAACATATCTTGGCATTGACATCTCTGCTAACATCGATAAAATTGTTAAGGATAACATAGACCCATTAGTTGCTAAAACTAAACCAGACCTGATGAGAATGCATAACCTACATCTGTCTATTATCAGCAGATGTAACATCATCAAAATGCTATTTTTTCCTAAATTTTTATATCTTATACATGCAATCCCACTTGAATTCTCCACGGATTGTCTAAAAAAAATTGAAGATTTATTTTCCCGCTTTATCTGGGCATATGCCAAGCCAAGAAGAGCATACAAATATCTGTCTTTACCTAGGGAGAGGGGAGGTTTGGTTCTTCCTAATATAAGACTCTATTATTGGGCTACAACACTACTATATAAATTAGTCGTAATACAAGAGAAGCCAAAAGATACTACAACTGAGGAAGTGCCAACTCCCCTCGAACTCATAATGGGTGTGGAAGCGTGGGGCTGGGCTTGGCGATTTTTAAGCGACAGCCACTATAAGAAAGTCCGCTTCAAAACCCTGCAAGGGTGGCATAAAATCTGGAAATTAGTACGTAAATTGATTGGTTCGGGCCGGTACAATCACTATACACCACTTTGCAATAATCCCAATTTACCCGAGATTTTTAAAGGCCCAATCATCCAAAAATGGTGCGACGCCGGGCTGACCAAGCTGGGAGCTTTTTTTCTCTCATCTGGTCTGGCTTCCTTTGATAATCTTAAAGAACGGTATGCGCTAGATCGGAGAGATTTTTATAAATACCTCCAAATTAGAGATTTTTTAAATAAGAAAGGTGGAGGGGCCAATCGGCTTCGCTAGTAACGATTTAATCGACAACTTGAGAAGGAACACAGATCTATCTATTCGTGTAGTTTACAATTTTTTTAACTCACTAATGACAGATGATATGGGTGCTCGGGTGGTAAAGTGGGGAGTGGAAACTGGGGCCTCTGAAAACCTATTTTTTCACTCTGTCAAACTAGCACAGAACACCTTGATTCGGGCCCGACTCCAGGCCCAATACTGCAAAACTTGCTTCTCGCTGTACTACACACCTAAAAGGATTGCGAAATGGGGGACGGGGAGAGGAACCTTCTGCCCTCGGTGTGCATTATTCCAGGCAGATTTGATGCATATCTTTTCCTCTTGCGATGCCCTCCGTAAACTTAAGCAAGACATTACCAATTTTTTTAAGGTATCCCTAGGCGTCGACTGTGTCCTCTCTCCAACCTTGATAGGACTCGGGGTAGCCCAGAATACTCAGGGGAAGTTTGGAGAAGAATTGGTGTTTATTGGCATGGCGATACTCCGGTTATGTCTCGCATCCGCATGGCTGGATCCTAACCCTCCTTCGTTTCAGCAACGGCTATCTAGTTTTTTAGCAAATTATAATCCCGAAAAAGCTATATATGCAAGAAGGGGACTACGCTCTCGAAAAAAGGGTCTAAAAATCTGGGCACCTCTGACTAGATGGATTGAGGAAAATGGGTAAATCATTAAAAGGGAAACAAGACAGAATCCAAACTAAGGAAAACAGGTCGTTCCATGCCAACCTCGGGGGTGGGCTGGGTGGGTGCTGGGTGGGCAGGGGGGCGGCCCTGCCCAATCAGGTAGGGCCCAAGGGGAGAAAAATATGTAAAGAGTAATGCATAACTTTGATTTTCTTTGCTCTTTTTCTTTCTCTACTTCCCTCTGACTGTGAATTATAACTGTTTTGTATATTGACGTCCAACATGCATTAATAAAAATAAAAAATAAAAATGGTATGGAAGGCTGAGAGGTGGTCGGGAGTGACCCGGATGACCCTAAACGGGCCACTTCCTTCAGTTGGCACCCGAACAGGGACTCCATCGGGTGACCCATGCCCTCCCGCGGATTGGTGGGGAGGTCGGGGCCATCGTCGGGTCAGACGGACGGATCAGGGATCCCTGTACGAGGAGCATTGTTTGCTTGCAGCTGCCCCTTCTGTCCCGCCGGATGGTGCCTCGCCCAGTGGTCATCCCGGCTGGGGTCCTGAACGGCGAAACCCTTGGATCTGACCGTTTGGTCCAAAGAGTCGGCAGTGGAGAATAAATACGTTCGACCTGCATCTATCAGGTGAGTTTATTTTGGTTCTTTGTGGATATGGTACCATTTTGGTTTGCATTTGGTACGGTCTGAGGACCGATTTTGCGTAAAAGTGTTTGCAAATACTTTGCCAAGCATAAGGAGTGAACTTGTTTTCTTTTGAGAATGCCTGGAACAAGTAAGCTGGTTTTGTTGTGCTGTTGTTGTTGTTCTGCTGATGCTCGATTGGAGGAAAGTCAGCCAGCACCTCCAGAAAGCACTCCAAATTTTGATATGTATGTGAAGCATGGCCTTGGCCCTATTATGTTTAGGACGCTATGGCACAAATATACGAGGGACAATGCCGAGCTACAGTGGCCATTGACAGGTACTTTCAATGAACAAAAAATTGTTTTTTTACAGTAAAAGTTGTTTGCGAAAAGAAGTAGGCAGTCTATGTTTGATTCTCTTTGAAAGTGGCAAAAGGAAGCTAAACAGAGGTGAATGAAAGCAGAGAAAGAGGCCCGGAAGGGGAGAATGCAAACATTGATTCAGAAAGCTGTAGCACATGAATGAGAGAAACAGGAGATAGGGATAGAACGTGAAGATAGAAGGTTTCAATTGAATATTGATAAATGTTATGTGGCCCAAGAAGACAAAGAGTTATTAGATACTCGACCCCCACCTCCATATTCCCTGCAGAGGATATACCCCGCTATTCCCTCACAGTCCCAGCCGCCCGCTCCTTCTGTCACTGTTGTTTCTGCTCTTGCTACTGTTGATCAGACTGTTTGGCCACGGCACCTCCTGTCTTTTCTTTGTCCTCGCCGTCTGCGGCAACCGTGACTGTTAGTACCCTTGCCACACCTATTGCTTCAGCGTCCCTTTCGCCGGCTCTTACACCTGAGATGCAGCCAGCAGCGACGTGAGTGCCTGTTACTTCTGTTGCCACTCCCACTGTGTTTTGTCATCCCCGACATTACTGAGTAGCGGGACACCAGCATGTGGATTTGAGGATAGAGACTGGACGAAATTTAAGGAACGTTTGGGACGGACGTTAGTCCGATCTGATGTGGGAGATGAGGAGAAAAGGGTAGCAGCTAATCAGGCTGCCCAGTGGGCTCGGAATCCCATTTACAGTGTGGAAGATGTGTGGAGTGTGATGAAAGATTATGAGCCCTTTGTACAACAGCATGCCCTTAAGCATATGTCTGCTACTCTGCTTGGTCTTTGAAAGCAGTGTTTCAAAGATGGAGCACCACGGATTTTATATGATATTAAAGATCATGTATATGTCACTAATATGGAGCCTGGCCAAGTGTTTGGCAATGTGGCGACCTTGGTTGCTTATCGGGGTAGGCTACTTGAGGAGAGTCCCACCCCAGTATCTCAGTTTTCCGATGCTGGCGGTTCATCCTATATATCACCCTGAAATACCAGAGCTAAGGGATCAGCACGATATTGTTATTAGACAAGGTGTAGCGGCCCGTTTCCAAAAACAGTGGGGTCTATACTCCATGGAAAAGGAGTGAAGTGTTGTCTCTTAAGACTCAGTTACCTGATCCCAGAAAAAATTCTACTGCCTATTATAAAGAATTGACTGAAGCTGCCTCTTCTACAGTAATGACGCTTGCTGACATTGAAATGTTTTTTGGTTTACTGGTTTCGGTTGATATTTGGAGACAGGTATAGACCCAGGATCATGTTGCGGAATTGAGTGGTACCTGGGATCAAATTAAAGTATGGGATCAGGAGAGGAAGCCCGGTGAGAAGCCTAAAGCAGAGATACTTGCTTTGCCAGGTCGCATTATCACGTATATGCATTCTCTTATTCCACCGAGAAAAGTTGATTGGGACAAGTTATCGGCTTGTCGTCAAAAGAAAGATGAGAGTGTGTCTGATTTTTTCACTCGGATTGAAGATGTGTTTCTGGATTATAGTGGACAGGATTTGTCGATTGAGGGAGGTGTTTGGTTGTTTGTCAATAGATTTGTTTCTAATTTGCTTCCTGAAATAGTGGCTCGATTGCAGGCTTCCGAGAGCACTTGCTCCACCTCTTCCCCTTCTGTTATTTTGAACATGGCGCAGTATTATGAACAAAGGGAAAATGAGGATAAGGAGAGGATGGAGAAGAAGCATAAGGATTTGAAGACAAAGGTGTTGGTGCAGCAGGCTTCTAGAGGAAATGGTAGAGGACATGGTGGTTTGGCCCGACAGCTTCCTCGCAGTAGCAGGCAGCCTAATACTACGCCTTTAGGGCCGAACCAGTGTGTGTATTGTAAGGAGGAGGGACACTGGAGTAGAGATGTCCTGTGTTGTTGCAGAAAGTAGCGGCCCCCAGAGGATGAGGTTCTCGTGGACGGGGTCGTGAAACTGGAGGATCGGACAGGGTTCAGAATGCTGCAGCCTTGCAGGGTCGGTCTGATAATAATTACTTTGATGACCCTCGGGGTGGACAGTATTATCATGATGACTATGACACAGATGAGGTGACAGAAATGTCTTACAGTTAGGACAGCCAGGGACAGAGTGAGGGACCAGTTCCGATACCTGTAGATCAACGCGGTCCTTATGTTACTGCGAACTTGCATGGCTCGGCTAAGGAATTTTTGGTAGATACTGGTGCAACAAACAGTTCTATTTCTCACTCTTTGGTCCCTGGGGCAGCTCTGTCTGGCCATAATAATTTTTCGGTAGGCTTTTCTGGTGTACCGGTTGTGAGCCCCATTTTAAAACCTCTTGAATTGACCATTGGTCCTTTCACTGTGGATTCGCCATTTTTGCTGACATCTAATTGTGGCGAGAATCTGATAGTTCTGGATTTATTGAAAAAGTTGCATGCCACAATTTATTGTTCCCCAGCGGGTGTCTTTATGACCAGGGGTCCGGATGTGGTGTGCGCTAAGCAGTGTCTGTCCAAAGATGCGCCTCTTCCTGTTTAATTTAAGGATGTCAAGCAAGTCGCATCCCCATATGGGTGGGGTATGTCCCCCGGGCACTAGTTAAAATGTCCTCCAAAAAGGTTTCAATAGTTTATTTCCATATTTATGAAAACAGCATTTAGTGTCCATAGGTATGAATGTTTAATGATATTGTTACATCACAATATTCTTTACTCTTGTTTTCAAGAAATTCAGAAAGAATCAAACTACATTTCCCAGAATGCAGTATAGCAGGTGTTATACACTTCGTAAATCCCAATGCATTTCGGCTATGAAGCCTTCATCTGGGGATAATATTCGTGTGCAATGTTGCTGAACAGTCTCTAAATTATAAATAACATAGAAACTCCATGCGATCATTCATTCCATGAGGTTTCAAGGAGCATAAATGGCTGATCCAATAATTTTCTCGTTGCAATAAAAAATTATGATTGTCTCTTCCTTCTCGTTTTTCTATTTTTTCCAGGATGCAAAATTTCAATTGGCTGACATTATGACCAACCTCAGTGAAATGATGAGCAACTGTCGATTTCATTTGTCTTGTTCTGATGTTATTTTTATGTTCATTCAGACACGTTTTTCTTTTTCTTTCGGTCTGTCCAATATAAATTTTACCACAGGGACATTTTAACATGTAAACCACGTTGGAAGTATCACACGTGGCATTCACCTTTAGTTTGATTTTATATCCCTTCATGGGGTGGGT
Source organism: Calotriton arnoldi (assembly GCA_963921515.1). NCBI lineage: Eukaryota > Metazoa > Chordata > Amphibia > Caudata > Salamandridae > Calotriton > Calotriton arnoldi. The sequence continues at coordinate 227,649 of CAWUFW010010699.1, forward strand.
GATGTATGATACCTTTATGATATTGTTGCAATTATTACAATTCCAACACGGGATGGTCCCTTTATATGTAATTTGCGTAGCTGGCTGAATGGAGTTTTGTAATATTTCACCGACATTTTTCCGCGTGTCTTGAATCTATGTAGCATATTATCAAGTTGTTCATTGACTTTCACCGGATTTGATACAATTCTCTTTACTCTTAATTATATCCCCAGATGAAGGCTTCATAGCCGAAATGCATTGGGATTTACGAAGTGTATAACACCTGCTATACTGCATTCTGGGAAATGTAGTTTGATTCTTTCTGAATTTCTTGAAAACAAGAGTAAAGAATATTGTGATGTAACAATATCATTAAACATTCATACCTATGGACACTAAATGGTGTTTTCATAAATATGAAAATAAACTATTGAAACCTTTTGGAGGACATTTTAACTAGTGCCCGGGGACATACCCCACCCATATGGGGATGCGACTTGCTTGACATTTATCACACTCCAGGTCAGAGAGTGATACCTTGGAGCGCAGTACACCCTTACAACTACAATTGAATTTAGAGGCAGTGCGCTCACTAATTTCCTAATTTAAGGATGTGCCACCCACTCTGTGGGCAACAGGCGACACAGATGTGGGATTGTTGCAGATATCGCCTGTTTCGATCCGCGTTAAGGATGGTGCCATTTTACCTCGTATCACTCAATATAAAATACCGCAGGCAGGAGAGCAAGCCTTGTTGCAGATTGTACAGGATTTGATTGAGAAAGGTGTGGTTGAGGAGACAACTGCTATTATTTGCAATAGCCCTGTTCTTCAGATTCTTAAAAGGGCACCCCCGGGTTCCTCTGATGACCATGAAGATGTTTATCATTTTGTGATCGATTTGCACAAAGTTAATAATATAGTGACTCCCTAGTTTCCGGTGGTTCCTGACATCACCACCCTCTTGACAATGATTCCCTCTTCCGCTAAATTCTTTTCTGTCATTGATTTGAAAAATGCGTTCTTCAGTATTCCTATTCATCCTGATAGCAGATATCTGTTTAGGTTCACCCTAGCTGGTAGGAGCTTTAGATTCTGTCGCGTTCCTCAAGGCTATACAGAAAGTCCGAGTATCTATAGTCAGGCATTGAAAGGTCAGTTGGATTCTTTGTCACTCCCCACTGGTAATGTATTGCTACAGTATGTTGATGACTTGCTCATCGCTTCTAACACAGAACAAGGTTGTAGGGATAGTACAGTAAAATTGTTGTTGCATTTGGCTCAGCATGGACATAAAGTGTCCCTTTCCAAATTTCAATATTGTCGACAGGAGGTTACCTATTTAGGTCACCTACTGTTGAAGGAGGGTAGGAGATTGACTCCTGAGCGCATCAGTACCATTGTTCAAATGTCCCTTCCACAGACTCAGAAAGAGGTGCGTGCCTTCAAATGTATCACTTCTTACTGTTGTCAGTGGATACCTAACTATTCCTTACTAAGCCCCTGATCGCACTAACCACTAAAGATGTGCATGAGCCCCTGCCTTGGACGCCTGAATGTCAGAAGTTTTTGAGCACCTAAAAAGTGCGCTTTGCTCGGCTACAGTGCTTGGCACGCCTAACTGCAACAAGCCATTTGTATTATATGTCCATGAGACGACTGGTTGTGCGCTTTCTGTTCTAACACAAAAATTTGGAGATATGCAACGGCCGTGTGCTTATTTCTCTGCTGTTCTTGACACTGTCGCACGAGCCCTCCCGAGCTGTCTAAGAGCGGTCACAGCTGGCACTAACACTAAAAGATGTGCATGAGCCCCTGCCTTGGACGCCAGAGTGTCAGCAGTCTTTTGAGCAATTTAAAACTGTGCCTTGCTCGGCTCCAGTGCTTGATACCCCCAACTATAATAAGTGCTTCGTGTTGTATGTCCATGAGTTGGGTGGTTGTGCGCTTTCTGTTTTAACACAAAAATTTGGGGATAAGCAACGACCGTGTGCTTATTTCTCTGCTGTGCTTGATCCTGTCGCCCGATCCCTCCCAAGCTGTCTAAGAGCGGTTGCGGCCGTGGCCGTCTCGATAAGACAATCAGCTGGACTCGTACTTGATACTGACCTCACAGTTATGGTACCCCATGCTGTGGATACACTTTTGAATAAGACCAAGACGCAGCACCTCACCAGTGCACGTCTGACAGGTTATGAATTGACCCTGTTTGCGAAACATATCACGATCAAAAGATGTGACACTCTGAACCTGGCCATGTTAGTGCCCCTCCCTTCTGAAAATGAGGAAAATCAGAAACATGATTGTATCTTCCGGACGGAAGAAGAGACGAAAGGACGGGTAGACCAGACTGATGTTCCCTTATCTGACCCACAAGGGGAACTATATGTCGATGGCTCTTATTTTAAATTACCAGATGGCACTACAACTGCTGCTTATGCTATCACCACACTGCGTACAGTCATAGAGATGTTACAAGTCCCTTATCAGTCAGCCTAAGCAGCTGAGTTAGCCGCCCTTATTCGAGCTTGTGAGTTGAGCGAGGGACTGGTTGTCAATATTTATACTGACAGCCAGTATGCCTTCGGGGTCGTGCACAATTTCGGGTGACTCTGGGCTGAGAGAGGGTTCCTTACTTCCCATGGTGCAAGGATCCAACACGGTCACCTAATATTGAGACTTTTGTCCGCTTTGACACTCCCTAAGAAGTTGGCAATAGTGAAGTGTAGCGCCCATAGGAAAATTACTGATGAAGTAGGTAGGGGGAATGCTTTTGCTGATCAGACAGCTAAGGATACGGCACGGACTAAAATTTAGAAAATGTTTGTAGCAGGTCCCGCTAGGTGGGTTCCGGAAGTCATTATGTTTGAGGATACACTTGAGAACATAAAGGAGATACAGAACGAGGCTACAATAGAAGAATTAGCAATATGGCAAGAGAGTACAGCACAATTGAATGATGAGGGATGTTGGATTGACAAGTCAGGGAAACAGAGATGGATGCTGCCAGATGCATATGTTCTCCCTGTGGTTACGATGGCCCATGGCCCAGCCCATATCAGCGCTAAAGGTATTTGTAAGTTGTTAGACACTCTATGGCAGAATGACAACATCCTAAAAACAGCCGCACATTTAGTGAAATACTGTATGGTGTACATGATGCACAATCCTGGGAAGGGCACCCCTACACCACCCGTTAATTTTGCACCACCTACACTCCACTTTGAGGTCCTTCAGATGGACTATATAGAACTAGACAGGTGTAATAATTTGAAGTACATGCTGGTGGTTGTCTGTGCATTCAGTAAATGGGTCGAGGCTTACCCCACTAAAAACAATGCAGCTGTTACGACTGCAAAGGTACTCCTGAAGGAGTTCTTTCCTCGTTTCGGTTTGCCCCATTTGATTTGGAGTGATAACGGAAGTCATTTTCATGCCAAGGTCATTCAGTTAATTTGTGATGGTTTGCACATAAAACAGAAGTTTCATGCTGCAAATCACCCACAGTCAGCAGGATTAGTTCATTCGGCACCTACCCTGGACTGGCTTAAACAACTCACTGCTCTTAACTGCACCCCTCATGTGGTAGACTCCTCTAAATCTTTAGGCATCACCTTGGACAAACACCTAAATATGCAAGCGCACATCAGTGCAGCTATTAGGGGAGCCAACTTTCAACTTAACACCCTTAAGAAAATCAAGCCTTTCCTCTACCCCGAAGACATCAGGCCGGCGGTTCAATTACTGGTTATCTCTAGACTGGAATATGGTCTGGTGACCCTTGCTGGACTTACCAAAGCTAGCTTGGCTCCATTCAGAGCTACCCTAAACGCATCGGCCAGACTAATCACGGGCTCTAGAAAGCATGACCACATCTCCCCTGACCTTTTGCAACTAAATTGGCTATCTATCGAAGCCAGGATCCGCTTCAAGATAGCCTGCTTGACCCATAAAGCCATACATTACAAGACCCCGGTCTACCTGGCAAATAAGCTTGAACTTTCGGGCTCAGGCCGGAACCTAAGAAGTACGTCCACCCTACTTTTGAAACCACCCAAATTCAAAAAGAAAAGATCTTACAATCGTGCTTTCACCGTTCTTGCTCCAAGAATCTGGAACGCCCTGCCTCCCGAGATCAGATCCATTCCTTCCACTGCATCTTTCAAGAAACTTGTCAAACGGCTATTCTTGAACGAACTTTAACAGCATCAACTTGTTCTCATGCTCATGCTTTGTCTACAATTTTGATCATTAATGTACTCCGTTAGTGCGATTTATTGTATGCTTGTCTGTTAAATTGTTGTCATGCTCTAGGGCACTTCTGATACAGTTCTGGTCAAGCCAACCCCCAACCCATGACCGGGACTGTTTCCCCCTTTGTTTTACAATGTTTGACTTATCTACACCTTCTGTCCCATTGTGTTTTGGTTACTCATGCTTTCGCCAATTCTGTGCAGCGCTCTGATACCCGTATGGGTCTTGTTTGCTCTATATAAAACTTTTCAAATAAATAAATTAGTTGAGAAGTACAACGGTACTCTTAAACTGAAGTTGGCAAAGATTCAGGAGACAACAGGGTTACAATGGGCAGATGCTCTACCATTAGCGTTTTAATCGAAAAGAACAACAGCACATTCTAGAACAGGATTGTCACCCTACGAGGTCGTGTTTGGACGCCTGGCAAATGTCTGGGGTGTCCCGCGCCCTCGTAGGTTCTCAGATATTGAGTATCCATTGTTGACAGACTATCTTTGCCAGTTAACTGAAAACTTGCGTTCTATTCACCAACAGGTCCGCGAGTCCCTTCCGCCAACACCAGAGGGACCCGGACACGATATTCAGCCTGGGGACTTCATATTAGTCAAGAACTTCCAGCGGAAGAAGAGTTTGGAGCCCCGTTGGAAGGGACCTGAACAGGTCCTCCTGGCAACTCGAACAGCCGTGAAGGTCGCCGGCCGAAAGAACTGGATCCACACCAACCACTGCCGCAGGATACCCTTGCCCTATAATCAGTGGGTGAGGGACGGCATAGGGGACGCTGAGTGTGAGAAGGTGCCACAGTTTGTCCCCTTCAGTGATGCAAAGTTAACGTGGACCCAAACAGATGCAGAAAATGATGAAGTGTTGAATGCAGCGGTTCCCCCAGAAATACGAGCCATTAAGGAGCCGCTGTTTGTTGATCCAACGGTGCCTGGGGCTACCAGGTACAATTTGCATCCTCGGTTGAGGAATATGTGAGAAGTTGGCCTGGCATATGCTGTCCACTAATTATAGTGGGCACCTTGCACCAGTCCAAATCGACTCTTATGGTAGGTAGGTTAAAGACAACCTTATTGAAAGCTATCCTAGTGGTAGCTGTGGAGAGCAGCCTTCAGGCTAAGTCTTGAAGGAATGTAAAGCAGCTTGTTTTACCAGTCTATAATCTCTTGAGTGACCAAATGAAAGAGCACCACATCAGGTATATATTCAAAATATATGTATTTATTACTAAACACACCCCTCTAGTCTCTTTATGAGGCTAGAGTTCAAGTACATAGGTTATAAGATCTTAAATCATATTAATAGCACAAATACACGTTTGGGCCCTAGGGGCGTACCAAACCATATACCAATAAAGTGGTATGCGAACCACGACTGAACTAGACACTAGGCCTAGAGCCTCTAGAAGTGCTTGGACCACAAGGAACCACCCAAGGTAGTGACACAGGGGACCCACGGGAGACGCGTGCAGTGTAAATACACAACCGCGATACGCCGTTAACTTCTATGGAGAAAGTCGGGATCGGGAAAATAGAGGAAAGGGACACTTTAAAGAGGACTAGGACAAAACCCCTTGAGATCTAGGACTTTGAAGAGTCTCTACCCACGGGAGCACCGGAGTACTCGTGTTACCTCACCCAGGGAAGCCGGGTGCATAGGTGCCTTTCGGGGTCGGGTTTCGTCGTCGTTTCGAATGGCGATCTGCTGCAAAGCGCTGCTGGCGACCAAGAGAAAAGTGTCCGGGTGGATCCAAGAGTGGATCGGAGTTCTGAAGAACCTGAAAGCAGAGGGGACAGAGTCTGGGTCACTAGCCAGTGACCAGGGAGATGATGGACGGATGCCCACCGATGTCGAGTGCTTCAGGTGCGTTGACGGTCGTCTCGTTTCAGCAGCCACGAGGTCCAGGAGGCGTTGTCGGCGACCAGGAGCAGGATTCGGGCTGGTACACGATGTCTGTCGAGTGCTGCGGTGTCGGCGACCAGATTGGACCCAACAAGCCTTGGCAACGGCAAGTCTCGATGTAGCTGAAGATCGTCGATGGTGCAGACCAGCAAGGTCTGGGGAACTCACCCAGCAAGGGTAAGTGAGGGCAGGCCTGGAGCAACCAGACTGCCAAGTAAAGAAAAGATTGGCCTTCGGTAAGGGCTACTAGCCAACGGGCTAGCGACCGCGAAGGAGCCTCGTGACGCCGCACGTGGAGCTGGCTTACAGGACACTCGTGGAGTGGGGGCCAGTGATCTTCGGTGCAGGGGGTGCTGGAGGCTAGGGCTACTCGGAGCCCAAAGCACGACTTCTTGGGAGACCCAGAAGATGGTGCACTTGCAAGTGTGCTCGGTGTCCAGGGGTCACGGTCTCACGTTACCCACGATAGCCACGGGCCTCAGCTTTGCTGGGGACTCAGGGTAGCCTCGGGAAGTCTGAGAATCCACCTCTGGTGATGCGATGACTTCGGCGTCCGACGGGAGCTTCAGTGATGCGAACCGGACAGATGCTTCTTTGGTGCCTGCCAAGCAGGGGAGTCACTCCTTGACCCCAAGGGAGATTCTTCAGTCCTCTAATCTTGTCGTAGAGCGTCGAAGGTCCAGGATTCCGTGTCAGAGTTTCGTCCAGGTATAATCTAAAGTCCTAAGGACTGGGTTCCTACCTTTATTCCAAAAATAGGGGATGGACTACTCTGTGGCCCCACCTATGGGTGGGTCAGGGCAGAGGGGTGGCTACACCCCTTTCCCTTTGTCCAGTTCGCGCCAAAGCAGGGGCTGCAAGCCCCTGATCCGGTTTGAACTGGGGTATGCACAGGGACACCAAATGTGCCCCCAGTGCAGGACTTCAAAGCACCCGAAAGTGCTCCCGCCCAGCCCCAATACACTTTGTCCTGTCTGGGGAGGTGGTCACACCTCCCTGGGACAGGAAACCTATTGTCCAGGCCTCCCCTGCCGGAGTTTCGTCCAGCAGCAGGAGGCCAGACTCGTGTCTGTGGCAGTAGCATCCATTTTGTGATGCCAGGCTCTGGAAAGAAGTTACCGGACTCGTCAGAGTTAACATGCCTTTCCCTCTAGAAGGGTGGAATGCTACCCCCGCCGCCAGAATTGGCGGGGGGTAGTATTCCAAGATGTTTGACACCAAACACGACATGTTTTGGTGCAGCCATTCCATAGTTAGCATTTTACCGCGAGGATATAATGCGTTTAAGAGTATATGGTCAGGCTGCACTACAAACAGCATCAGAGATGGTCTCCGAACGCTGCAGAGGGGCCCTGCTCATGCAGGGGCACCCTCTCACATAGAAACCATGCACTCTGCCTTTAGGATTGATAAGGCCTGCCTTAGGAGTGACTTATAGGTTTATATGTGTGTATGCATTTAGTGATATAGGTAACCTATACCCCAGCAAGGGGTGCATGCACCACCTTACCCAGGCTGCAGTAGCAGACCTGTGGTGTCAGTTTGGATGGCCTACCAGGGGTGGCATAATATATGCTGCAGCCCCTGGCAGGCCTCTGAGGTACCTATGCCCTTGGTACATAGTATACCATATACTAGGGACTTACAAGGGCACTCCAGATTCCAATCAGAGATGTGCCTAAGGCACATGGAAACCTTTTACAGAGAAAGCAGATAGACTGGGGCCCTGAATAGCAGGATCCCAGTCCAACTAAGTCATAAACCAGCAAAACACCATAAAAAAGTGGGGGCAACCATATAGTCAGATTCCACCTTCCTACACAACCCCCCCAAACGAAAGGAGATAAGGCTAACCTTGGCCAGTTGAGCCTATATTGACTAAGTGGCCATATAAGGAAGCACCTGCACTAGCATGGTTGCCCCCTATGTTATGGTCCACTAAGCAATCCCTCACCCTAAGGGTATGAGAGGGTCTCCACCATGGGGAATCACTACCTCTGGTGTGCTTAGGTAAAGTACAAGGCTGGTGAGGTGTCTGAGTAGGGAAGTGAGGCCCTAGGAATGTTGGCCTCAGCTTCCTCAGATCACTGGTCACCATGTATGCCTGTCTTTCCATGACTGAGTTGCACTTTGCTCTAAGGGTCAACCTTTGGCTGCCTACAGCTGGGGGTTGGGTCCCTTTGGATGGAACACTGGAGGGACATGGCAGGTTTGGAACCTTCTGGTCCCAGGTTTGCCCTTGCCTACCAGAGTCCTTCTGGGGAGGTCCCTACATAAAGGTATGGGGGATCCCTCAGTGTGTAGAGGAATTTTCACCTGGCTAGGGCTACTAGACTGGGTGCCCCTAATCTGTTGATGGGGGCTTCCTCTGGACAGGGGGCCCTGGGGGTCCACTGACCTCCCTGACCTCTGCAGCCCTGGGCTGACTGAGGCAGGGTAGAGAGGGGCAGGTTACCTGCTCCAGACTGGGTACCACCTTGGAAGGGTCCTCTGCCATCAGGGGTGTGGCCAGGCCAGGCCTGACTACCTCTGTGGCAGTTCCTTCACTAGGGGTAGGGTCAGTTCCCTGAGGAGGCTGACCCTTACCTACTGTCTGGGGGAAGAAGACTTTTCTTCAACCCTTGTGCTCTCTTTGGGGGAGAGTGGGCCATTCTTTCAGGCTCCATCTCTCCAAATTCTGGGCTGGGGCTGTGGCCATCACAGCCCCACTAACCTTTACAGGGACGCCCAACATCCTAAGATGGGTTTGGTGTTCCACTTCAGCCCAGGCTGAAATTTCCAGATCATTGCCCATCAGGCAATCTACAGGTAGGGTTGGGGACACTGCCACTCTTTTGGGCCTGTGACCCCCTCCCAGCTGAGATTGACTATGGCCATGGGGTGATCTGTTCTGACACCATCAATGTTGGTCACCTGGTATTTAAACTCAGGTAAAAGCTGGTGAGGGGGACTAGTTTCCCTGCCACCATGGTGACACTAGCCCCTGTGTCCCTAAATGCCACAGCTTTCTGACCATTAATTATTGGCTCCAATCTGTACCTGCCCAATGCTATGGGACCCATGGTAAAGGTGGCAAATCCTATACCACCATCAGAGTCAGAGGAGTCTGTTGAGGGGTCCCTGTCTAAACTAGGGCCCACCTCTGTTCCTCTTGCAAAAGCACCTAACTTTTGGGTGCACTACTCCCAACTGGAGGATTACTACTGGTAGTACCAGGAGGGGTGGTAGTAGTTGTGGGAGGAACATTTTCTTTATTGCCAATCCTGGGGCAACTGGGATCAGTTTTCCAGTGCCCAGGCTTTTTACAGACATGGCAATAGGGTTTCTTTTCAGGAGAGGAAGGAGTTTGGGACCCACCCCCAGAAGAGGAATTTTGGGGCCCTGTAGGGGACTTATCCTTAGATTTATCCCCACCTTTCTCTTGGGACTTAGTAGAATCTTTCTTCTGGTCACCACCCTGATTTCTAGTTTTTACTCTGGTTCTGACCCATTTGTCTGCCTTCTTTCCCAATTCTTGGGGAGAGGTCAGATCAGAGTCCACCAGATACTGGTGCAAAAGCTGGTTTTGACAATTATTAAGGATCTGCTCCCTCATAATCAAATTGTACAATCCTAAAAAGTCATGCACTTTGTTGCCATGTATCCAACCTTCCAGAGCCTTTGTAGCACAATCTACAAAATCCACCCAGTCTTGAGTCTGAGCTTTTGGGTGTCTCTGAACTTCAACCTATACTGTTCAGTGGTTAGGCCAAACCCATCTATCAGAGCACTCTTCAAGACTGTGTAATTGTCAGCATCCTCTTCTCTTACAGTGAGGAGCTTGTCTCTACCTTTGTCTGCAAAGGAGAGCCACAAGATTGCTGCCCACTGCCTCTGGGGGACCTTCTGAACTTTACAGGCCCTCTCCAGTGCAGTTATCCATTTGTGGATGTCATCCCCACTCTGGTAGGGAGGGACAATCTTGTTTAGGTTTCTATGGTCATAAGACCTGTCCCTATCTCTAGGGATATTGTTGCCACCATGGGACTCTAGTCCCAACTTTCTTCTCTCTCTAAGGAGATCTAGGGATTCTCTATCTAAAGCCAATTGCTTCTTCCTGATCTCTAGTTGAGTTTCCTCATACTGGACCAGTCTCTTTCTTCTCTCATGAGAGGATTCCCTCCTGTGAGAAGAAACAGAGCTCCCTATTGAGGTGCCAGAGTGGTTAGACTCCTGAGAAGGAGACCTAGACTTTCTGAGCACACTCATAATCCTTCCTGGGGGACAAAGGTGTGGTTCTCTAGATCCTCATCTTCATCTTCCCCAGAAGGGATTAGGTTTTCCAGGTCAGGGTCATTGTCACCCTCCTGGTCAGTTTCAGAGGGGGGCTGGGGGTAGTAGTACCCCTGGCCCCTTCCTCATCTGCTGGCCCACCCTCTGCTCCTACCTCTTCAGTCTCTGAGGACTTACTAAGATCATAAGCCACCAACAACTCCTGGAGGTGTTGGGTGGTGGGACTTTGGCCTGTCCTTAATTTCCTCACGTTACACAAAGCTCTCAGTTCCAAGAATGGGAGTGTGTCATACTTGGAGGGGGAAGCTCAATGGCTTCCTGCAGGGCATCTTTGGATCCTGCTTTTAAAGACATTACTAGTGTGGTGTGGTGTATGCACTACCTACTCTAGTGTGGCCTACTAAACTCTCTTGAGTTGTAGAAAGGGTTGTGCTATCCCTTAACACACAACTCTAAGTTCAGTAGAACTTACTGATATTCTAAGCTTAAATTATATGTACCTTAGGTACCTTTAGTGGTTTTCAGTTGATCAATTCAATTGAGATTATCTGGTAAAACAATAGCAAGCTGGAATCCCACCGCTGCCACCAATGTGAGAAGTTGGCCTGGCATATGCTGTCCACTAATTATAGTGGGCACCTTGCACCAGTCCAAATCGACTCTTATGGTAGGTAGGTTAAAGACAACCTTATTGAAAGCTATCCTAGTGGTAGCTGTGGAGAGCAGCCTTCAGGCTAAGTCTTGAAGGAATGTAAAGCAGCTTGTTTTACCAGTCTATAATCTCTTGAGTGACCAAATGAAAGAGCACCACATCAGGTATATATTCAAAATATATGTATTTATTACTAAACACACCCCTCTAGTCTCTTTATGAGGCTAGAGTTCGAAGTACATAGGTTATAAGATCTTAAATCATATTAATAGCACAAATACACGTTTGGGCCCTAGGGGCGTACCAAACCATATACCAATAAAGTGGTATGCGAACCACGACTGAACTAGACACTAGGCCTAGAGCCTCTAGAAGTGCTTGGACCACAAGGAACCACCCAAGGTAGTGACACAGGGGACCCACGGGAGACGCGTGCAGTGTAAATACACAACCGCGATACGCCGTTAACTTCTATGGAGAAAGTCGGGATCGGGAAAATAGAGGAAAGGGACACTTTAAAGAGGACTAGGACAAAACCCCTTGAGATCTAGGACTTTGAAGAGTCTCTACCCACGGGAGCACCGGAGTACTCGTGTTACCTCACCCAGGGAAGCCGGGTGCATAGGTGCCTTTCGGGGTCGGGTTTCGTCGCCGTTTCGAATGGCGATCTGCTGCAAAGCGCTGCTGGCGACCAAGAGAAAAGTGTCCGGGTGGATCCAAGAGTGGATCGGAGTTCTGAAGAACCTGAAAGCAGAGGGGACAGAGTCTGGGTCACTAGCCAGTGACCAGGGAGATGATGGACGGATGCCCACCGATGTCGAGTGCTTCAGGTGCGTTGACGGTCGTCTCGTTTCAGCAGCCACGAGGTCTAGGAGGCGTTGTCGGCGACCAGGAGCAGGATTCGGGCTGGTACACGATGTCTGTCGAGTGCTGCGGTGTCGGGCGACCAGATTGGACCCAACAAGCCTTGGCAACGGCAAGTCTCGATGTAGCTGAAGATCGTCGATGGTGCAGACCAGCAAGGTCTGGGGAACTCACCCAGCAAGGGTAAGTGAGGGCAGGCCTGGAGCAACCAGACTGCCAAGTAAAGAAAAGATTGGCCTTCGGTAAGGGCTACTAGCCAACGGGCTAGCGACCGCGAAGGAGCCTCGTGACGCCGCACGTGGAGCTGGCTTACAGGACACTCGTGGAGTGGGGGCCAGTGATCTTCGGTGCAGGGGGTGCTGGAGGCTAGGGCTACTCGGAGCCCAAAGCACGACTTCTTGGGAGACCCAGAAGATGGTGCACTTGCAAGTGTGCTCGGTGTCCAGGGGTCACGGTCTCACGTTACCCACGATAGCCACGGGCCTCAGCTTTGCTGGGGACTCAGGGTAGCCTCGGGGAAGTCTGAGAATCCACCTCTGGTGATGCGATGACTTCGGCGTCCGACGGGAGCTTCAGTGATGCGAACCGGACAGATGCTTCTTTGGTGCCTGCCAAGCAGGGGAGTCACTCCTTGACCCCAAGGGAGATTCTTCAGTCCTCTAATCTTGTCGTAGAGCGTCGAAGGTCCAGGATTCCGTGTCAGAGTTTCGTCCAGGTATAATCTAAAGTCCTAAGGACTGGGTTCCTACCTTTATTCCAAAAATAGGGGATGGACTACTCTGTGGCCCCACCTATGGGTGGGTCAGGGCAGAGGGGTGGCTACACCCCTTTCCTTTGTCCAGTTCGCGCCAAAGCAGGGGCTGCAAGCCCCTGATCCGGTTTGAACTGGGGTATGCACAGGGACACCAAATGTGCCCCCAGTGCAGGACTTCAAAGCACCCGAAAGTGCTCCCGCCCAGCCCCAATACACTTTGTCCTGTCTGGGAGGTGGTCACACCTCCCTGGGACAGGAAACCTATTGTCCAGGCCTCCCCTGCCGGAGTTTCGTCCAGCAGCAGGAGGCCAGACTCGTGTCTGTGGCAGTAGCATCCATTTTGTGATGCCAGGCTCTGGAAAGAAGTTACCGGACTCGTCAGAGTTAACATGCCTTTCCTCTAGAAGGGTGGAATGCTACTCCCGCCGCCAGAATTGGCGGGGGGTAGTATTCCAAGATGTTTGACACCAAACACGACATGTTTTGGTGCAGCCATTCCATAGTTAGCATTTTACCGCGAGGATATAATGCGTTTAAGAGTATATGGTCAGGCTGCACTACAAACAGCATCAGAGATGGTCTCCGAACGCTGCAGAGGGGCCCTGCTCATGCAGGGGCACCCTCTCACATAGAAACCATGCACTCTGCCTTTAGGATTGATAAGGCCTGCCTTAGGAGTGACTTATAGGTTTATATGTGTGTATGCATTTAGTGATATAGGTAACCTATACCCCAGCAAGGGGTGCATGCACCACCTTACCCAGGCTGCAGTAGCAGACCTGTGGTGTCAGTTTGGATGGCCTACCAGGGGTGGCATAATATATGCTGCAGCCCCTGGCAGGCCTCTGAGGTACCTATGCCCTTGGTACATAGTATACCATATACTAGGGACTTACAAGGGCACTCCAGATTCCAATCAGAGATGTGCCTAAGGCACATGGAAACCTTTTACAGAGAAAGCAGATAGACTGGGGCCCTGAATAGCAGGATCCCAGTCCAACTAAGTCATAAACCAGCAAAACACCATAAAAAAGTGGGGGCAACCATATAGTCAGATTCCACCTTCCTACAGAATAGTGCACAAAAGGAGAAGTCAGATTAGACAGGGATGGACTGTGTAAGTTAGGGGTGTACTTTGCCATAGTACCAACGGATTAGTTTACGGTGATGTGAGACTTGTGCACTGTTCTGTTTCCGAGCATTGGACAGGATAGCTCAAAGGGTATGCTTTGGGGGTACATTATACTGATCGACATGGGATTCATCCAGAGCTTAGAACTGAGCAAGCTCCACCGCCGGTGCTCAAGAGCGCCAACATTTGATGAACAATAGGAGCCTGTACCATTGAGGCTCTGACAGACACTGGGAACACTTGTCTTTGCTATTATTTTAGTTGCACCATCGTTTTTGTGGCACTTCTTTTCTTGTTTAATTATGCATCCCTTTGGTCGGCCCTTTGATGAGGAGGAACAACCATTTGCACCACTGCGTTTCGCACAGAGTTGGTAGAAAAAGAGTAAAATAGTTCGCGTATTAATTGTTGTGATTGCACTAATAACAATACTTGGAATATCCAGTTTTTTAGAGGAGAAGTTTCCTGCACATCCCTTGGTTGGTACAACTCCCGCTCCTCCTGAGCACATTTTTCTTACTCTAGCTCCACACAAAGAAGCGCACAGGTTGTCATATATGGACAATGTATTCATACAAATGTTGCACTATGCCCATAATGTTTCCAAAACATATAATTGTTGGGTTTGTGGGTTGCTCCCTTCAGTCACTCATAAGAGAGATAATTTGTTGTCTATGCCATTGCCATATATTGGCAATTGTGAGGGTTGGTTTCAACTGTTTCGACTGGTGTACTTCCAATTTCACCTTTCAACATTGGGTATGACCCATGTTGATTCCATATTGCGCATGAATATATACGCTTCTATCGAGGATTTACCCCCATAGGACTGGCAGGACAAGGGACTCTAGGGACTTTGTCCTCAAAGTCATGTGTGAATACATATCATAAAGTGAAGAACAATGCATGGTTTAGAATGGAAATGGCTGATTTCCAATGGTTTAACACCTCTGAGTACTTCCAATCTTTCCGAAGTCGAAATCTTACTGAAGATAAGCCGATACCTGTGTCAGTGGTCAATACGACATCTAGTTTTTCTGTCCAGGGGACAGGGAAGACAAAGGTGGGGGAGAGTAAATGTAATTTCACCTACAAGCTGAATACGACTAATAGTCCGCCTTTGATCTTACCCCATAATGTCTATTTTGTTTGTGGGTCACAAGCTCATGTCTGGCACATGTTATCTTTCTTTTCTTCTTCCCCCTGTATATGTTGCCCCCTCCAATTATCATAAAAATCATCAGCTACAACGTTGGAGCACCTTCCAGACTTGAGTAAAAAGGGTTGTTAATGCAAAAGATATCGATCAAACAGACACCACTGAACAGCAGTTTGAGGATGCTATAAAGGGCCTGCTACCTTTCTGGGACCCCATGGCTAATAGCCTTCAACTCTGTCAGTTAATGAGAGTTGTTGAGGGGGTTATCAATACAACTGCTGGTATAATCACAAATATCACTGCTGAGCTCCAGGCTACGAGATTAGTCACTTTACAGTCCAGGATGGTGCTAGTCATCATCCTTGCTGATAGGGAAGGGGCCTGTCGTGTCATTGGAAGTAGCTGTTGTGTTTACATACCTGATCACGCTCCCAATGTGTATGCAGCTATACAAAAAGTACATAGACTCTCATCTGACATACACCAGGACACAGGTACTTGGACACTATCGGGTGGTTTTGGAACACACTCACATCTTGGGGTTGGAAGATTCTCACCTTCTTGGCTGTGGTTGCTGGTATCTTCTGTACATATTGCCTCTACGTACACTGTCTCCCAACTTGTTGTTCCTATTGTGCCAACGCCCTCATACCCAAACGGAAAATGTCAGTTTATGATACTAATGCTGCCATTATGATACAAAAGGAAATTGACGAGTTGATGCAGATCGACGAAGGTATTTATGAGACTACATCTTGCTCTATTCCCGACACTGAATACATGGATTGTTCCGAATACTGACGTTCCTTTGTCTATGAGAATCTTATATTATTTTTTGATCATTTCCTGAAAAATTGTTAGCTCATGCTAAAAGGAGGGTCTGTTGTAATGAAAATGTTTTCGCTAGTTTTGCTTGTGTATCATTCTACGTAAATTAGCATTCTCGGCACCATTTTATGTTTGGCCGCCATTTTGAGTCATGCTCAAAATTGCTCTTTGTCTCCACGAGAGAACAGGTTGTGGAAAAGTTTAATTTCTCCAGAGTTGGGCCTTGCTCTGCTAATGAATGCACTGTTCTATTTAGCTCATACCTTTCCCACAAGATAGAGGCCTTCTCCCACTAGTCTAGTGGCGGACACAGGCAGAGTGACCTTGGATTGAAGATAGTGTGTGCCCGGCCCCAGAATCGAAACCTATCCTTCTGTATTTCTTTGTTCAGCTGCATCTGCTCGGAAAATTCCATTTTGGGCGTGCCTTCATTGGTTTGGAATTGGCCATAATGTATCTCCATGTTTGCTGGTGTCAGTCCCTCTCTGCAGCACTCCTAGAGACTGGGCAGACCGGGCTCCGCTCGAGCGTATCTGAATAAACATATATTGGTTTGTATTCTCTACTGTCTGACCGACTCTTAATTTGGTATGGAAGGCTGAGAGGTGGTCGCGAGTGACCTGTGTGACCCTAAACGGGCCACTTCCTTCATCATGCAGAATTACTTTCTTTGTTCCGATACTTTTTACCTTCAGAAGAAGACTGCATCTATGGGCGCTCCCTTGGCACTCAATTTTGAAATTCCTCATGCTGACTATTTTGAAACCACTCACATATTAAGACCATAAACCTTTCCATGACCATATTCGTCCATGGAAAAGATACATCGACGATATCTTGCTTATCTGGAGGGGTGACTACGAATCACTAACAAATTTTGTGAATTGGCTCACTCTCACACAAACACAAGCATCTCAATTCTACGTTTCATGCCAAGGCCAACAACTTACCATTTCTTGATTTATTGATACAGGTACAGGATGCAAAGATAGGCACATCACCATATCGCAAACCAACTGAAAGAAATACCTTACCACTTTTTTACTAGCAGCCATCCATGAGGTTTACGTGATGGTCTACAATATGGCCCCTTCCTTTGCATTAGTAGAAACTGCAAATGGTGCAAGGACTATATCCGCGAGGCAGCCGTTTTGGGCCAAAAACTACTTGTGAGAGGATACCCAAAACTTCTAGTTCCAGATATTTAAAAAATGCATGTTATTGTCCCAGGGTCATATTACTAACCTCAAAAGAACAGACCAAACACATTAATTCCCTTCATAGCCACCTTTTGTCCATCATGGAACAGGATAAGTAAAATGATCAAAATGAACTGGAATATACTTCGGTTCCATGAACTGTTTCTTGACCCTCCACTTTTTCCTTGTAAAAGAGGACAATATTTGGGTGATCACTTGGTACATGCCATAACATGGACCCCCAGAAACTCTCCTCATAGGTAATCTAACACTGCTATTTGGGGGTTACCCCCGCTGCTGAACCATTACAAATGTCAGACTTGCTGAGAATGCCCACAAACATTTGATACCAGGGAATTTAAACATGGCAAAATGTTTTACTCTTTAAATCAACTGACAAGTTGTAGATCCAATAATGTGATATATGTCAATAATGTGATATATGTCATTTTGGTGTCCTTGTGGACTTTTTATACATTGGATAAACAACCCAAATAATCAGGACCTGGATTATTCAGCACACAAATTGCATTCGTTGTGGCACTGTGGTAACACATTTTCTAGCACATAGCCATTCTGAGGACAATTTGAAATAGCGAGCAACCACGAATCCCTGTAGAAGGTAGTAATTTGATCCAATTGCTCACACGTTGTGAGTGTCGCTGCATATCTAAATGCAACATTGGTAATAATGGACTGAACACATTGGATGAATGGTGTAGATTGGTGACTATGTAACTCCCCTTTAACCATCTCATATATTGTCTTCCAATATCATGTACGGTATACTGTTTAGTTGCCCCTTTCTCGGGCGCTATTGTATGCCTTAGTATTGCGGTGTCAAATGACTCATATGTCTATTTGCCTCATTGCTTGATAAATATTGGAATGAACTGGAAGGATATTTGTTATTTGAACCTGTTTTGACAGGCTAATATATTATATGTAAAAATGTAAATTATAACATAGCACCTGATCAGCGTTTTCTATGTATTTGTCAGTTTCTATACCATTTGTCTTTTTCTCTTTCAATTGATACTAAGTTCATTGTATGTTATTTCTGTTCTCAGTAGATTGTAGGCCCCTTGTTTCTCTTTGGGTTAGTCCATTTTTGCCCATTTTAGATTAATTGCGATGGACTCAGATTAATAATTTTTTGATGTAATCATTCATTGTTACTCTTTGTTTTCTTTTTTTCTCCTGTCTCCGGATTCTTTTTAGAATTTGTTGTACTTTCTGCGGCGTCCCGATCATAGACAATTCTTGCTCCATCCTACCCCCTTTCTTGTAACAGCCTTAGCAAATGTATCAGAAGAGTACTCGCTCTAGTTCCTCCATTCACGCATTTGACGTATTGCGTTTTGGCGCTGGCATAACTACTTCCTCCGCATGTCCGCCATAAACCTTGGAGCATTAGGGTACAAGCTCTAGTTTTTTCAGTTTTTTTCTTTTTCCTTCTTTCCCCTTCTTAACGCTTTGGACGCTCTTGCCTCATGGCGTCTTTATGCTTATATTCCAGCAGGAGTATCGCCAGAATGACACCGTTTTTCATGCTTTGTTGATGGCACCGCTTTTCCTGTCAGTTCGTTCCCTGCAGGTATGTTTTCTCCCCCATTTCTTCGTACTATGCCATCTCTCAGCCTTGATGTGGAGAGGGTCTACATTTAGTTCTTATATACATTATTTTTTTTCCTTCCCCAGCTTAACTCAATTAAGATACTTTATATTTATTGCGGATGCCCTTCCGTCTCTACATTGGATTGTGAGTAGGCTCTTGTACTACTAATATGTTGGTGTAGTCCTTTCTTTTATGTTTGCTTTTTCTAAACATAATTTATGCTCTCTTCCAGATACCGACAGTCTACTGAATATACTCGTACAGAAAGAAGAAAAATGCTCTTGTGATTGTTTTTGTGCAGGAAGGTTTCCCTTCCTGCACAAAAATAATCATCCCCGCAACGCAGGCACCCTTGCACCATGGTGCAAAGGTGCCTGCGTTGGTGCACGGCAGCCTATTGTGTGCCGGTGCAGGGGAAAAGGACAGGTATGCGCCTTATCTGATAGATTCCTGCCCTTTTCTTTTGCCGTAGGGCAGCGCAGCAGGAAGGCCTGCGGCGCTGCCCTATGACAAAACCTCATAAATGAGGCCTTAGTTGCAGTGGCGTAGCTAGACCAATGGCTGCCCGTGGCGGCCCCTGCATTTGCCGCCCCAGGGGCGGGGAGTGCTGGCGATTTCCTTGGCGGTTTCCTGCGACGGCGGCAGTGAAGAGCTGGGGGAGGCTGCCGCCCCCAAAACTCCTACCGCCCAGGCAGACCGCCCCCCCCACACCCCTTTGTTTCGCCACTGCCTAATTGTCTACACCCACTTAGCTTTTTTGCACAAACTGGCAGAATGTCCACATGAATTGCCACTAAAAATGGATGTGCCATGTTTTTAAGGCTGGGTTTTGACACCACAGCCTTAAGAGACACATATTGCTTACACTATACAAAAAGTGAGTTTAGGGTCTGTCCCTTACAATCACTGACATTCTTCTACCAGTCTCTTTAAGCCATTGGTTTGAGACTTTTATCAATGACTTCTTGGCTTGACCCAGTGGAGCACTCATCTCTCAACCTATGCTATTGGCTGCTTGATTGTATCTTGCTGCCTCCACTCAAGTGCTTGCATTGGACTGTATGAAAGACTACTGTTAAACTTTAGCCCTAGCTCTCCTTTCCTGCTCCCTTTAATGTACTTGTGCAGAACGTGTTAGCAGATTAAAAAGCAGTTCTACTGGATTTGCTAAGGTTTTTTTCGATAGCTCGGTAAGTCAATTTATTTGAAATTTTAAAACTGAATAGATAATGGCAAACTTTTTTTTCTCCAAAACTAAAGGGGCACAAAAGTCCAAATTTTAATGGGAAAAAACTGAATGCAGAAAACGCCATCAACTATGGATAGTAATTGTAATATTCACAAGACTTAGGGTAAGGTTGTGAGATAAAAGCTGCACTACTTGCATACCCTTAGTATAGACGTGGCGTTTGTAATGCCGTCAATCCCACAAGTTTGGTTCATAATTCCATTGTTCAACTTTTTCATTTAAGGACCTGAGTTGCAAACATTAGCTCAAGAAATAGGCCTCATACCTGTTTATTTCTCTAACCTGCAGCCATATACACCTACAATTTGCTTGTAACCAGTAATGTCTAATTGGGGTCACTAGTGGACTAGGGTCTATACCTGAGGCTGCTCCACTAGCTCCATGTCTGCTATTAGCTATGGGTCAGTGACTTGTCTTGACCACCATCCGCCATGTGAGATTTATTTAACAAAATTCTAGTGCAAATGTCTGGAAACTATGAACCCTTTTTCTGGAGGCCGTCTCCTCTTTTCTGCTCTTTAATTGATAGCTTTGTTGGATCTGCCTTTGGATTTACACTTCCTGTACAAAACTAGCGCTGTATCACATAAAGTTAGCACTGGCAGTGCAAAGTTAAGACATAGTTTCTGTCACAGTTTTGTGCTGACTGGTGTGTTAAGTAGTTCAAGACCTCAAACAGTACTATTTTACCACCTTGAACAGTGATAAATATTTGCTTGCTAGAGGAAGTTTCAAGGCATTTGGGGGCATATTATCAAGCGGCAGCGATAATTATCGCTGGCCGCTCTTAGCGAGATATTATTTATCGCCGGTTATCGCTGGCAATTATCACCATGCTATCGCTGTATCAACAACACATAGCGCAATGGCGATAATTTTCCAGCGATAGCGGTGTTTTCCATGGAACATCGCTGGTTTTTCAGCGATGTTCCATGGAAAACGGCGATAACCTTGCTGATATGACCCTGTGGTCGTATCAGCATAATCCACCCCCATTGTTAGATATAGGCAGGTCTGCATTTTTGCAGACGTTAGTTTTTGGCAAAAACCGCGGTTTTCGCCAAAAACTAACATCTGCAAAAATGCGTGGGCCTCCTTGTAAATATCACGATGTACATTTCGCGATATTTAACAAGGTAGTCCGTCAGGGGTACGCCCAGTGACGCCCACTTTGCATCTCATTAGAGATGCGAAGTTAGGCGTGCTGGAAATGGGCGCTAAGTCAAGGAAACACGCGCTAGCGTGTCTTTGATGATATTGCGATAAAATTATCGCCGCTTTTCGCCCGAAAACGGACGCTAAAGCGGCAATAATGTTATCGCCAGCCCTTGTTAATATGCCCCTTGCTGCTTTTGGCTGGAACTGTAGCAGCATTTGTTGGTGTTTCATATCTAAAGTACACAGCAGAAAATAACACAATAGCACACACAAAGCAAAATATGAAACACAATTAAAGCATAACGAGGCACATCATAGCAACACAACAACGCAGTACAAAACAATCACATTGCAAAAATGCAGCCCAAATACACAGCCGCATAAAACAGCAGAACACATGACAACCACAGGAAACCACACATGACAAAAACAACCCTTTTTGTCACAAATTACCTCCTGCAGATTCCCGTTTTCATAATACGTTGGCAAAAGGTGTTTAGAGCAAGCACTGCCTTAACTTACCACCATGGAGACGAAGTAGAGCCATTCAAAAATGTTTATTGATCCAACTCTTAGCTTTGGAACCCGAGAACACCCCTATCAGTTTCACATCACAATTTAGTTTCCATTGTCTATGGTATTTACAAATGTAGTCTTCTTTATTGTGCATATTGTTGTCCTATTTCTTTAATATTGTCTTATCGTACTTGAAGCTGGAAGATGAGGGGTGCCCTCAGTTGTAAAACATGTACCACTTATTCACTTTTCAACAATATGTCCCAGTTGTCTATATGTCATAGTTATGCATTTCTTTAAATCTGACAAACAGTATTACATTATGCAGTCTAATCTACATCACATAAAACAAATAATTTAAAAGAATACAGAATAATAAGCACATTTTGAGTGGAGGAAAAGATGTTGATAGAAACATGAGAAAAGGCTTCATCTTGATTGTATAATGGCCCTCTGTATGGAGCGGCAATACATGTTTACGACCTGTGCAAAAAGGACCACCTAAGCCAGTAGGACTAGAGTATATATATATATTGCACAAACACAAAGGATATAAACTAAGGATTTCCAAGACCATATAAAAGGGGATGAGGCAACCACAAAGAAGTGGGAAAGCCCTTTGGGAAAGTTGTAATTTTGATTTTCCATAACATATTTTATTTTCAGGTACAGCATTAACATTGCAATATCTATCTTTCAAATTCTTGTACTCTTGTTTCTTATAAAAGATACCCTTCAGTTCTAGGTATGTAGAATAAATCTAGACTGTATAGTGTGAAAATAAACATGTCAAAATTCATTATTTACATTGTTGCAAATATATGGTGAATATTTTAATATAAACCACATATACCGTTGTGCCAGGGGAGTACCACAGGCCACTGCAGCCCTTGTGGTGCAGGAGGCCCCCCGTTCCTTCAGGCGACCCCCACCCATTAAATGGTACCATTCAGCCCACAGAAAATGAATATCTGTGAGATATGGGAGTCTCAGACGTCCCTCATATTCTGCAGGGGGGGCGTCATTTTGCGATACACCACTGTGCTGTGCGTTAGAGCATCTGCTAATTTGTAGATAGATTGCAGATTGTTTGTAATGAACTTCAACAGTGCAATAACTACTACTATAATTGCCGCTTTATCACCTATAATCAACTTTATCAGCTATAAAAGTACATTGTAAGGTAAACAATTTCAAAAGGAAGATAACCGAAGATAATTCTTTTATTTGTTGAAGGAACAGTTGCTGCTCAGCTAAGTGACCAGATAACAACTATGACAGCAAGTATTGTGATGTTACAACTCAAGAATTATTTATTACAGTAGAGTTTTGTTTTTTTACTGTAGATGAGTGTGAGGTCACAGCTAGGCTGTAATACGAACATGATATGCAGGCATTATATTGAGCTAATACAGACTTGCGTTTGTAGAATAATGGACTCCCAGCTTGCTATAAAGTCAGAGTGATGTTGAGTTTAGAGCAGATGTTAACGTGAAGGCATTGATCGAACCCAATTACATCACTTAGGGGCTCATTATGATGACTGTGGGACTTTCGTCCGACCGCCATCCTGCCAGGAATGGGACCGCCTGACTAGCTGTTGGTGGTCCCGCCATAGGTATTAGGATGCGACCGCCTTCAAGGCGGTCACAAGGTTATAGTTTGCATTGTGGCATGTGCTGCAGGTTGGAGCACACGCTGCAGTACAAAATAAACACATCTCACATATTCCTGCACTATGTGGCAGGCACCATACGATACCATAGTGCAGGGATATGTAGGAGGGCACCATAGGTGCCCCCCAGGGCCCATTGCGGAGGCCCAGGGGGAGAAGGGGGCCATAATAAGGCCCCCCAAGTCACTTTCCGCCTGCCTTTTCATGGCGGGTTAACCGCCCTGAAACGGCCAGCAGAAAGGGACATTGTACTCCCTATGGTGGTGCCTGAGCAGGCACCGCCACAATTGTAGGGATTGCAGTCCCTCTGACAGTCCTTGGCGGTCGGTCTCTCCGACTACCCACCATCCGCCTGCCATTGTAATGCGGCGGGAGGATCTCCACGGTGCGATGGTGGTGAGACCATCACTGACGGCCATACTGTAGCTCAGGTTGGAGAGGGAATTATAATTGGGACCCATCCATAGTCCAGAACTTTCCCTCCTGTTGCTTATGTTGGAGTGGGAATAATAAGTGTGACCCCTCCAAAATCCAACACTTTCCCTACTGTTGCTCAGTTTGGAGTGGGAGTGGTGAATTTTACTCCCCTCCCCAAGTCTGTTTTTTAAATAAATAAATATATATATATATATATATATATATATATATATATATATATTCACTGAAAAAACCATAGGTTTTAGGGACAGTTATAGTTAGTTGGACATTGCACTCGTACAAAACCCGTGAAATTCCCCCGTTATAGTTAGTTCAGCTAACTATAACTCGCGCCGCGGCAATGCACTGCTGATGACGTCACATATTACATCACTCATGACATGGTCAGTGACATCACTGATGACATCACTGATGACATCTCAAATGACATCACTGATGACATCATCCAGTGACTGTGTGTTTCTGTAAAGTTTAAATATTTTTAATATATATAGGGAAAGGCGTATTGAAGAATGAGTGGGTGTATAAGTGTGTGTATGGATGATTTAGTAGGTGCGTGACTAATTCTATAAGTGAGTGATTAAACATATCTTACTGAATGCATGGGTTAGTGACTAAACTGGGTTAATGTCTGTATCTGTCTGTTGCTGTGTAAGTGGCTGCATGGGTTTGTGAATAGTTACATGAGTGTCTATAAGAGTTATTGATTTGTTGTCTGAGTATCTGTATGGGTGCCTGAGTGTTTGTGTGGATGGGGTGTGTGCGACTGTGCATAGATGTGTGAGTGGGTGATTCACTGGGTGGATGGTTTCAAGAGTGCATCTGTGATAGACTGTATGGGTGGGTAAGTGTGTGTAAGAGTGTGTTAGTGAGTGAATGTATGTCCCAGTGGTACATGTGTGAGTAACTACATATGTGAAAGGCAGTATATATGTGTATTGGAGTATATAAATAGCTATAAGCGAGAGTGAGTGATTGTGATAGTGGCTGTATGGATGAGTGTGTGCTTGTATCAGTGATTGTATAAGAGCGTAACAATGTGCTAGTATTTGTATGATTAAGTGAGCTGGTGTGTGTATAACTGTATAGGTGAGTAAATGGCAGTGTGTTTAATTATTTGCATGACTGACTAGGTGTGTGAGTACCTCTATGGATGAGTGGCGGTGTTTGAGTGTCTATATAGGAGTAAGAGTGCATATGATTGTCCTGTACTGAGTGACCATAAGTATGAGTGACTGTACGGGTGAGTGAGTGGATGTGTGTGTGTAGACCTAAGAATCAGTGAGTGGGTATGTAGTTATTGGTGTTGGAGTGTCTATGGTTTTGCGAATGGCAGTCTGTAATTTAGATTGGGTGTATCAAAGGTTATATTAGGGTGTGAGGAGGTGCATCAGATTATCACGTGGATGATGTCATCAGTGATGTCATTTGAGATGTCATCAGTGATGTCATCAGTGATGTCACTGACCATGTCATGAGTGATGTAATATGTGACGTCATCCAGCAGTGCATTGCGGGGCGCGAGTTATAGTTAGCTGAACTAACTATAACGGGGGAATTTCACGGGTTTTGTACGAGTGCAATGTCCAACTAACTATAACTGTCCCTAAAACCTATGGTTTTTTCAGTGAATTTCAAAGGTTTTTTAAATGCTAATTTCTAACTATAACTTATCTGAAACCTATGGTTTTTTCAGTGAATTTCAAAGGTTTTTTAAATGCTAATTCCTAACTATAACATGTCTGAAACCTACGGTTTTTTCAGTGAATTTCAAAGGTTTTGTAAATGACAATTTTTAAATGTATTAATTGTTATATTAATTTTTTTCATACTGATTTATTACATTTTTAGATTTTTTTTTTTACATATTTTATTTTTTAAATTACATTGTAATTACATTATACATTACATTACAAAAAATACTTTCTCAGAATGAATTACTTTAGTTTAAATACTTTGCACATAGGCAATAGACTTTTAAGTACAGTAGTTACAGTTGTTGCAATGGGCACCACATTTTCAAACACAATGCAACATTCAGCTCAATGTGAATTTCTAGTTAAATGCAATTAGTTACTTTATGGATTACTTTTTCTAACCACAGGACTGGATCCTAGATTCAGTCCTGGTACATCTCCTGTAAACAGTTGAGTAAAAGCGTTTTGGTTACAGTCGTGATTTTTAAGGAATATTATTGTATTTTAAAAGTTGACACTTAGAAACTTTTTCTCATAGAATCACCAATATTATCCTATGGAAGGAAATTCACTTAGCAGGTAAAAACTGTTATCGTTACTTTTTCTTACTCAGTGTTGGATCCTGGATCCAGCACTGGTGCATCTCCTGTAAACAGTTGAAAGAATGCGTTTAAGTCATACAGGCGATTTTTAAGGAATATTTGTAGTTTGTGAAAATCGACACTTTGAAACTTTTCTGCTGAAAACCAGACAATGGATTCCTAAGGAAGAAAATATAAGTTACTGGTAAGTACGGTTAAAATTACTTTTCAGGACCAGTACTGGGCTGAAAGATGCAGCACTGAGGTCTCTCCTGATAACAGGTGAGTAAATCGAAATTCGTATTTCGGCTGATTTTAGAGGAATATTTGTATGTTTCAAAAATCAACACTTAGAAACTTTTTCAGCAAAAAGCAGGCAATGATATCCTATGGAAGGAAATTCAAGTTACTGGTAAGTACGGTTAAAATTACTTTTGAGGATCAGTACTGGGCTGAAAGATGCAGCACTGAGGTCTCTCCTGATAACAGGTGAGTAAATCGGAATTCGTATTTCGGCTGATTTTAGAGGAATATTTTAAAGTTCCAAAACTCCACACTTAGAAGAATTTCCAAGTGAAACCAGTCAATGTTAGCCTATGGAAGAAAATTCAAGTTACTGGTAAGTACGGTTTAAATTACTTTTCAGGATCAGTACTGGGCTCAAAGATGCAGCACTGAGGTCTCTCCTGATAACAGGTGAGTAAATTGGAATTCGTAGTTCAGCTGATTTTAGAGGAATATTATAAAGTTCCAAAACTCCACACTTAGAAGAATTTCCAAGTGAAACCAGTCAATGTAAGCCTATGGAAGGAAATTCAAGTTACTGGTAAGTACGGTTAAAATTACTTTTCAGGACCAGTACTGGGCTGAAAGATACAGCACTGAGGTCTCTCCTTATAACAGGTGAGTAAATCGGAATTCGTATTTCGGCTGATTTTAGAGGAATATTTGTATGTTTCAAAAGTCAACACTTAGAAACTTTTTCAGCAAAAAGCAGGCAATTATATCCTATGGAAGGAAATTCAAGTTACTGGTAAGTACGGTTAAAATTACTTTTGAGGATCAGTACTGGGCTGAAAGATGCAGCACTGAGGTCTTTCCTGATAACAGGTGAGTAAATCGGAATTCGTATTTCGGCTGATTTTAGAGGAATATTTTAAAGTTCCAAAACTCCACACTTAGAAGAATTTCCAAGTGAAACCAGTCAATGTTAGCCTATGGAAGGAAATTCAAGTTACTGGTAAGTACGGTTAAAATTACTTTTCAGGACCAGTACTGGGCTGAAAGATACAGCACTGAGGTCTCTCCTGATAACAGGTGAGTAAATCGGAATTCGTATTTCGGCTGATTTTAGAGGAATATTTTAAAGTTCCAAAACTCCACACTTAGAAGAATTTCCAAGTGAAACCAGTCAATGTTAGCCTATGGAAGGAAATTCAAGTTACTGGTAAGTACGGTTAAAATTACTTTTCAGGATTAGTACTGGGCTGAAAGATGCAGCACTGAGGTCTCTCCTGATAACAGGTGAGTAAATCAGAATTCGTATTTCGGCTGATTTTAGAGGAATATTTGCACAATGGTGAAGGGAGGGGCGGGGCCTGAGGTGACATCTGTGCAAACGCGCCCCGTGGAGCGTTTTAAGTTGGGGGATTAAGTCCCCTTGAATCATGAGGGTCCCTACGGGCCAACTAGCCCACCAGGAACCTCCAGTATGCGCCAGGGGCTGCGTTGCAGAGACATGTACAGAGGCCACATCCCTTTTACACCTCTCTGCAACGCAGCTCTGTGGCGCTTTCTGGACGTACCTGTTGGGCTAGTTGGCCCCCAGGGACCCTCAGGATTGAAGGGGATTTAATTCCCCATCTTAAAACGCGCCACGGGGCCTGTTTGCACACATGTCACCTGAAGCCCCGCCCCCTCCCTTCACCACTGTGCAAAACGCGCCCCGTGGCGCATTTTAAGTCGGGGGATTAACTCCCCTTGAATCCTGAGGGTCCCTGGGGTCCCTGGGGTCCCTGGGGTGCAACTAGCCCACCATATACCTCCAAAAAGCGCCACAGAGCTGCGTTGCAGAGAGGTATAAAAAGGGGCGTGGCCTCTGTACACCTCTCTGCAAGGCAGCCCCATGGCGCATACTGGAGGTTCCTGGTGGGCTAGTTGGCCCCCAGGGACCCCCAGTATTCAAGGGGAATTCGTTCTTCCTCTGCAAACGCGCCAGGGGCGCGTTTGCAGAGTGGTGAAGGAAGGGGCGGGGCCTGCAGGCCCGATCGTTTCTCCTCTCTGAAGGGGGCTGTGTGGCCCCCCTTCCTTTTCCTATTTTTAGGCCCTGGGGACCCCATCCCCCAGGGCCTTACCCCTTTTTTTAAATTAAAATAAAAATAAAAACGGGAAGGGGGCCGCGTGGCCCCCTTCCCTGGGCCTGTATTGGCCCCGGGGACCCCATCCCCCGGGGCATGGCCTCTTTTTTTTTATTTGGAGGGGGCTGCGTGGCCCCCTCCTCAGGCCATTTAAGGCCCCGGGGACCCCATCCCCGGGGCCGGCCTTGCACTTTTTTTTTAAAAACTTTTTTTACCTTTGGGGAGGGGGGCTGCGTGGCCCCCTCCGTGGCCACTTATGGCCCCGGGGACCCCATCCCCCGGGGCCTGGCCTTCGTTAGGGACTGTGGGGGTCCCCAAACCCCCACAGTCCCGCCGGCTCCCCGTGTCCTACGGGAGCCGGCATTAGCGTACACATGGGGAGCAGCTAACATGCTGCTCCCCATGTGGAAAGCAATCAGCTTTGGATATTGGAAGAGAGAGCAGGTTTCCTGCTCTCTCTTCCAATATCCAAAGCAGTTTGCAATGACAGGACGGGAGCCGCGAGGCTCCCGTCCTGTCATTGCAAACAGCAGTGTCCCGGGGGTAGGCACACTGGGACACTGCAGGAGCCGGCTCCTGGGGGTGGCGGTCCCCAGGGCCACCACAGGCTCCAGGAGGGGGCCGCGCGGCCCCCTCCTTACATTTTGAAAGCCCCGGGAGGTGGTGGTCCTCGGGGCTTGGGGTCCAAAACGGACCCCCATTGTAATTTTTCTTAGTGCCCTGGGGAGGTGGTGGTCTCGGGGCGTGTGGGGCTGGAGCCCCCCACACAGGTTTTTCAAAAATAAAAAGAAGCCCCGGGGAGGTGGCGGTCCTCGGGGCTGCGGGAGGGCTCAGAGCCCTCCCGCACCATTATACATAAAGCCCCGGGGGTGGTGGTCCCCGGGCTTGGGGGCCCTTAGAGGCCCCCACACATAAAATTAACCCCCCCCCAGCATGCCCCCGGGACTTGTCAGGATTCGCGCACCCTGAGCGCATCCTGCCGATTTTTTAAAAAAAAAAAAAAAATTTTTTTTTGCCCAGGGGGTCCTTGTGGGACCCCCTGAGCAGACCTAGGGGGTCAGGGTGTTTCTACCCTGCTCCCTTTGTGCGCTTTGCGCACTTGTTTCTGTCCCTCGGTTCTACCGAGGGATAAATGGCTGCCAACACTTCCTGATTTGGAGTGTTGACAGCCAATTAGCATGCAGCTCGTGATCGGGAGGGTGCGCGAATCCGACGCGGCCATAGATATATCTATCTTTTTACTTTTGATTTTCTCAGCAACTACTGAACGGATTTACACCATTTAACAAAAAGGGTTCTTTCTGAACCAAGAACTACCTCTTTGCCAAATTTGGTGTAATTCCGTTCAGCAGTTCGGGCTGTAGCCGTGTCTAAAGTTTCCTATGGAAAATTGCATGGGGAAAACACGTTTTGGGACCCCCTTTTTCTCGGCCCCCGCTTGACGAATCCCCCGAGACTTTCAGGGTAGGAGCGGACCGGAGCGCCCCACAAAGTTTGAAAATTTTGCGAAGATACGTCAACCGGCAAGAGAGTTATTTCAAATAGAATGTCGCGGATTTCCTATGGATAATAGGTTGTAACTATAACTATCTACTGGCGACCGCCAGTAGATAATATATATATATATATATATATATATATATATATATATATATATAAATATATTAAGCATCATTTCCCCGTTCTGGAGCCCCGGACCCTACAGGGGGGCCTCAACACAATGGGCACGGAGCAGCCCATCAAAACACCACCATGTGTAGAAAAAACACCTTGAGGCCCAATACTGCAGACGAGATTTATTTCAAAGTCCAGCAGCGCCTGCTTCCATTGTCCTAACGTTTCGGCACCCTTGCCTTGCTCACAGGTGGAAGAAAGACGCAAGAGTGCGCTTGGACGTGCTTTAAACAGGGGGTTGAGTCACATGACTGGATGTAAAAAACTTCAGCTCCCATAGTGCATCGTAAAGTCCCTTGACATAAAGAAGTGGTAGTCCTCATACTTAATACCTTAGTGGCAAGTTCTTACTGGGCACATGCACTGATGTTAGAGTGGAAAATCATGAAGACACAGTCAGGTAAGTTGATGTAGAATTCTACGTATGACTTTGAACAAACGCCGTTCTCCAGCACGATCGTAGCAGGGTATCATCCTGCTCGAATCCCTTCCTCACGCCGTCCCATTTTCGCTGCATTAGCATTCCTCAGTAGGCTGGGCGCGTGAGTGGGTCAGACTCCTCATTAAATACCAAGCATCATTTCCCCATTCTGGAGCCCCGGACCCTACATGGCGGCCTCAACACAACGGGCACGGAGCAGCCCATCAAAACACCACCATGTGTAGAAAAAACACCTTGAGGCCCAATACTGCAGACGAGATTTATTTCAAAGTCCAGCAGCGCCTGCTTCCATTTTCCTAATGTTTCGGCACACTTGCCTTGCTCACAGGTGGAAGAAAGACGCAAGAGTGCACTTGGGCATGCTTTAAACAGGGGGTTGAGTATATATATATATATATTATCTACTGGCGGTCGCCAGTAGATAGTTATAGTTAGGACCTATTTTCCAAAGGAAATTCGCAACATTCTATTTCCAATAACTTTGGCGCCGGTTGATGAATCTTCGCGAAATGTTCAAAACTCGTGGGGCGCTCCGGTCTGCTCCTATCCTGAAAGTTTCGGGGTGATTCGGCAAGCAGGGGCCGAGAAAAAAGGGGGGTCCCAAAACGTGTTTTCTCCATGTTAATTCCCATAGGAAATTTTAGACACGGCTACAGCCCGAACTGCTGAACGGAATTACACCAAATTTGGCAAAAAGGTAGCGCTTGGTTCAGAAAGCGACCTTTTTTTTAAATGGTGTAAATCCGTTCAGTAGTTGCGGAGAAATTCAAAAAATAAGAGTCAAAAAATCAATTTCCCATAGGAAACTTTATGCAAGGCTACAGCCGAACTGCTGAACAGAATTACACCAAATTTGGCAAAGAGGTAGTTCTTGGTTCAGAAAGAACCCTTTTGTTAAATGGTGTAAATCCGTTCAGTAGTTCCTGAGAAAATCAAAAGTAAAAACACATATATATCTGGGCGGAGCCTAACCACACATGTCATCGTGAGATCTGATTGGCTGTCAGCACTTCATCCTGGAATTTCTGGCAGCCATCTTGGGACCAATATAAATGATAGTACCCCATTGAAATGCATTGTAGTGAATCGAAGATTTTGAGGGTTACCAAAAGGAGAACTATAAAGGATGATAACAGACTTTAGTTACATTAGAATTCATTTGTTGATGGTACCATACTAATTTCAGGAATTGTGGTGTGTTCTAAGGTGATTTTACCCTGTGAAAAACCTTCTGCTGGGATATCATGAATCATGTTTGAGAGAAAACTATTTTCACATGCTTGTCCCATACAGTTTTGGAAGGTGCTCCAGAAGCTAAAATGAGAGCATATTTTCTGTAAATTCACATTATCTTTCTCAGTCATGTGAGAATGAAGTCTGACATTCTCAGTAAAACATGTACATCCAACAAGGGCAGAGACTGTCAGTTGATTCCTTTGTGTTCTACTGCAGCTTCCCAGAGTGTTCTAAAGAACAACTTGAGTGCTAACAGCCTTACTTATGACAAGAATATGGCACACCTGAAGCCATCTTGATTGGAATAAACTGGTAACACTTAAAACATTTAATTTAAAAAGGAACAAAATGAGGGGGTTCATTTTGCCATAGAAATTATGGTTAGTGCTGCAGAAAGAAAATTTAGGCATGTTTTAAGTGAGATCTCAAATCCTCTTCTATTTCATTAGAAAATTCTGACATGCAGACTGAAACAATCACTTTCAATACCAGCAGTAGACGTCCAGTTAACTCCCTGGTGAGCAGTAGCTTTACTACAGTGATCTAATGAACAACTAGAGTGCTAACATTCTGAATTTATGGCAAATGTGTGACACATCTGAATGCCTTCTTGATGGAATCAAAGTAAAAAACTGAAAGCATTTCCTACTGAGGAGACTGCAGTAAATGACGAAATTAGGAAACTTCATAACAAATAAGTCTCCCAAGATGGCCACCAGAGAAAAAAGAGCCCAAATGTAGCACAAATATCACCCAGATGTAGCCCACATATAGCCCAATGACAGAAGTGTGCAAAACACTTTTTATTTTTAGTTTTTCTGCAGTTTTATATAGTGAAAACTCTGCAGTCGAGGCCGCTGGGGGACCACAACGCCCAGAAGTCTTTGCTTCCTGTGTACACCCAGGAGGGAGGAGATCTGCCCGCTCACAAGCGCTTAAAAGCGCCAGCTACCACCACGGCGCGGGACGCTCTGCAGTCGAGGCCGCTGGGGGACTACAACGCCCAGAAGTCTTTGCTTCCTGTGTACTCCCAGGAGGGAGGAGATCTGCCCGCTCACAAGCGCTTAAAAGCGCCAGCTACCACCGCGGCGCGGGACGCTCTGCAGTCGAGGCTGCTGGGGGACCACAACGCCCAGAAGTCTTTGCTTCCTGTGTACTCCCAGGAGGGAGGAGATCTGCCCGCTCACTAGCGCTTAAAAGCGCCAGCTACCACCGCGGCGCGGGACGCTCTGCAGTCGAGGCCGCTGGGGGACCACAACGCCCAGAAGTCTTTGCTTCCTGTGTACTCCCAGGAGGGAGGAGATCTGCCCGCTCACAAGCGCTTAAAAGCGTCAGCTACCACCGCGGCGTGGGACGCGCCCGGGCCAAGGGCGGGCCCGTCCTTGCCCGTCATCGCCAGGAGGAGGCAGGGCAGGGCCACCCCCCTAACGTTGATTCCAGACCCGTGCGGATAACAAGGTATTGTCTTCATTGCCGGTTACTTTTGCTAGCTACCGGTGTGAACCTTGCGGACCATCGTTGTGCTATTAACTCTAAAGCTCAGAGACTGATTAAGTTTTGTCGAGTCTGTCCTGTAGGGTATATTGTGTATAACCAAAGTTGTGGTTTTACGTGGCCAAGGATAGATTCATTTTTTATGTGTGCTTAACTCGTTTAAAATAATTACTAATCACTTGTTAATTTATCATTACCGGTATGGGTAAAAGGAAGGTAATGGAGGCTATAGGGGGTGAGCGAGTGGGCAAGTGTAAGAAAACTAAAAGGGCGGATAAACACATAGAGTCCACGAAAAGCAATTGTGTTATGACTCGCATTGATAACATCATTAGCGACTGCGAGGAGATTCTTGCAGCACCTGTAGGCACCAAGTGTGGACTACTGGGAGCCTACCCGGTAGGGCCCCCCGTCTACCCCGAGCCAGCTAAATCCATCCCAGAAATGTTCAAGAAGCACACATATAAAAAACTGTATCCCATACCCAGGTACAGGAAGCTCAGATTGAGCAGATAGTTACGCCACAATTGTTAATGCCATCCAATGATCCTAACTCTACTGATTACGGTGGGGGTTTTGAGATCGTGTGTAACAACCGATTAGCCCCGTTGACGGATATTGATGAGCCCGTTGGGCCCAGTGAACCCGTAGTACAGATAGATTCTTCTGGTGCAAGTAAGGTTTCCAATATGGAGGCCCTAATTAAAGGATGTAGTTGCTTGCACTCTAGCCAACATCAAGATAGCTTAACGGTGCATATCGGCTTGCTTATGGAACTTGTTAGCTCCCTGAAAACCGTGGTTATGAGGCTAATAGACACACTCCAAACAACAGGGCTTAATGTAGATCTTGGAAGTCATAGACCAGCATTACCGTGTAGATCTAGTGATGGCATCCCATAATCGACTCTTTCAGGAGGTATGGGCCCAATGAATGTTCCTTCAGCAGGTATAAAATCCAACACTTACACAACGATCCAGGCAAATATAAATAGAGCACACACTGGAATTCGACAGGAACCAAAGTCATCTGGCCCTAGCTATGTTAGTCCTTTGCAGCATCCTACTACCCCTAGTGCATTAAGGAACCCAAGCACGTCGTTGCTTAAGGGTCCGATCCCTTCAACTTTTCATTCGAGGAGTTTCCTTAAAGCTCAAGTCTACCTAACTAATGTTCCTAAAATAACATCAGAGCACTTATGCGAAAATGAGCAGGAATTGATAAATAAATGCATTCACTGGCTACGTCATGTGAGGAATTGCAGATCAGTTATAAGAGAAGACATATATTCTGCGAAAAGATATAACTTCCACGGTTCTAATACCGATTATGTATGCCTCTGGCTAACTACCACTGATCTTGTAGATAATTTAGTATCCTTTGACCTCAGAACATCTCACTTGGCGCTATCCAACATAAGAATAAAATATAGTCCCCCTGCATTACTAAGTAGGACTGCTACACAGGCTCAAGTCCCCATAACTAAAGAGGGTTCTGTCTTGGACAAGGTTGATTGATGCCTAAAGGGCGGGTCCATGACATTGCAGCATGAGGTAGTGTCACCCACAAGGGGGGAACCTAATGATTATCAAATTGTGCAGATCCCTACCACAGTGGTTGACAGCTTTATCATTGATCCCAGTCCAATTAACCGGACGCTATCATTAGCTTCTTGGAATATAGCTGGATTAAACTCCAAGGCAGTGTCAGTTGATTGGTCATCGTTTATTGGGGACCACGATATATGGGCCTTTCAGGAAACCTGGTCAATAAGCCCAATCTTCTGTCCTGGGTATTTAAATTTTTTTAAACCTGCTACTGCCAGCAAAAAGGGAAGGCCCTCAGGTGGGCTCACCACATGGGTTAGGCAACATCCAGGCTATAGGGTCGAGGAGATCCATACTGACAGCCCCGATATCCTGGCCATTGCTATTCAACCAAGCCAAGGATCTGGTATATTAGTTATTAACATCTATGCCAGAGGAATGGTTGGAGGAAAACTCTCTAGTACAGTTTCGCTGTTAGATATCTTCATAGAAGAACAGAGAGGGAACTATAACCTGGTGATAGCGGGAGATTTCAATTGTACATTTGAGCCCCTTCTCCATGATGAGAATGGATATGGTAATGAAGAGGATGTACAATGGGGCATTCCATCTTTAAATCTGCCGCCAATATCGAAGTGGACTGAGGCAGTTCTCCAATTGAATAGTCTGTGTCTGGAGAGGGGCATCAGGGCAGTAAATGGGAGGACATTATCGGCTTGCAAGGGATCCCATACATACTCCAATGGGATAAGTAGCAGTCGGATTGACTACTTTCTTATCAACATGGAGATGTGGTCATGTGTCATTGACATGAAGGTCCAAGAACGAAGTGAGAGTGATCACAATCCACTCTTATTAAGTCTACAGGTTTCGGGGATAGCCCCGCAGCCCCAGATAATTGAAAATGTAACAGCAGATGTTTTTCTTGAGAATGATATGAGAAGGGTGAAGTGGGCAACAATTTTAGAGAATGATAAATCCCTAAAGAATATGAAGATCTCAGTAGAACGCATCCTTAAGATTCTTCTCGATCTTGAAACCCAGGACGATATCAATGCAGTGATCACGCAGGTACATGAAGATTTGTTCACAGAGCTTAAGAGTTTCTTTATTAAGGTACACAAACCAAGGAATTCACCTATTATTAAATCTGCTAATTGGTATAATAAGGACTGTAGAGTGGCATATCGAAAACTAACACAAGCTATAAAATCAAAATCTATGGAAAATGCAAAGCTTGCTAGAGCTAATTATAAGAAAATCCAATTTAAAGCCAAGCAAGAGTCAGACGAAAAACGATGGGAGGAACTTCTGTTGGCAAGTAGAGAAAAAAGGATGCAGTATTTTTGGCAGCTGGTGAAGTGGGGCAAGGGGGAGCATAGGCAAGTTCCTGTCAACTATGTAGCACCAGATCAGTGGATTTCCCATTATCAAGCCCAATTCGCCGCTTCAACTGTCAGTACTACTCAAAGTTTAATCTTAAGGTCAGATAAAACTGTAACCTTTAGCCTGGAAGAGGTTGGTAGAGCTTTGGATGCGATACCAAAAGGACGAGCGCCAGGTCTGGACTGTATTCCGGCCGACTTGTTTAGGCATGATAGAGAAAATTGGCTAAAATATATCTATATAATCGCGAATGCGATTGCTTGTGGGGCTCCAATCTCACAATCTTGGCGCGGTGCGGAAATTATTCCAATTTATAAAAAGGGGGACCGCACGTGCCCGAGCAATTACAGGCCAATTAGTCTAATCGAATCACTGCAGAAGATTATGGCTAGGCTTGTGTTGAGTAGGATCCAATATTGGATTGGTGAAAAGGATGTTTTGTCCCCATTCCAGGCTGGTTTTCGCCAAAAAGTGAGCACTATAGACCAAGTTTTCAGGTTTATGATGAT
Source organism: Calotriton arnoldi (assembly GCA_963921515.1). Classification (NCBI taxonomy): domain Eukaryota; kingdom Metazoa; phylum Chordata; class Amphibia; order Caudata; family Salamandridae; genus Calotriton; species Calotriton arnoldi. The sequence continues at coordinate 264,230 of CAWUFW010010699.1, forward strand.
CTACTGGCGCTGGGTAGTGATAGCGGAGGGTACCCTTTACGCGGCCTTTATAGATCTCAAATCTGCGTTTGATTTAGTGCCGCGCAACAAGTTATGGGAGGTACTAAAAGATCTCGGGATGCCAGTTGAACTTCTTGTATTGATTGTCAGGCTTCACGAGTCTAACTTTGCGCAGGTACGATGGGGGTCGCAGGGCAAGGTTACAGACAGGTTTGAAGTATCAAAAGGGGTCCCGCAAGGGTGCGTCATGGCCCCTACACTTTTCTCTTTGTTTATTGATAGGGTTGTATATTATTTCTCGTCACACCCAACCGATGCCCCCTCCCTCGCGGGTGAAAAGATTCCGCTACTTATGTTTGCAGATGATACTCTCATCCTATCCAAGACGCAAACAGGGCTGCAGCGTGCCCTGAATAGATTTGAGACCTTTTGCAGTGACCACGAGTTGGTAGTCAACGTGGATAAAACTAAATACATGATTTTCCACAAACATAAAATGGTCCAAGGAAAAGTATTCATGAATAAGGCTCAGTTGGAACAATCTGATGTGTTTACATACTTGGGAGTGACTCTGGGCAAGAAGCTAAATTGGAAACCTCAGATAGATCTGATGACTCTAAAGCATGTCCAATTAGCAGGTGCCCTATTAAAAGAACATAGATTGTCCAAAACTAAACCGGTAAGTCCAGCTCTAACAATCTACAATGTTAAGGTCAGGGCCTCTATTCTTTACGGAGCGGAGCTCTAGGGCTTCGAAAATGTCTCCTCACTAACTGTAGCCCGGAATAAGTTCTTGAGAACCTTAACAGGTCTCCCCCAATCCACTCCCCTTAAACCCCTTTATCTTGATCTAGGTTGTAGTACTCTTGAGGACTTGGCTCGATTTAAGCCAGTAGCATACTGGAGAAGGATTTGGACTACCCCAGAGTTGGTTCACTATGCCGATGCTCTGAAAGACGTAAAACGGGCCGATATATCGAGTAGTATTTCTTGGTTACAAAAAATAAAGCATACTCTGGTGGAAATGGGGTACAGACATTTGTGGGAGAATCCATAAAGTAATTTATTTCCATCTAAAAAAGTATTTAAGGAAGCATATTGGGCCATGGTGAAATCGAAGTCCATGTCATGCACTATCAATACTTCCCTTTCTGGTGTTTTTATGGAACACAAACAAGATACTAGGTTCGAGTCTTACTGGGACCTTATACTAAAGCCTCTAGATAGAAAATTGTACCATCAATTAAGGGTTGGTACACTCCCGACAAAAACCTTTATGCAAAATTGGCAAAGCCCACCGACTATTAGATCCGATTCCTGCAATATGCAGGATGAAACAGTTCTTCACATTCTGTTTGTGTGTCCAGCCTACAAGTGCCCCAGGAACAAATGGCCCAGGCCAATATGTGCCAATATGGGCACACGATTAAGCACTGATGCATATCGCATATTGAAAACTAACACACACGAATCTATAGTTGTGGCAACAGCCACATTTTTGAGCTGGATGTGGGTGATTCGAGCTAAGTGTTTGAAGTAACTAGGAATACTGAGGGGCCTGTAAGTGATGAATGAGAGGTCAAGCACATATTATTGTTCGCCCACTGGTTCTACTATTTTTTTACCATATGCAGATAGGCATAATAGTGAATAGTGTATGGTCAAGTAGTGTTTTTATATCAAGGAACTTATGAGATTGTTTGATTATGAGCTGTGAAATTGTTTGCTGCAACATAATAGTTTTATCGTTCTTAGTACATAACTTATTTACAGATTTTTAAGGTATTTTTAGGAGTTTTAGTTTTCATATAATTGATGTATATTTGTATGAACTTTTCTTAAAGTGTTGTATCGTTTTTACATGTGTCTTTAATGATTTTAAGAATTGAAATAAAGACTAACTTGACATATAGTGCAAACTGCTCAGGTATTGGAACGTTACATCTTACTTGGACCCCTTATTGCGTATTTTGCACGAAGGACATGAGATTGATCTTGCGAAACATTGACCTTTACGATTCTGTTAACCTGAAGTTGCTCTGAACCGGGCTTTGTAACACCCGTTTTTACCTACTGGTTTTAATTAATTCTCACTGTATTGTATTAGGAAAGAGGATTCACTGTTTTTATGTACACTTTTATGATCTATGTTTCTAAATCAGATCAAATAAAGTTTAATGAATTCTATGGCAGGACGGAGGCGAGGATTATGCATATCTTTCCTCACTTTATTTGCATAGCAGTTCAAAGAAAACGTAACACAACAATCATTAAACAAAAGACTACACAACCCATGAACCATTAGGGGTAGTCTCCAAGGCAACTATAGTCCAATCATATCACAGTCCATCGTATATAATATCGTGACGTCCCTTCCGCTTCCTCTTTCTTCACTGCTCGTCAGTTAAGTGCATTCCTTACATTCTTGGCTTAATCTGACGTTGTTGCTGTTTGTATAGCGGTTTCTTGTGCACGTTATTAGCATTATTGCCTTGGTATTGTTTCATATTCCCTGCGCAGCAGGCTCTTGCCCGAGCGCGTTCTCCCCCTCGCAGTTTCTCCCGCTGTGTGCTCTGCGCGCGGCGAGATCCTGTCAGGCGCGTCTGGTCCGAGCGAGGCAGCTCCGTCGAGCGCTCCCGCTGGTCTTTACGAATGTTTGGGAATCCGGTCACTCCTTTAGTGTCCGCTTGATTCCCGACCAACCCTCGCCTAATTTTGACACCGCTACGCGGTGATTTCCACACACGGACACGTTAGTGACCAGCGCCACCTGGTGGTGGTAATTGGTATTGCGCCTCAGTCTATTCTTATAACAGCTTCGGGGAAAGCCCAGCTGTTGGAGCACCGGCGAGGGGGCTGCCTTAAGGATTTTAAGGGCATTTGTTCTGTGCTCACAACCTCTGCTCTCCAGAAGACCATTTTTACTCCTCCTACCAGGAAGTGGAGGAGGAATGGCCCCCCAACTTCTCCCTCCAGCAGTGGACCAAGCCCTCTCTCTGGCTATTTCTAGGGCGCTGGCTCCTCTTAGGGATCAGGTTGATAAGCTGGCGAAAAGCATCCCTGGGGTGTTCAGTGACCCAGATCTGGTGGTGGCGGGTCCCAGTAGCTCCCAGATGGGGAATAAAAGGGCCGTTAAGCATAACGCGGGGCACTTGGAAGGATTTGATAAACTTACGGAGACCTTCCTCAAGAGTGCGCGAACGCTAAAACATGCACCCTGCCGGGAGGAGGAGGGCCCGGAGAAAATTGCGACACTGTCACCACTATTGTAGACCCCGATGGCGGGTTTCCCTTAGAGGGAGAGGGTGTATCGGAGGACGATTTCTCCTCCGATGAGGATAAGGACTTGGGGCGTCCCTGGCGTCCAGAGTCCCACTCCTCTCAGTCCCCGGTTGGGGACGGGGTCCACTCAGACATGTTCGAGCCTACCCAAATTTACCATCCTAGGTCAGCGGAGTGGACACCTGACGCCAAAGTGGCAGAGTATGTGGTGGGGAAAATCCATCAACCCCTGTTGAAAGGGAGGTCAGGAATAGAATGAGGGGAGAATGCCCCAGGCCCTCACTGAAGGGGAAGGTGGCACACACGCCTGAAATTGATGAGAAACTATGTACCTTTTTCTCCAAGTATATGAGGGATCCCAAGAAAGGAATTGATAGGTCTTGGACGTGGTAGGGCCCTTGACCCAAATTATTCAATTGACGGAGCGTTCCAAAGAGTCAGGATCCCCTTTGTCCACGGATATTGTGGCTGGTTGGGCGCACTACCCTAAACCCTAAAACACTACCTCCTCCACTACCCAAACACCACTGCACTACCCTAAACCCTAAAACACTACCCCCAGCACGACACCCTACACTACCCAAACATAACTGCACTACCCTAAACCCTAAAACACTACCACCAGCACGACTCCCTACTCTACCCAAACACCACTGCACTACCCTAAACCCTAAATCTACCCACAGCACAACCCCTACACTACACAAACACCACTGCACTACCCTAAACCCTAAAACACTACCCCCAGCATGACCCCTTCACTACACAAACACCACTGCACTGCCTTAAACCCTAAAACACTACCCCCAGCACGACCCCCTACACTACACAAACACCACTGCACTACCCTAAACCCTAAATCTACCCCCAGCATGACCCCCTACACTACACAAACACCACTGCACTACCCTAAAAACACTACCCCCAGCACGACCCCTTCACTACCTAAACACAACTGCACTACCCTAAACCCTAAAACACTACCCCCAGCACGACCCCCTTCACTACCCAAACACAACTGCACTACCCTAAACTCAAAAACACTACCCCCAGCACGACCCCCAACACTACCCAAACACCACTGCACGACCCTAAACCCTAAAACACGACCCCCCCCTACACTACACAAACACCACTGCACTACCCTAAACCCTAAAACACTAGAACCCAGCACGACCCCCTACAGTACACAAACACCACTGCACTACCCTAAACCCTAAAACACTACCCCCTACACTACACAAACACCACTGCTCTACCCTAAACCCTAAAACACTACTCCCAGCATGACCCCCTACACTACACAAACACCACTGCACTACCGTAAACCCAAAACACTACCCCAGCACTACCCCCTACACTACCCAAACACCATTGCACTACCATAAACCCTAAAACACTACCCCCAGCATGACCCCTACACTACACAAACACCACTGCACTACCCTAAACCCTAAAACACTACCCCCAGCACGACCCCCTTCACTACCTAAACACAACTGCACTACCCTAAACCCTAAAACACTACCCCCAGCACGACCCCCTTCACTACCCAAACACAACTGCACTACCCTAAACTCAAAAACTACCCCCAGCACGACCCCCTACACTACCCAAACACCACTGCACGACCCTAAACCCTAAAACACGACCCCTACACTACACAAACACCACTGCACTACCCTAAACCCTAAAACACTAGAACCCAGCACGACCCCCTACAGTACACAAACACCACTGCACTACCCTAAACCCTAAAACACTACCCCCAGCATGACCCCCTACACTACACAAACACCACTGCACTACCCTAAACCCAAAACACTACCCCAGCACTACCCCCTCGCACTACCCAAACACCATTGCACTACCCTAAACCCTAAAACACTACCCCCAGCATGACCCCCTACACTACACAAACACCACTGCACTACCCTAAACCCTAAAACACTACCCCCAGCACGACCCCTACACTACCCAAACACCACTGCACTACACTAAACCCTAAATCTACCCCCAGCATGACCTCCCACACTACACAAACACCACTGCACTACCCTAAACCCTAAAACACTACCCCCAGCATGACCCCTATACTACCCAAACACCACTGCACTACCCTAAACCCTAAAACACTAACCCCAGCATGGCCCCTACACTACCCAAACACCACTGCACTACCCTATACCCTAAAACACGACCCCTACACTACACAAACACAACTGCACTACCCTAAACCCTAAAACACTACCCACAGCATGACCCCTACACTACACAAACACCACTGCACTACCCTAAACCCTAAAACACTACACCCTATACTACACAAACACCACTGCACTACCCTAAACCCTAAAACACTACCCCCAGCATGACCCCCTACACTACACAAACACCACTGCACTACCCTAAACCCCCTACACTAGACAAACACCACTGCATTACTCTAAACCCTAAAACACTACCCCCAGCACGACCCCTCACAACACAAACACCACTGCACTACCCTAAACCCTAAATCGACCCCCAGCACGACCCCCTACACTACCCAAACACCACTGCCATACCCTAAACCCTAAAACACTACCCCCAGCATGAACCCTACACTACCCAAACACCACTGCACTACCCTAAACCCTAAAACACTACCGCCAGCACTACCCCTACACTACCCTAAACCCTAAAACACAACACTAAACCCTAAAACACTACCCCAGGACTACCCCTACACTACCCAAACACCACTACACTACCCTAAACCATAAAACACTACCCCCAGCATGACCCTCTACACTACACAAACACCACTGCACTACCCTAAACCCTAAAACACTACCACCAGCATGACCCCCTACACTACTCAAACACCACTGCACTACCCTAAACCCTAAAACACTACCCCAGCATGACCCATACACCACTGCACTACCCTAAACCCTAAAACACTACCCCCAGCACGACCCCCTACACTACTGCACTACCCTAAACCCTAAACCACTACCCCCAGCATGACCTCCTACACTACCCAAACACCACTGCACTACCCTAAACCCTAAAACACTACCCCCATCACAACCCCCTACACCAACCAAACACCACTGCACTACCCTAAACCCTAGAAAAGAAACCCCCACCCCATGCCCAATCCCCCTTACCTCTCACTCCTCGTGGTTCCTCTCTCCTCGTGGTTCCTGCTTCACATCGTCTCTGAGGGGCGGTGCACGTCGTTGTGAGGAAATGGAACAGCCTCTGTTTCCTTACAACGACATGGATCGTCTACATGTTTTTTAGAACGCATGGTCATTTACCATACATACCTTTACAACAAAATTTGTTGTAAAGGCATGCGTGGTAAATGACCATGCGTTCTAAAAAAATGCGTTGTAATGACTTTGTGATGTACAACGCATGCGTGGTAATGCATGCGTTGTAATGGTATCGCAAAGTAAAAAAGTCGTTGTAACGGCTGTTTACCAATCGAAGCTGGCACCTGTTCTTCAGCGAGACGTTTATTTGATTAATTAGGAGGAAGGAATGTGGTTTTTTTACCGAAAAGTGCATTCCCGGCTGTTGTATTGTGAAAGTGTCCGCGTGGCCTGGTTTCCCTTCCGGTGAGAGAGTGGAAGAGTCTGTTTGGATCTAAAGGAGTTCTGTTGTTGGATGGGGCCGGCGCGACATGTCATCAGAAAACATAGCTAATGGAAAGCGTCCTCCCTGAAGTGTGGAGCAGTGCCATGAGAGGTCAACGAGTGTGCGTCCCACCGCAGTATGACCGTACCGCATGACCCATGTGCCACCTCCAGGGTACGGGAGGCAGAAGCGGCATCGCAGTTCCTCTTGAAGACCGTTGTAGCACTAATTCTACATTTTGGTACTAGGGCATTTTAACTTCGTTGTTCCTGCCAGATACAAAGAGAAGATCCTGTGTTATTCAGTGCCCTCGTTACCTTTTTTGTGGGTTGTGGTGCTTGTCACTTCGCTGCCCCACCGGTGCACACGACTGGGCACCCCACCTCGTGTGCCATCTGCAGGGCCTCTGCCCTCGGATCACTGGTTTCGGTTTCTGGAGTGGCAACATAAACAGTTGCTCCCAAAGGACTAGCCTGAACACTTAGGTGAATATCCCCTGCACCAGCATTCCACGGAAATTCTTTCCTAGCTCTCCCACGTCAACGAGGACGTCATAATAGCACGGCTCCGCTCGCGACACCGTATGACATCATCGGAGCCATAAGAGGACCTCGTCGACGTGCTGACGTCAGTTCCACCCATTTTTTCTGTGCCACCGAGGCAAACAGGGGACCGAGACATTTTCACATGTATACATAGTAAAATAAATATATATATATTCACTGAAAAACCATAGGTTTCAGGCACGTTATAGTTAGAAATTAGCATTTAAAAACCTTAGAAATTCACTGAAAAAACCATAGGTTTCAGGCACGTTATAGTTAGAAATTATCATTTAAAAACCCTTAGAAATTCACTGAAAAACCATAGGTTTCAGGGGCGTTATAGTTAATTGGACATTTCACTCGTACAAAACCATAGAAATTCCCCCGTTATAGTTAGTTCAGCTAACTATAACTCACGTGCCCGCAATGCACTGCTGATGACGTCACATATTACATCACTCATGACATGGTCAGTGACATCACTCATGACATCACTGATGACATCTCAAATGACATCACTGATGACATCATCCAGTGAATGTGTGTTTATTCTGAAAATTTAAATATGATTGATATATGTATATCTCATTGTCGATGGAAGAATAAATGGGTATATAAGTGTCTAAATGGATGATTTGTTTTTGGAAAATTGATTGTATAACTGACTAAGTGTATCTTAGTGAATACATGGGTTAGTGAGTAATGTTTAAATATGAAAATATCTGTATCAGTCTCTCACTTTGTGTATAAGTGGCTGCATGGGTTGGTGAGTAGCTACATGAGTGTCTATATGTGTTATTAGTTGGTTTTTGAGTATCAGTATGAGTGTCTGAGTGTCTGTATGGTTCGGTGGGGGGTATTACTTAGTGCATAGATGCATGAATGAGTGACTCACTGTTTGTATGTGTTGAAGACAGCATGTGTGCAGGACTGTATAGGTGGATGAGTATGTGTATGGGTGTGTTAGTGAGTGAATGACTGTCTCAATAGTGTCTTTATGAGTAACTACATATGTTTTAAACTAGTATATGTGAGTATTGGTGTATATAAGTGAGTATATGTGAGAGTGAGAGATTGGAAGAGTTCCTGTACAAATAAGTAGGTGTTTCTATAAGTGATTGTTTAAGAGAGTAAGTATGTGTAAGTTTCTGTAGAAGTAAGTGTGGTAGTGTGTGTATAACTGTATATGCAAGTAAATGGATGTTTGATACTTTGTTTGCATGTGTGACTATGTGTGTGAGTAACTCTATGGATGAGTGGCAGTGTGTAACAGGATGTATAGGTGTTTTTGAGTACATATGATGAGTGAGTACATGTATGAGTGACTGTATAGGGACTGTTGGTGAATGAGTGGATGTGTGTGTAGATCTTGGAATTACTGAATAGGTGTGTTGTAACTGGTATTGGTATGTCCATTGTTTTGAAAATGTTAGTTTGTATTTTTGAGTGTGTGTATCAAAGGTTATATTAGGGTGAGAGGAGGTCTGCCACTCTATCACAAGGATGATGTCATCAGTGATGTCATCAGTGATGTCATTTGAGATGTCATCAGTGATGTCATGAGTGATGTCACTGACCATGTCATGAGTGATGTAATATGTGACGTCATCAGCAGTGCATTGCGGGCGCGCGAGTTATAGTTAGCTGAACTAACTATAACGGGGGAATTTCTATGGTTTTGTACGAGTGAAATGTCCAACTAACTATAACGCCCCTGAAACCTATGGTTTTTTAGTGAATATATATATATATATACATTCATACATACATACATTTATATATATATACATACATACATACATACATATATATATATATATATATATATATACATACATACTTTTAATATAATCGTATTGGTCTGAAAAATTCTTTAGATGGGAGGAATTTGCATTTTGACAATTTCTTTAAATCTGTTAATGTGATTAGATTTTTGATCTAAACTCACAACATTAAAGTCAGCTACACATTCTGATCCCCTCCCATAATTCATTGCTGGTGACATGTCACAGGAATTTGTGTATGATATCACCTAAGACATCATCCATAACATAATTGCCACACATGATGCTGGTTGTCTGACGACATTTCTGTGACAAAAATATTGACGCCAAAAAGCTATTGTAGACACAAATATCAACTTGATATACTTTGTGTATAAAGTCAGAAATACTTTCTATCTTGGTGTGGATGGCACTGTGCTAATCCTATGCTTAAAGACTTTGATAGAAAAGCAGACATTTGAGGTGAGCAGATTCAGAGTGTCGCTGGTGTTGAGAGTGCTCTACACTGGAGCTGCTTTCCACCTAAACCTGAGAACTACCCAGAGTTCTTTGCTTCCTTTTTTGCATAATGTATGCGTCACTCTATGCCTGAAAGGGTATTGTTTTGATATATATATATATATATATATATTATCTACTGGCGGTCGCCAGTAGATAGTTATAGTTAGGACCTAGTTTCCATAGGAAAAGCGTTTTTTCTTTTCCCAATAACTTTGGCGCCAGATGCCGAATCTTCATGAAATTTTCAAAACTAGTGGGGCACTCCGCTCAGCTCCTGTCTTGAAAGTTTCGGGGCGATTCGCCAAGCGGGAGCCGAGGAAAAAGGGGGGTCCCAAAATGTGTTTTCTCCATGTTATTTTCCATAGGAAACTTTAGACACGGCTACAGCTCGAACTGCTGAACGGAATTACACCAAATTTGGCAAAAAGGTAGCCCTTGGTTCAGAAAGAGCCCTTTTTGTTAAATGGTGTAAATCCGTTCAGTAGTTCCTGAGAAATTAAAAATAAAGTGGTCGGAAAATCAATTTCCCATAGGAAACTTTAGACACGACTACAGCTCGAACTGCTGAACTGAATTACACCAAATTTGGCAAAAAGGTAGCCCTTGGTTCAGAAAGAGCCCTTTTTTCTAAAATGGTGTAAATCCGTTCAGTAGTTGCTGAGAAAATCAAAAAATAAAAGTTTCGATATCTAGAGGCGCGGTGGATCCACGGACCCTCCTGACCACGAGCTTTATTCTAATTGGCTGTCAACACTACAAACCAGGAAGTGTAGGCAGCCATCTTGTGACTCAGTAGAACCGAGTCACAAGAAAACAGGGAAACAAACGCGAAAAACAAGAAAAGGGGGCAGGGTAGAAACACCCTGACCCCCTAGGCCTGCTCAAGGGGTCCCACAAGGACCCCCAGGGCCCAAAAAAGCATTTAAAAAAAAAAAAATTCTGCGAAATTCGCGCTGGGTCCGCGAATCCCTCCGAATTTAAAAAAAAAATGAAGCGAGGACTCCTGCGCTTCATTTAATTGATGCCCCCGGGTGGGCCAGGTCCCGGGGGCATTTGCAAAAAATATATGCGGGGGCCAGCGGGGGCCCCCGCAGCCCCGGGGACCGCCACCCCCCAGGGCTTGGTTAAAATGATGTGCGGGAGGGCACTCGGCCCTCCCGCAGCCCTTGGGACCGCCACCCCCCGGGGCTTCTTTTTAACTGTGTAGGGGGCCTCCAAGGCCCCCCAAGCCCCGGGGACCGCCACCCCCGGGGCTTTTATTAAGTATTCGCGGGGGCACACGGCCCCTCCGCAGCCCCGGGGACCACCACCCCTGGGGCTAGTTTTAAAAAATAAAACAATCCTGTGTGGGGGGGCTCGAGCCCCCCCACATGCCCCGGGGACCGCCACCTCCCCGGGGCACTAAAATGGAAATGCGGGGGTCCGTTACGGACCCCCGAGCCCCGGGGACCACCACCTCCCTGGGGCTTTAATTGCATAGGGAGGGGGGCCGCGCGGCCCCCCTCCTGGAGCCCGTGATGGCCCTGGGGACCGCCACCCCCCAGGGCTGGCTCCTGCAGTGTCCCTGGGTGCCCACCCCCGGGACACTGCTGTTTGCTATGGCAGGGCGGGAGCCTCGCGGCTCCCGCCCTGCCATAACAAACTTGCTTTGGATTTTGAAAGCGAGAGCAGGGAAACCTGCTCTCGCTTCCAAAATGCAAAGCAGATTGCTTTTCCACACGGGGAGCTGCATGTCAGCAGCTCCCCATGTGGAAAAGCAATGCCGGCTCCTGCAGGACGCGGGGAGCCAGCGGGACCGTGGGGACATTGGGGCTCCCCCCACGGTCCCCAATGGATAGGGCCTGCACCGGGGGATGGGGTCCCCGGGGCTAGAAGTGGCCCGGGCGGGGGGCCACACGGCCCTCCTCCCCCCCAAAAAAAAATAAATAAAAAAAAAAAAAGGCCAGCCCCGGGGGATGGGGTCCCCGGGGCCAATAGAGGCCTCAGGAGGGGGGCCACGCAGCCCCCCTCCTTAAAAAATATAAATATATGTGGCCATGCCCCAGGGGATGGGGTCCCCGGGTCCAAAATTGGCCACAGGAGGGGGGCCCACGCGGCCCCCTTCCCATTCAGATTTTTCTTTTTTTTTAAAAAGGGGTCAGGCTCTGAGGGATGGGGTCACCAGGGCCCAAAAAAAGGAAAAATAAGGGGGGCCACATAGCCCCCCTTCTAAAAAAAAAAAAAAAAAAAAAAGACTGCGATCGTGCCGGAGGCCCCGCCCCCTCCCATCAACACTCTGCAAACGCGCCCTGTGGCGCGTTTTAAATTGGGGAATTAATTCCCCTTCAATACTGGGGGTACCTGGGGGCCAACTAGCCCACCAGGTACCTCCAGTAAGTGCCACAGGGCTGCGTTGCAGAAGTTGGTCCAGGCCACGCCCCTTTTTACACCTCTCTGCAACGTAGCTCTGTGGCGCTTATTGGAGGTACCTGGTGGGCTAGTTGGACCCCAGGGACCCTCAGGATTCAAGGGGACTTTATCCCCCAACTTAAAACGTGCCACGGGGCGCGTTTGCACAGTGGTGAAGGGAGGGGGCGGGGCCTGAGGTGACATGTGTGCAAACACGCCCTGTGGTGCGTTTTAAGTTGGGGAATTAAGTCCCCTTCAATCCTGAGGGCCCCTGGGGGCCAACTAGCCCACCAGATACCTCCAGTAAGCGCCACAGGCCTGCGTTGCAGAGCAGTGGTCCAGGCCATGCCCCTTTTTACACCTCTCTGCAACCTCGCTCTGTGGCGCTTACTGGAGGCACCTAGTGGGCTAGTTGGACCCCAGGGACCCTCAGGATTGATGGGGACTTAATCCCCCAACTTACAACATGCCAGGGGCGTGTTTGCACAGTGGTGGAGAAAGGGGGCATGGCCTTTGTCTACCTCTCACCAATCCCACTGCATGGGGCTTACTGGAGGTAAAAGGTAGGCTAGTTGGCCCCTAAAGGACCCCCAGCAGTGAAGGGGACTTCAATCCCCATCCAAGAGCGTGCCAGGGAGTGCGTTTGTAGAGTGGTGGGCAAAGTCGGCGTGGCATGGTACGAGTACTTGCCAGTGCTGCTGTGTGGGACTGACTGGAGGTAATAGTTTGGGAAGTTGGCCCCCAAGGATGTCCTTGGGGGCCAACTACCCCTCTTGTTACCTCCAGTAAGTCCCACACAGTGGGATTGCTAAGACGTCTTCGGAGGCCATGCGCCCCTTTCTCTACCACTCTGCAAACGTGCCTCGTGGCAAACTATGGGATGGGGGATGAAGCCCAATTTAGTCCTGAGGGAGTTTGGGAGCCAAGCATCCCTCCTGGTACCTCCTGTAAGTCCTACGCAGCGGAATTCCTGAGCGTTGGTTGGACGCCCAGCACCCTTTCTCCACCACTCTGCAAACGTGACTACTAGTTAAAGTAGCATATTTCTGCACCTCTGACTTAGAGGTAGTTTTAATCCCCCTGCCCTATTATGTACTAGGGCCGTACAGAGGAGGTCATGCTAATCACAGGGGTACCCCAACGCATATTGTTCCCTAGTGTATGTAGGTGTTTTCACTGTATTCTAAGTGTCTTTTAGCATAGCACTGGTTCTAGGCATGGTTAGTCAGAGTCAGTTACCACCAGTACCCGTCTGAAAAAGTTGTGGGCACAGGATGATTTTGCAACAAGGCCTCTTTCTGCTCCTCTGTTGGTTCTTTCTGCACATGTCTTGCTTCTTCCTGCACTTTTGTTCGTCTTTGTGGACTTCTGTTGTTTCTTTCTGCATTTCTTTTGCTTCTTTCTGTGCGTTTTTTCTTCTTTCTTCACATGTCCTACCTCTGTAGGCATAGTTAGAAACTAGCATTTAAAAAACCTTTGAAATTCACTTAAAAAACCATAGGTTTCAGGCATGTTATAGTTAGGAATTAGCATTTAAAAAACCTTTGAAGTTCACTGAAAAAACCATAGGTTTCAGACACGTTATAGTTAGAAATTAGCATTTAAAAAACCTTTGAAATTCACTGAAAAAACCATAGGTTTCAGGCACGTTATAGTTAGAAATTAGCATTTAAAAAACCTTTGAAATTCACTGAAAAAACCATAGGTTTCAGGCACGTTATAGTTAGAAATTAGCATTTAAAAAACCTTTGAAATTCACTGAAAAAACCATAGGTTTTAGGGAAAGTTATAGTTAGTTGGACATTTCACTCGTACAAAACCAGAGAAATTCCCCCGTTATAGTCAGTTCAGCTAACTATAACTCACGCCCCGCAATGCACTGCTGATGACGTCACATATTACATCACTCATGACATGGTCAGTGACATCACTGATGACATCACTGATGACATCTCAAATGACATCACTGATGACATCACTGATGACATCATCCATGTGATAATTTGATGCATCTTCTCACACCCTAATATAACCTTTGATACACCCACTCTAAATTACAGACTGCCATTCTCAAAACCATAGACACTCCAACACCAATAACTACATACCCACTAACTGAATCTTAGGTCTACACACACATCCACTCACTCACCCGTACAGTCACTCATACTTACGGTCACTCAGTACAGGACTATCATATGCACTCATACACCTATATAGACACTCACACACCGCCACTCATCCATAGAGGTACTCACATACCTAGTCAGTCATGCAAATAATTAATCACACTGCCATTTACTCACCTATACAGTTATACACACACTAGCTCATTTACTCATGCAAATATTAGCACATTCTTACGCTCTTATACAATCACTGATACAAGCACACACTCATCCATACAGCCACTCTCACAATCACACACTCTCACTTATAGCCATTTATATACTCCAACACACATATATACTGCCTTTCACATATGTAGTTACTCACACATGTACCACTGAGATATACATTCACTCACTAACACACCCATACACACACTCACCCACCCATACAGTCCATCACAGATGCACTCTTGAAACCATGCACCCAGTGAATCACCCACTTACACATCTATGCACAGAGTCACACACACCCCACCCACACAAACACTCAGGCACCCATACAGATACTCAGACAACCAATCAATAACCCATATAGACACTCATGTAGCTATTCATAAACCCATGCAGCCGCTTACACACCAACAGACAGACGGATACAGACATTCACACAGTTTAGTCACTAACCCATGCATTCAGTAAGATACGTTTAATCACTCACTTATAGAGTCAGTCACGCACCTACTAAATCATCCATTCAGACACTTATACACCCACTCATTCTTCAATACGCCTTTCCCTATATATATTAAACATATTTAAACTTTACAGAAACACACAGTCATTGGATGATGTCATCAGTGATGTCATCAGTGATGTCATTTGAGATGTCATCAGTGATGTCATCAGTGATGTCACTGACCATGTCATGAGTGATGTAATATGTGACGTCATCAGCAGTGCATTGCGGGGGCGTGAGTTATAGTTAGCTGAACTAACTATAACGGGGAATTTCTCTGGTTTTGTACGAGTGAAATGTCCAACTAACTATAACTTTCCCTAAAACCTATGTTTTTTCAGTGAATATATATATATATATATATATATATTTTCAATCCAAACGCCCTCGCGCTCAGGATATGCACTCGACGATGCTCCCACCACGTTCATGGTCCTGGCTAGCCTCGTTGCAGCATGCTTCCACTCTGTCCCACATTGACAATGATACTCGACGCGTTTCGAGGCGGACGCCTCTTCATCATGAGTTTTCACAGAGGCACGGAAAGCTCACCTGGTGAATCACTCTATTTTATTGAATGAATCCGCCCACAATGGGCCTGGCTTGCAGTAATCGCCGTAATGCATGCTGGTACTTGCAGTTCAGGTGAGTGTTAGTCCTATAGTAGGCTCCGTGCCCCTGTGTACATTGAAAACCTTCATAATGTCCTATAGTAGGTTGGCACTTCGGGGCTGCACGCTATTTTGAGCAAGGGAACATCGTGCCACAGAAAGGAATCTTGCCTTCCCCAGCCCTTCCATTTGAAGTGGTGCACTTCCTGTTACCGCGGCTCGGGCAGCCGCGTTCCAATTTTCAATCCAAACGCCCTTGCGCTCAGGATATGCACTCGACGATGCTCCACCACGTTCATGGTCCTTGCTAGCCTCGTTGCAGCATGCTTCCACTCTGTCCCACATTGACAATGATACTCGACGCGTTTCGAGGCGGACGCCTCTTCATCATGAGTTTTCACAGAGGCACGGAAAGCTCACCTGGTGAATCACTCTATTTTATTGAATGAATCCGCCCACAATGGGCCTGGCTTGCAGTAGTCGCCGTAATGCATGCTGGTACTTGCAGTTCAGGTGAGTGTTAGTCCTATAGTAGGCTCCGTGCCCCTGTGTACATTGAAAACCGTCATAATGTCCTATAGTAGGTTGGCACTTCGGGGCTGCACGCTATTTTGAGCAAGGGAACATCGTGCCACAGAAAGGAATCTTGCCTTCCCCAGCCCTTCCATTTGAAGTGGTGCACTTCCTGTTACCGCGGCTCGGGCAGCCGCGTTCCAATTTTCAATCCAAACGCCCTTGCGCTCTGGATATGCACTCGACGATGCTTCCACCACGTTCATGGTCCTTGCTAGCCTCGTTGCAGCATGCTTCCACTCTGTCCCACATTGACAATGATACTCGACGCGTTTCGAGGCGGACGCCTCTTCATCATGAGTTTTCACAGAGGCACGGAAAGCTCACCTGGTGAATCACTCTATTTTATTGAATGAATCCGCCCACAATGGGCCTGGCTTGCAGTAATCGCCGTAATGCATGCTGGTACTTGCAGTTCAGGTGAGTGTTAGTCCTATAGTAGGCTCCGTGCCCCTGTGTACATTGAAAACCTTCATAATGTCCTATAGTAGGTTGGCACTTGGGGCTGCACGCTATTTTGAGCAAGGGAACATCGTGCCACAGAAAGGAATCTTGCCTTCCCCAGCCCTTCCATTTGAAGTGGTGCACTTCCTGTTACCGCGGCTCGGGCAGCCGCGTTCCAATTTTCAATCCAAACGCCCTTGCGCTCAGGATATGCACTCGACGATGCTCCCACCACGTTCATGGTCCTTGCTAGCCTCGTTGCAGCATGCTTCCACTCTGTCCCACATTGACAATGATACTCGACGCGTTTCGAGGCGGACGCCTCTTCATCATGAGTTTTCACAGAGGCACGGAAAGCTCACCTGGTGAATCACTCTATTTTATTGAATGAATCCGCCCACAATGGGCCTGGCTTGCAGTAATCGCCGTAATGCATGCTGGTACTTGCAGTTCAGGTGAGTGTTAGTCCTATAGTAGGCTCCG
This sequence comes from Calotriton arnoldi, assembly GCA_963921515.1. Classification (NCBI taxonomy): domain Eukaryota; kingdom Metazoa; phylum Chordata; class Amphibia; order Caudata; family Salamandridae; genus Calotriton; species Calotriton arnoldi. The sequence goes on from CAWUFW010010699.1 coordinate 281,318, forward strand.
TGCCCTGTGTACATTGAAAACCTTCATAATGTCCTATAATAGGTTGGCACTTCGGGGCTGCACGCTATTTAGAGCAAGGGAACATCGTGCCACAGAAAGAATCTTGCCTTCCCAGCCCTTCCATTTGAAGTGGTGCACTTCCTGTTACCGCGGCTTGGGCAGCCGCGTTCCAATTTCAATCCAAACGCCCTTGCGCTCAGGATATGCACTCGACGATGCTCCCACCACGTTCATGGTCCTTGCTAGCCTCGTTGCAGCATGCTTCCACTCTGTCCCACATTGACAATGATACTCGACGTGTTTCGAGGCGGACGCCTCTTCATCATGAGTTTGCACAGAGGCACGGAAAGCTCACCTGGTGAATCACTCTATTTTATTGAATGAATCCACCCACAATGGGCCTGGCTTGCAGTAATCGCCGTAATGCATGCTGGTACTTGCAGTTCAGGTGAGTGTTAGTCCTATAGTAGGCTCCGTGCCCCTGTGTACACAGGGGCACGGAGCCTACTATAGGACTAACACTAACACTCACCTGAACTGCAAGTACCAGCATGCATTACGGCGATTACTGCAAGCCAGGCCCATTGTGGGCGGATTCATTCAATAAAATAGAGTGATTCACCAGGTGAGCTTTCCGTGCCTCTGTGCAAACTCATGATGAAGAGGCGTCCGCCTCGAAACGCGTCGAGTATCATTGTCAATGTGGGACAGAGTGGAAGCATGCTGCAACGAGGCTAGCAAGGACCATGAACGTGGTGGGAGCATCGTCGAGTGCATATCCTGAGCGCAAGGGCGTTTGGATTGAAATTGGAACGCGGCTGCCCGAGCCGCAGTAACAGGAAGTGCACCACTTCAAATGGAAGGGCTGGGGAAGGCAAGATTCCTTTCTGTGGCACGATGTTCCCTTGCTCAAAATAGCGTGCAGCCCCGCAGTGCCAACCTACTATAGGACATTACGAAGGTTTTCAATGTACACAGGGGCACGGAGCCTACTATAGGACTAACACTAACACTCACCTGAACTGCAAGTACCAGCATGCATTACGGTGATTACTGCAAGCCAGGCCCATTGTGGGCGGATTCATTCAATAAAATAGAGTGATTCACCAGGTGAGCTTTCCGTGCCTCTGTGCAAACTCATGATGAAGAGGCGTCCGCCTCGAAACGCGTCGAGTATCATTGTCAATGTGGGACAGAGTGGAAGCATGCTGCAACGAGGCTAGCAAGGACCATGAACGTGGTGGGAGCATCGTCGAGTGCATATCCTGAGCGCAAGGGCGTTTGGATTGAAAATTGGAACGCGGCTGCCCGAGCCGCGGTAACAGGAATTGCACCACTTCAAATGGAAGGGCTGGGGAAGGCAAGATTCCTTTCTGTGGCACGATGTTCCCTTGCTCAAAATAGCGTGCAGCCCCGCAGTGCCAACCTACTATAGGACATTACGAAGGTTTTCAATGTACACAGGGCACGGAGCCTACTATAGGACTAACACTAACACTCACCTGAACTTCAAGTACCAGCATGCATTACGGCGATTACTGCAAGCCAGGCCCATTGTGGGCGGATTCAATCAATAAAATAGAGTGATTCACAAGGTGAGCTTTCCGTGCCTCTGTGCAAACTCATGATGAAGAGGCGTCCGCCTTGAAACGCGTCGAGTATCATTGTCAATGTGGGACAGAGTGGAAGCATGCTGCAACGAGGCTAGCAAGGACCATGAACGTGGTGGGAGCATCGTCGAGTGCATATCCTGAGCGCAAGGGCGTTTGGATTGAAAATTGGAACGCGGCTGCCCGAGCCGCGGTAACAGGAAGTGCACCACTTCAAATGGAAGGGCTGGGGTAGGCAAGATTCCTTTCTGTGGCACGATGTTCCCTTGCTCAAAATAGCGTGCAGCCCCGCAGTGCCAACCTACTATAGGACATTACGAAGGTTTTCAATGTACACAGGGGCACGGAGCCTACTATAGGACTAACACTAACACTCACCTGAACTGCAAGTACCAGCATGCATTACGGCGATTACTGCAAGCCAGGCCCATTGTGGGCGGATTCATTCAATAAAATAGAGTGATTCACCAGGTGAGCTTTCCGTGCCTCTGTGCAAACTCATGATGAAGAGGCGTCCGCCTCAAAACGCGTCGAGTATCATTGTCAATGTGGGACAGAGTGGAAGCATGCTGCAACGAGGCTAGCAAGGACCATGAACATGGTGGGAGCATCGTCGAGTGCATATCCTGAGCGCAAGGGCGTTTGGATTGAAAATTGGAACGCGGCTGCCCGAGCCGCGGTAACAGGAAGTGCACCACTTCAAATGGAAGGGCTGGGGAAGGCAAGATTCCTTTCTGTGGCACGATGTTCCCTTGCTCAAAATAGCGTGCAGCCCCGCAGTGCCAACCTACTATAGGACATTACGAAGGTTTTCAATGTACACAGGGGCACGGAGCCTACTATAGGACTAACACTAACACTCACCTGAACTGCAAGTACCAGCATGCATTACGGCGATTACTGCAAGCCAGGCCCATTGTGGGCGGATTCATTCAATAAAATAGAGTGATTCACCAGGTGAGCTTTCCGTGCCTCTGTGCAAACTCATGATGAAGAGGCGTCCGCCTCAAAACGCGTCGAGTATCATTGTCAATGTGGGACAGAGTGGAAGCATGCTGCAACGAGGCTAGCAAGGACCATGAACATGGTGGGAGCATCGTCGAGTGCATATCCTGAGCGCAAGGGCGTTTGGATTGAAAATTGGAACGCGGCTGCCCGAGCCGCGGTAACAGGAAGTGCACCACTTCAAATGGAAGGGCTGGGGAAGGCAAGATTCCTTTCTGTGGCACGATGTTCCCTTGCTCAAAATAGCGTGCAGCCCCGAAGTGCCAACCTACTATAGGACATTATGACGGTTTTCAATGTACACAGGGGCACGGAGCCTACTATAGGACTAACACTCACCTGAACTGCAAGTACCAGCATGCATTACGGTGATTACTGCAAGCCAGGCCCATTGTGGGCGGATTCATTCAATAAAATAGAGTGATTCACCAGGTGAGCTTTCCGTGCCTCTGTGCAAACTCATGATGAAGAGGCGTCCGCCTCGAAACGCGTCGAGTATCATTGTCAATGTGGGACAGAGTGGAAGCATGCTGCAACGAGGCTAGCAAGGACCATGAACGTGGTGGGAGCATCGTCGAGTGCATATCCTGAGCGCAAGGGCGTTTGGATTGAAAATTGGAACGCGGCTGCCCGAGCCGCGGTAACAGGAATTGCACCACTTCAAATGGAAGGGCTGGGGAAGGCAAGATTCCTTTCTGTGGCACGATGTTCCCTTGCTCAAAATAGCGTGCAGCCCCGCAGTGCCAACCTACTATAGGACATTACGAAGGTTTTCAATGTACACAGGGGCACGGAGCCTACTATAGGACTAACACTAACACTCACCTGAACTTCAAGTACCAGCATGCATTACGGCGATTACTGCAAGCCAGGCCCATTGTGGGCGGATTCAATCAATAAAATAGAGTGATTCACAAGGTGAGCTTTCCGTGCCTCTGTGCAAACTCATGATGAAGAGGCGTCCGCCTTGAAACGCGTCGAGTATCATTGTCAATGTGGGACAGAGTGGAAGCATGCTGCAACGAGGCTAGCAAGGACCATGAACGTGGTGGGAGCATCGTCGAGTGCATATCCTGAGCGCAAGGGCGTTTGGATTGAAAATTGGAACGCGGCTGCCCGAGCCGCGGTAACAGGAAGTGCACCACTTCAAATGGAAGGGCTGGGGAAGGCAAGATTCCTTTCTGTGGCACGATGTTCCCTTGCTCAAAATAGCGTGCAGCCCCGCAGTGCCAACCTACTATAGGACATTACGAAGGTTTTCAATGTACACAGGGGCACGGAGCCTACTATAGGACTAACACTAACACTCACCTGAACTGCAAGTACCAGCATGCATTACGGCGATTACTGCAAGCCAGGCCCATTGTGGGCGGATTCATTCAATAAAATAGAGTGATTCACCAGGTGAGCTTTCCGTGCCTCTGTGCAAACTCATGATGAAGAGGCGTCCGCCTCAAAACGCGTCGAGTATCATTGTCAATGTGGGACAGAGTGGAAGCATGCTGCAACGAGGCTAGCAAGGACCATGAACATGGTGGGAGCATCGTCGAGTGCATATCCTGAGCGCAAGGGCGTTTGGATTGAAAATTGGAACGCGGCTGCCCGAGCCGCGGTAACAGGAAGTGCACCACTTCAAATGGAAGGGCTGGGGAAGGCAAGATTCCTTTCTGTGGCACGATGTTCCCTTGCTCAAAATAGCGTGCAGCCCCGCAGTGCCAACCTACTATACGACATTACGAAGGTTTTCAATGTACACAGGGGCACGGAGCCTACTATAGGACTAACACTAACACTCACCTGAACTGCAAGTACCAGCATGCATTACGGCGATTACTGCAAGCCAGGCCCATTGTGGGTGGATTCATTCAATAAAATAGAGTGATTCACCAGGTGAGCTTTCCGTGCCTCTGTGCAAACTCATGATGAAGAGGCGTCCGCCTCGAAACGCGTCGAGTATCATTGTCAATGTGGGACAGAGTGGAAGCATGCTGCAACGAGGCTAGCAAGGACCATGAACGTGGTGGGAGCATCGTCGAGTGCATATCCTGAGCGCAAGGGCGTTTGGATTGAAAATTGGAACGCGGCTGCCCAAGCCGCGGTAACAGGAAGTGCACCACTTCAAATGGAAGGGCTGGGGAAGGCAAGATTCCTTTCTGTGGCACGATGTTCCCTTGCTCAAAATAGCGTGCAGCCCCGCAGTGCCAACCTACTATAGGACATTACGAAGGTTTTCAATGTACACAGGGGCACGGAGCCTACTATAGGACTAACACTAACACTCACCTGAACTGCAAGTACCAGCATGCATTACGGCGATTACTGCAAGCCAGGCCCATTGTGGGCGGATTCATTCAATAAAATAGAGTGATTCACCAGGTGAGCTTTCCGTGCCTCTGTGCAAACTCATGATGAAGAGGCGTCCGCCTCAAAACGCGTCGAGTATCATTGTCAATGTGGGACAGAGTGGAAGCATGCTGCAACGAGGCTAGCAAGGACCATGAACATGGTGGGAGCATCGTCGAGTGCATATCCTGAGCGCAAGGGCGTTTGGATTGAAAATTGAACGCGGCTGCCCGAGCCGCGGTAACAGGAAGTTCACCACTTCAAATGGAAGGGCTGGGGAAGGCAAGATTCCTTTCTGTGGCACGATGTTCCCTTGCTCAAAATAGCGTGCAGCCCCGAAGTGCCAACCTACTATAGGACATTATGACGGTTTTCAATGTACACAGGGGCACGGAGCCTACTATAGGACTAACACTCACCTGAACTGCAAGTACCAGCATGCATTACGGTGATTACTGCAAGCCAGGCCCATTGTGGGCGGATTCATTCAATAAAATAGAGTGATTCACCAGGTGAGCTTTCCGTGCCTCTGTGCAAACTCATGATGAAGAGGCGTCCGCCTCGAAACGCGTCGAGTATCATTGTCAATGTGGGACAGAGTGGAAGCATGCTGCAACGAGGCTAGCAAGGACCATGAACGTGGTGGGAGCATCGTCGAGTGCATATCCTGAGCGCAAGGGCGTTTGGATTGAAAATTGGAACGCGGCTGCCCGAGCCGCGGTAACAGGAATTGCACCACTTCAAATGGAAGGGCTGGGGAAGGCAAGATTCCTTTCTGTGGCACGATGTTCCCTTGCTCAAAATAGCGTGCAGCCCCGCAGTGCCAACCTACTATAGGACATTACGAAGGTTTTCAATGTACACAGGGGCACGGAGCCTACTATAGGACTAACACTAACACTCACCTGAACTTCAAGTACCAGCATGCATTACGGCGATTACTGCAAGCCAGGCCCATTGTGGGCGGATTCAATCAATAAAATAGAGTGATTCACAAGGTGAGCTTTCCGTGCCTCTGTGCAAACTCATGATGAAGAGGCGTCCGCCTTGAAACGCGTCGAGTATCATTGTCAATGTGGGACAGAGTGGAAGCATGCTGCAACGAGGCTAGCAAGGACCATGAACGTGGTGGGAGCATCGTCGAGTGCATATCCTGAGCGCAAGGGCGTTTGGATTGAAAATTGGAACGCGCTGCCCGAGCCGCGGTAACAGGAAGTGCACCACTTCAAATGGAAGGGCTGGGGAAGGCAAGATTCCTTTCTGTGGCACGATGTTCCCTTGCTCAAAATAGCGTGCAGCCCCGCAGTGCCAACCTACTATAGGACATTACGAAGGTTTTCAATGTACACAGGGGCACGGAGCCTACTATAGGACTAACACTAACACTCACCTGAACTGCAAGTACCAGCATGCATTACGGCGATTACTGCAAGCCAGGCCCATTGTGGGCGGATTCATTCAATAAAATAGAGTGATTCACCAGGTGAGCTTTCCGTGCCTCTGTGCAAACTCATGATGAAGAGGCGTCCGCCTCAAAACGCGTCGAGTATCATTGTCAATGTGGGACAGAGTGGAAGCATGCTGCAACGAGGCTAGCAAGGACCATGAACATGGTGGGAGCATCGTCGAGTGCATATCCTGAGCGCAAGGGCGTTTGGATTGAAAATTGGAACGCGGCTGCCCGAGCCGCGGTAACAGGAAGTGCACCACTTCAAATGGAAGGGCTGGGGAAGGCAAGATTCCTTTCTGTGGCACGATGTTCCCTTGCTCAAAATAGCGTGCAGCCCCGCAGTGCCAACCTACTATAGGACATTACGAAGGTTTTCAATGTACACAGGGGCACGGAGCCTACTATAGGACTAACACTAACACTCACCTGAACTGCAAGTACCAGCATGCATTACGGCGATTACTGCAAGCCAGGCCCATTGTGGGCGGATTCATTCAATAAAATAGAGTGATTCACCAGGTGAGCTTTCCGTGCCTCTGTGCAAACTCATGATGAAGAGGCGTCCGCCTCGAAACGCGTCGAGTATCATTGTCAATGTGGGACAGAGTGGAAGCATGCTGCAACGAGGCTAGCAAGGACCATGAACGTGGTGGGAGCATCGTCGAGTGCATATCCTGAGCGCAAGGGCGTTTGGATTGAAAATTGGAACGCGGCTGCCCGAGCCGCGGTAACAGGAAGTGCACCACTTCAAATGGTAGGGCTGGGGAAGGCAAGATTCCTTTCTGTGGCACGATGTTCCCTTGCTCAAAATAGCGTGCAGCCCCGCAGTGCCAACCTACTATAGGACATTACGAAGGTTTTCAATGTACACAGGGGCACGGAGCCTACTATAGGACTAACACTAACACTCACCTGAACTGCAAGTACCAGCATGCATTACGGCGATTACTGCAAGCCAGGCCCATTGTGGGCGGATTCATTCAATAAAATAGAGTGATTCACCAGGTGAGCTTTCCGTGCCTCTGTGCAAACTCATGATGAAGAGGCGTCCGCCTCAAAACGCGTCGAGTATCATTGTCAATGTGGGACAGAGTGGAAGCATGCTGCAACGAGGCTAGCAAGGACCATGAACATGGTGGGAGCATCGTCGAGTGCATATCCTGAGCGCAAGGGCGTTTGGATTGAAAATTGGAACGCGGCTGCCCGAGCCGCGGTAACAGGAAGTGCACCACTTCAAATGGAAGGGCTGGGGAAGGCAAGATTCCTTTCTGTGGCACGATGTTCCCTTGCTCAAAATAGCGTGCAGCCCCGAAGTGCCAACCTACTATAGGACATTATGACGGTTTTCAATGTACACAGGGGCACGGAGCCTACTATAGGACTAACACTCACCTGAACTGCAAGTACCAGCATGCATTACGGTGATTACTGCAAGCCAGGCCCATTGTGGGCGGATTCATTCAATAAAATAGAGTGATTCACCAGGTGAGCTTTCCGTGCCTCTGTGCAAACTCATGATGAAGAGGCGTCCGCCTCGAAACGCGTCGAGTATCATTGTCAATGTGGGACAGAGTGGAAGCATGCTGCAACGAGGCTAGCAAGGACCATGAACGTGGTGGGAGCATCGTCGAGTGCATATCCTGAGCGCAAGGGCGTTTGGATTGAATATATATATATATATATACACACATACACAGAGAGAGAGAGAGAGTATATATATATAGTTGTTTTGCTAAAAACTTTGGCACTGTTTGACGAATCTTCATGAAATATTCAAAAACTAGTGTGCCAGTCACTTCAGCTGCTGTCTGGAAAGTTTTGGGGTGATTCGTCAAGCCAGGGTCGAGAAAAAGGGGGCCCCAAAATGCAAAAATGCATTTTCCCCATGCATATATACATATATAATTATAATGTGTTTGTGTTAATTAATTAATAATTATTATAATAATTATTTCTATTAAAATATGATCTTTCAGGGTAGGTTCTTGGTTTTGTAGGGAACTACGATGCAAAATGTTTTAAATTATATTTGTATTAGTTTCGCTTTGTATTCATTAATTGATAGACTTGTTACTTATGTACATTTTATATTTATTTTCTGTGAAGTTTAAACATTTTAGTTCATTTTGATATAATAAATATAATACATAACCCATACGACTATTGATTGGTATACAAATATAATTATAATTTATTAAAAAAATAATAAACACAAATACATTTATAAATAAAATTAACAAAAGCATGAATTGCAATATTTATCAAAACTACCAAATATTCACAATATTTTACTAGATGTTTATTCAAATAGTTTACTTAAATAATAACCAAATTAACCAATTAAACATTAATGAATCAACTAACAAATAAAAACAATATTTTAAACATATTAATCACAAGGTTGCATTGATTTCCAGACCCCTCAATACACACTTCCATTTCTGTGTAATGAGGCTGATATACCTACCCAGCATTTGGCCAGGTATCTTATGTTGATGTATTGATGTATTGACTCCACATTGACAGTACATCTAACAACATTGACAATACATCTAACAACCTTTCATTATTTCTTTTTAAAACAAGAATAATGTAGCAAGTTTTACTGTCTATGTAGCGAATTCTACCATGTAATGTTTTGAAGGATCATCTAACATCTTGCATTTTTCTATAATTAAGAAACAAACAAGATAAAGCAAAGATCTCATTCAGCATCTTTAGATGTAAAATACTAGGAGTGTTGTTGATAAAGTTTATTCTCTTATTAAGCTTGTACTGTTCTCCCACATTTTAAAGTGAAGTTGTGATATATTAGGACACTTTCAAGAAAATGATTAGTCAAATTCAACTCTCAAGGCCTTGAGCACACAATCAATTTATAAATCATTGCTGTTGGTACTTTGGTCTTGATGTTTGACATCATGAAGCACTCAATGATTGAATAAATAACATCAAGGGCCACTTGTGGGAAAGTAAAGTCCCCTGCATGGTGGATAAATGTGTTTCACTGGTCTAAGTGCCCAAGTGCATGTGATGCTGTTATCCTCAGGTGCACAGAGGCCTAGCCTCAGAATGGGCACTCAAAGTGTTCAATCACAGAAGGCAGTGGTCTACTGTCAATTCCCTAGGTGAGTCACATAAAGCAGTGGTAGCAGTGTAACAGGTTTTTGTGAATCGTTAGTGTGACTGGACCTTTTTCTCTGTGTCAGGGTGGTCTACTGACTCCTCTTGTATATAGTTCTGCTGTTATGTGAACCTAGATCCTTGCACAGACATTCCTTGTGCTTGTCGAGCATGTGTATATGCAGTGATCGAGTGGCAAATGTATGGTACTAGGAGTCTTTATGTGATGAGAGCATGAGTACTGTAGTCAGTGGGATCCATTTTGGACGGCCCCCGGATTAGCATGGCACAAAATGGAGGGTAGATAGATCTTCACCAGAGTGTGGGAGTATATTGACTGCATTCCTGTGGCTGGAGAATAGATATCTGCCTACAGTCTAGAAGGATACCTGCCTGCAGACAGAGGGAAGGAGTGTGCTTGGTCCTGCAGGAGAATGGGCTCTCCTGGAAAAGAATTCAGGGCCTGATTCACAAAGTCCCTTTACAGCCGTGGCAGAAGCTCCACAGTCATGGTGGGATCTCTGCACTCATGACCGGATCTCTGTAATGAGAAACTGTAGTGTGGAGATCCCCCCACAAGTGCTGAGATCCTGCTACAACTGTACAGCCTTTGCCATGACTGTGGAGGCTCTCTGTGAATCGGGCCCTCAATCTGTTACTGGCATGGAAAACCATCAGAAGAAGAAAGTGACTACAAGGGAGCAAAGCCAGAAGTGATACATAAATCTTGCCCATGGCCAGGAAGAGTAGTGCTGCAGCTGCTGATGTGAGAGTTGGAGATTCTTCATTACCGCCAATGCAAAAGCAATAATTAGCCCGGTGGTCACTGACACCATCCTGGAGACCTCACCTGCCATCCAAGCTCCCCCTCTCCCCCTCTCCATTCAGCCTAGAGAAGCAATTATTGCTGCAGACAAGTACCAATGTGTGAGCCTGCTGGGCTTACCTTACCCCACTGTCAAGTTTCAAGTGAGGTCACAGGTGTCACAAGGTACAGACCACTGAACGCAACTTTCCAAACCATTAAAGTTGTATTAAAATTAACACAGGTAAACATGGGGCCTAAACTGCGAAGGTTAATGATAAATTGAGGAAGCAGAAGAACTCTACCATAAGAACTTAAGACTTTTTTCTGTTTAATGTGAATGTGGAGAATGCGATTCCTCTAATGCACACTTAAACTTTGGAATGACTGCTCATGTGCCTTATTCTCTGTTACAGCAGGGATTAAAGACATAAGGAAACACTGCAAGCAGGAGGAGGGTAATGAGGCGATGTGGTGACTCAATGAAGATTGCAAAAAAGATTAAAACTATGTAACTGAGAATTCCAATTGCACTATGTGGTTTTGTGTTTTGCAGTGTGATTCTAAACTACTTTATTTTAAGTAAAATATGAACACTGGGCTGCACAATACATTATTTTGTCAGGAATTCATTGGACATGCAAAGTGCACTCACTAGATCAACTCAACTTTGTAGACGTAGTTATGCAGAACAGCATCTGTGCCAGACGAGCTTGTGATGACTGAGGTGATGGAGCAAACAAAGGTGTGTGCTTTGTCATCCAGGTTGAGGGGGGCATCTTTGGGGTCAAAATAGGCAGATAAGTATCTGGAATCCAGAAATTGTATCACATAGCTTTTCTGCTCTCATGCTAGTTCTTTGATTGGTCATTATCCCACAACTTTTTTGTTTTCTTCCTTGTCAGGTTCCTCTGGTTTTACTTCAGGTATCTCTAATTGTTCTCTCAGTCTTCAGTGCCTTTCAACTCTTGACCATCATTCCTTTGGCTTCTGTATTTGGTAGTTTTCCAGCCTCAATTTGCTTCTCTGTTCAGTTGGCCTTACGTTCACGGTGCCCCACTTAACAGAATCTGGTGAGTACAAACACAAAAGGGGAAGAATGTGTTACACGAGTTTAAGTACTATAGCACATACTTACAGTGAGAAATATTTACTTCATGATACCCTGGGATACTGCCACATTACCCAAGATAACTCTATATAACGGTACTGCTGTGTGGAAGAATCAAGTTGTGTCTAACTCTCTCTCTAATCCAGTCCCTTTTCCTCCAGAATCCTATTTTGAGCACAGGCTTACATTGATTATAAGTGCAGAGGCGAATGCCAGGGATCAAGGTGAATCATTGTGACACTCATTGCGTACTGAATACCTGACAGACAGTTTGTTGACTGTTGAATACTGAGCTCTTGCCCCCCACGCAACCTTGAAGGAAGTGATCCGATTCGGGTCACTCGGGTCACTCACGACCACCACTTTGCCTTCTATGAAATGAAGAGTAGGTCCGACAGTAGAGAATACAAACCAATAACAGTTTATTCAAAGTACGCTCAGAGCGGATCCCTGTCTGCCCAGTCGTTAAGAGTGCTGCAGAGAGAGTCTGACTTCAGTAAGCATAACGATACATTATGTACATTTCAGAATCAATGAAAACACGCCTACCATGGAATTTTCCAGAAAAACGCAGCTGGACAGTAAATTACAAAGGAGTAAGTTTCCGTTCTGAAGCCGGGCACACATTATCTATCAGTCAAGGTCATTCCTGCCCGTGCTCGCCACTAGACAAGTGGGAGAAGGCTTACATCTTAAGGAAAGGTATGCCCTAATAAGAACAGGGCATTCATTAGTATGGCAAAGCTCAGCTCCAAAGAAACATAACCTAGAGAAAGCCGTTTCTCGGAAATGGTGGAGAATTAGTTTCGTTCATGATACAAAATGGCGCTGGTACACAAAATGGCGCTGCAAATGCTAACTTACATAAAAACAATACGTAAGCATAATTTTTATTTTAACAGACCCTCCTTTTAGCATGAGCTAAGCAATCTTTATATGATAACAAAAGATAAAGTGATTTAGGAACATTCCATGTCTTCAGCTTCAGGGAGATAAACAGTAAGGAGGGAAGAAGTCTCAAAAATACCTTTATCAATCTGTATGAGATCATTCACTTCCTTTTGAATCATAATCATTGCATTGGTATCATGGATTGATATTCTCTTAGGGGCAAGAAGGATGGTGCAGTAAGAGCAACATAAGGGTAGACACTGCACCAGAACACAGCAAGCAATCAGAATCACGACAAAATAGATCACCCTTTCAAGGATCCAACCCCATCCACCTAAGAGGGACCAACTACAATTTCCGCTCTCCATCCCTTTAACATTTTCCAAGATATCTAAAATATGTTGGGTAATATTCTTTTCCATATTAGTGATCCCGACTACACACTGGTCTCCTACTACTGTGCACACACCACAGCTCTTAGCTAGGATAAAATCAACTGCATATCTGGTTTGCTCAGAATATATTCGCATACTTTCCAATTGGGTGGAAATGTCACGCAAAGCTGCTACTGTGGAATTAGACAGTATCTGCAGCTTACATCCAAAATATTCCCTAGCCGTTTTACCCCTGGCCATAGCGGTACCACCAAAGGTAATAATGGAGGAGGGAATATACCCAAAGGTGATACCATTACTATAATTATTGACCTCAAGGTCTGTCACTCCGTCGCAAAATTCCTTTGTCAAAGTCCTTTTAACCCATCTTATATTTGGTTTACTGTACTTACAGGGCACACCAAGAGAAAGCACCATTCCCAAAGCAACGTCCTCTGTACCATTATAAACGTTCGAGTAAGTGCCATTGGACAGAAAGTAAAATCCTGGATGTGCATTAAGTGGACCTTGATAATCTACAGGAGCATATCTGGTGTTCATTCCCACTGTACTCGGATCCTTCTTTTTCACTAAAGACATTGTATTTTTAAACAATATTATTCCAGAACAATTTACGTATAGAAAAGCGACTGTTCTGTTAACTATCGGACAACATGCAGGATAATAACCTGCCTTTCGGGAAACTGTCAAATCTTGATAATGCCAGCCTACTAAGGTAATGTTCTGTTCATCCATATACAAATTGTCACAATACATATTAGTGTTGCATCCTGGGTATCCCTTCCGTCGTGGCTTCCTATAATACAAACAAGGACCAGGATATCCCATCCCGAACTCACCCTTTACCTCTACGAATTGGGGTGGGCGAACAGATGATAATTAACCAGTGACAATGGGTAAGCAGTCAATAAACCTGTGACAGATTCAGTAGGGTAACAAGCTGTACCTTCACCAAAGAATTTCTTGCGTGTATCTAGAAATACATTGCAAATCAAACGGGGCAAGCCGAAACGAGGAAAGAACTCCTTCAGGAGTACCTTTGCAGTCGTAACAGCCGTATTGTCTTTAGTAGGATAAGCTTCAACCCATTTACTGAAAGCACAAACAACCACTAAAACATATTTCAGATTATTGCACCGCTCCATTTCTATAAAGTCCATCTGAAGGACTTCAAAAGGGAAAGTAGGTGGTGCGAAATTGCTGGGTGGGGTAGGAGTACCTTTTCCTGGATTGTGCATCATGCACACCATACAATACTTCACTAAATGTGCAGCAGTCTTTGAAATGTTATCATTCTGCCATACTGGATCTAACAACTTGCAAATACATTTAGCACTAATGTGGGCTGGTCCGCAGGCCATTGTAACTTTCAGGGAGAACATATGAATCTGGCAACATCCATCTCTGCTTCCATGACTTGTCAATCCAACATCCCTCATCGTTCAATTGTGCTGCACCTTCTTGCCACACTGCTAACTCTTCTGTTGTGGCCTCGCTTTGAATCTCCTTCACATTCTCAAGTGTGTTTTCGAACATAGTAACCTCAGGCACCCACCTAGCAGGACCTGCTACAAACATTCTTTTCATTTTGGTCCGGGCTGTTTCCTTAGCTGTCTGATCTGCAAAAGCATTTCCCCTACCCACATCATCAGCAACTTTCCGGTGCGCACTACACTTCACTATGGCCAACTTCTTAGGGAGGGTCAAAGCAGACAGGAGCCGCAATATGAGGTGCCCGGGCAGGATTTTAGTGCCATGAGAAGTAAGAAACCCTCTCTCAGCCCAGAGTTGCCCACAATTATGCGTGACTCCAAAGGCATATTGGCTGTCAGTATAAATATTGACAACCAGTCCCTCACTTAATTTGCATGCTTGGATTAGGGCGACAAGCTCGGCAGCTTGGGCCGACTGATAGGAAACTTGTGATGTCTCAACTACTGTACGCAATGTAGTGCCAGCATACGCAGCAGTTGTAGTGCCATCTGGCAATTTAAAACAAGAGCCATCAACATATAGTTCCCCCTGGGGGTCAGATAAGGGAACATCAGTCAGGTCTACCTGTCCTTTCGTCTCTTCTTCCGTCCGGAAGATACAGTCATGTTTATCAATCTCATCATTCTCAGAAGGGAGGGACAGTAACGTGGCTGGGTTCAGAGTGGCACATCTTTTGATTGTAATGTGTTTTGCAAACAATGTTAATTCATACCCTGTTAGACGTGCACTGGTGAGGTGCTGTGTCTTTGTCTTATTCAAAAGTGTATCCACAGCGTGGGGTACCATGACTGTGAGGTCAGTATCACGCACGAGTCCAGCCGATTGTCTTATTGAGATGGCCACAGCCGCGACCGCTCTTAGGCAGCTCAGGGGGGCTCTTGCGACAGGGTCAAGGACAGCAGAAAAATAAGCACAGGGCCGTTGTTTATCTCCAATTTTTTGTGTTAAAACAGAAAGCGCGCAACCGGCCATCTCATGGACGTACAACACAAACGGTTTAGTATGGTCTGGGGTGCCAAGTACTGGAGCCGAACAAAGTGCAGTTTTCAATTGCTCAAAAGACTGCTGACATTCAGGCGTCCAAGGCAAGGGCTCATGCACGTCTTTTAATGTTAGAGCAAGCAGGGGTTTGATTAATAGCGAGTAGCTAGGTATCCACTGCCGACAGTAGGAAGTGATACCTATAAAGCAAGCACATCCTTCTGAGTTTGTGGAACAGGCATTTTAACGATGGTACTAATGCGCTCAGGGGTCAACCTCCTACCCTCCTTTAACAGCAGGTGACCTAAATAGGTGACCTCCTGTCGACAATACTGAAATTTAGAAAGGGAAACTTTATGTCCGTGATGTGCCAAATGCAATAATAACTTAACTGTACTGTCCCTACAACCGTGTTCTGTGTCAGAAGCAATGAGCAAGTCATCAACATACTGCACCAATACATTACCTGGAGAAAGTGAAAGGGAATCCAATTGACCCTTTAATGCTTGACTATAAATGCTCTGACTTTCCGTATAGCCCTGAGGAGCTCGACAGAATCTAAAGCTTCTGCCAGGATAAAACCAAACAAATACCTGCTATCCAGATGAATAGGAATACTAAAAAATGCATTTTTCAGATCGATAACAGAAAAGAATTTAGCAGTAGAAGGAATCATCGTCAAAAGAGTGGTAATGTCAGGGACCACTGGAAACTGAGGAACCACTATTTTATTAACTTCGCGCAAATGAATCACAAAACGATAAACATCTTCATGGTCATCAGAAAAACTTGAGGGCGCACTTTTAAGAATTGGAAGAATAGGGCTATTGCAAATATTAGCAGTTGTCTCCTCAACCACTCCCTTCCTAATCAAATCATGTATAATTTGCAATAAAGCTCGCTCCCCTGCCTGCAGTATTCTATACTGAGGGATACGAGGCAAAATAGCACCATCCTTAACCTGTATCGAAACCGGCGATATCTGCAACAATCCCACATCAGTGTGGCCTGTCGCCCACATAGTGGGTGGCACATCTTTAAACTCAACAGGAAAGGGTGCATCTTTGGACAAACACTGCTTAGCACGTGCTACATCTGGACCCATTGTCATAAAGGCACCCGCCGGAGAACAATTAATGGTGGCATGCAATTTCTTTAACAAATCCAAACCCATCAAATTTTCACCACAATTAGATATCATCAAGAATGGTGAATCCACAGTGAAAGGGCCAATAGTCAATGCAAGAGGTTTTGAAATGGGGCTTACAACCGGTACACCAGAGAAACCAACCAACACATTATTATGGCCAGACAGAGCCGCTCCAGGGACCACATTTCAAGAAACAGAACTTTTTGTCGCACCTGTGTCCACCAAAAACTCCTTAGTTGAACCTTGTAATTCTGTGGTTACATAAGGACCACGTTGGTCTACAGGTATCAGAACTGGTCCCCCACTCTGTCCCTGGCTGTCCTAGCTATAGGACATTCCTGTCACTTCATCCATATCATAATCATCATGATAGTACTGCCCATCTCGAGGGTCATCAAATAATTATTGTCAGAACGACTCTGTGAGGCTGCAGCACTCTGCACCCTATCAGCCCCACCAGCTCAATGACCCCGACCATGAGAACCTCGTCCTCTAGGGGCTGCTACCTTCTGCAAAAGCACAGGACACTCACTACGCCAATGCTCCTCCTCTTTACAGTATGCACACTGATTCGGACACAAGGGCGTAGATGTTGGCTGCCTACTAGTGCGTGGAAGCTGTCGGGCAGGACCACCACGTCCTCTTGCATTCCCTCTAAACGCCTGCTGTAACAACACCTTCATTTTTAAATCCTTGTGCCTCTTCCCTGTCCTCTCCTTTTCCTCATTATCCCTATGCTCATAATATTGTGCCATATTCAAAATAACAGAGGGAGAGGAGGTGGACCAGGTATTCTCAGAAGCTTGCAATCGAGTCGCAATTTCAGGAAGCAAATTAGAAATTAATCTATTGACAAACAACCGCACACCTCCCTCAATAGACAAATCCTTCCCACTGTAGTCCAAAAATTTACCTTCAAATCGAGTAAAGAAATCAGACATACTCTCATCTTTCTTCTGCCGACAAGCTGACAATTTATCCCAGTCCACCTTTCTCGGTGGAATAAGAGAATGCATGTATGTAATGATGCGACCTGGCAAAGCAAGTATCTCTGCTCGAGGCTTATCACCTGGATTTCTTTCCTGGTCCCATGCCTTAATTTGATCCCAAGTACCACCCTACTCCGGAACATGATCTTGAGTATGGACCTGCCTCCAGATATCAACCGGAACAAGAAGACCAAAAAAACATTTCAATATCAGCAAGAGTCATTACCGTCGAAGAAGCAGCTTCAGTCAACTCTTTATAATAAGCAGTAGGATTCTTTCTGGAGTCAGGCAAATGAGTTTTAAGGGATAAAACCATGCTTCTTTTCCATGGAGTATAAACCCATTGTTCTTGAAACCGAGCTGCTACTGCCGCTCGAGTCACATTACCTTGCCCATCCGTTAACTCTGGTATCTCTGGGTGATATATAGGATGAACCTCTCTCATCGGAAACTGGGCTTTTCTCATGCAGTCTTCCCCTGTAAGCTATGATTGTCGTAACATTAGCAAAGACTTGTTCTGGCCCCAATTCACTAATATATACTCGGTCTCTAATGTCATATAAAATTTGAGGCGCCTCCGCTCCAAAGTACTGTTGCCAAAGGCCAATCAAAGTAGCTGACGTGTTTAAGGGCATGCTGCTGCATAAAAGGCTCAAACTCTCTCATAGTTGCCCAAACATCCACCACACTATAAATAGGATTACGGGCCCACTGCGCAGCCTGATTAGCTATTACCTGTTTCTCTTCATCTCCCACATCAGACCTCACTAACGGTCCCATGCATTCCCTAAACTTTGTCCAATCCCTATCCTCAAATCCACGCAATGGCGTCCCACTACTCACTAAGGTTGGAGGATGAAAAACCACAGTGGGAGAGGCAACAGTAGTAACAGGTACTATCGTCGCAAGTGGTTGTGTCGTGGGGGAAAGAGTTGGCGAAAGGGATGCTGAAACAATAGGTGCAGCCGGAGCACTAACAGTCACAGTTGCCACAGACGGCAAAGAAACAGAAGAAAGAGGAGGAGGAGGAGCCGAAGCCACAGCCATTGACGTAACAACAGTGGACACAGGGACAGAGACAGTAGACTCAACTGTAACGGATGGCTGTGAGGGCACCGGAACAGTAGGATATATTCTCTGCGGGGCATATGGAGTCGGGGGTCAGGCATCCAACAATTCTTCCACAAAAGCATCATCTTCCTCCTGAGCCACATATGATTTGTCAATATGTAATCGAAACCTTCTATCTTCACATTCAATACCTTTCTCCTGCTTTTCCCTGTCATATGCTACGGCCTTCTGAGTCAACGTCTGCATTCTCCCTTTCCGGGCCTACTTCTCTGCTTTCATTTGTCTCTGTTTAGCTGCTTTTTGCCACGTTCCGAGGGAATCAAACATAGACTGCCTACTTCTTTTCTTGAACAACTGTTCTTGTAAATACTCAATCTTTTGTTCATCGAAAGTGCCAGTCAACGTCCACTGCAATTCAGCATTGTCCCTCGTATATTTGTGCCATAATGTACTAAACATAATAGGGCCAAGGCCATGCTTCACGTACATATCAAAATTTGGAGTGCCTTCTGGAGGCGCCGGCTGACTTTCTTCCAATCGAGCATCAGTAGAGCAACAACGACAGCACAAAACAGACATTCTACTAAAGCTAGGCATTTTTAAAAGAGAACAGATTCACTATTCCATGCCTACCAAAAACAATTGCAGTTTATTTTGTCTCAAAGACGGTCATTAGACCATACCAAATACAAACCAAAATGGTACCATATCCACAAAGAACCAAAACAAACTCACCTGATATATGCAGGTCAAAATGAATATATTCTCCACTGCCGACTCTTCAGACCAAACGGTCAGATCCAAGGGTTTCGCTGTTCAGGACTCCAGTCGGGATGACCACTGGGCGCGGAACCGACCGGCCAGACAGAAGGGGCAGCTGCGAGTATCAGAAACTCTTCATGCAGGGATCCCTGATCCGTCCGTCCGACCCGACAATGACCTCGACCTCCCCCCGTCCACGGAAGGCCCACTCACCAGAAGGAGTCCCTGTTCGGGCGCCAACTGAAGGAAGTGACCCGATTCGGGTCACTCGGGTCACTCACGACCACCACTCTGCCTTCTACGAAATAAAGAGTCGGTCAGACAGTAGAGAATACAAACCAATAACAGTTTATTCAGAGTACGCTCAGAGCGGAGCCCTGTCTGCCCATTCGTTAAGAGTGCTGCAGAGAGAGTCTGACTTCAGCAAGTATAACAATACATTATGTACATTTCAGAATCAATAAAGACACGCCCACCATGGAATTTTCCAGAAAAACGCAGCTGGACAGTAAATTACAAAGGAGTAAGTTTCAGTTCTGAAGCCGGGCACACATTATCTATCAGTCAAGGTCATTCCTGCCCGTGCCCGCCACTAGACAAGTGGGAGAAGGCTTACATCTAAAGGAAAGGTATGCGCTAATAAGAGCAGGGCGTTCATTAGTATGGCAAAACTCAGCTCTGAAGAAACATAACCTAGAGAAGGCCGTTTCTTGGAAAAGGTGGAGAATTAGTTTCGTTCATGATACAAAATGGCGCCGGTACACAAAATGGCGCCGCGAATGATAACTTACGTAAAAACAATACGAAAGCATAATTTTTATTCTAACAACCTCCCTGAGAAGCCTTTGAAATCGTGCCCTCTCTATCCTGTGTTAAATTTGAAAAGGGTGTAAGTCTCCTAGTTTGCAGATATATAGTAGGATGAACCAAAGGACGCCAGTGCAGAAGACCTCAACCACCACAGTTGGGCTCTAGTAGTTGCTATCTGCTTAGTGGTCCCCTGAATGAGGTCTGAAAATTGACAGGCAGTAGTGTAGGGTCTGTAGTGTAGGGTCTGCAAGTTCCTTGACACTTTGTCCTTAAATGAGTTGAAGGATCTGTGTTTGAAGAAAAGGTGGAGCGTGTTCTGGCACCACACAGAATCTGCCCAACACTGCAGGAGCGAAGAGAGTCCCAATCCTCTGCCCTCGCCCTGGCTGTCAACACCCAAATATTATAAAAGGTGATGGCTAACAAAGGCGCCGGGAGATGGTGGGGGAAACAAGGGAACCAAGAAAAAACATTACTCGGGCGTAGCTTCCCTCTCTGTCTGACCCAGATATGGAAAGGTTCTGTCGACCTTCAAAGGAGAGAATAGCAAAAACACAGATTAGCAAGAGACTAAGTATACACAGCAAACACACATGACCAGGTACACATTATTGCAGGTATAATGTTGTTCTTACCCCTTTCCGATAGACGTGTAGCCTGAAGAGGGTGATCACAAGAAACGGGCAACTCTCAACACAACAATTGGATCGAGGAAGCTGTGCTGAATATCCTTGCGTAATGAAGCAAGTGGGGTTAGAGTCCAATTTCCTTGGTACCATAAAAATGACACCTTCGTAAATGACAAATAACCCAAGGGGGAAAAGGTCTAACCAAGACAAAAAACCCCCAAAACAATAATATAGAAAATAGAGAGCCTGTAGACCGCCGGTCAGGACTGCTCGTGAAAGCACCCAAAAATGCCCATAACGACCTTAATAGGTTACAAAAATACAGGAAATAAAGAAAAGAGAAATCGGGAACTCAGCCACGTTTCTTGACCCGAAATCCCTGACTTCAGAACATAAACACAATTCGGAAAATGACCGGAGGACGAGAGAGGGGAAGAAAGGGACGTCTGAATGAAAGTCTCAATGCTGCAAAGTCCCGCTATCCTCACGCATGAATCCACTGGAGAATGACCGCCTTGGAGACACGAACGTAGCAGGAGACCGCCGGCGAAGACCTTCCAGATACCAGAACCGGAAGAGAATCCAAGCGATGATGCCAAGCAGGCGGCGTCTTAAATACCGGCCGCCAGCCCGCTAACAACTACCGCAAGTGTACCTGGTCAAGCATGCAGCGTGAGGAGAAGGTAAGAAAAAGGGATCCTAAGTTCCCTAAATCCCAACAGAGCGCTCCCAGAAATAGGATAGTGAGATTCTTTTAGGTTTGTTAATCTTTTAGGTTTGTTAAGGACCAGTTAGAGAAATTGGACATTATGGAAGAAACTGTAAACTTTAGGGAGGGTAACAGGATAGAAAATGTTGGGATTCTGCATCAGTCACCTAATTGTGATAGGTTATATATGGAAACTTATAGAGAACTGTCTCTGAGAGAAGAAATCAGTGAGAGTTGTGGCAGTGGAGGCTAGGAATTGTCAGATGGTATGTTCTGTGCCCAGTAGGTAAGCTAAAAGTATAGTCTTTTGTAATGGGTTTTGCCATATTGGGAAGGAAAAGAGGTTGCACAGAATGGACCCAATGGAGCAACATGTTGGGCAGTGACCATAATGCTTTGGAATATTTTGCTTGAACTTAACTTCCTGCGATGGATTCACTTCCAAGTTACATTAGGCAGAGGCTGTGTAAAAGGCCACAAGTAAAATTACTCTTTGTCTTTGCCTGGCAACAATACAAGATAGGTTTTTTGGCTTGTCCTAAAGAATGTACCTGACCTCCTTGAGTTCTGCACCCTTGTTTTTTGTCACCACTCGAAGTTGCCTTCATTTGTGGGCTTGCTGTTGCTTTGCTTGCTCTCTCTTCTGCAGTGTCCTGGTTCATCTTTGAAGTCAACCGAGCTGCCCCTCAGACCACAGGTCCCATCTGGCCTTGGGAATATGAGTTTATGTTTTTTGTGCTGCATCCCTAACCAATATATTCAGTATTAGGATTGTACTCCTTCTTTTAGTCTCTCAACATTTGGAGTTCTCTGTGAGACCGAGCAGATTGCCCCTCACCCCTTGTTTTGTTCTGCTGTTTGCCTAAGCACCCTATGATTCAGCACAGTACCCAAAGCTTTGCTGGTCATTTGGCTATTGGGAGAATGAAGGTCAAGCAGCAGCTCTGGTTTGTATACGTTTCTTGCTAGTATCTTCACAGGAACCTGGGGGTGGAGTGCTGTGGTGTCAGGCTCTCTTTGTCTCTTAGGACCACTTTTTCCAAGGCACACCCCCAAGGGAATCCCCAAGATAGCTTTTCATGGTTTTCCTGAGATATTCCCCATGATTTCAAGGGTACCACTGTCATCTACCCCAGGAGTCATTTCCTTGGGTGGGTTTAATCTCACTTAGCAGTAAGCATTCCAGAAAGCTACGGCTGAGGAACAGAAGGAGAAGCTAAGATTAGCTCATGAAGAACAAGAGGGAAGGAAATGGGAGAGGCAGGAGGAATGGAAAAGGAAAGAAGAAGAGACAGAGAGGAGAGAAAGAAAGTGAATTTGAGAGGGGGGATAGCATTAGAGAAAGACATGCTCAGGATGGCAGAAAAAATTGCTACCCAGGGAGAACAAATCTACCTCCATGTCTGCAGGAGATCTAACAAAGGCTCAAAAAGAGCTTGGGCACAGGTATGTGGAGGGGCACGATATTTTGCAGTGGGTTGTGAAATTTGAGATAATCTATATGGTGTATGCCCTTTCAAAGGGCCACATGGCAAGCAAGATCTATTGGGCCCAATCATGGGGGTTGTGTCTTTTACTCCTGATGTCCCAGGACTCAACATACTAGGGTCCTGAGTACCTGGGCCAAGTACTACCCCATCAGCACTTGACTCTCAGTGGTAGCACGGATAGAGAAATCAAAGGCTCTTTGGGGGAGGTAGGTACAAGGTATGTGAGGGCTCATAACTCATTACACACAGTTAGCCCAATAATATTGTCCAGTCCAACATTGATCTTTAGTGTAAAAACACAGCACACTAAATAATCCACACAGGTAGTCTTTCAAGACTAGCACACTCATGCTTGTCAGGGCAGTGCTCCCCTATTGGTCCTCTTGTTCCCCCTCTCCTCATTCATGCGAAACTCCACAGCCCTTGCAGATTTGAGGAGGTGATCCAAGGTGCTGTCTGCACTAGCAATGCTAATGATTGTCTGTCTTTATCCTAAAAAATTTGAGCTCACCCGGTGGTAAACCGCTGACTCAAATAAGTCTCACATGGGTCTGCAGCCCTGCTTCCACGTTACCGGATGGCAAACTGCTGACTCAAACAAGTCTCATACGGTTCTGTGGTCAAGCTTCCACCTTACCCCAACCTTAGTCTACAGAAGATCCCAGGAGCTGGGGTGCTTCTCTCCCCAACTCTCCACAATGAGCAGCTTGCACTGCGCCCTTCCCGTGGTTTGGTGGTGTTAGCACACTAAGGGGAACGCACACAATGTTGACTTTGAAATGCAGTGGCTCCTTCTTCGTTGCAGTTCCTACTTGTAAGTCGGTGAAGCAGCAGCAATCCGGCAGACAGTTTTTGGACTTGTCCCT
Source organism: Calotriton arnoldi (assembly GCA_963921515.1). Lineage (NCBI taxonomy): Eukaryota > Metazoa > Chordata > Amphibia > Caudata > Salamandridae > Calotriton > Calotriton arnoldi. Next base: position 305,002 of record CAWUFW010010699.1, read on the forward strand.
CCGCTGGTCACGTGGACTCCTTCGACATGGCGATAGTTCAATCCTAGTGGCCTGTACTTGTGTTTGGGGGACAAGGATACAGGTGACAGCCCCAACCAGGTTGGATTCTCTGAACGACAGCACCAAAAGTCTCAGTGACCACCTCCTGGCATAATGGGGTCAAAGACATGGGCGACGTCCCACAGTCTGAAAAGCATGGGATATGGCCCCAACAGTTTAATGAACAAATGGCGACAGTCCTAGTGGTCCTGTCATGTAGTTCCTACTAATCCGTAGGACTTGTGCGTTTGTTGGACAACATAAACTTTGGGGCGAGGTGCCTAGACTGATTACGAGCACCCCGCAGGATATGTTGGCCTAGAGACCAGCTAGCTCACAGTGCCATCATAAGCCCCCCAAACCTTACCAGGGAGCAAATGCTTTCTGGCAACCCCTGAACGTGACAACCCTGACTCCTCAGGGATCGTGGTAACAGATCAGAACCTTTTGCTCAGTCACTCGTGCTTATTTGTGCTCAGAGAAATATACAGAATAGACAGTGGGATGTTTCAATATATTTATTGAACCAACATAGTTCTTGTATAGAATACATGTGATGCGATAATCAGTAGACAGAAGCAGATGAAAGTGATTACAAGCACCAAAAGAGTGAAAAGTAGATATATTTCTGCCATGGTGCTAAAACAGTGTAGATATGCAAGCATATAAACAAGACTGTAATCAGACGTATCCTACTATGCGAACCCTACCTTGGGTGTACCTAGAGTGTGTGTAGGTGTGTAGCCAAGAATCCCCGAAAGGGACAATCCAACCCCATTACCTGGCGGGAGAGAATGTAGGAGCCCGTCTTGGTCACAAATTGGACACCTCCTCATGGAGGTGTCAGACCTCTGCATGGTGAAGTCTCAGCATGCAGGGACTCTCGGTGTCTGCTGAAGTGCCTTCTCTGCTAATCTTTTGGGATGCTCATTATTTATAATAGAAAGCATCCTTGTGATGTGCATATAGATTAGCGATGTTATGGATATGTAGATAGCCCTGTCGCCCCATGGATGAAGATAGACCCCCATTTGTACATAGTGCATCAAGAGGACTTGTACATGATGTTTAAGGCATCGTGATAATGTTATGTGAATCTAGATGTGTAAATAAAGTAGTTTCAGAGAAACTAATCCAACATTGTCGCACACGCAAATATGTGCAAAAGGTCACAGCAGAAATGTTATTGTGAAAAATTAAGACAATGTAAGTAAAATGTGTAGTTCCGTTACTTGGGCCTAACCCGGTCACATAACAGACCTGCCCAGTACATGGGGGTCAAAGACACAGGTGATGGCCCCAGTGAGATCCACAACACCGAGTGACAGCTCACAACTTCATGACTTTGGGGTTGCCAACTTCCACACAAGAGTAGATGGCTCTCTCGCATCACTTGTCCCAACTGGATCAGGCACCTCACACTTTGCTCACTGGGTCCCCCTCACAAGGATCTCTGCTGGGCCTTGCTCCCCTAGGCTCTCTTCTCATAGGGTACACTGGTCTTGGCTGTCAGGCAGAAGGCTAGTGCTCTAGATACAGAGCAAATGTGTGTGGCCCATTGGTCATGGCCCCTAATCCAGATGAGAAACTTACGGACCTTGGTCCCCAGTCCTGGGTCCAGGAGCAAGACATCTTGATGATTTTCCCTCTCCTGATGATAGAGTGCTGTTCAAGAAAGAATGGGGTTCCTCCAGACAAAGTGACTAAGTGTCTGACGTTTGGAGCTTGTGTTGGTGGGGTTAGCTCCTTTGAAGTGCTCTCTCATCTGTACTGCCCTTTGTAAAAAAAAGACAGTCTGCCACAGCAGGAATGGCTCCACTTTTGAATGTCCCATAACATAGTCTAAAGGAGTAACCATGGATCGCACCCAGCTGTCAGCCTCCACTGAAATATGCCTCATAAAAGCTTCTCTGGTACTGCCAACCTTAAGGATCCCACCATCTCTCTGACAGTGAGTCCAAGCCCCACTGATGACTAACTATTCGTAAAATCAAAGTGCCATTTGGGTGGAGAGAAGAGCCTCTGCTGCACTTCCGTGTGCTTGTCCCACCCCAGCCTCAGGAACATCAGCAAGACACATGTTCCGTCTGGGGGGTGCAGCCCTCACCTCTCCAGCCTCTCCAGGCTCTAGGCTACCAAAATGGAAACCACAGGCCACCATGCTATGTACCACCCACAGGCCTGCGCATACAACCAGCACGCACATGCAAGTATCATGAGCTGTTTGGTGCGCCGTGCAATCCATGCAGGCCAAGGGTAAGTTAAGTACACAGCCGCAGAACTTTATACAAGTGGCCTTGTAGGCCCGCTCTAGTTACACAGGTAAAAAGACGTATTCACTTTACGGATTCTACTGAACACAAAACAGGTATGCTGCCACGATTGCACTTGTGTCATTTAACTCCAGGTAAGGGCAGTTGCCCTCTACCTTCACGAGGATAGCATTTAGTGTGCCTCTCCAGGTCTAGGCAGACAACATTACCGTGAGACAAGCCTAGGTCATGGTGCACAAAAAATGTCCATGTTCACACATGATCAATAATCAGTACTTGGGATCCAGATTTCGAAGCAGCTTGAGCAGTCAGGGCAGGGGTGCACATCTGGCACCATGCAGGGGATTCTTCCATCCCAGCAGATGTGCATAGGGCAGCCACTTTAATGAGCTGCTTGCCCATATAAGGAATGGTAGTCATTAGGAGAATGCCTACAGCTGATCCAATGAACTATGAGCAAATGAAGAAATCTGTGATAAGATGATTTGGGCTGAAGCCAGCGCAGTCCTTCAGCAATTCAAAGAAAACAAGAGAGCAGATGGTGTTCTGCTGAAACTTGGATTCATGTGTATTGCAGGATAAGAATGAGTAGGTGAGAGGGATGGAGGCAAAGGATTTTTGCCCTTAACCGCTTAACCGCGGCGGCAATTCCGCCGCAATGCGGCGGTTTGATTGAGTGGGCGGGGCCGCGTCGGCCAACGGACGTGCGCAGCACTACGGAGGTAGTGCTCGCGACGGCCGTTGGCCGACGGACGCATGGAAAGGGTTAACCAGTTGATGATGAATGCTCAATTCAAGGAGGAATGCTCTTCCCCAATAAGGCAATACCTATCTGACTCAATAGAAAAGGATCTAGAGAAACATGCAAGGTTGGTTAATAAGTGGTTAGTTAACAGGATTAACAAAGGTTTAGAGATGCATGGTTCTAAGCCAAAGAGAGAGGGGGGGGGACTGTCAATAGACTAGATTCAAACTGGTGAGTAAAGTCCAAAGCAGGGTCCAATGGAGGACACAAGGTAAAAGGGAATTTGGTTTCACATTGGGAACACAAACAAAAGGTAGAATGGAAAATGTATTTTAAGTACAATGTGATTACTTGGTATAGGTGTTTCAGGTAGGGGCACTACAAAATGGAATGTAAGGTGAAAGTCCTGCACCCATTATTGTGATTAAGTTGACTATGGGTGTGGTGACACTAGCGGGTCAGTGGCACATATGCCAGTAGAAAAGGGAAGTTAACCAGATACTCTAAAGCACATTCTCCCAAATACCATGGGATTTGTGTGTTGGAAGGTGTCAATGGGAAAATTACTCCTGCCCTGAGTGATACAGGTGCTTACAGGACCATAGCTGAGAGGAAATGTCTCAATCCCGAGGAGATCTATCTTGTTATCCAGTGGGGATGACATGGAGAACCTGACTGCCCAAGTTGAGCTGGAAGTCAATGGCAAGTAGGCGATGGTTGATGCAGGGGCATGAGAGAATCAAGGAACAGGATGTCTCATGGGCAAATTATCTAAACTTGCCCCTGATTTAGTACCAGGATTAGAAACCTACATGGTTTGGACCAAGTCACCTGTGTTGACAAGAGCACAGGTTGCACATCAGTCTTGTAAATAGTCTGGGACCACCCCAGATTTCCAAGGACCAGAGAAGGGTAGTGAGTAGATCAATGCAGATTCTGAGAAAATACAATCTGTGGTGTCCATCATTCCTGCTCTAGACAGAGATGAGGAAAAGACACCAAAGGTGGACGATGTGTTTGAGTCTGGGCCACAGCTGGAGGTGCAAGGTTTGCTAGCTGCTGGAGTATTGATCAGGAAGGAATTGTACCAGGCATATTTTGAGTACCCTACACTTGTGGGACCTCATAAAGATGCCCAGTAACAGGCCAGCAATGGAGTGATTGGAAGTCATTGTGTTGGCTTGATGGATGGACTGATGTTTATAGATCGTGTTAATCCTGAGCCAGGAGCTAGGAAGAGGTTTGCAGTTCCCCTAGTGCTCATCAATTTCCTGTTGTCAATGTCCCACAAAGTACTTTTGCAGGTTGCTTGCTCATAAACAAGATCCAGGATAGGTTAGACTCTTTTCTCTATTGGTCAGGGTTGGATTGAGAGACAAAAAAAGGTTCTGTAGACCGGTGTAACTTGACAAATGAGTGCCACGTTAGGAGGTAAGACCAGGCACCGTTGGTGCCACTACGCTTAGTGGGTGTTGCTTTTGAGTGGTTGGGCATTGACATTGTTGGTCCATTTGAACCCTCAACATCAAGCAACAAGTATACCTTGACTGTGGTCGAGCAAGCTACTGGTTATCCAGAAGTGATACTGAAAAGCACAGCTACTAAGATGGTAGCTACTGCTCTCCTAGGATCTTTTACAGGGATGGGATAGCTAGGGTGGATGGTAGTCTACCACAAGTAATAATGTCCCTGTGTTTGTTAGGCCCAGTAAAGTTTTCAGTAATTTAAACTTGAGCTGACCCCTGGTAGCTATGGCCCAGAGCAGACAGGATTAACTTAAAAAAATGTGCAAAGTGATTAGAAGTACAAAAACAGTTAAAAAGTTGAAAGCACAACACAATAAAATTCCGACTCCAATTTATAACAATAGAGAATAATTTAATGAACAAAATAACACCAAAATGACAAAAAAATACAATAAGGACAACTGAAGATATGAATTTGAAATGTCTTAAATAAAAATAGAGCCAAAAAGTGTTAAGCACCAACTACAGTTGCCTGGTTGCACTTCCCAGTACCTAGATGAGATTTAAGGTTGACCATAATGGAGTATGGGTCAGATACAGAAACCTGGTCAGAAGTTTTACCTTTTGACATAAGGCCTTATTACGAGATTGGTGGTCCTCCTGCGGCACCGCCACCGATGTGCCCACAGAAGGACCGCCAAGCCTGTGGTGCACCCGCCTGCCAGATTCTGAGTTGAATCCAGGGCGGGCAGGCGGTGCTGCGTTGGTCTCATGGCGGCTGCTGTGTTAGGCTCATAGGAGAGCCTTAACAGCAGTCCGCAACCTTGACAGCTCCTGTTGCACGTTACTGCACGGTGTGGCATGCACCATATCATGCATGCCACACCGTGCAGAAATTGAGGTGCAATACCAGGGGGGCACTACATGTGCCCCCCTGCATGCACCCCCAGGCCCAGAAGTGGTAGGGGGCCCATTGTCTCTCCACCACCCTTTACATGGTGGGCTCACCGCCATGAAATGGGCGGTGAAAAGCCAACTTAGAAAAAGGCTTGGCGGTGCCACAGCAACACTGCCAGCATATTCCTTCCTCTTTCCGCTGTGCGACTGCTGTGGGATCCTGGATCCTGACAGAGGTGGCAGTCCCCTGCAGGCAGACCTGTAGTGGTGGTGATGGTTGGATCGCCACCGCAAGTACGGTGGTCCTGAGGACCGCCGTACTCATAATGAGGCCTTTAGTCTCTGAAATGGAAGTCAAAAATCATCAGGGGGTAAGGCAGCAGGCTGTGGCCGAGAAGGGCTCCACGAGGCTGGATAGTCATTAGACGAGGTCCCAATGAGGCAGATGACTTTTGGTGGGAAAGCTCAGAGAGTGAGAAATTTGCCTCTTGCATCCAAGTAAGGTCCCTCACCAGCCAGACACTTTTGGCACTTTGGACCGGTGAAGATTTCTACCTTTGGACTTTGTCACATTTTTGGAGCTTAGATTCCTTCAGTGGGGCAAGACTGAATGTTATAGCCAAATAGGACCCCACAAAGCCAGATAGCCTCTCTGTGACTTACCACTGAAACAGATTTGCTGCTGTGGAATAGCTCTGAGTGGGAGCATTCTGAATCTTTTGCCTAATGGTAATGTGGCTTCATTGGATTGACTTTGAAAATTTGTCCCAGCCCTCCGGAGATCTTTGGAATTGTTAGACCTGGCATCATTGGTGTGGTTCCCCCTGACATTTTTGCCTTCAGACCTCTTGCTTGTGCTGGCTTCATTTTTGCTAGCCTTAGGACTCTGCGCACTTTACCACTTCTGACCAGTGCTAAAGTGCTTGTGCTCTTTTCCTAGAACACTGTAACATTGGCTCTACCCAAATGGCATATTTAATTCACTTATAAGTCCCTAGTAGCGTGCACTACCTGTGCCAAGGGCCTGTAAATTAAATGCTACTAGTGGCCCTACTGCACTGATTGTGCCACCCACTTAAGTAGCCCTTTGAGCATGTCTCAGGCATGCCATTGCAGAGCCCGCACGAGCAGTTTTAACCTGCCATGTCGACTTGGCAAATAAACCTTTTGCCAGGCCCAAACCTTCCTTTTTTATACATATAAGTAACCCCGACTGTAGGCCCTAGACAGCCCCATAGGGAAGGGTGCAGTGTATTTAAAAGATTGGACATGAAATTTTAAGTTTTACATGTCCTGGTAGTGGAAAACTCTTACATTCGATTTTCACTACTGCAAATGCCTATCTCTCCCATAATAAAACATTGGAGTTGCTTTATTACATTTTATAAGTGTAATTTCCAAATGGGAAGAGATAAGCCGTTCATGTTTGGTGCCTCTGGAATCCCAATTTAAAATTCTAATTTATAGTGAGGTCGAATTTTAAATTACAGTTCTAAAAATGCCACTTTTTGAAGGTTTGTATTTTCTTGCCTTATCCATTTGGTGTCTGCAGCCTGGCTCTGGTCACATGACTGGGTGAAGTTGACAGTTGGGATTTGTTTATTCCTCCTAGATAGCCACACAAAATGGGAGCATCAGGTGGGAATAGAGGCACCATTACTGACAGGATGGGAGGGAGGAACTATTCCCAACCTCACTTACACCTGAATAGGCTGTGTTCTGTCTCCGCACAAATACCCCCTGTAGTTAGTCTGTAGCCAGGGCAAGGAAGGCAGGCCATAAGTACACTTCAAAGGCATGCCTCTAGAAGCTTCTACCCCACTTCAAAGGCACACCTGTGTATAAAAGGAAGACCTCAGACACCACAGCTTAAGTACACTTCTGGACCTGTTAGACTGCTGCTCTAAAGGCACTGCTGCCCTGCTGTGCTGACCTGCTGCCTCTTGACTGGTTGAGAAGGACTGGTCCTACATCTCTCAAACCCAGAACTCAGAGTGACTCGAAGGGCTAGCTGGCTGGCCTTCTGATCTGAAGCCTCCGGGACATAACAGGCTTCTAACAATCTTTCACTTGCACCTGGACTCTTCCATCTGTGGGTCTACCCTACCAAGTGGTGCCACCCCAGTCCTGGACCCTTGGAAGTGGATCAAATGTGCTTGCCAGTGGAACAGATGCATCTTCTCTGCTGAGTGGTGCATCTTCGAGCAGAACCGACTCATCGCCGCTGCTGCATGGATTGGCAGTTGATTCTGAAGTCCTTGGAATCGACGCATCGCCTTGAAAGTGCGGCACATCCACTGCCCAGGCCATTGCATCTCTTGTCAACAGCAGCCTCGACAACGGCGCTGGACTCTGCATCACAGTATTGCAGCCCTTTGGAACTGAAACGTTATCAGCTGCAAGCTGCATCCCCAGTGCCAGATGTCCCATCACAAGCTCCGTTGATGGGATTATCTGCGATGACGCAACAGGACCTCGCACCGCAGCCTCGCCGCATATCAGAACCAGTGGACTGACAGGGTGCTGTTTGCTTCTTGAATATCTTTGATCTGACCAGTGAGTCTTGAAAACCACAGCAGCACCTACTGATAAGGAAAAGACTGTATTATCTATGCCCGAGAGATTGTACCATTTTAGAGCCACGCCTTTTGGGCTCAAGAATGTTATGTTATGTTAAAGGTATTTATTGAGCGCACGTACACCATACGGTTTCATGGTGCTAAGGTCCAGGGAGTGTTGCCGCTAAGTGGTTCATTCGTATGCCTGGCAAAAAAGCCAGGGGCCCGATTCACAAAAGTAATCTGAGACAAAATCCTAACTTTACGACTTTCGGTATTCACAGAAGGCATTTAGGAGTACTAAAGTTAGGATTTTGTCTCAGTCAATCTTAAGTTTCGGTCTTAAGTTAAACTTAAGACAAACTTAAGTTTAACTGAGACAAAATCCTAACTTTACGACTAGGATTTTGTCTCAGTTTAACTTAAGTTTGTCTTAAGTTTAACTTAAGACCAAAACTTAAGATTGACTGAGACAAAATCCTAACTTTAGTACTCCTAAATGCCTTCTGTGAATACTGAAAGTCGTATAGTTAAGATTTTGTCTCAGATTACTTTTGTGAATCGGGCCCCAGGTCTTTAAAAGCTTCCTCAATTGAGAATATGAAGTTGTCTATCTAATGTCAGGAGGAAGAGAATTCCAGAATTTTGAGGCCAGGACCGCGAATCTTAGACCCCCCAGTTTCTTACGTTTGAAAGAAGGAGTAACTAAGAGGTTGAGGTGGGAAGACCTAAGATTCCAGATAGGGGAGCATCTGTGTGCCTGAGAAGAAACAAACACTGGACATTTGCCATAGAGCGCTTTAAATATAATGCATCCCAACTTGAATGCACTGCGTTCAGCAACCGGGAGCCAGTGTAACTTTTTCATAATCGGGGTGACATGGTGCCATCTTGGCTGGTGATAAATCAATCAAGCGGCCTGATTTTGCACCAGTTGCAGTCTTTTGGATTGGTATGCTGGTATACCAAAGTAAAGAGAGTTGGCATAGTCAATATGAGAAATGACTAAGGCCAGTACTACTTGGGTCAGGGCATCGGTGGTAAGAAATCTGCTAATCTTCCTGATCTTCCGGAGCTGGAAGAAGCAGGTAGAAACCACTGTCACAATCTGGGATTTCATCGACAGATCGCTGTCAATCCTGATGTTGAGGCTTTTGATAGAGCTAGACAGAAGGGTGGTGGGGGGGTTCCCAACTCTGGCGGCCAGAAATTGGAGTTCCAGGGGTTTGAGGGCCCTCCAATTAGGATCAATTCAGTTTTATCTGGATTCAGCTTCAAGTGATTGCCGTTCATCCAGTTACTAATGTATCGCATAGTTGTTTGAAAGTTAGAGACAGAGACGGGAGAGTTGTCAATGTCAAAAATCAATTGAAGATCATCAGCATAGATGAAGGTGCACGCTTTCTTTTCACCCAGGGAATGAATAAGGGGATACAAATATAAATTAAAAAGATGCTCCTGCCATTTACAGCACCTAAAAAACTTTGAGGGTCATTACGATGGCGGTCGGACTTTGGTCTGACCGCCATCGTTGCGGGGATCGGGACCGGCCGCCATGCATGCGGCGGTCCCGCACTCCAAATAAGGATGCGACCGCCACCATGGCGGTCGCATCTTGCAATTTAACATTGCGGTGGGCGCTGCTGACTGCAGCATTCGCAGCGATGTTAAAAATGCATGCGCTGCATTTCATTGTACTACGTGGCAGGCACCACACGGTGCCTGCAACGTAGTGCAGTGAAATGTATAGGGGGGTACCTTGGGCACCCCCCCAGTGCACAGCCACCTCCCCCCAACACAAAGGGGGCCCGCAGCGGGCCCCCAAAACCAATCTCCGCCAGCCTTTCAATGGCAATTTACCCGCCACGGAAAGGCTGGCTGCGGCCAGCATCCTAATCTGGCGGACGGTGCCTGCTAGGCACCACCACCATTTTACTGATGCTGACTGCTCCGCCAGGCAATCGTAATGAATGCCTGTGGCGGATCCGTGGCGGGTGGTCTTCGCGCCCGCCACGGTCGCGGTCAGATTCCCCCGCCATCGTAATGTGGCGGGGGGGAAATTGCTTTCTGATGGCGGAAGGTCCCCCACCGCACTGCTGGCGGTGGCGGGCCTTCCGCTATCGTCATGACCCCCTATGTTCCCTCTAGGTTGGAAGAGCTCTGTTTATCCTCCCTGAATGACACTGCTATCTTCAGCAGTTCATGGGAAGACCACCTGTATAGGTGTTGGTCAGGAGCCAAGAAGCAAACTTGGATATGAAGCCAACCAAGTGACAGAAGTCTACCTTTGGCATCAGGTGGGCAATAGTTATATCTGTACTTTCAGTGCTAAGATCTAGTCTGTGTTGGAGTGGGAGGGTCCCACCACCCAGTCTCAGGTAAGAGCATTTTTAGGAGTCATTGGATAGTGCAGGACCTTTGTGGTCGACTATGGTCCATAGGTGACCCATTGACAGCCTTACATCCAAAAATGATTTGGGCTGGAGAATGTCATAAAGGTTTCGAGCACCTGAAGACAACTCTGTGTAATTATTCTGTGTTGAAGGGTCCTGACTATGCTCAGCCCTTTGTTATACAGACTGGTACCTCAGATAAGTGATTTTGAGCAGTATTGGCTTAACTTGATGGCAAGAGTAGAGAGCCTCCATTGGCCTATATCAACAACACACTGTCTCCTAGGAAAAAGAACTGGGCAGCCATTGAAAAGGAATGCTTTGTGTTAGTGTGGGCCCTGAGGGGGTTTCAACATTATTTGTTTGGTACCAGGTTTGTAGTCCAGACGGATCACAAACCACTCATAAGGTCGATGGCACTTAAGGGTTCGAATTTCAAGTTATTGGGTTGGTTTATCTCATTATGAGGCCTAGAGTTTCACAATTGAGCACACAGCTGGAATGAATGATGGGAATACTGATGAACTTTACAGGTGGCTTTTGTGATCCAATGACCAGACTTTTCCAATGGTGGAGTAAAGTTCTGGGTAGTCTGATCTGGGAGGGATATCTGGTGAACTGACATATATATATACCCATGCTTTGTGTTCCTAACTGCAGGTGAAACTGGTATCCTGACTTTTTGTTTGGCTCCAGAATAAAGATAATCAAATGAATGCTCATAGGACTAGGCCTGTCCCTGGAAATGCAAAGTCCAGAATTTGTTCTGTGATCTGGAAGGGCCCACTAAGTGTGTCTTTATAGCAGGAATGGGACTACTGGCAAGGCCCTGGGAAAGTTACATAAAGCAGAGTTTTTGTGTATCATTAGGCTGTCAAGATCTTTTTCTATGTGTCAAGCAGAGTACTGATCACTCTAGTGTAATGTTATCCTGTTATTTGAATTTCAAATCTTTACACTAACATTCCATGTATGTATTGTGTGTGTACATGCACTGAGTATATAGAAAATCTATGGCATCTGTGTGGCGAGTGTCTACATATTGGGATAAGTGGGATCCATTTTGAATGGCCCCTGATTTAGTATGAGGCACAATGAATGGAAGATACTGCTTCCCCAGACCTTGGAAGTATATTTACTGCAGTCCCGTAGTTGGAGAGTGGAGATCCACAAACTGAAGTATGGGAGCATAGAGGATAGCTACACTAAAAAAATCAGTGAGGGCCTTGTTAGACTGTTGATTAAATCTGCCTGCGCACTGCCATTAGGCAGACGGTAGGGGTCAGTGATGGAACTGCAGTTTCTGTTGTTCAAGTTGATTAAGTTTCTAGGTAGAGCCTGACATTTTGTCTGTCTCTCATCACTGCATCATGTTGGAATAAAAATGTTTTAGCCGTGTTGTTTATGCATTGTACGTCTCAAGTTAGCATTCGCAGCACCATTTTATGTTTAGCCGCCATTTTGAGCCATGATCGAAACTAGCTTCTCTCTCTCTGCCTCTGCTTAAAAGCAGCTGCGATCGTTTTCGTTTCTCCAAGGTTGAGCTTTGCTGTACTAATGAATACACTGTTCTTATTAGCGCATACCTTTCTCACTAGTTAGGCCTGCTCCCACCCTTAGAGCGGCGGGCACAGGCAGAGTGACCTTGGCACTGATATAGCATGTGGCCGGTCTCAGGATCGAAACTCATCCTTCTGTATCTCCTTTATTCAACTGTTACCAACTGGAAACTTCCAGTCAGGGCGTATCTTTATTGGTTCTGAATTGTACATAATGTATCGCCATGCTTGCTGAAGTCAGTCCCTCTGCAGCAATCCCAGGAGGCTGGTCAGACTGGATTCGGCTCGAGTGTATCTGAATAAATATACTTGGTTTGTATTCTCTACTGTCTGACCGACTCTTCATTTGTATGGAAGGCTGAGAGGTGGTCGCGAGTGACCCGGGTGGCCCTAATCGGGTCACTTCCTTCAGTTGGTGCCCGAACAGGGACCCCATCGGGTGACCCATCCTCGCCCGCGGACGGGTGTGGAGGTCGGGGCCATTGCCGAGTCGGACCGGCGGACCAGGGATCTCTGCACAAGAGAGATCTGAACTCGCAGCTGCCCCGTCTGTCTGACTGGTCGGTGCCTCTCCCAGCGGTCATCCAGGCTGGGGTCCTGAACGGCGAAACCCTTGGATCTGACCGTTTGGTCCAAAGAGTCGGCAGAGGAGAATAAATTTGTTTGGCCTGGGTGCACCAGGTGAGTTTATTTTGGTTCTTTGTGGATATGGTACCATTTTGGTTTGTTTTTGGTACGGTCTGAGGACCTATTTTGGTTTGCATTTGGTACGGTCTGAGGACCGATTTTGGTTTGCATTTGGTACGGTCTGAAGAATGATTTGGATACAAAGTGTTTGTGAGCACTTTGCCAGGCAACATAACGAATTTGGCTTACTTTTGAAAATGCCTGTGTTCAGTCATTTTTTGGTTTCTTGTTGTCGTTCTGCTGATGCTCGACTGGAAGAAAGTCAGCCAGCACCTCCGGAATGTACTCCTAATTTTGATATGTATGTGAAGCATGGCCTTGACCCTATTATGTTTAGTACATTATGGCACAAATATATGAGGGACAATGCCGAGTTGCAGTGGCCGTTGACGGGCACTTTTGATGAACAGAAAATTGCCTTTTTACAGGAGAAGCTGTTTGCAAGAAGAAGTAGGCAGTCTATGTTTGATTCCCTCAGAACATGGCAAAAGGAGGTTAAGCAGAGATGAATGAAAGCAGAGAAAGAGGCCCGGAGAGGGAGAATGCAAACATTGACTCAGAAAGCTGCAGCACATGATAAAGAGAAGCAAGAAATAGGCATTGAACGTGAAGATAGGAGATTCCGATTGCAGATTGACAAATCTTATGTAGCCCAAGAAGAACGTGATACGTTCGTGGAACAATTTTTGGATACTCGACCCCCACCCTCTGATGCCCCACAGAGGATATATCCCGCTCTTCCCTCCCAGGCCCAGCTGCCTGGTTTTTCTGTCTCCGCTGTTTCTGCCCCTGTTATTGTCGATCAGACTGCCTTGGCCACGGCACCTCCTGTCCTTTCTTTGCCTTCGCCGTCTGTGGCAACTGTGACTGTTGGTACTCCTGCAACGCCTATTGCTTCGGTTTCTCTCTCTCCAGCTCTTACCCCCACGACGCAGCCGACGATGATGTTAGTACCCGCTCCCTCTGTTGTTGCCCCCACTGTGTTCCTCCATTCCCCGACCTCACTGAGTAGTGGGACACCGGTACGCGGCCCTGAGGATAGAGATTTGATGAAATTTACGGAACATATTGGGGTGGACATTGGTCCGATCTGATGTGGGAGATGCAGAGAAACAGGTGGTTGCTAATCAGGCTGCCCAGTGGGCTCGTAACCCCATTTATGGTGTGGAAGATGTGTGGAGTGTCATGAAGGATTATGAGCCTTTTGTACAACAACATGCCCTTAAGCATATGTCGGCTACTTTGATCGGTCTTTGGGAGCAGCGTTTCAAGGGTGCAGCACCACAGATCATATACGATATTACGGATCATGTGTATGTTACTGATATGGAACCTGCCTATGTCTTTGGTAATGTTGCGACGTTGGTTGCTTATCGGGAGAGACTGCTCGAGAAGAGCCCCACCCCGGTAACTCAGTTTCCGATGCGGGAGGTTCATCCCATCTACCATCCAGAGATACCGGAGCTAAGGGATCAACATGATCATGTTACTAGGCCAAGGGTAGAGGCCCGTTTCCAAGAAGAATGGGTTTATATTCCATGGAAAAGGAGTGAAGTCTTGTCCCTTAAGACTCAGTTACCTGACCCTAGGAAAAATCCCACCGCTTATTATAAGGAGCTGACTGAAGCTGCTTCTTCGACAGTGATGATGCTCGCTGATATTGAAATGTTCTTTGGTTTACTAGTTCCGGTTGATATTTGGAGACAAGTACACACACAGGATCATGTTGCTTAATTGGGTGGTACATGGGACCAAATTAAAGCACGGGATCAGGAACGAAAGCCAGGTGATAAGCCTAGGGCGGAGATACTTGCTTTGCCAGGCCGCATTATCACACATATGCATTCTATTATCCCTCCGAGGAAGGGTGATTGGGACAAGCTATCAGCTTGCCGCCAGAAGAAGGATGAGAGTGTGTCAGATTTCTTTACTCGGTTTGAAGGTGTGTTCTTAGATTATAGTGGACAGGATTTGTCGATTGAAGATGGTGTGCGGCTGTTTGTTAGTAGATTCATTTCCAATTTACTGCCTGAGATTTTGACCCGATTGCAGGCTTCTGAGAGCACTTGGTCCACCTCTTCCTCTTCCGTTATCTTGAATATGGAACAGTATTATGAGCACAGGGAAAATGAGGAGAAGGAGAAGACGGAAAAGAAGCACAAAGATTTGAAGACGAATGTGTTGTTTCAGCAGGCTTCTAGTGCGAACGGTAGGGGACGACGTGGTATGGCTCGACAGCTTCCACGCACTAGCAGGCCCGGTAATACAGCGCCTTTGGGGGCGAATCAGTGTGCATATTGTAAAGAGGAGGGGCACTGGCGTAGCGAGTGTCCGGTGCTTTTACAGAAGGTAGCGGCTCCTAGAGGACGGGGGTCTCGTGGACGGGATGTGGAGATGGTGGCCAGGACAGGGCTCAGAATGCTGTGGCATCTCAGGGTTGTACTGATCAAAACTACTTTGACGACCCTCGGGGCAAACAGTTTTATCATGATGACTATGATACGGATGAGGTGACCGGGTTGTCTTCCAGCTAGGACAGCCGGGGACAGGGTGAGGGACCAGTTTTGATACCTGTAGACCAACGAGGCCCGTACGTTACTGCGGATGTCCATGGTTTGACTAAGGAGTTTTTGGTGGATACAGGTGCAACGAACAGCTCTATTTCTCGTTCCTTGGTCCCTGGGGCAGCTCTGTCTGGCCATA
This sequence comes from Calotriton arnoldi, assembly GCA_963921515.1. NCBI lineage: Eukaryota > Metazoa > Chordata > Amphibia > Caudata > Salamandridae > Calotriton > Calotriton arnoldi. The sequence continues at coordinate 320,322 of CAWUFW010010699.1, forward strand.
ATAATATTTCGGTAGGATTTTCTGGTGTACCGGTTGTAAGCCCCATTTCAAAACCCCTTGCGTTGACTATTGGCCCTTTCACTATGGATTCGCCATTCTTGTTGACGTCCAATTGTGGAGAGAATTTGATGGGTTTGGATTTGTTGAAGAAATTGCATGCTACGATTTATTGCTCCCCGGCAGGTGTTTACATGACAGTGGGTCCGGATGTGGTGTGCACTAAGCAGTGTCTATCCAAAGATGCGCCCCTCCCTGTTGAATTTAAGGCTGTGCCACCCACGCTGTGGGCAACAGGCGACACAGATGTGGGTTTGTTGCAGATACCGCCTGTTTCGATCCGTGTCAAGGACGGTGCTATTTTACCCCGTATCCCTCAGTATAAAATACCACAGGCAGGTGAGCGAGCTTTGATACGAATTGTGCAAGATCTGATCGAGAAAGGAGTGGTTGAGGAGACGACTGCTAATGTTTGTAATAGCCCTATTCTTCCCATTCTCAAACGGATACCTTTCGGGTCCGACGGAGTATCAGGAAGATGTTTATCGCTTTGTGATTGACTTGCGTGAAGTTAACAAAATAGTAATTCCCCAGTTCCCGGTGGTCCCTGACATTACGACTTTCTTGACAATGATTCCTTCTTCTGCTAAATTCTTTTCTGTCATTGATTTGAAGAATGCATTCTTTAGTATTCCCATTCATCCTGATAGCAGATATCTGTTGGGGTTTGCCCTTGCTGGTAGAAGCTTTAGATTCTGTCATGCTCCTCAAGGCTATCCAGAGAGTCCGAGAACCTATAGCCAGGCATTGAAAAGTCAGCTGGATTCCTTGTCGCTCCCTACAGGTAATGTATTGCTCCAATATGTCGATGACTTGCTCATCACTTCGAACACAGAACAAGGTTGCAAAGACAGTACAGTTAAATTGTTGTTACATTTAGCTCAACATGGCCATAAAGTATCCCTTTCAACATTTCAGTATTGTCGACAGGAGGTCACCTATTTAGGTCACCTACTGTCGAAAGAGGGCAGGAGATTGACCCCTGAGCACATCAGTACCATTGTTAAAATGCCCGTTCCGCAAACTCAGAAAGATGTGCGCGCTTTCATAGGTATCACTTCCTATTGCAGGCAGTGGATACCTGGCTATACTCCGCTTATTAAGCCCTTGCTTGCGCTAACACTAAAAGATGTGCATGAACCCCTGCCTTGGACGCCAGAGTGTCAGCAGTCTTTTGAGCAATTAAAAAGTGCCCTTTGCTCAGCTCCAGTGCTTGGTACCCCTAACTATGTTAAATGCTTTGTATTGTACGTCCATGGGATGGGTGGTTGTGCGCTTTCTGTTTTAATACAAAAATTTGGGATACGCAACAACTGTGTGCTTATTTCTCTGTTGTGCTTGACCCTGTCGTACGAGCCCTCCCGAGCTGTCTAAGAGCGATCGGGCTGTGGCTGTCTCAATAAGACAATCAGCTGGACTCGTACTTGATACGGACCTCACAGTTATTGCACCCCATGCTGTGGATACACTTTTGAATAAAACCAGTACACAGCACCTCACCAGTGCACGTCTGACAGGTTACGAGCTAACACTGTTTGCAAAGCATATCACGATCAAACGCTGAGCCACTCTGAATCCAGCCACGTTACTACCCCTCCCTTCTGAGAATGAGGAGATTGATCTACATGGTTGTATCTTCCGGACGGAAGAAGAGACGAAAGGACGGGTAGACCTGACTGATGTTCCCTTATCTGACCCTCAAGGGGAACTATATGTCGATGGCTCTTGCTTTAAGTTACCAGATGGCACTACAACTGCTGCGTATGCCATTACTACAATACGTACAGTAGTCAAGACATCACGAGTTCCCTATCAGTCAGCCCCAGCTGCAGAGCTTGTTGCCCTTATTCGAGCCTGTGAATTGAGTGAGGGACTAGTTGTCAATATCTATACTGACAGTCAGTACTTTCTTTGGAGTCGCCCATAATTTTGGGCGGCTTTGGGCAGAGAGAGGGTTCCTTACTTCTCATGGGATGAGAATCCAACATGGCCCTCTTATATATAGGCTATTGTCCGCTTTGACACTCCCTAAGAAATTGGCCATAGTGAAGTGCAGCGCCCATAGGAAAGTTACTGATGATGTGGGAAAGGGGAATGCTTTTGCAGACCAGACAGCTAAAGAAACAGCCCGAACAAAGATGAAAAGAATGTCTGTAGCAGGTCCCACTAGGTGGGTGCCCGAGGTCACCATGATTGAGGATACACTGGAGAATGTGAAGGAAATTCAGAGTGAGGCTACAGTGGAGGAGTTAGCAGTGTGGCAAGAAAGCACAGCACAATTGAATGATGAGGGATGTTGGATTGACAAGTCAGGGAAGCAGAGATGGATGTTGCCAGATGCATATGTTCTTCCTGTTGTTACAATGGCTCATGGCCCAGCCCATATCAGTGCTAAGGGTATTTGCAAGTTGTTAGACCCTGTATGTCAAAACGACAACATTTCGAAGACGGCTGTACATTTAGTAAAGTACTGCATGGTATGCATGATGCACAATCCTGGTAAGGGTACCCCTACACCACCCGGTAACTTTGCACCTCCCATTTTTCTTTTGAGGTCCTTCAAATGAACTTCATTGAGATGGACAGGGTCAACAATTTGAAGTATGTGTTGGTGGTTGTACATTCAGTAAATGGGTTGAGGCTTACCCTACTAAAGAGAATACGGCCATTGCGACTGCAAAGGCACTCCTAAAGGAGTTCTTTTCTCGCTTCGGCTTGCCCCGTTTGATCTGGAGTGATAACGGAAGTCACTTTAATGCCAAGGTTATCCAGTTAGTTTGCGACGGCCTGCACATAAAGCAAAAATGTCATGCTGCGAATCACCCCCAGTCAGCAGGTTTGGTTGAGAAGTACAATGGTACTCTCAAACTGAAATTGGCAAAGATTCAGGAGACCACAGGGTTACAGTGGCCAGATGCTTTACCACTAGCTCTTTTGTGTACAAGAACTACAGCACATTCTAGGACATGATTGTCACCCTACCAGGTCGTGTTCGGACGCCCGGCGAATGTCTGGGGCGTACCGCGCCCGCGTAGGTTTTCAGAGATTGAGTACCCTTTGTTGACAGATTACCTGTATCAGTTAACTGAAAATCTGTGTTCTATTCACCAACAGATCCGAGAGTCGCTCCCCACCCATACCAGAGGGGCCCGGTCATAACATCCAGCCTGGGGACTGGATGTTGCTCTGAAATTTTCAGCGGAAGAAGAGCTTGGAGCCCCGTTGGAAGGGGCCCGAGCACGTACTTCTTGCAACCAGGACCGCTGTCAAGGTCGCCGGCCGGAAGAATTGGATTCATTCCAGTCATTGCTGCAGGATACCCTTACCCGTACCTTATGATCAATGGGTAAGGGACGGCGTTGGGGACGATGAAGGTGAACAAGTGCCCCAGTTCGTCCCTTTTGGCGACGCAAAGCTTACATGGACCCAAACGGATGCAGAGAATGATGTCGTACTGAATGCAGCGGTCCCTCCGGAGATTCGTTCCATTAAAAAGCCCCTGTTTACCGACCCCTCTGTGCCTGGAGTCACCAGGTACAATTTGCGCCCTCGGCTGAGGAATGGTGCACCAAAGGAGAAGTCAGATTAGTTGGGGATGGACTGTGCAAGTAAGGGTGTACTTTGCTATAGCACCAACGGTGTTAGTTTAGGGAGTGGCGAGATTGGTGCACTGTTTTGACATTGGACAGGATAAATCGAATGTGCTCCATAGGAGGGGGGTACACTATCCTGTGCGACGCGGGATTCATCGAGAGCTAGGACTGAGCAGCTCCACCGCTGGTGCTCAAGAGCGCCAACGTTGATGAACAATAGGAGCCTGTACAAGTGAGGCTCAGACGGACAGTGGGAACAATTGCCTCTGTTATCAGTTTTATTGCATGCCTTCTTCTTGTTTCATAATGTATCCGTTTGGTCGGCCTATTGATGAGGAAGAGCAGCCATTTGCACCACTGCGCCCAGCGCGGGGTTGGTGCACCAAGAGTAAAATAGTTTTCATAGTGATTTTTGTGATTGCATTAATAACTGTACTTGGAATAACTTGGTTTCTGGAGGAGAAGTATCCTGTACATTCCTTGGTTGGTACAACGCCCACTTCCCCTCAGCATATGTTTGTTACTTTGGCCCCTCACAAAGGGGAGCATAGAAAGAGTTATACAGACAAATATATACAGATGTTGCATCAAGCCCATGATGTGTCCAATACAGCTAATTGTTGGGTTTGTGGATTGCTTCCCTCAGTTACTCACAAGAGCGATAATTTGTTGTCTATGCCATAGTTATATATTGGTAGCTGCAAAGGTTGGTTTGAATTGCTTGTTATGGTGCACCACCATTTCCACCTCTCTACTCAGGTTATGACATCTGTTGACTCTCGTACTGTGGTAGAGTATGTACGTTTTCATCACGGATTTACTCCTATTGGACGGACAGGAAACGGGACCTCGGGTACCTTATCCCCAAAATCCTGTATGAGAACTTATGATAAAATGAAGAATGAAACATGGCTTAGGATGGAAACGGCTGATTTCCAAAGGTTCAACACCTCTGAATATTTCCAATCTTTCCAAGATCGTAATGTTACTAAGGACAAACCAATGCCGGTGTCCGTGGTTAACACAACAGATAGTTTCTGTGTCCAGGGGACAGGGGAGGTACAGATGGGGGAAAGTGTATGCAACTTCACCTATAGACTGAGCACGATTAATAGTCCACCCTTAATACTACCCCGGAATGTCTATTTTGTCTGTGGATCCCATGCTCACATCTGGCTTCAGAGGGGGTGGTCTGGCAGATGTTACCTCTCTTTCCTTCTTCCCCCTGTGTATGTTTCCCTGTCCAATTACCATAAAGACCATTGGCTGCAACGTAGTAGTATATACTTGCCCTGAGTCAGAAGGATTGTTGACACTGCGGATATAGATCAGACAGATACCACCTGGCAACAGTTTGACGACGGGGTCTCTTACCTTTCCGGGGCCCCATGGCTAATAGTCTTCAGCTTCGTCAGCTAACAAGAGTTGTGGAAGGGGTTATTAATACAACAGCTGGGATATTGACAAACATTACCGCCGAGCTCTTGGCTACGAGGTTAGTTACCTTACAGAACCGGATGGTGTTAGACGTCATCCTCGCTGATCGGGGCGGGGCCTGTTGCATCATTGGCAGCAGCTGTTGTGTTTACATACCTGACCACGCCCCCAGTGTGTATCCAGCCATACAAAAATTGCATAGAATTTCGTCAGACATACATCAAGAGACAGGTACTTGGACACTATCGGGGTGGTTCTGGAATATACTAACAACATGGGGTTGGAAGATCCTTATCTTTTTGTTTGTAGTTGCCGGTATCATCTTTACATGTTGTCTCTGTATACACTGTCTCCCGGCTTGTTGCACCTATTGTGTAAGTGCTCTGACACCTAAACCAAAAATATCCGTTCATGATACTAATGCTGCGATCATGTTGCAGAAGCACATTAATGAAATTATGCAAATTGACGAGGGTATTTTTGAATATTGACTTCGTATGCTCCAGCTTTAGTGATGGCTCTTATTTGTGCAATATGTTATCTGTTTCTAGATAGTAACAAAAAGGTTTAGCGAATGCTAAAAGGAGGGTCTGATGGAATAAAAGTGTTTAAGCGGTGCTGTTTATGCATTGTACGTCTTAAGTTAGAATTTGCGGCACCATTTTATGTTTAGCCACCATTTTGAGCCTTGATCGAAACTAATTCCTCTCTCTGCCCCTGCTGAAAGCAGCTGCGATAATTTTCGTTTCTCCAAGGTTGAGCCTTGCTGTACTAATGAATACACTGTTCTTATTAGCGCATACCTTTCCCACTAGATAGGCCTGCTCCCACCTCTAGAGCGGCGGGCACAGGCAGAACGACCTTGGAGTAGAGATAGTGTGTGCCCAGTCTCAGGATCGAAACTCATCCTTCTGTACCCTCTTTGTTTAGATGCCTCCAACTGGAAACTTCCCTTCTGGGCGTGTCTTTGTTGGTTCCAAATTGTACATAATGTATCACCATGTTTGCTGAAGTCAGTCCCTCTGCAGCAATCCCAGGAGGCTGGTCAGACTGGACTCCGCTCGAGTGTACCTGAATAAATATACTTGGTTTGTATTCTCTACTGTCTGACCGACTCTTCACTTGTATGGAAGGCTGAGAAGTGGTCGCGAGTGACCCGGGTGGCACTAATCGGGTCACTTCCTTCACTATTGCAGGGAACAGTTGATATGTACTCTAACTTAGAGCCTCACTATAAATTTTTTAACAGCAGGATGTGTGCTTGAGCCTATATTATGCTTTGCAAATAATCAGCTTGTGCACGCTCACGAAGGTGCCATTGGAGTGTCATTTTTTGCTGATCTGGTGAGCATTCTTCTGTCTGCGACTATTTTCAATGAGGGCTACAGTGAACCCTCTGGCAAAGGCTCCTGGCATGGATCACAATATGAATTTTGTGAGGCCAGCTTTTCATGAAGTTCATTGTCTAAGCCTCATCCTGTTTAAGGATAATTAAATAAAGGTAGGACTGGAGGGTCTACTGGATGCTTACTGTACCTGTGTGTCAGGGCTCAGGCTGATGTGGCGTTTACAAAGAATAGAAGTCTACCATTTTTTTCTAAATGATGAAATCAGGCTCTTTGAACGTAGGCTGTGCAAGGAGAGCTACTAACAATGGGCCAAGGAACTGAATTTGAGTCTCCTGACATTTTTTAGTCTAATAGGGGTGTTTGTCAGCTAACCTTGCTTCTGGAACCTGAGAGTTTTTTGCCTTCTGCAACAGCATTGTTTTTTCCTCCATGTCGTCTCTTTGCAAAGTAATTTTTTCAGAACAAATTATATGTGTTTTGGGGAAAAGCTATGTACAAAGTTGTAACGAGAAAATGTTACACTAAGAAACGTTTTGCAGTTATACTAGCCTCTCCAGTGCCGAGAGTGTCACAGGAAGCTCAGTATTTATACGGGGATTGAATTATTAATTTATAGTATGCATGTAATGTAGTGGCGATGAGTGTGTATCTGGTTCATGCGCACATGTACTCAGGCATGTTTTGGGATCATGCTTGGTACATTATTTTGGTTCTTAATCTTTGATGTTTAGTGGTGTGTTGGATTTTTTATATCTTTCACATTGGTATAATGTGGTTTAAGGACATATTTGATGCGTCTTTTAGTAATGTAAATTAGAACGGTGTTAGTTTTTCCTTTTGTGCACTTAGAAGTGTATGTAGAAATAGATATGAATTGTGAGTGGTATTTATGTGCATGTGTCGCAAGTTCTTAGTAAGCAAGTAGGTGTTCGTCCTGGGGGATTGTCATGTTAGATTCTAGTTCAGTGTGGGTTTTGTAAAAAGTGTGTCATGCTCTCTCTCTCTGGGTTGCGATGTGCGACTGTGTGTGAAGGTATGAATGAGGCTGGGAAATCCCATCTTGAAAGAGACTGCTGGGTTTCGGGTTCTGTTCAAACCCTGGCATGAGAGCTGCCTGTCAAACACACCAGTGCCGGAGCTCAGAAAGCTTCGTCCTGCGCTGAACACTGTCCCTGAGAAATGACTGAACATTCACCTGCGTCTGCCCATTAATTATCTTTGGATGGCAGGTGTAAATGTCACTTCCAGAGCTCCTTCTCTGTTAAGGGTGGTGTCTCATTTTCAGGTTCTTGGAGAGTTTCAGCAGACCTTCCCAGCTACAGTTCTTTAATATGGCCAATGAGCAGGGAGAGGGGTAAATCGAGGGTGTGTCCTGGCAGAGGGTGGAAAACAAAGAAATAAGGAGAAAGAAGTATTCTCACTGTCCACTAAATATACCCATCTACAGTGACATTGTCAAGGAGAAGAGAAGCGTAAAGGGGGCGGGGCAACACTAAAAAGAGAGATCACCACCCACCCTCCAGCTACTGGAGGCTGGACTGCTTCAAAGGCCAGACATTGGAATACTCCAAGGTTTCCCTCAATTAACAAAGATCCTAAGCGAAACTTGCATCAATCAGCTTCTTTTTTGTGAGCCGTAAACACAGGAGTTTCCAAGATGAATTTTTTCTCCGTACAGTAAACAGGGTACAAGTCGAGGGCACACACGGGTAGACGGAGTCTACTCACTAGTTTCACAGGGTGGACGCCGTCTACACTGCAAAGCGGTTGGGCCCCACAGAAATAAGCTGAACTTGTAATTGTAAATTGGGTGATTTCCAGACACTGGGACAATTTCAGCAACGCCTGCAGTTGTCTGCTTTTGTTCTGAGAAGCAAGGAGGAGGCAGGGAAGGGGCTTATTAGATTCCAGCTCGCCCATAACAAAAGCCAAAGTTAAGGGGCCATCAGCCCTCCTTTTGTTGGAGTATCCTGGCTGGAAGCTATGGGGAGCCTCACACCTAGATTTAATGGAAGGGAAACAAAGGCTTGCAGCTTGTTTTCAATTCACAGGTGCTTAAGAGAGGCATGCTTTTGACTTTGTTCAGTCTCTGTATATAAATGAATACATGAATGCATTGTAAGATTGTCAGATGTGTTGGTCTGTCCCAGTATTTACACAAATAACAATTTAAATGCCAGTATTTTGTTTTATTTCTTTTATAGCACTTTAGCGCTACTCATCCCAATGCAGGGTGTCAGAGCGCTTTACATCACACGTACACATTAGACATTGACAATAAATCATATGTGTGTATATCAATATACAGGATGTGTTACACAAGACAGTGAGGGTTACAAAGTGTAGGAGCCATGTGTCCTTCCATAGCTCACTGTCCTCTATTTGGAGGATTACAATTTATGAACTGCAAGTAACAAAAAGATTTCTGTGTTAAAAGCAGTAACCACTTACCCATTTACATAAAATAAAAAATTGTCTTCTGTATGTTACATAATGTGCTTTGCAGAAGACATATTAACCCTTTATGCTACTTTGATTCAAAACTGGGATTAGAAAAAAACACAGATCTCTCCAGCAAATACGTTATCCTCCATAGTTATCTTACCATTATTATTCTTCTCTGAGATTTAGCTGGCACATAAAGATCTCTGCAGCAGGTGCCTTAAACCCATATGATATTTTAAAATGCAGACTTTGTACCCAATTAAGCATAACAGATTTACTATCACATTTCTCCTTGTTGCTAATGTCTTTGTGGCAGGGTTTTAAAAAATAAATGTATTAGTTGGGGCCCAGATTATGCGTCGGGTTGCGTCAATATTTTTGCTAAACCCCAATGCAAAATATAATTTGTTAAATATTGTAATGTGCTCAAATATACTTATGATAGACCTGCTAAATATATGTGAGGTCTTAAGATCTGATGTCACTTCCTGTGAGTTCAGGAATTGTGATGCCACTTCCTGTGATGCCATGCGTTATGTCACATGTCATGATGTCACGCACTGTGATGTCACGCATCAATCTATGCTCTGCCTACCACCTGCATGTAGAGTAAACATGCCCTCTCCTTCCGTGTGTCACCCATGGCCACTCATAATAGAGCATTTACATATATGTCCAAATTTCTGTGTAATTCGATAGCTTCTACTGTCCTGGGTGAAGCAAATTTTAGCTATTTCTGCAATGCAGCAAGCACCAAGGTCGATACTGATTTTTTAAATCAATGATATTGATCAAAATAAATTGTCAAGCCTTACAAGTTTACAATCAGTATTACAACAAACATTGATTACTGGGCTGTAATTGTGTCCATTAGAGTGCTTCACCTCTGGTCTCCTGTTGCCACATTAGTATTGGACCTAAAATGAGCACTAAGTATATTCTGTGGGAACTTTTGCTTATTGCTGTATTTGGGTGTTAACTGATACTAATGAGATGGAACCCATGCCCAGACAGTGTTAACAAGTATAAAAAGGACAAAATAATGAACTAATGTTATCACAAAATGTTTTGCATTATGCTGCATTATTTGTATTTTCTTGCTTTATAATCTATTGAACCCCGCAGCATAATTTGGCCCTCCCATTGCTACATAATTCCAGAGGCCCTGCTTGTAAGTTACCCCTAAGATAGGTCTTGAAGGCTCAGAGGGGTATTACCTCCAACTCAAGCCCTTGATCATGTGACATGGTCACGCCCCCCAACACCAGGCTGCCTCCGGAGCCTACTAGGGAGTGAGACCAGGGGTAAAAGCCCCTGATGAAATGTGAGTCGATGCTCCTGAGCTGGTGTGACTGTCCATCCCAGGATTTGGGTTCTTGTGTCTGTCCCGTCACCTCGGTGCTGATTTACGAAGCATTGGAAGGAGAGTCCCTCTATTGCTGAGAAGAGTTATTGCTGTGGTGTGCTAAAACACCATAAGGGCGACCAGGGCAATAAGGTCCTTCTTCCTTCCCACCAAAGAACAGTGACTGTGAAAAAGCCTAGATGCCATAAATGAAGAGATTAGTTTCTGCATCTGACAAATGCACTCCATCTTTGTGAAACATGTGCTCACCCCTGATTAATTTGTACAGGATGTTCCATAATCGCCAAGGTCCAGGGCACATTTTCACAATTTCTGCATTCAGATGCCACACAGATACATTCATGGCCCTGGACTAAACCTATCTAACCCACATACGACGTGGCAACATGTAGGACCATGCGATGATAGCATTAGTAAAAGTCTGCCCTAGCCAAGCAAACTAAAGCAGGATGGATTCTTTCAAGTCCTTCCAACCCAGCCGAACCAGGTCATTACCCCCAAGATTCACAACAACCAGATCTGGGAACTGCAGTCCCACACAACTTTTCATGTCCTCCACGAGAGGATGCAGCTGTGATATCTTGAGGACACAGCACCATCGGAAGGGAATGTTCTGGAGGGATAGAGTATGGACAGTGCAGAGGTATTTCAAATTGCATCCTTTTATATTAATATAATGTGACTCTAAACCTGGTTAACATATTGCACTGTAATGAACTATGTTCTTTTATTTCTGCACATTTTAAAGTGATTTCATATTTCTTTATTGTATACTTTTATGGTTCTCTGAAACGAAATAAAGTTGATTGATGATCATAGAGGTTTAGGTATATGGAGCTGTTGCAGCTGACATGCCGCATGTTGCAGGAAGGAATGGCTGAGCACCCAAACAACATTTGACAGCATACATCTAAAGCAAAGGCGAAAAGAGAGGGATAAGGAACCAACAGTGGCCATACAACCATGAAGACACTCTGCTTACTCCAAAAGCCTAGGGCAAACATAGCCTTATAACATGCGGATGACCATCTGCTGATCCTCTTAGCTGCTTGCTTTGAAAGCACCGCACCCTCCGCGAAGGTTGCTGCTCCTAATCTAAATGAGCACGAGGAATACTCCAGAGGTCCAAACCAATGTTTCTCAAGGATGTGGACAAGACAGCAGAGAACTGGTAGCATGATAGGCAATCACCATTCTTGTGAATAAACAATGTGGACCACTCCCCACTAGGACATTGCGCAAGATACGCCTTTATAAGCAAGACTGGGCATGTCAGAATTCCAGGGGGTGCCGCCTAGAGATAAATGAGAGTTCCCCTACCCACTTGATCAGACTTGGATCTGCTCAGAGTTGATCTGTCATCCTCACTGTGGACATCTGAAAACTGTAAGCCCTCTGACTGATCATGCTTGGAGTTCCCAACCAGCTTGCCGACTCTAAAGGTGCAGTAGAAGGCCAAAACAAATGCAGCAGAGAAGAGAGGGACCTTGTAAGATGATGTGTACATATTGTGTAAGCTATGAAAGAAGGGGGTCAGCTTTAGTGCATCCAGGCAGCCTCCTGCGGTCGCCCGGAGAAAACCATAATCCAAGATACTTTATGTGTTTAGAATTCCATACAAAAATAGAGGACTTAAAATCTTCTTTAAAGGTATATTTGGTTAAGGGTAATATTTCACATTTCTCGTTATTTAATTTGTAACTGGATACCAGTCCATAGGATTCAATTTCCTCCCAAAATGCTGTGAGTGAGGTCTGTGGTTGAGAGATGAACATTAATATGTGTTAGAAGGTGGTTCTGACCATCTGAGCCGCCCGGATTTTTCGCTTTTTGAACACCTATTTGTGGAGCTTTTACTGTGGGAGAGCCTCATAAGTTGGGACTCACCCACAGTGAACTCATGATGAAAGAGACTGCATGTGGATTTTACCGGTGTCCCCCTGGTGAGATCAGGCCGCTGCACTGCAGCCGGAGTAAGGGGCATCGGGCTGGTTACATGCAGACACGTGTGTACATGCGTGTGCACACGTGTAGGGGCTACGCAGGGGAGATTCCTGGCATGCGCAGCCCAAGAGCAGGTACAGATAGAATGGTGTGGCAGGAATTATGCAGAGCTGGATAGTGACATGGAATGGGCTTTATATAATGGGAAGAAACATGTAAGGGAAAGTCAGTGTGCTTTACTGTTTTCACTGAAGGACCATTCCATTATTCTCCTATGAGGATGGGGATCACATGGGATAGTTTCACTTCCCTAGGGCCTACAAATTCCAGACACGAACTAAAGTCCACTGTAACTTAGGTGAGAAGAATTATTCTGCAGAGTCCAAAGTCATATCTGTACTGCTTTTGGGTAATCCAAAAATGTCATATTCCTCTGAGTCAGCTCATAACCAGAGCCTGGCTGGGTGTGACCCTGCCAGGCTGAATTAATGACCTTCCTCCCCAAACTGAAGCATCAGAGGCCTAGCCCTTCACGGCAAGCATTCCAAGGGCGAAGGTCTCCTCTCCAAAAGGGAGAGATGGTGGGTGGAGCTAAAGGTACCCATCAGCAGCTGTCACCTGGTGCCAGGCACCAAGCTGCTCTGGAGAGAAGGCAGCAAGGGGGGAAGGGGCTTGTCAGAGACCATGTGGCATGAGACCCCTGGATGACGCCATTTTGAACTATCCCAGAGGCCTGGGCAGGAAGGAGGGAGCAGGGGCAGAGAGGTGTTTTGTCGCTGCCTGATAGGGCAAGCAGAGCCTTCCTGCCAGCCCCCTCCAAATTCTTTTAAAAGGTCTTGCACAGGAAGAGGAGCTCTCTGAGGTGTGGTCTGCTGAGGAAGCCTGGCGCCATGGGAAGTTGGAAGGAAGAACCCCCTGACTATCCCAGGTCCCTGAATTGTGCCAGGAGGGGAGTCCAGGACCAGAGAGCTGAAGCCTGGGCCTTTGCCCAAAGAGAAGAGATGCCAAGGAGGAGAGCCAGGTGAAAGGCTGGCGCAGGGAGCCAGTGAAGACCGCTCCCTGCTGAGTTCACCCTCCTTGAGACCAGGAGGGCAAAGGAAAGTGCTCCCAGTGGATGGGGTGCTCCACCAGGAGCAAGAAGAGGCCAAAATGGTGCAGATCGGTCCCCTGGGGGCTGAGATATGCCCCCCAGAAGGTAGATGACCTTTGACCTCTGGCCTGACCGACGACAAAGTGCGTGGGGCTCTGCAGCCAGTCTTAAATGGGCCCCTGGGTGGGTCAGGTCCCAGGGGCTGCCCCCACAAGAAGTTAAGTCGGGGAGCGCCGTCCCGCTCCCCGTGAAACTGCCTAAGCGGGGCGCCAGGAGACCATCTTGGCCCCTGACGAAAATGGAGACCAGGGAGCACCGTCGCGCCCCCCCGGGGAATGGTGAGAGCGGCCCGGGATCCCAACTCCGGGCCCCGAATCGCCGAAGATAAGTCAGGGAGCGCAGTCACGCTCCCCGTGAAAATGCCCACGTGGGGTGCCAGGAGCCCACCCTGGCCCCCGACGACAATGAAGACAGGGGAGCGCCGTCGTGCCCCCCCTGGGAATGGGAAGAGGGGCCCGGGACCCCCAACTCCGGGCCCCGCTGAAGTGAAGCTAAGTCGCTCCCCGTGAAGGTGCCCTGGGGCCCGGGATCCCAACACCAGGCCCCGATGTGGATCGCGAGGGGGGAGTGCCACCGCACTCCCCCATGGCCAGAGAAAGGCGGGGGGAGTGCCGTCACCCTCCCCCGAGGTCCCGTTGGACCGGAGGCAGCCTCGTGTCTGCCCGCCGGAGCGGGCAGACCTGCAATGGAGTGCCAGCTCCCACGGCAGCACACGAGGGTGCTGGCCAGACTGGGAGCCGGCCGGAGCCGCCGGGGGTGGGCTCCCCGAGCAGCTCCCCAACGATACAGGCAAGCGGGGTGCCTGGGTGGGACCGGGCCCCCGGAGAAGCAAAAAGAGGAGCGGACGGGGGTGGGCTCTCCGAGCTGCATAAAACACTCACCTGGCACAGGAGGGGACTTGGCCCCCCTACGAGGAGCTGATGCGGCGCAGGGCTGCCATCGCGGGCAGCGCAGCTCTCCCCGGAGCAGCGGGAGAGCCGCTCATCAAGAATTCACCCGATGGGGGAAGAGCGCCCCATAATGCCTTGCAGGCCCGGACCGGCCTGCAAGGGAAAACAGCTTCTTCTCAGCTTATGGTGGCCGCAGGAGGATGGGGTCACTGAGAAATGTGTGCCAAGGTGCAGGGGGAGCTGCAGGAGCAACGCAGTCTCCCCCAACATGAAGAGTAGAAGGTCCCTCCCTAAGTCTCTGGGGACTCCATAGAAATAGAGGAGAGGAGTAGGCCTAACGGCTAGGGCGGTCGACCTCGAATCTGGGGAACTGGGTTCGAGTCTCGGCAATGACACTGAACATCCTGTGATTCTGGGCAAATCACTTAATCTCCCCGTGCCTAACAAAAAATGATGAATGTGTCCTCATGTAATGCAACTGGTGCTATGTAAAGCGCTCTGATACCCGATACCTTCGGGTCAAGTTCGCGCTATATAAAACTCCGTAAAAAAAAAAACCCTCAAGGGCTCAGCCAGCGGTGAACAGCATCCTGGGGCTGGAACTTTTGTTCTACAGCTGGGGGTGCGTTAGGGACTGCACCAAGGTATGGAGGGCTGAGCTGGGGATGTCTGGAGAAGGGCATCCCCTGGAGGTGGAGAGGTGCAATTGCACGAGAAGTGCATTTACCAATGTTATTTCTATTGAGGGACTGAAAGTCACATGTGTACTGTGAAGTCATAAGCAAAGTGGGGCTATGTTGCTGGTCATTCCTGCTAGGGTGTCTGGCTGTATATGCTTAACCCTGTGATTATAACTGTGATGCCTTTGAGGGGCTTTTATTGCAATGCATTATAATGGTTATCAGCTATGATAAGTACCATCATTTTAAAGTGATGCTTAAACATGTATTCTTGCTGCTGCGTTAGGTGAGGAACAACCCAGACTGTTAGCCCCTAAGATGTAGAGGTGTATACTGTAGGGTCAGTATGAGATGCTCTGTCAGGATTATGTGTCACCAGGGCAGGTGTGCCCATTTTAAATGCTTGTTGAGATAAAGGGGTGGGGTGCCACTGGGATGGTGCCAGTGGGCAAGGCACTTGCTCCAGGTTATGATCAACCCACTTCATTAGGGGGCAAGATGATGTGCATACCTGGGAGTGGTGGTACTAGACCACCCCCCCCTTGCGGGAGGGGTGGGAGTGTTATGCAAGTCACAAAGTAATTCCAACAGCTTATGTATATTTGTAAATTGTTGCATAGTTTTGAGTAGTGTGTGTGTTTAATAAATGTACTCTTCCTTTTATAAAGCAAAGTACAGACTGGACAATCAATTATTGAGTGTTATTTCTGTGTACTGGTAAATGGCGATTACTAGCCCACACCACCTCCCTTGAGTAAGCCTTAGACTGCTCTGCAACGCTACCCTCTGAGAGTCAAGCGCTACAATGGGGTGTTTGGTTCCCAGTGAAGGACAAATGTAGTCATGTTATTTGTGCAGGCCTCACAGATATTGCCTCGTTTTCCAACAATGTGTCATCTGCGTATGCTGCTAATTTAATCTGTTGAGTGTTAGATATGAACCCTGATATGGAATGATTCTGACGAATTTTAGATAAAAACTGTTCTAATGCTAAATGAAAAAGAAAGGGAGATAAAGGGCAACCTTGACGCACTCCTCTATTTAGAGTGAAATAAGGGGACACAAGATCATTAGTAAAAATAGCAGCTTTGGGTTCAGAGTAAAGTAAAGCGATAAAGGAAAAGATTTTTGGGCCAAATCCAAACCATTTAAGGGTGTGAAACAGGAACGGCCAGTAGACTCTGTCAAAGGCCTTTTCCGCATCCAAGGCAATCGCTGCTAGGGAGTCTGAATAGTGTGATTTTTTTGGATAAAATATAAAAAAATAATCGTGTATTATCAGTAATATTACATCCCTTAACAAAACCTGATTGTTCTTTGCCAAGCAGCAAAGGGGTATACGATTCTAATCGAAGGGCTAATGTTTTGGAGAAAATTTTGTAATCCACATTAACTAGGGATATGGGCCTATAGTTTTTGCAATTTTGCAAGTCTTTGCCCTCTTTTGGAATGAGGCATATTAAGGCATCTAAAAAGGAACCAGAGGAGTTACGTTATGTGATGAAGGAGGAAATAAGGGTGTGTAAATGTGGTAGAAGTATTTGGGCAAAGTGTAAGTAAAATTCAACTGTAAAACCGTCAGGGCCTGGAGCTTTATCTTTTTAAGAGTCTTCAATGCATTTAGCATTTCCATCTGCGTAGTATCAGTTTCCAACAGGTCTAAATTCGTTGCGTAATTGGTGTGTTTCTGAATTGTAGAAAAATACTGAGTAATATCTGCATCTAAAGGCATATTCTCCGGTGTGTATAAAGATTTATAAAACTGTACAAATTCTTGAAGAATTTCAGAGTCCTTGAATTTTGGTATTTGATTTTCATCGATAATGGATTCAATTTGAAGTCTATTTTGCTTGATCTTGAGGTAATTGGCTAATAATTTGCCTGATTTGTTTTGACCACCATAAAACTTTGCACTGGCTTTCAATAAATATAGGTAGGCATTTTCAGTAGAGGTCTTATTAAAAGCAATTTTTGCATTTATAAGATCTGATAGGCAGTCCTTTGACTTAGAGGTGTAAAAGGAGTGTTCTAACCTTTTAATCTTATTAAGAAGCTCGTTGTTCAGTGTGTGAGAGGTTTTACGTTTGTTGGACACATTTCTAATAATAAAATCGCGAGAGGTGGCTTTAAAAGCATCCCAAATGGTATGAAAGGGAATGTTATCCGTTTGATTAATTCGAAAGTATTCATGAAAAAGGAAATAAAAGAAGCATTGAAATTAGAGTCTAGAAGTAAGGAATTATTAAAGCGCCATCTTTTGGGTAACACTGGTTGATGTAAAATATCTAATTGAATCGAGACAGGAGCATGGTCAGAAATAAGTATGGGTCCTATGTCAGCTGACCGTAAAGATTGGGAAACATTGTGTGAAATAAAAATATGATCGATCCTTGATTGTGTTTGATGGGGTGGAGAGAAAAAGGTATATTCCCTCAAAGAGGGATTACAGAGTCTCCAGGCGTCCAGTAGATTCAGCTGTTTTATGGTTTGTAAAAAAGCTTTATGTGTTTTGTTTGGAGTAAAAAAAAGTCTTAGAGCTTTGGTCTATAAAGGGATCAACCACTTGATTACAATCACCTGCAAAGATAAAATTATCTGAGGGGTACTTTACAAGAAATTGAGAAATTCAGGACCAAAAAGAAGCATCACCGTTAGTAGGGGCATATATATTAAACAAAGATACTGAGGTTCTTCCTATCATCGAATTAGTGAATAACCATCTACCTTCACTATCTGATTCTTGAGAAATAAGCTTAGCATTTAATGATTTATGGCATAATGTTATGACACCATTCCTTTTACCATCACCAGGGGAAAAGAAAACTTCACCCACCCAATTATTTTTAAGTTTTAATGACTCAATCTCTGTAAGATGTGACTCTTGTAATGAAGCTATGTTAGCATCTAACTTAGATAAATGTGATAAGACCCGTTGCCTCTTAATGGGGGAGTTTAAGCCTCTGACATTCCAAGTAACAACTTTTAAAAACATAAAATCAGCATATAGAGAGGGTATTCAAATGAACCAGTAATAACATGCATAATGTCAAGTATAAATCTTGCAACAAGTACGAAGATAAAGTCTATGAAAACCAATAGATGGAAAGATAAAGAGGGCATAGAACAAAAGAAGGAAAATTTATAAAAATAAGTATTATAGATAATTGATTTAACGAAAGGCGATAGAAAAGACATATATAGAAGTAGAATTGCTGATAGAAATAGAAGAAGAAAAAAGACTATAACTACATAAAATCCAAACATATAATGGGTGAGGGGGGGATGAGGCCACATGGAACGATGACACGTCCAGACTCCACGAGGTGAGGCGGAAGAGACTTCAGGACAGACGACATGTAAGACGAAAAAATCAAACAATACGAGGACAGAACCTGTTAAAAGAAAAAAAAATGAGTTAAAGCCATCCAAACACTTTGTTAAATTAGAGCATTTTCTGTAACCTCAAACTGAACACACAAAATGCAACCTGAAAAACGAAAACTTAGTTAAGCGAACAGAACATTTTACTATAGCTAGCATGCATTCTATATCCTTACAAGTAGGTCATCATATTCAGTGTAAGGAGTTTGAAGACTTAAATAAGACAAAACAGATTATTTGCTGCGCTTATTAGAGGTGTTCATACACTCTGTACAATGCAAGTTAAGGAAACTTTTAAGCTTGACTGGATCCTCATATGTAGTTGTATTATTATTGAGGTTACTTTGAACAAACAGGGATGGAATAAACCAAACCGTGCCCCAATAGAGCGAAGAGCCAGTCTCATTGCTAGGAATTCTTTGCGTCTGTCCGCTGTAGACTTTGCATAGTCTTGGGAGAAGAAGAGCTGGTTACCTGATGCAGAAACACGCTTTACAGATCTAACTGCTGATAAAACCTTAAGAAGATCAGTATATTCAAGGAAATACAATATAACTCCTCTCGGTTTCTTTATGCTGGAAGATGCTGGATGTGGAGGACCTACTCTATGAGCACGCTGGATGTTGAGAGTGGTGCCCTCAGGTAGATTTAACACTGTCGGCAGAAACGTTTTGAAGAAGGTGATGGGATCAGAACCCTCCGAGCCCTCCGACAAGCCATATAAGCTAAGATTATTCCGCCTATTCCTGTTTTCAAGATTTTCAATCTGCTTCTGTAGAGATGTGACTTGGTATTGAAGAGCCTCTACCTTAAAACAGGATGAACCTAAAGATTCTACGCTATGTTCGACCTTGGTAATTCTTTCTTCCATCTTTGCCCAACCATCTGCTAAGACTTGTAGTTTGTCTCTTCTACGAATGGACGCAGAGTGCGAATTTCCTCTAAAAGAAGGTCCATCGAGACAGATGAGGATTGCTTTGGCGGAGAAGGAGGGTCCTTTTTTAGCCGCATGGCTGTCGCTTTGTTAACTGTAGAAGGAGCGTTGATATTAGATGAGGAAACACTTTTGGATGGCGAATTCAGATAGTCCTCCATTGAGACAAAGTGGACGCGGGGATTCGAGCAAACCTTAAATGTACAACTTATGGGTACCAGCAGAGGTTTTACCTTCTTCAGTCTGCCCATACAGAGGGCGGACAAGCCCAAAACCCAGAAAAGTGGTGCATAAAGAGATCGTAATTTCCCTCAAGGTATCCAGTAATTGAGCCGTCTCATTAAAATTGGTTGTTGTGTTTCGCCGTAGCCTCAATTGGAAATGAGCCAGTTAGAAAGCGCAAAATAATATACTGGTATACTCCAGCTCAATATTATAAAATAGGCAACAGTACAATACCACTCAAAATACTCAGTTGATATGTCACTCTTTTTCAGGCTGCCTGTGCAAAGACCGCAAAACTTTCTAAGGCATCCATTAAATGACCAATCTCATTACAATCGGTTGTTGCGCATCATCACAGTCTCAAAATGAAAAAAAAAACAGGTTGGAAAGCGCAATACAATGAGCCAACATATTCCAGCCCAGTACTGCTGTGTAGAAAGTCCAATTGTAGTTCGCATTCACTTTGTATAAATTTCGAGGAATTTTTACCTCAGCATCAGGCTTGTCCATATACTTTGTAAATGAAGAACATTAGGTCAGGGATTCAACAGCATAAAATCCCTAAAAAGTTCTTAACTGACATGCTGCTTTATATTTAGGCTGCCTTTTAGCACAATACAAACTATGGAGGTCTCTGAATATGAAATTAGCGGGAAAAACCAGCTTCCCTTAACCAGCGTACATTCTTAAAATGGCGGGCATCCTGACGGCAAAACCTCTCGTGCGAGAACACGAGGGATACACCACAAGCAGGGCCCTCGGTGACGAAACTTGCTTCTCCTTGCACTTTTAGGTTTACGGTAACCGCGAGTGCATTGTCAGCGGTTCTTTGTCGGTAGATATGCTGAAAAGTCCCTCAGTCTCCGTGCCGCCCTCGGGAGAGTCACAGAGACGCCACCATCTTCCTTGGGCGCTAGCCACGCCCCCCCATGTTTTCTAGTTTTTAATTTTTAAATATGTCCGGTAACATGTGACTTTGCTCAGTGTTGTTATGAATCAATGAATACAAACCAATTTCTACTTGTTCTTCTGTTAGCCAACTATTTATTTACTTTAACATTGTTGCTGGATCTACTCTAATGTGCTCATAAAATTAACCTTTTGTCCTGAATTTTGGTCCTGAATTTTGCCCCTTTGTCCTGAATATTTACTGTTATTACCCAGATTGTGTCTCTGTGACGTGTGGCCACCCTAGAGAAGTCCTTTCCCTCTTTTAAGGTACCAAGTAAGAGGAGGACCTGTGGAAAAAGGAACATGGGATGAGGGGGAGTGAAAGGGGCTGTCCAATGGTTTTCAGCGAGGTAATTTGGTGTGTGGTGAGGTGTGGCAGCATCCTGAATTTGCAGGTACTAGGACAAGACAGGACAAAAGGAGACATGAAGGACAGGATGTGACATAACAGCTGCTGACTGGGAAACTGAGGAACCAGGTTTGAGTCTCAGTGTCACTCTCCATCCTCTGATTATGGGCAAATCACTTAATCTCCCTGTGCCTCAAGACCAAAAATGAATCTGTCCATGTGTAATGAAACTGATTCTCGTAATGCACTCCAATGCCTTCAGTTTGAGTTTGCACTATATAAAAAAAACTACATTTTTTTTTTTGTAAATGAAGATTGCTGGCAAGTATTCAGGACTCCGTCTCACAATGCAATGCTGCATGTATTCGCCAGGCGTGCCATAAACACTTCGGGCCAGATTTACTTGTTCTTCTGTTGCCCTTGCATCATGTAAGGCTATGCAAGGCAATGCAACCCCATAACCGGTATTTAATCATCACACAAAGCCACCTTGCGTGGGTCTGTGAGGTTTCGTACATCTAAGATAATACAAGGAAGAGTATTTGGTTGCCTTGCGTTACCTTGCGGCAGGGAGGCGCTCCATGGGTGGAGTGTGGGCATTCCCATGCATCCACCCATGGATTTTGGCACATTCCCACATTTACAAAGAGTTGTAAGCCTGAGAATGCTTCAAAATGGGATGCCTCCCAGACCCAGGCATAAAGAGGAGAAATATCTTTATTTTTCCTTGTTACTTCCTTTTTTCACGTGTGCTTCATTCTGCACCACTAGTAGAAAAATATGAAAATGCCTTTAAGGACTGTTTTTATGCAGGAAGATGCCCCTTTCTGCACAAAAGCAATCCTGCTCATAATGCAGGCCCCCTTGCACCATGGTGCAAGGGGGCCTACCTTGGCTCTAGGAAGTACAGTTGTGCCAGTGGAAGGAGGCAGCAGAAATGTGCCATATTTTTGCAAATATGGCGCATTTCTGATGTCTCCCTTTCAAGCAGGGCAGCAAAGTTGCCTTGCTGTGCTGTGTTGCGTGAAATGTTAGTAAATCTGCCGCCTCATTTTTGTAAGAGCATCATACCTCTATGTATTTCACTCTATGGCCACTCCTCTTTCTCTTCTACCAGCATTAATATGATTGTGTTTTGTCTAAATTATAACTCCGACTGCAATACAACATTACTCCTAATGATGAGGATAATAACACTACATTGTGGTGTGTAGGAGCGCACTCTACACCGAAAGAGAGGGAATTGGAAGGAAAATATTGACATGGGGAGGAGTGTCCACAGAGTAGCCAGAACACGTACGCACGCAGGAAGCAGGAAGGAGGGGCTGCCACCGGAGCCGCTGGAGGAGCGGGAGCGGGAGGAGCCGCGGAACAGCTGAACCGCGGAAGCTTTGACTTCTCCGAGGCTTCTCTAGATCTCTGCGTTCTGCTCCCCGCGGCCCCCGCAAAGTACTGTTTTCTCCTCGCCGCGGCCCCCGCCAAGCACTGCTGCCAGCTGAGGGAATTAGCATTAACGTTACCGCAGGAATTTTACTGCGAGCCTCCAGCTGGTCGGAGAAGGTCTGTCAGCCTGGTCCACATTTGATTTCTGCCGATGACCGTCTGGGTGCTTGGATCCAACCGTGAGTGCGAGTGCGGCCGCCATCAGACGGCAGCCGCTGAGAGCATGCCCCAGGCAGTCGCGGAGGCAGCCTGGTTAGTTCTGGGTGCAGCCTGCACCTGCCTGTTGAGCCCCACTCGCCCCTGGACTGCATTCTCCCCCCATTCTCCCCACTGTTGCAACTGGAAGAGAGCTGCCAGTAGCAGAGACAACATCGGCAGCAACGCACAGTCAGCAGCAGAGGTATGCCGGTCCGACCCCTTGGCCCCCTTCCCCTCCCTGGTCCTTGTCCCCACAGTATTTTCAGTGGTTGGAGTTAAGGCAGGGGAGGGATTGGGGAGTGGAGGGGTGGGATCGGGTTGGAGAGGGCAAGTAGAAGGCAGGGAGGGGGAGACAGCAACGTCTGTTGGAGACAAGTAGCCTTCCCCATCCACGCCGGATTTTCGCTCAGCACTCTTTCTTCCTAAGAGGCCAATTCCTTATCTAAACTTAACCCAGCCAATAAAAGAACGGTATACTTTCACCGCAAAATTGGCAAACCAGCGCATCGTTAAGGTTTAAGTAAAAGTTATTAAGACGTCCAACAGCACTCTTCTCCATCCTTTTATCACAATGGCCTTCAAAAAATTAAGATCACGTACGATTCACATGAAAAGACTGGGTACATAACAATCAATACGAAAGAGCTCTGGTAAGGCGGCCCACATAGGACTCTTTTCCGGGAACGCTGAAATAACTACATTTTTCACAAAAACACCTAAAACAGACCAAGTGAATTCACGAATCGAACAGGAAAAAGTGCAGAAGATAGGAGAAGACAAAGTAGTGGTTGTCAGCATTTTTACACAAAATAATAAAGGTTATGCCGGAGAATTGATAATCGACATTACAAACCCAGCACCGGAAAAAATCGACGAATACCAAGGGCCTCCCGACCCATCCCCTAGTCCAGTCGACTCTAAGATTCAACAAATTTATGAAACAGATTTCACCTTGCCAGACATAAATTTAAACGACACTCTCTTTCGCCAGGCAGCCAAAATAACAACGGAGTCGCCGATATTATATAACAGTACTCCACAAAAATCACCTGTCTTAGCAGGGAACCTTTCTCACCCACCGGAATTCCCATCTCTTAATATTACGCAATCTCTCAATGGACAAACCTGGTGTCTGATTCTTTATTCACTCTTCAAAGAATTTTGGAATCAGTACTATCTCTTTTAGGGAATATAATGGAAATCTTCGACCAGATGTTGGACACACAAATAGGCATGCTGCAATACTTAGTTGACAAAAGAAGGACACAGCAATTCTAACATCAATTATTACTATCAAAAGGAGAAGAAAATGTTGTTGAAAAACATCATATACCTAAAGACACGTCAATAATCAATGATTTACTTCCACAAAGGAAACAAATGGCGACCCAAACGGGTCGGATTTTACAAAAAGAAAAAAAAAAGATGTTTGAGAACGAAAACAAATTTTCCCTTAGAAATCTATTTAAAGAACCAAACAACGACAAAGATCAATATAAGGTTATTCCCTATTATCCAATCTTTAACCAGCGTAGACCTATCGAACAACTTAACAATCATCTTACAAGTAAAAAAGAAACACCAAAAATCGAAACTTCAGTTACAGCCCTGCTTGACCCAGTCTCACTAAGAAAGGAAAAGAGAGATAACAGTATAAAGCGGAAAAGGACTAAGAATAGAGCAATAAGAAGATTCTCGAAATAGAAGGCCCAGAAGTTAACATTTCCGAATCTCTTATCTCTCGAACTTAAAACCCCAGAAAAAGAGCAAACTTTAAAATCTTTAACAAATCCACATAACAATGGCCATTGTCACTCAATAACTAAAGCAAGAGAGAATTATAAACAACTAAATCCTCTGGCTCCAAGCTTTTCCATGGCTTTGAATGACATTGAGCCATCTGTACTGTCTCTTGTACCATCGAAAGAGCAGATCTCTGGGGCTACAAGTCTACAGGAACAGCAGGTCCAAACACGTTTTTTAGAAATTACCGACTTATTCCCTCAATTAATGATCCATTAAACCGAGGAAGAATAACGAACCTCATCCGTAAGATCCATCCACTACAGTCATTAACAAGTTCGGAAATAAAACTAGTGGCTTTCCCGATTAGGTCTAAAATCACGATGGCCACTGTCAAATTCTGGCCTCACGCGATACCGGCAATAATTTTAAAAGAAAGTGAGATCCTCCATAAAAATGGATATGACGTTGCAGTCGTAAACAACAAAGAAAATCAAATGCAGGAAATATCCAAGGAAAATAACAAAACGAAAACCCATCACTTTGACCGAACATCCAGCAGCACTAAAAATCCTGTCAGCATTCCCAACGAAAATATAACCATCTCAATTAAGAATGGAGAGAGAAAGATCTGGAATAAAAACATAGTTAAAAAGGAGATTACAGGGGCGTGGCCAAGACCCAGAGCGCAATGGCTGCTCGATCTTGTTGCTCCGTGAGCCCTTTCCTTCCCCCAGCTATCCTGACTACATATCCTGACTCCCCGTAGTGGGAAAACACACCCGATCGCAAGCGGAGGCTCCACGACCAACCCCTGCTGCCGGCGTTCTCCCGAGCCCACAGTTATCGGTCCCGCTAGCAGTGGGCCTACACGGGCAGAGGAGCCGGGAGCTCAATTTGACGGCCCCCCCGCCGAGAGAGGGCCGAGACACGGCCTGTTGTCCCGGCGGGCCCCAAGTGTTTTCATCCCTGTGGGCAGAAGACCAGACTGCGGAGCTTCGGCTGTTGCCCCGAGGCCGTACCTGCCCCAGCGGTGGATCTCACAGAGTTGACTGCACACACAGGTGCCAGCGTGCAGTCACCGGCCCGACGGCCGCGCCCAGGCTCTCGGCGACTTTTGACCGGAACCGGGAAAGCAGATGGTGAGGTGAAATCGGGGGGGGGCCCTGAGGTGTGGTGGAAGCAGCTCAACTCGGTTACAAACCCCCCCTCCCCCAGCCGACTGCACACGGAGGAGGGCTCCAGGGACCCCTGGAGGGGCCCTTCCAGCAGCTGGCGCACGGTCCCTACACACATAGTGCGCGGAGGCCCGGTGGTGGGCGGTGAGGGACAGGTGCCACGACAAACTCCAATAACCCATAAGCCTGCCGGCAAGGCTAGAAACCACCCTGACAATCCGGGCCTCTCCCCGCCTGACAGCGGGCTATTTAAACGCTGGGAGAGAATAGTGGGACGCTCGGACAGCGTCGAGAGCGCCTTGACTCACCTACCTTAGCCACCATTCGCGCCCCAGTCTAATTATCCGGGAGAAGTGTGACGGTGCCGCAGATCCACTTTGCACCTCTACCCAAACCCAATTGGTGGCAGACAGACAGAGACTTGATCCCGCTGATACGCCGTGTGAGCTTACCACCACTACCGAACGCTGAGGCATGCTGCCCAAGGAACTATCGGCAGATAGCCACAATGGCATTGGAGAAGAGGAAAGCCGCTGGTGCGAAAGGACAAAGGGCAGTACAAACGAACAGACTTGACTGCTACGCCCTCCCTAAAGACATGCTTCAGAGCCAAAAATCTGTGGTTGGCTCCGCCGGCGAACAGGGAGGAGAGGACCAAGAACTGTCCTTAAAAGACGTTATGAAGGCGATCACCACTGGCCAAACCGCGTTGGAGCACAAAATGGACACTATTGCTATAGAGGTCAACCTGATCCGAGCCGATCTCACCAAACTTAATGGGAAAGTCAAACAGGTGGAACTCACCACCGCCAGTCTAGTAGACGATGTCGCCCAGCTCTAGGGTCAAATGCAAGACATGCAAACATTTCGCAAAACCTCTGAACTCAAGCTGGATGATTATGAAGGGTGTTTACGCCGTAATAATCTGCGTATTTTAGGTGTGCCGGAGAAGGCTGAGGGACAGGCCCCTGACCTCTTCGTTGAAGACCTTGTTCTGCAGCACCTGAAACCCAAGGGCCTCAGTAAGTTCTTTGTTATTGAAAGAGCACACAGGGTTCCAGGTGGTCGCCCCAAGCCGGGTGCCCCCCCACGCCCAATGCTGGCGAGAGTGCTTAATTTCCGGGATAGGGATGTGATCCTCCAAAATGCCAGAATGGGAGCCCCACTTCGCTTCGAGAATGCGGACATCTCCTTTTTCCCTGACTTCACGCAACGAGTGCAGCATCAAAGACGATCCTTCACGGCGGTGAAACAGAAACTCAGAGACAGGGGTCTGAAATACTCTATGTTATTTCCAGCACGTCTTCGAGTGGAAGCTGAGGGGAAAATCTGGTTTTTCGAGCAACCGGAGGAAGCTGCGGATTGGCTTGAGTATCAGACGGAGCGGGTCTCCCCAGACCGTAATGCTGGGGGTGAGGCCACCTTACAGGGCCACGGCTGACGAAGATGACCTGGACACAAGGCCTCCCCTATGCTAGCTAACTATCGGGTTTGGCTGGTCAGGTAACGGGTTGGGGCGGGGTTGGGTCCTGGAGAGACGCCTCCCTTTTCTAAGACTGACTTTTAGAACTTTGGTGTGTGACCCACGATGGGGACTCTTTACTTGCAGCTTTGGGGGGGAGAGGGGGAATACGGGATGCCACGTCCTTACATTTTCTCTTAATAGTTCTTCTTTTGGGTGACAGGCACTCTGCAAGTTTCTTATGGGCAGTTTTGAGCCCGGAGTGCAGGGCAGCAGGGTGGGGGGTTGTTGGGCCAAGGGGGAGGGGGGTTGTTGGTTTGAAGGGTTGTATTTATGCATCGTTATAGTTCACACATCAGCAACTTACTTCATTGCTATCACAGAGGCACTCGCCCACAGTAAACTGAGCTATGAGCGTCATGGGAGACAAAAATGTTAAACTTTTAAGCTGGACCGTCAATGGGCTCGGGGACAAGATCAAACGTAGTGTGGTTCTCCAGTACATCAAACGGCAGGCCCCGGATATTGTTCTCCTACAGGAGACGCACCTGGTTGGAAATCTATGCAAAGCAATGCACAGGGGGGGTACAAAATGGTGGCACATGCAGGATTCACCTCTGGCTCCAGAGGTGTAGGCATCATGATTAAAAATTCACTCCCACTTGAGGTGGGCTCCGTCTGGACGGATGTGAGAGGCAGATATGCTGGGATTACGGGCACATGGGAGGGTCGCACGGTCACGTTCATGTCAATCTATGTACCACCAGGACTGCAGGGTTCCACCTTTACTGATCTGGGCTCTTTCCTACTCACGGTACCAGATGGCCTCCTGGTCCTTGGCGGTGATTTTAACGCTGTAGTTTTGGGCACACTAGACCGCTACCCCCCTAGGGAAATAGGTCCCTCTGCATGCTGGCTGCCCGATTTTCTTGACGCTATGGGCCTGGTGGACTCCTGGAGGGTTTATCACCCAGACCAGATACAACACACCTTTCACTCAGGCGCCCACCAGAGTCTATCCCGTCTTGATTACTGCCTGGTCCCTGTGGCCCAAGTCACTCACATACACGAAATCAGACACCTTGCCAGGGGCATCTCTGATCACTCCCCGGTGTGGATACACATAGTACTCAATCAAGCCACGGTGGGTAGGCTGGCTCCAATTAACCCCTGGTACCTTCGAGATCCGAAGCTTCGCAAAAACCTCCTCAAGGCCATCGACGATTACTTCACCGATAACGTGGGGTCTGTATCCTCATCCCAGTCCCTATGGGAGGCTTTCAAGACCGTAATTTGAGGTCAGGCTCTGTCTTTGATCTCAGGGGCGAAGAAAGAAAAACAAAAAGGTATCCTCGACATAGAGGCGGACATTTATCGGCTGGAGGGCGACCTAGAACTCGGTGTGACGCCGGAAAAGCTCCATCTCCTGAGCCTGAAACAACATGACTATAAAGCCCTGGTTACGGACAGGGCCAAACTCCTGAGCAGGGAACGCCAAGGTAGAATCTACGAACTGGGTGACAAAGCAGGGAAGCTAATAGCATGGCTAGATCAAAAAGACTGGGCGAGCAGATTAGTCCCGGAAATTAAAGACGATGAAGGCACCTCTCTCACTGAACCCCAAGATATAGTTGACAGATTCACCACTCATTTTCAAACTGTATACTCGACAGTGACCCCACACACTGAGGAAGCCTCACAAGACTTCCTCTGTGACATTAGACTCCCTTGTCTCACCTCAGTGGATCGCGACTTTATGGAAAGCGACTTGACCACAGATGAAATTGCGCAAGCAATACATGCATTGAAACCAGGCAAGGCACTTGGACCAAACGGTATCCCCATCGAACTATACAAACTACGGCCCGATAAACTCGCACCATATCTTAAATCGATGTTTGAGGAATCTTTAGAACTTGGGGCTCTACCGAGGGAACAAAGAATAGCCACTATAGTCACTATACATAAAGAAGGGAAGCCCCGAACTGACTGTGCCTCGTATAGGCCGATTTCCCTCCTAAACACCGAACCCAAAATACTGGCCAAGCTTCTGGCTGCCCGTCTGCTCATGGTAATAGCCGCCCTGGTGCACCCAGATCAGTCTGGCTTTATGCCACGCAGAAATACGGCCTTGAACTTACGCAGGATACACAGAGTGCTGGGCAGAGCAGCAACGATCCAGGAGTCGGCTGTGATAGTGTCCCTGGACGCAACCATGGCATTCGACATGGTTGAATGGCCCTACCTTTGGGCAGTACTTGCAAAATTGGGATTAGGCCCAAATTACATACAGTGGGTTCGTCTCCTGTACCAAGAACCTCTGGCCCAGGTAGTGGTAAATAACAAACTTTCAGCCACATTCCCACTCAGCCGTGGAACCCGTCAGGGCTGCCCACTCTCTCCCCTCCTTTTTGCCCTAGCCCTGGAGCCACTGGCTGCTTGGATCCGACAGGACCAGAGGATACGAGGACTGAGATGGTCCCCAGACTGGGAGGACCGCATCTCACTCTACGCGGACGACATCTTACTTTATCTGGCCTCCCCGTTGAAGTCCCTAATTGTAGTTTTAGATATTTTGGCAGTGTTCGGCAGATTCTCTGGATTCACGGTCAATTGGGGAAAATCCTTATTATTCGCCCTTAGGGGAGATCCTCCTAATCCCCCTAGAAACTGCCCAATCCGGATCAACACAGCGGGCTTTAAATACCTTGGTATTTTTATTTCCCTTGATCCCTCTGCCCGCTATGCCCAAAATCTCCTTCCGCACCTGCGTAGACTCAAACAAGATATGATAAGTTGGAAGTCGCTTCCCCTCTCCCTATTGGGCAGAGCAGCCCTGTTTAAGATGATGTCCTTGCCCAGATTTCTCTACGCATTGCGAAATGCCCTCGACCCGGTACCTGCACAATATTTCAGGGAAATAGAGGGTCTTCAGAGAGAACTGCTTTGGGACGGTAAACTGCGTATCTCTCTAAATAAACTGACCCTAAACTGGTACGATGGCGGCATAAGCCTTCCGGACATAAAAAAATATTACTGGGCAGCACACCTGGCCGCCATAAATCACGGCACTTATGGACGAGGCGACGACCCTGGCTATGCCATGGATAAATGGCTCCTCCCCGGAGGTAATTATAACAGGGCGCTCTACTCGCGGCCCCAAAAAAACACCTTGACGGGCCCCACCAAGCATTCGGTCCAAGTTTGGCACGACGCAACCAACTCTCTGGGGTGGGGACGTAAACTGACATTAGCGACCCCCCTTTGGGATTCTGAAACACTGGGCAGCCTATGGAGATCAAAAGGCTTTCACAGATGGGCTCTCATTGGCATCACACAAATCAAAGACATTTGGGGAGATGGGGGAGTCAAATCCTTCAACGCACTACAGGCCGAATATGACCTAGCTGCCACAGAATACTTCCGATATGCTCAAATCCTACACTCACTCCAAACGCTCCTACCTAAAGGGACAACCCCACCTGAAGCCTCACCCCTAGAGGACAGAATACTAGATGGACACCTACCTGAAAAGACGATTTCCCTAATATACAAAAAACTGATAAATAATATGACCGATCCCCTACAGGCATTAAGGGAGAAATGGACGGGAGACGGGATTGAGATAGACGACGAAGACTGGCAAGAGGCAGTGTCCTCCCCGAGAGTGGTCGCCATACCGGCGCGCCTTAGATTGGTACAGCTAAAAATCCTTCACCGAGTCTACATAACTGGGCCATGCTTGATCCATATGGGGATAACAGACAAAGGGGAATGTAGGAGAGGCTGTGGTCAACTGGGAACCTTTTTACACATTATATGGGAATGTAAGTTCGTCAGCTCTTTCTGGCACGATGTACATGAGGTAATATTTGCTGTGCTGCGCACTCGCCTTTCACCAGAGGTGAGGCGTTGCCTCCTTAACATATGGGAGCCCACAGACCTGAAAACTCACCAGACACAATGGGCTACCCTGGGATACATGATAGCCAAGAGAAACATCGCACAATTATGGGGAGCGGTTAAACCACCCACGCTGGAGGCCTAGGAGAGGGACCTCGACTGGTGTATGTTTAGGGAGAAGACGGTCTTTGTTGCCAGGGGATGCCCAAAAAAATGGGAACGTATTTGGACCCCTTGGAATAGCTATCGTGGAGATATCTGTATGCCTCCTATCTGTCCTGAACCAAATGCCCCCCTTACCCTGTGATGTTCCCCTCTTATGTCGAAATGTAATCCTCCTCCTCTGTACGCTGTTACTATTTATTCAATATCTGTGTCCTCTGTATTGTTTACCTGAACCGATGTATGTTTCAATAAAAAGAACAATAAAAAAAAAAAAAAGGAGATTACACCAAAAGAAAATCACTGGTCCTGGATCTCGGAGAATTTAAATAGCCACAAACAGGGAAGGGAAAACAAACTCCCTTTTTAACAGAAGTTTGAGTATCGCGTCCTGGAATATAGCAGGGAAAAATCCGGAGAAACTTGCATTAATTCTGGAAGACACCCCGGCAATGGTGGCTTTACAAGAAACCTGGACAACAAAAACCTTTGACCAAAACGATTACTTTGTATACGACATCCCAGCAGAACCTGTTAGCCAGGGTCACGCTAAAGGTGGACTTGCAATCCTTTTGCACGAAGATTTCTTTTGGGACCAGGAAGTCATCCCTATGCATCTAACGAATATACAATGTACTAAGGTTAAGCACTGGAACGAACATATGGATATTTCGTATGATCTAATAATTTTTAACGTCTACATCACTCCAGGCTCCAAAAAGGATGCTCTTATGATCGAAATATTTGAGGAAATAGAAAAGATGGTGAAAAGAAAAGGATTCCCCTCCGTTTTTCTAACAGGAGATTTTAACGGGATAATTTCTAACGTTCTCTTAGAAAAATGGGAATATGGTGAACAAGAGGAAGCTCTGTCAATCCCAACACCACTATTTCCCCCAGGGATAAAAGCAGATAATCGTGGGAAAATATTACTCTCCTCTCTTCCACCGCTAAAGGGAGTTATTCTAAATGGATGTGTAGAAGGAGACATTCCTGCAGCCTGCACAAGAAAAAGTAACTTCAGCTCATCGATTTTTGATTACATGATTTGCAGCCAAGATCTATTTGGGAGAGTATTAAAACTGAGCACCAAATTCACACAGGGAAGCGATCATGCAATATTATATCTCATAACAGGAATAATATTGCAACCTATCTCTCCAGGGTCTATCATGCATTTGCACAGTACTGTAGTCGTGAACCAGGTTCAAGGGCGGTTGACATGGATCTCTAGAACAATTAACAATTTAAATTCGGCAATCGTCACTGTACAAGTATCACAGACCGTCTTTTCCTCAGACCCAACAATAAATTTCGAATTAGTCCTTAATAAAATAGTGCTATTCCTGCAGGATATCTTAAAACGTCGGAATTCCCAAGCGGGAAATCGTAAAAGAAAGAACCCAGATAAAATAGCAATTGCACTAAATAAACTAATTTGCTTCCAATTTCTACATTTCTCAGAGACTAAACACCAAGAAATCAAAAACTTACAGAATCGCCGCCGGAGGGAAAAAGAAAAAAATCGAAAAGCTGAACAGGATCAAAACTGGGTTGATATTCAGATTGCAGCCAAACAAAAAAATAATCGAGCATACTGGAGCTTAATTGCTAAAGAAATAGGTACAAAGAAATCCCTGCAAGCCTCACCAGTTCCCCCAACTGAATGGGAAACATATTTACACGACTTATGTCAAGAATAACAACGGCGGACCCCTAGTTCCGCACCTCACGCTTGTTCCAGTATGTAATATTCCTGCGCAATCAACCCCAGCGCCAGCCGTTGCGTGACGCCTTTGTGCTCCAGATCCAAGGTTGTTTTTAACGAAATGGGGGTGCGCCAGGTAATGAAGTCCAGTAGTCAGCTAGTAGTGCCAAGAAAGTTCTTTATTTCAAATTCACAAATCAAATAAGAGATACGAAAAAGCTCAGCCAACGCGTTTCATTCCCTCACGGGGAACTTCATCAGGGCTGAAAAAATGATATACAAAATAACATAAGTGCACAAGAAAACATGTATAAAAACAACTACAAACGGATATTTAAAACCAATGCACAGGACTGCAGTGACAAGACTACACCCATTGACACATTAGAATTACACAACGAGACATACAAAGACATCGTGACATGGAAAAAACGATTATTTTTAAAAATGGAATACATATTAAATAAAACTATGCATAATCGTACGAGGGGCATACACAGGGTTTATTACAACCTTGCTAGAATGAGAATGCCGAATGCTCATATATGATACTAAAGTTGGCCTCAGTACGGCATGAAAATCACAAAGTACGTTAACGGGCATGGGCGGCGTACGTATGCTAGGCGTTGTTATTGTTAAAAGTTTCCCAGAAACTGATCACTTGGGAAAAATGAGCAGAAAGGAGGTGATGCATGACTGATGAGAGAGAGCGCACGTGTGACTTGAAGGTCTCTAAGACAGGGGGGCAACGGCGGCCATGTAATTCAAAAATAGTGCGTTCGTTTTATGATAGTTCAAATAAAATACAAAAAGCTCAAATAGCCGATGCGGGGGTTCAGTTTCGGCATGTAGTGTGGGAACTCCCCAGTATGCTTCCAGAAAAGAAAAACCTGTGTCCAGACACCTAATAAATGTAAAGACCCAGTGTAAAGAATAATTTGTAGTAGAGCAAGTTGATATCACAGTATTGAGCCTCTTAAAGTAATAAAGCAGAAAGTCGAGTTCGTCTACAAATGAAATTCCGGAAACCGGAACACCACAGGTGTAAATACTATGTGCTAGATAGAAGATCGAAATTCGGTCCTCCACTATGTTAAGCCTCAGCCGTTCCTTTATAAGTCAAAACACAAATCAAAGATAGTGACCTATAGCCAAGAGACGTGTGAGGTCAATATACAGCTGGCCCTAATTTAATATACTGTATCATCGTTCATGCATACCTGTTATGTCAACAGTGACAGTGATCAAGAGTTCAAATGGTCAATATAAATATTCCAGTCCAGTGTATTGTTCTGGGACAATCCGGAGTGCTTACAGGTGTGATAAATCCTGCATGAGGAGACCTGAAGGGTATAAAAAACCATTGTAAGAGGTAAAAACTGGCAGTGCAACATGGAGCGTTGCACATATAAAGAAAACCTCAGTATAATTGGCCACTAAGTATGTATTGCAAAAGAAACTAGGTCGATAGTGGCAATACTCCATCTAATCGCCAGTAGCCCACAGTATTAAAAGGTGCACTGTGATTAAACGCAATACTCCATCTAATCACCAAAAGCCCACAATATTAAAGGTGCGCTATGAATAAACGCATAGTTATGGAGCCCAAAATGCTCCTAGTCTGCCTATGCCCATCCCTGTGCGATCTAGCACACCAAAAACGAATTAAAAGACATCCCATCACTTTATTGTCATTTGGGACCGTAACCAATGCCTCACACTCTAACACATACCCAATAGTCCGCAGATACAACGCAACATGGGGGAAAGCAGCACCGTACCTGATATATTAAAAACTTTGGTAACATTGTTTCGCAGTTTCAAAAGTGCCCATGGGCACAGACACTCCACACATTATACACACCCGCAGTTTATATACAAGTCAATTGATACTAGTAGCCTGCACAAGTGTATAAACAGGCCTGCAGCCCCCTGGGAAGAGTGTAAGCCCCCGCATACAGCACACAAAACTTGACCCGAGTACTCCGCTATATCAAGGCCTGGGCAAGCCAAAGATTAGAAGCCCGTAAACCCCAATCGTGAGACTCTAATCACGATAGCATTAAAGAGGTAGTCCACCCCTGAGGTCTTAATAATCTTCCAACTCAGGAAACAAAAAACGCAATCTCCTTACCTTAACACATGTTCGTCCGGTCGTTGCTCCGTAAGTAAAAGAGAGCGTCCCGCCGATCGTACAAATACCATAGGCTCCTCCCCCTTGAGTTGATAGCGACCAATCAGCTAAAGGAAAGTATGGGAAGGTGATGACGCCACAAGACCGTAACTAGGGAGGCAAAGATAGAGTAAAAATATCCGCCATATTGGAATGGTGAACCAAGATATCCTAATGCTGTAAATCACATCAGCCACTGGGACACCACGTCCCCTAGATTGTGAAAAGTAAAATTTTTTAAAGTGTTCCCCCTTTAGTTGATAGCGACCAATAAACTAAAGGAAAGTATGGGAAGGTGGTGACGCCACCAGACCGTAAATAGGGAGGCAAAGATAGAGTAAAGATAGCCGCCATATTGGAATGGTTAGCCAAGATGTCCTAATGCTGTAAATCACATCAGCCAGTGG
This sequence comes from Calotriton arnoldi, assembly GCA_963921515.1. NCBI lineage: Eukaryota > Metazoa > Chordata > Amphibia > Caudata > Salamandridae > Calotriton > Calotriton arnoldi. The sequence goes on from CAWUFW010010699.1 coordinate 355,450, forward strand.
GACATCACGTCCCCTAGATTGTGAAAAGTAAAATAGTAGAGTGTTCAATATACCCTAATCCTTGTTTGACCACCCGCTGTGATGTTGCGTTGTATCAACGGTGATCTCTACGTGATGTTTAAGGACGCTCTGCGAACTATTGGGTATGTGTTCGAGTGTGAGGCATTGGTTACGGTCCCAAATGGCAATAAAGAATAAAGGGATGGGATGTATTTTAATTCCTTTTTGGTTTGCTAGATCGCACAGGGATGGGCATAGGCAGACCTGGAGCATTTTGGGCTCCATAACTATGCGTTTATTCATAGCGCACCTTTAATATTGTGGGCTTTTGGTGATTAGATGGAGTATTGCGTTTAATCACAGCGCACCTTTTAATACTGTGGGCTACTGGTGATTACATGGAGTATTGCCACTATCGACCTAGTTTCTTTTGCAATACATACTTAGTGGCCAATTATACTGAGGTTTTCTTTATATGTGCAACGCTCCATATTGCACTGCCAGTTTTCACCTCTTACAATGGTTTTTTATACCCTTCATGTCTCCTCATGCAGGATTTGTCACACCTGTAAGCCCTCCGGATTGTCCGAGAACAATACACTGGACTAGAATATTTATATTGACCATTTGAACTCTTGATCACTGTCACTGTTCACATAACAGGTACGCATGAACGATGATACAGTATATTAAATTAGGGCCAGCTGTATATTGACCTCACACGCCTCTTGGCTATAGGCCACTATCTTTGATTTGTGTTTTGACTTATAAAGGAACGGCTGAGGCTTAACATAGTGGAGGACCGACTTTCGATCTTCTATCTAGTACATAGTATTTACACCTGTAGTGTTCCGGTTTCCGGAATATCATTTGTAGACGAACTCGACTTTCTGCTTTATTACTTTAAGAGGCTCAATACTGTGATATCAACTTGCTCTACTACAAATTATTCTTTACACTGGGTCTTTACATTTCTTAGGTGTCTGGACACAGGTTTTCTATTCTGGAAGCATACCGGGAGTTCCCATACTACATGCCGAAACTGAACCCCCGCATCGGCTATTTGAGCTTTTTGTATTCTATTTGAACTATCATAAAAGGTACGCACTATTTTTGAATTACATGGCCGCCGTTGCCCCCCTGTCTTAGAGACCTTCAAGTCACACGTGCGCTCTCTCTCATCAGTCATGCATCACATCCTTTCTGCTCATTTTTCACAAGTGATCAGTTTCTGGGAAACTTTTCACAATACCAACGCCTAGCATACGTACGCCGCCCATGCCCATTAACGTACTTTGTGATTTTCATGCCGTACTGAGGCCAACTTTAGTATCATATATGAGCATTCTGCATTCTCATTCTAGCAGGGTTGTAATAAACCCTGTTTATGCCCCTCGTACGATTATGTATAGTTTTATTTAATATGTATTCCATTTTTAAAAATAATCGTTTTTTCCATGTCACGATGTCTTTGTATGTCACGTTGTGTAATTCTAATGTGTCAATGGGTGTAGTCTTGTCACTGGAGTCCTGTGCATTGGTTTTAAATATCCGTTTGTAGTTGTTTTTATACATGTTTTCTTGTGCACTTATGTTATTTTGTATATCATTTTTTCAGCCCTGATGAAGTTACCCGTGAGGGAATGAAACGCGTTGGCTGAGCTTTTTCGTATCTCTGATTTGATTTGTGAATTTGAAATAAAGAACTTTCTTGCCACTACTAGCTGACTACTGGACTTCATTACCTGGCGCGCCCCCATTTCGTTAAAAATATCTACTCGACTTATACAAATTAAATTCGAGGCAAGAAAGCTCAAACCAAGCAATAAGCAAATCAGGGAAAAATATTCAAGATAACCTTGCTCCCGCAGCTCGGCAAATAGAATATCATATAAAGAATGCAAGATCTTCTGCTGCAATGGGTCCGGATCAGATTCCGATAAAAGTACTTCAAAGCAACCCAGACGAATGGAGTAAGTTCCTAGCCCCCCTCTATTCTCACTGCTATGCCACCGGTGAAATTCCAAAATCATGGCTGGGGAGCATCGTGATCCCAATCTATTAGAAGGGTTCTCGGTTGCTTCCCTGCAATTATCGACAGATTGCCTTGTTGGATGCTACAGGGAAGATCTTCGCGGCAAGCGTCCTGGAACATCTGAAAGACTGGGCTTTCTCAAGCGGAGTGATCCCTATAAATCAAGCTGGATTCCGACAAAAACACTCAGTAACCGACAACATAGCGGTGCTAAAAACAGTAATAAATAAATATGTTGTGTCAAAATCGCAGGTCGTCTACTCTGTCTTTGTAGATTTTACGACAGCATTTGACAGAGTAGACAGATCTACACTCTGGAATAAACTTAGAAAATTGGGAATTTCGAATAATCTTCTTCATATAATTACATCATTATACTTAGAAACATGGTGTCAAGTACAAATGGGGAGAGAGAAGGGACTCACTCGACCAATAGTTACACCGAACGGTCTTAGGCAAGGTTGCCTTTTAGCCCCCCTCCTTTTCTCTCTATACCTAAGTGATCTCCCGCATTGTTTTACACAGATCATTAAATTCCCCCCAAAAATATCATTGTGTAAAATCCATATTATGATGTACGCCGATGATGTGGTTATTTTAGACCTTACCCCATTCGGCCTTTAAAGGAATTTACAAGTTCTAACCAGATAAACAGAAGAAAATATTTTAGTTCCAAATATAACTAAAACGAAAATAGTTCCGTTCAGAGGAAGAAAACAATACATAAAATTCAATTGGACTTTAGGGGGAAAACCGCTAGAAGTGATTAAAGAATATACTTATTTAGGGCGAATATTTACACAAACATTACAAAATTCCCCTCATCTGCAGCATTTGGGCCGTAAAGCAGACGTACATGTCGGGGCTCTCCAACGTTTATATTCCTCCTCTGGGCACAGGCACTTTTACCCTCTTTTACAGGTTTTTTGTCCCAAAATTCCACCCATTTTATCGTACGCTTTGGAATACATTCCAATAAGACAGTGGCAACAAATACAAACTAAATAAGTGAAAATACTTCGTTTTACCTTAAGGCATGGAGTTCGGCGATGCATTATTTTATTACGGCTTGGGATTCTCCCCTTAAAATCAGTTACTTCTAGATGGAACCACAACGAAAATGCCACCGGTATTTGTGATCTCTGTAATGGAGGAGTGCAAGATTTGCAGCATGTTCTGTTTGCATGCCCTAATTTGACATTAGTTGAGGCCAGAAATCGGTACATAAAATTAATTTAAACTAGATGCAATAGTACTTCAGTACAAGGTTTGATTTCGCTTCTTAAATCACCGCCTGATTAATTTGTGTGTTATAATTTGTTCAAATTTTTAAAAACTTTTTAAAAATTGTATTGAAATAATTATCTTATTAATGTTTAATAACAAATGCATTTTTTTAAATTTGTTGTTCTCAGCAGAGAACTAAACCAAATTAATGAACTTGACTTGACATGGGGAGGAGAGAGGGGTCAGTTAGGGCACTGGGAGCTCAGCTGCTATGTGGACAACTACATGGGCTTGGAGGTCATGGCTCACGCACCTTTCAAGGGTCAGCCATGAATATGTAATTTTAAAGAACAGAAGAAGTTAGTAAGCGTGATTAAAGGGCGCCAGTTTAGGGTCTGAGGAGAGGCATTAAGTGTGTGAAGATTTTTCAATCCCTCCCATATGAAGCCTGCAGTGTAAACAGGCCAGGGACGCCGGCTTTCACCGGGCTGCGGCCCAGTCCAGGCCCGCTCTGTCATTTGCATCCAAATAGCGACGGATTACAGGGGGCTGCGGAGCTTGGCCTCGCCGACCCCTGGTCTGTCGAGGAGCTATGACAAAGAGAGGCCCAGAGCACCCCGAGTGCAGAACATGGCGGTTTACAGGGGGCCTGCAGACCCGAAGATTAATGAAAGAAACCGTGAAATGCCGATTTCAGACCACGAAGAAGCCAGGGCCGTTGGGTGTGTGTGTGTGGGGGGGGAGCGGGGGGGTATGTGGGAGGTGGAGGGGAGGAAAACACGAGCGCTCTTGACTTTATTAGCAGTTGTTCGGAGAAATCTATGCTTAAGTCCCGGAGACCGTGAGTCAAGTCGAGTGCTCAAAGCCTAGCGAAAGGGGAGAAATCTGGGGCAGCACGCGTGCTCCGGACAACCGGAGAGTGGGCAGCGAGCCTCGTCTGACAGGCTGCTCTCATCCTGCAAATTAACAAAAAGAACTTGACAATGTGCCTGTGAGCTCTGCCGTGCCGTCACTCCGTGTGAATCCAGCGGGCCCGCCCTCTAACAGGGAACTTGGGGGTAAGTGAGTGTGTGTTCCGTACTCTTAACTTGTATACCATGATGTTAAAGTGCTGCGTTTCTGTTGACTTGGGAAATGACTGGTCTGGGCGTTTGAGGGCTGTAAACATCCTCTCCACACTGACACACACATTCCCTACACGCACCGCACATACCAAAGTGAACCTAATTCTGTTTGCACGTGAAAGCACAACAACCGCGCTCGCGAAAGAGGCTGCCGGAAATCCTAGATATAAATACAGTTGTGAAGATGCGCAGTGTTGTTTATCATTTAAACAAGCGGACGCTGAATGCTAGTGTCTGTTCCCCGAGATTTTCGCCATGTTGCGCTGTGTCTGCGAGCGGAGCCGGGTGCAGGTAGCACGGAGGTGTGGGCAGCGCCCTCGAGAGCTCCCGGCCCCACTGAAGCTGGACACTGGATCATGCCGCCAGATCTGAGCTCCTCACAGGGACTCTAGGCACGGAGCAGCAGACCACAGTTTCCCCAGCCCTTGTGCTCGGGCGCTGCGCGAGGTTCACGCGCCCCTGAACGGTGTAGACTGCGGAACACCGCCGAAAACTCCTTCTGTAAACTGCAGTCTTTCACACTTCGTGCCCAGTAAATAAATGCCTGCAACAGGAATAAACTATCTACTTGTGAAAAAGCGTCAAGTGTGTTGTAATACGATTGGCTGCCTGCTTTCAGCATTTGAAATACATGGTTAGTAAAATAATATACGCGACAGCAGGCAATGTCATATCAGAGGTATATATTTATTTCACTTATCAGTCAGAGGTTTTGCTTGTTTGTTTATTTGTATTCAGTCTATATCACATTTTCTCCCAGAGAAGAATAAATGACGTCGTGTGATTTCGATATTTTATATGCTGCATTCTAGATGAATGTATTTTCTGTTCATGGGAATATAATAAGTGGCTTGGGCGTATTTTGAACAGCAGTGCTAGTTCATTCTTCGGACAACGCTCTTGCAATAATGTATTTAATCACTCTGAGAATGATAGCCTGATTTCTTGTTCTGGCCAAAAATCCATCCAGTGATATAATGTATAGCTTACTCACCCTATGCAATATATACGTTACGGCCCGATACAGTTTCAACATCCGCAGGTGAACTAATGCTAGTTATGGGCTACAACTCTAGGCCCGTGGGGACAGAGAATCTGACATGTTTACGTTATAGGCACTGCAGGGCCACTCACACACGTGCAACACACGCATCAATCACGAGCAGAGTTCCATATGCCAGTCACTGCAAGGTTTGTTGCGGGATACACGATTCTGGTGGCTAGTCCCGCCCCCTCCCTGAGCAGTGAAGCACATGTGCTATTGCACTGCCTTCTGGTGGGCATGGATTAATGTCAAGTGGTGTATGACGTGCAGCGTAGGGGTCACGTCGTGTCCCCTTGGCAACAGTGCGAGGGTTTGTCATGTGGACTAGAAGACAGGTGCTCAATGCTTGGGGTTGAAAGCTGACGCTTGCACATATATTGTACACGATACTGGAAGCAGGAAAGAAACCGCTATAATGTATATTGTTCCCCACACAAAACTGCCACACTTGTGAACTCTCCCATTTTACCACAATTAAAAAAGGACCTGCCAAAAATGTATTCGTGAGTACAGTTAGTACTATAGTCCACGGGCAATCCCTAAAAGTATCAAATGCTTCGCTGCTGAGAAGTGAAAAGAATACCAGTATGGACTGCCTGCCGGTGAGTGCCTGTGAGTAAACCCCAAACCCGCCACCTCGGTCCAAAAAATGCTTCACTGTCTCCTGGCCCGGAAGTGGACAAGTACCAGCTTCAGACTATGAAGCAAGCCTCCCTCAGACAGTTACATGAATCTGACAGTGCAAGTGACAAATTGCTCACACTTTCAAATTTGACTCCGCTAATCAGTGAAAGGAGTGTTATACTACGCTGCCGATTGGCGCAAACTGAATCTTGTAAACGTACCGCTCCCATTGGCGCAGTATAACGTGCGTTAACTGTGGTATTTTGATGCACGGGTCTCTGGCACCGGACAGCAGCCGGCAGTTCACCGAGTATCTGCAAAAGTCATAAGTGATCTGGGAAGTTAGGGTGTACAGGTGGTCCACCCTAACTCCACGGATAAACTTCTGTTTTTTTCTGTCTTTGCTGCTCCCTCTCACAGTAACACCCACATTAAGAAGACTAAAGAATGGAGTGAGTGGGGACAGACGTGATGCGACTCTCTTCGGACACCTTTCCAGAGGGCGCGAATAGCTCCTTGTGCACTGACCGCTGCTGCCGGCTGCGAGCAGGGGCTGACGAGCGGCTGGAGAGACAGGAACCATCCGGCCAGTACAGGTAAATGACGCTGCCCCTTGCCCCTGACAGAAGTTAAGCTGCTGTGCGGTGGGCAGTTCACCCATCCTGTACGCTTCCTGTCCGCTGCAGCAGAGCCGTTCATCACGGGTGGAGGGAGAGGTGGGGTGTGGGTGTAAACACGGCGAACAGGGAGCAACGACCATTGAGGCAGGTGGGCTTAGGGTACCAGTGCTGATGTTAATGCACAATACAATGAGCAGCGGTGTCCGCGTCACGCATTGCGCACTCCCTATAGTTCTTGCGTGTCTTTTTTCTCAAAAGTGGCGTCAGCTGCGTTGACAAGCTGCCTAGCAGAGGGTGACAACCCAGCGACTCCTCTCCAGGCACCTGTATTTGGAGGGGGTCAGGGGTCGCTCCCGTTGGCCTCCAGGGAGTATATTTCAGATGGTGACCATGGGGCATCACACGAGCGTGCATTAGGAGGGGCACGCAGCTTACAGGGGCTTCGTAGTCATTTTTATCATTAAGCTTGCGAATGCCACAGAAAAAGTACTCTGTGCTTTCTGTTGTTTAATGCAGACTGTCTAAATTAAAGTCCTGGAAAGCAGCCAGGGGTTTGGACAAACTCGCCGTAATGTGTTTTAAAAACGCCCTCTTACAATCGAAAATATTCTGTGTTATGTTTGAAGGAAACAATTTAGAGCGAATTCGTGCTGTGCTTTTACTCAGTTTTCGAAATCCCTAAAAGTGCCGAACCTCAGGCGCAAAAGAAACGAAGATAATAGATTACATTATTGATACTAAGGTATTACAATTTAGAGGAAAACAAGTCGACCAAATTAACACCTTTTTTGTGCAGTATATAGATTACGCAACAATATGGCTTTCACGGAGCAAAAATTGTTTATAATTTAATAGCCATTCGGCGACTACATTCAGGGGCCACGCCCTGACAATTTATCAACTGAGGCAAAGATGGCTCACTCGAGTAGCTGATAGCAGGGTTTCCAAATATATTTTACAAACGGCCCCGCCCCCTCTGCGCAAAAGCGCACATTGACCTTGGTTATTTTTCACGAGCGGTATTTTTGGCTTTAAGGGGGCAGCCATAATAAACGTTTGCAGTGCTACCATAGCAGTTCACACTCACATAACCTCCCAAGAGTAACGGCACATCAAATTAGATCCATTGAAACGGCCGTCTTATATCTAGTGACCAACAGCGCTGTGAAGCGTGCACTGGGCAAACTTTTAACCAAGGAGCTACAGAGATGGTATGTCGTGCTCGAGATTCCCAATTAGCAAGGAAATAGTGTTCAATCTAAACTCTAGAGTCAAGCTTGGGAGTTAGTAACACATACGCACTCCGAATCACACTATTTTCGAAAAGGCTGCGTGATATGTGTGTGTGAAACCAAAACAAAATACGGACACGACACATTCAATCAGACACTGCGATAGTAAATATCGTTCAGTTGTTTGTGTGTGAGGGGAGGGGTCTCCGCAACTAGAGAATACCACAAGTGCACTGTGCACAAGTGGCGCTGCGGCTGAACACACTCAGAGCAGCGGGTGGTGCTTCGAAGCACTTCTTTTAGAGAGAGCAAGTTAACGTTGAGCCCCGTTTCCTGTCAGTGACCCCAGCGGTTAGTGGCTTCTAGTGCTGGTTCAGGTGACTCGTGACCTGCTTAAAGTGCAGCGGTGTGGATTTTGTGTTACACACCTCTGTTCGTCTCCACACAGCAGCCTCTGAAGCATCGTTTTTAAGGTGAAAGCAGCTGACACGGACCCCACAGACCATGTACCAAGGCAGTGGGTTACAGCCTGTCTCTCTGGCTGGAAGCAAGCCGCCGGGCCACAAACAGCGAGGCGCGTGCACCACCCTGGAGGATGGATGTTTAAGGGGGGATACCATGTGTAAGTACATGCTTTGACATAATCTTGAATTCAGCGCCATTTTAAGCCAGAGAAAGCGGTGTGGTCTGTGAAATGTACTGAGAGGTCTTCCGCAGCGAGGATGTGGAGTGTGGAAGGCACTTTCAGTCCGAGGCACGTTTCTCCTTACCCCACAAGCATTTCAGAAGCCTCGTTAAGTGCCGAGAACTGCCTCTCGCCCTCCATTCCTTTCTGTCTGCCTCTCCACCAATCTCTCTCTCTCTCTCTCTGCTCTTTCTTCCTTTCTGTCTGTCTCTCACGCTCTCTCTCTCTTTCTGCCTGCTTCTCCATTTATGTCTCTCGCTCTCTCTCTTCCCCTCTCTCTCTCTCGCTCTCTGTTCTCTCCTTCTCCCTCCCAGTCTTCTTCTCTCCTTGCTTCTTTATGTCTCGTTCTTCTCCCCACATACATTGTCTGCCCCTTTCTCTCTCAATCTCTCGCATCTGTCTCTTTTCTCGCTCTCTCCCCATTTCTCAGTCTCTCCCTCTTACTCTCTTTCTCGCCCTTTACCCCTCTGCCTCTCTCTACCCCCTCTCTATCTCCGCCCCTCTGGCACATACTCCATCTCACTTTCCCCTCTCTGCCCCCCCTCTCATTGTTGTGTTGTGTTGTTTCTGCTGTCACGTTGGTAAACACATACATTAGTAAACACATACATTATGAAACAACATCTCTTTTCTTCAAAGCCTCCGTTTGAAGTGCAGACACCTTTCAAACTCGTCCTCCCGCCTTGTCAGGCGTGAGCTAGAACAAGTTATTAAACTCTTAAGAGCAGCGGCTGCTGGAGAGGCGAGGATAACAGCGGCTTCAGATTCCTTCATACGACGCCGGGGTTAGAGTTTGCAAACTATGTCAGTCCCTCCAGCGCATCACATGTCCTAGAATGAGCCCCTTCGCCCCCTCTCTATGTTTTACAGACGTCAGCTCTCTGTGTGCCACTTCAGCCTCCAGTCATTCAGTGACAAAAGGTGTGTGTGTGTGTGGGGGGGGGGGCGGGGAGTTGAGGGGGATGAGGTTGGGTGCCCTACTCACCACCCCCCTGGGCCGTGTGTGCCCTGGAAACCCATGTTTCCCAATGTCCTGTCAATGAGCTCACCCAGGCGGGAGAAAGAAAGAAAGAAAGAAAGAAAGAAAGAAAGAAAGAAAGAAAGAAAGAAAGAGTGATAATCTATCGTGGTGATGCATTTGGAGAGGATAATATTGCCTGACAGGAAGGATGTAAGTATTTGTGTTGTATGATATTATCTTTTGATTTTTACAGCCCAAAGGAAACTCCTCCGGCAAAGTGTAAATCATACAAAGATTCCATTGTTGTTAGCATGTACATATTGAATACTTGCATTCATAAATTAATAAATCATATATACACAACGAAACGTCGCTGAAGCCCCAAATAGAGAGTGGAACCAGATTAAAATTCCAAGGTTCTAGAAGAAAGAAAGAAAGAAAGAAAGAAAGAAAGAAAGAAAGAACGAGAAGGAAAAGGTGATAAACTATAGAGGTGATGCATTAAGGAGAGGATAATATTGCCTGACAGGAAGGATGTAAGTATTTGTGTTGTATGACATTACCTTATGGTTTTTACAGCCCAAAGGAAACTACTTCGGTAAAGTGTAATACAAACAAGGTTTCCATTGTTGTCAGTTTGTATATAATTAATACATGCATTAATAAATTAATGAATCATATTTACACTATGAGACTCAAAACTCCTCTGCAGAGGCAATGAAGCCCCAAAAAGAGACTGGCACTTGACTGAAATTCCAAGATTCTAGTATCAGCACACAGAGAGAAAGAACGAAAGAAAGAAAGAAAGAAAGAAAGAAAGAAAAGAAAGAGAAAAGAAAGAAAGGAAAGAAAGGAAAGAAAATAAAAAGGTAAAAGAGAAGGAAGGTTATATATAATTAAAAAATAGAAACAATGGAGTAAAAAAGGAAAAAGAGAGTTTAGCAAATTTTAAAAAAAGACAAAAGAAGAAAGAAAGGAGAAAGACTTGTGGACTGTCTATAAAATACATATAAAAAGCTGATTCCCATTCCTTTCTGTCAGCTGGCCACAGGGTCTCAGCGAGCAGGGCTGGTCTGCGGGCACAATGAGGGAAGCAGGTTTAAGGCAGTGGGAGCGATGCGTGCTCCCTTTGTGTCGCCCTAAACGGCGGAGCTGCAGGCAGCCGCCGCGAGTTCAGCGAATGTCTCGGTTTTAGACGAAGGGATTAGTGCCAGGAAACAGCAACAAAGGGTCTTGTTCCTGAAGCTTGAGTTCCAGGCCCGTGAAAGGTCTGAAGTATTTGCTTCTTATGCCATTTTGTGTCCTTTTTCAACCAATCCGGAAGATTTGTGAGTGTTCCAATTTACGCGGCGTTAAAACCAATTCTAGTAGAGCGAGCCCGTTCAAATGCCGTGTGCTCCTTGCATTATTCCGGACTCCTTCCGCTGGCAGACTGGTCCTTAGTGTAGCCCGCTCTTCCGGCAGAGGTCACAGGGTCACGCGTTAAGAGGGAGAGCAAACGCCATGGAGGGGGCGAAACTGCCTCACCAGGAAGGCTAGTGCTGGTGTGCAAACTGTTATCTATAGTAACATACACGCATATACTGTTTCTTTTCAATTTAGAAACGTAAACGTTTCTGAAATATACGTCACCGTTTTCAAAAGTTTACGCATACGTGTTCCGTCATTTCCGGTTCACAAATCATTATCTACGCGCATCCACATTAGATACATTAGCTCCAAAACAAGACAGAAAAGGTTATGCTTCCGGCAAAGACGTTAGTTCAAGAGCACCTCAAAGCTATACACCCTGGCATAGGAACACATGTGGTCTGACTTTCTAACAAAGAGCCGGACCACCAGCAGAGTGCAGTATTTTGGTGAAATGGAGCACAAAGGGTATATGAGATTTTTCCAAATATGCACCCATTTGTGTGTAAATCACGCCTGCCTGTTGTTTTTATATCTTATTATATTTTAGTGTTTTGTGTTACACTCAAAACTATTCCTTCCATTCACACTTGTGCCAGACCGTCCATACGTCTGACTTATACATGAGTGGGAAGGAAATTCCCGCTGTAAGGACCCCGTGTTTGAGCATCACATAAATCCATACTCCAGAACTGATTAAAAGGATGCTGAAAGGAAAGGTCCCACACATCTTTAACCACGGTGATTACTAAATTAATAGCAGGCACCCAGACGGATGTCAAAACGTCGTGAAAATGTTTATACGTGAATAATTGAGAAGATGGCGGGACGCATTATCTGATTGCGGGATAAAATATGCATGAGAGGCAGCTGTCTGGGCTAGTCACCTCCTGTGGACTCGTTAGCCATCGCCTACTTTTAAAAAAACAGGCCCCTGCGTAAAGTTGGCATCCGGGGCTGGGTTGCCCCTGTGCCTGGCCTGGCCTGGCCGGCACCGTGCGCTAAGGCGCGCGCAGGGCCTAATTGTGTCCTTAAATCCACATTCATTTCCCGCGGTTAGCACTTGAATGTTGACTAATTACATCGACGGAGCTCGCTACAAGCGCGTGAGAATGGAGAGGGTAATGGATACCACTGCATATGCAGATCAGCATTAAGATTAAGGCGTATTACTTCTCCAAATTAACAGCCAGCGGCCACCCTTGCCGCAGCCCTTGGCAATGTTGTTTGCGGAGATGTCTTCTAGTCCTAACATTTTTAGTGCTGGCTGTTTCAGTGATAACAGAGCTCATTGTGTACTGGGCGCCCCCTGTGTCTTTGCCAATCTTCTCCTGGGGGGTGGTTCTGCTGACTGTGTTTACCTTTTGGAAACACGCTGCACCATGGCGCTAACAGGGTCCCATTAGCCGACAGCATCACCCCCCCCCCCCCACCCACCCCCACCAGCCACCGTGGAGGTGTCTCTGAGGAGGAGCAGGGAGAACGATGGGCATGTTGGTAATGTCGTGTTATTTTCGCAGAGGAGTGAATGAAGGAAATTGTGAATGAATGAATGAATGAAGCAATGGACGAATGGATGAATACACGAACGAACGGTCAAACGAAGGATCGAAAGTGAGAGGGGAACGAGAGAGCAAAGGACAAAGGCAGGAAGAAAGAAGTAGAATAAAATAATAGAAAGAAGGAAAGAAAATAGACTAGTTGAGAAGGAGAAAAAGGAAGAAAAAACAGCAGGGTGATGAATTAAGGAATGGATTAAATATTGTTTTTCAGGAAGTACCAAAAGTATTGTGTAAACTACTCATGAATGAATTAGTTAATGAAATGAGGCATTGCATTGTGTGATAAATATCGCACGTTTTTCACAGAAAATTGAAACCCTTTGGTACAGTGTGATGTATACACAGTTTCTATTATTACTGTTAGTATGGACGTAAGTAATATATGCATTCGTACACAAATGAATCGATTTAAATATCCTCTTCATCTGCTGATATAATGAAGCCCCCAAAAGGGAATGAGCCCAGATTGAAATGCGAAGGGTCGGGTGTCAGCACACTGCACCGATCTGACGTCTTTGAATAATTTGGATGTGGGATTTGCTATGTGCAACATGCTCTTTGTGGTACATCTGTGTGACAGCAGTGCTCGCGTTTGTGTTTGTGGGGCTGTCCCCACAGACAGGTGACTTCTGCCGGAGGATGGAGATGTAATAACCAGGCAGGCCTCATGGCGGCGCTGCGTAAAAGCAGCCTCAGAATGCGCTGCGCAGACCAGTGTCCCAGTGCGTCCGGAGCAGCCGGCAGCCTATTGTCCTGGGACAATACTTGGTTCTGGGTAACCTCCGTGCGCAGAGGATCGCGTGCTCTGTCTGTGGGAAGGAGCGAAGACTTCGGGAAGGCATGGGGGGGGGGGGGGTTCCGCGCGTCTACCAGGTCTATAGTTCACGGTGGGGTGAGCGCGGCTGTATTTTCTTTCTTCACAAACCCTTTTCCTTCCTCCAAAAGGAAGTGCCCGCTTTTTAAACTTCTCAGCCTTCTCTAGCTATGTCACTGACTGACCTCATGTTTGTTTTTCTAGGGCTACTAGCAATCGCCCACAAGAAGGAAACCAGGAGCGTCGTTGCGTCACTGGACGCGTGGCCGAAAACTCCCCCCAGGACAGCGCTCCAGTGCTAATCTCGCAGTACCCGCGAGAGAGAAGAGGAAGTACAACACACCCCTTGTCTGCGCGCGGACGCCCCTCTCATCGGCTCTTGACCAAGGTTACGCCCGCTGCGAATCCTGCTCTCCGTGCTGAGAAATTTCCCCTGAGTGCAAAGCTGAGCTCTGCCGTATCACGCCTGGAACATGTTTCGTTTTTACGCAGAGGTCGTTGAACCTCTGTCCCTCGCTGAAACCCTGACCACCTCTGAGTTACAGGAAAAGTACGACAGCTGCCCAAGTGTGGGCTGTGATGCTGAAAGGGACTCAAACGAGCACCTTCACCTGGAAGCATGTTTGCACAATAATTAATGACATGAATTAGGTTTATGCCAGGATGTCTTACGTACAGTTGTGCACCAAATAATATATGACTAATTAATATTGCAGTTTTTAACGTAATGACCTCCCTGTTTCAAAGGGAGCACATTTCCACTCCCACCATTATTGCGCTTGCTGAACATGTAATAGTGCAAACGGGTGTTCACTAAGACATATATTGGGTAAAAGTTTTGCACGACTCCTACTTTGAGCACAAGGTGCTTGTACGTTTTGTGCTGCTTCCAGCAGAAGTGGGGCTGCTTGGTTCTGCTACAAAGGCAGTCTCTGTGCACATTTGAATTATTCTTTCCTCCCCCTGTTGTGTAATCAGCAAACACAGTGTCCAGTCAGCTTACTATGGCCTGTGAAATGCCTACAGGAAGGGACCGCGCCCAAACCCGGGGGAGATGCCAGCAGCAAAATGCTCCCAAATTCAAGGGCTCCGTTTCCCCCCCAATGCACAACCTACTATACATCTCTTTGTTCCATGCATTGTGTCCCGTGCAAAATCTTTACCAGACTTGGCTCCCTTCAAATTTTGTTTGCTCCATTCTCTTTCAAGCATGTCCTGGTTCTATCACCTATATATTCCAGAAGATGCCATGGGGACCACAAAGCCAACTTCTCAATTCAAGGGCCTTCCAGAGTTAGGCACAATGATGTATTTCACTCGAACGTCTTTATGGAAAGATCACTGCATCTGTGCAGCAAGGATGTCATGCTGCAACTGCAGCCGCCCAATAAACTGCTGCCCATAAGGCATTTCAAATCCTGTTCTCTACAGTGTAGGAATTGAGTATGTACACAGTGTACCGATGGTTTAATTTAAAATGGGGGGGGGGTCCCCACAACTAGTTAGGGATTCCCACAATCATTGTAATAATTTAAACAATTCAGAAATAATTTCTTGGTTGAATTACATTCTTACAATTCAACTAAGAAATTCTTTCTGGATTATTTCAATTATTACACTGATTGTGGGACTCCTTAACTAGTTGTGGGATTCTCCCCTCTTAAATGAAACCCACGGGCACTGTGCACATACTTAATACTTACCCTGGTCCCCATGGGCATATAGGGTTCTCCTTGTGATACATTATATTCTACAGTGTAGGGACATTTCTTCCACACGAGCACCTTTTATCTACTACATGCTGCTTAGATTCATTTTATACTGCACGGAAATTGTTTCTACTTAATAGGGTCTATTCACCTGCACTAGCACCTTTTTAGGTCTCGGCCTGCACCAGCGCTTGCGCTGGTCTGGCCGAGAGTTTTAGTAATCGGGTTTTGGAAGTGCAAACACTGGCTTTCGCCTGGCGACCAGCTTGAGTTCACGATGGCGTGCACGCGCAGCTGCCATCTGGGTTTCCTATCTCTTCCTCATTTCCTCGTCATGGCTCATTAACTCTCTGGACTCTGATGTTTCAATCGCAGCAGCAGCTCACATTACCAACTGAGGGCCCTGGACTACAGTCACATGAAAAACAACAGCGATTAGCATTGAAATGCAAGCTTTTTTTGTCAAGTTAGAAATATTGCTTCGGTGGGTTGATTTCACCTTATATCGCTATTTGTTTTATATTGGGAGTCACAGCCTAATTACCAGTATTTTTGTCTCTCACTGTTTTTAAAAAAATATTTATTCGCGCAAAGCACAAAGCTATATTTAAGGTTACTTTTTCCGCGTCACTTCTTCAATGTATTTAAACTCCACACCCCCCACTCTTATTGTCTCTCTCCTTCCTTCTCTCTCCCCTCTCTAATTCTCTCTCTACTTAAATAACTCTCCCCTCTCTATCTTTTTTAGCCTTTCATTCTCTCTCACCCCTTTATCTGTTTCTCTTTCAAACTCCTTCATTCACTCTCTCTCCCCTTCTTTCTCTCTCTCTCTCTATCCCGCTCCACTCTTTATTCTATGTACACCCTTTCTCTCTCTTTCTCTCTCACCACCCTCTCTAATTGGGCATTATATCTTCACTCTATCTCTCACTCGGCAACACCACAGCATCACTCAGCGCAACCACAGCATCAATCAGAGCCTGCACAGCATCAATCAGAGCCAGCACAGCATCACTCAGCACCAACACAACATCTCTCAACGCCATCACAGCATCACTCAACGCCATCACAGCATCACTCAGTGCAACCACAGCATCACTCAGTGCAACCACAGCATTACTCAGCATAACCACAGCATCACTTAGCGCCACAACAGCATCACTCAGCGCCACCACAACATCACTCCGCGCCACCACAGCATCACTCAGCACCACCATAGCTTTACTCAGCGACACCACATCATCACTCAGGGCCAACACTGCATCACTCAGCACACCACAGGATGACTCAGCACCACCACAGGATGACTCAGCACCACCACAGGATGACTCAGCACCACCACAGGATGACTCAGCACCACCACAGCATCGCTCAGCACCACCACAGCATCGCTCAGCGCCACCACAGCATCGCTCAGCGCCACCACAGCATCACTCAGCGCCACCACAGCATCACTCAGCGCCACCACAGCATCACTCAGCGCCGCCACAGCATCACTCAGCGCCGCCACAGCATCACTCAGCGCCAAGACAATATCACTCAGCACCACCACAGCATCACTCAGCGCCAAGACAATATCACTCAGCACCACCACAGCATCACTCAGCACCACAGCAGTATCACTCAGCAACACCTGAGTATCATTCAGCATCACCTCAGCATCGTCTCCGCAACAGTCACCACCACCACCACTACCACCTCAGCATCACTCAGCACCACCTCAGCCTGCTCTCGGAATCTGGCATCTGTTGATTCTCCCCTAGCGTCTGGCCGCTGCTAGTGTTATAATACAGGTACTAGTTCCCAACCTTCACCCTCCGATTGTTTATGCCCCCTCAAAAAAAAGCTTTAACAAACAACCATTGCAATAGGCAGAAACAAGTTGCCAGCATTGCAAGAACAAAAGAAAACTGAGGATTTTTTTATTGTAAATACTTTTTTAATATGGTCGTTCAGTTTTACATAATGCCTTCTTGGTCATATATAAAGTATCAAAAATGCTCCTGACACTTTTTTATTATAACTTTTCAGCATGCCGCACAGCAGCCACACTTCTCTACAGCACAGCTTGAAGACATTGGCAAAGTCAATAGCTCTGGCTAAACACTTATAAGGCCCCAAAGGCGAGACCTATTGGCTATGCCAATGCTTGTTTATACTGCCAGAGTATAATTTTTAATTCCACCAGTATCTTTTTTCATGAGCATCATTCCTCCTGCTTGGGTATCTTTTGCATTCTGCTAGTACCTATTCTGCTTCTAGTATCTATTCTATTGCATGAACATTCTTCACCGTAAAGGAGTATATTTCCAGTTACATGCATATCATTTCTACTGCATGGGCATCTTTTTGTACCGTTTGTTATATTCCATGGGAATCTTTCAAGCTGCACGAGAATTGTCGATACTACATTATGAGTATCTTTCCAACCACAGAAGTATCCACCCTAATGCATTTTCCCCTCTGCATGGGTATATTTTCAATTCCATACATATCTTTTCTAATGCATGAGCACCTTTTTGTTGTACCCAAGTCTCTCTTGCAGTCGGCGAGAATCGTTCAAGATGCAAAAACACTATGCCTAGTGCATCACAGGTATTTTTCAACTCCAGGAGTATCTATCATAATGCATAAACATATATACTACTGCATAATTACATATTCTCCCGCATGAACAACTTTCATTCGGCATAGGTACCTTTTCAACTGCATCCCTATATTTTCTGCTGCACGACCACCTTTTTGTACTTCACGAGTATAGTCACACTGAATGAAAATCGTTTAAGCTGCATGAACATAATTCCTACAGCATGGGTATCTTTTTAACTAGCCCAGATTTTCTGCAGCACCAACACGTTTTTATACTGCATGAATACCTTTTAACACTCCAAGAATCTTTTTTCAATGGACATCAATTCTACTGAGTAGTTATAGTTTCATGTGCACGAATATCTAACCTATTGTATGAACACCTTTTCTACTACAGCATTCTCCGGCATGAATAAATATCCCTCTGCATGAGCATCTCCTCAATTTCATGCATATGTTGTTCACCTTCAGGCATATCTTGTCAAATTCATGCATATCTTTTCCACTGCACAAGTACCTTACCCTTTGTACTAAGTGAGTTACTCTTATGCTCAAAAGGATTCTTTTTTGTCGATGTGGACAGGATTACTACTGTACACACATCTTTTTTCTGAATGAGCATCGATTTTAGTGCAAGAATATCATTGATGCTGCCTCAGCATCTTCCTACACACATCAATATATGTTCTACTGCATGAGCGTATATTCTAGAGCATGGATATCGGTGAAACTTCCTAAGCATCTTCCTATATACATGAGTATCTATTCGACTTCATGAGTATCTATTCTAGAGCAGGAATGTCACTGATGCTGCCTGAGCATCTCCTTGCACACATCAATATATGTTCTACTGCATGAGCATCCATTCTAGTGCATGAATATCATTGATAGTGCCTGAGCATCTTCCTATCCACATCAGTATCTATTCTACTTCATGAGCATCTTTTCTACTGCATGAATATCACTGATACTGCCTGAGCATCTTCCTAACCACATAAGTATATAGTCTACTGAATAAGTATTTTTTTGAGTGCAGGAATTTCACCGATACTGCCTGAGCATCTTCCTATCTACATCAGTATCTATTGTACTTCATGAACATCTATTCTACTGCAGGAATATCACTTATACTGCCTGAGCATCTTCCTATCTACATCAGTATCTATTCTACTTCATGACCATCTATTTTACTGCAATGAATACCACTGTACTGCCTGAACATCTATTCTACAGCATGAGCATTTATTCTACTGCAGGAATACCAGTGATACTGCCTGGCACCTCCATAATCACACCAGTATCTATTTCACTTCATGGGCGTCTATTCTACTGCAGGAATACCAGTGATACTGCCTGTGCACCTCCATACTCACACCAGTATCTATTTAACTTCATGGGCGTCTATTCTACTGCAGGAATACCAGTGATACTGCCTGGGCACCTCCATACTCACACCAGTATCTATTTCACTTCATGGGCGTCTATTCTACTGCAGGAATACCAGTGATACTGCCTGGGCACCTCCATACTCACACCAGTATCTATTTCACTTCATGAGCATCTATTCTACTGCAGGAATACCAGTGATACTGCCTGGGTACCTCCATAATCACACCAGTATCTATTTCACTTTGTGGGCATCTATTCTACTGCAGGAATACCAGTGATACTGCCTGGGCACCTCCATACTCACACCAGTATCTATTTAACTTCATGGGCGTCTATTCTACTGCAGGAATACCAGTGATACTGCCTGGGCACCTCCATACTCACACCAGTATCTATTTCACTTCGTGGGCATCTATTCTACTGCAGGAATACCAGTGATACTGCCTGGGCACCTCCATACTCACACCAGTATCTATTTCACTTCATGGGCGTCTATTCTACTGCAGGAATACCAGTGATACTGCCTGGGCACCT
This sequence comes from Calotriton arnoldi, assembly GCA_963921515.1. Taxonomy (NCBI): domain Eukaryota; kingdom Metazoa; phylum Chordata; class Amphibia; order Caudata; family Salamandridae; genus Calotriton; species Calotriton arnoldi. The sequence continues at coordinate 375,010 of CAWUFW010010699.1, forward strand.
CCATACTCACACCAGTATCTATTTCACTTCATGGGCGTCTATTCTACTGCAGGAATACCAGTGATACTGCCTGGGCACCTCCATACTCACACCAGTATCTATTTCACTTCGTGGGCGTCTATTCTACTGCAGGAATACCAGTGATACTGCCTGGGCACCTCCATACTCACACCAGTATCTATTTCACTTCGTGGGTGTCTATTCTACTGCAGGAATACCAGTGATACTACCTGGGCACCTCCATACTCACACCAGTATCTATTTCACTTCATGGGCGTCTATTCTACTGCAGGAATACCAGTGATACTGCCTGGGCACCTCCATACTCACACCAGTATCTATTTCACTTCATGGGCGTCTATTCTACTGCAGGAATACCAGTGATACTGCCTGGGCACCTCCATACTCACACCAGTATCTATTTCACTTCATGGGCGTCTATTCTACTGCAGGTATATGAGTGATACTGCCTGGGCACCTCCATACTCACACCAGTATCTATTTAACTTCATGGGCGTCTATTCTACTGCAGGAATACCAGTGATACTGCATGGGCACCTCCATACTCACACCAGTATCTATTTCACTTCATGGGCGTCTATTCTACTGCAGGAATACCAGTGATACTGCCTGGGCACCTCCATACTCACACCAGTATCTATTTCACTTCATGGGCGTCTATTCTACTGCAGGAATACCAGTGATACTGCCTGAGCACCTTCCTATCCACATCAGTGTCTATTCTTCTTCACTAAACTGGGGTGGCATGGTGAGCAAAAGAAGGATGGATTTAACCCAGATCTCTTGACTGGGGGTGAATGTTTTGATTTGTTCTGCATGCCATCCATCAATTGTGTATCTTTTGCATTCTACTTCATGAGCATCTGTTCTATTGCAGAAATATCACTGATACTGCCTGGGCATCTTCCTAACTGCATCAGCATCTATTCTACTGAATAAGTATTCATTCTACTGCAGAAATATTGCCGACGCTGCCTGAGGATCTCCCTATCTACTTTACTATTCTACTTCATGCACATCTTTTCTAAACCATTAGTATATTTCATACTGAATTTGTACCTTCTCCACCTCATGAGCATCACTTCTACCTCACGAGTGTGTTTTTACTGCACAGCTATCTTTTGTACTATTTTAGCACATTTTCTGCCATACCAGTATGCTTTTTCTGCAAAGGCTTGCTTATTCTGCACATTACAGAATGCTCTTTTCTTTAATACTGTGGTATGGTTTCTATCGCCCCCTTGATTCGCCTCTCCCAAGCCACGGAACCACATCAGATAATGAACCCTAAACATAACAGATTTCCTACAAGATAATTGTGTGCTTATCCACTATGTGTGACAAAGTTACCTATGGAGTGGCACCTTCTTCCTTAAAGACATTATTCTGTGCTTCCTGCCTCAAGCCTCTAAAACAAAAGATGCTGTGATCTCAGATCTGCCCTGTGACCACCGACATCTGAGCGTGAGCATTGCTGTTCAGTGGACTCCCGCAAAAGGGGCTTCTTGCTACGTCACTGCGTTGAGCGAGTATCTTTGAAGGAGCTCACCCTTTGATCTTGGGTACAGTACCAACGTTTGTGGACGCCAGTGATGGGTACTGGCCATGCCTGAAGCTCACATGTACACGCACAGATGGACGGTTTTAATTAGTTAGATACAGGAAACGCAGCATGTTGTTAAAAAAAATGTTGACTACCCAGCAGCAGTTGACAATTGTGATTTTTCATGTTTCTCGACAAATACCACTTGCTAGCAAAGCCGACTAATGTTAATATCCGAGATGCCCAGGGATGCCCCAGCCTCTTTGAGCATTAAAGTGCAGGTTCTGTCCACTGAAAGTGTGTAAAGTAGACATATTTGTAACAGTAAGGTACTTTTATGCATAATCCCCGACGCGCTTCTTTGTAATCCCACACATTACTGTTAATCTGCAATGATATTGCTTTAGAGGAACCTGTTGCATGCCGCGCCGGCAATTTGTAACCTTGGCAACAAGTTTTAAATAAAGATTGTAACAATGGTGTTAACTGGATGTGTGCGAAGTGCAGTGGGCGGGTCGGGGGATTACTTCTGCGGAGGGCGAAGTGCGGAAAGAGGGCCAGTGGCGGCGTCTGTGAACATCTCTACTTCCAGGGATTCCCCCCCTCCCCCCACCCTACCCCCACCTCACCCCCTCTAGTTTGGGAGTGCTGGGACTGGGAGGACGGCCTGTGCCGTCCCAACGAGTTGGAGCCGGCGAGAAGGGTGGGAGAGGAGCTAGCCTGTCAGGCCGCCCCCACTCCCAAAAACAAACCCAAGACTCAACACCCACCACCCGGCAAGAGCTGACGCACCCGCTATCATCTGAAACAATACCCCCACCCCCAACGAAGAACATTTGCCGTTTTATATTCACAACTCGTCGCATTACACCGATTTTAAGCAGTGCATGTACCATATTTTAAAGGAACTTGTCATAGCTCCAAGAAGCAGCGGGTGCTTAATAAAGGTTGTTTTTTATTGCAGCAAGAGAGCCTGAAAGGTGCTGCACATAGAGCGACGTACGGTTCACAGCAGCCAGGAACAAGCATTTGCAATGCAATAGGTCTCGCATTTACGCGAGTTTGAGCTATTGGCATTGTAAATGACAATTACTTTTATTTATGTTTTGGTTTTTAAAACGTAAATAAAAGGCCTTGTCATTTACAATGCCAATAGCTTAAACTCGCGGTAATGTAAATCTGCGCAAAGGTATATTTGTGGGTACACTTTTGTTGCTTTCTTTAAGAACTGGGCACTTATATTATTTACATGTTTCCCATAATAGTTTTACAATGATTTGCCCTCAATTAATTTCTGTATATTTTTAAACACATTTTACCAAAAGATGTATTGTAGAAACTGTGGGGCATATTTACAAGCCCCTTGCGCCACTTTTGCGCCGCCGTTGCGTCACGCATGTGACGCAGCGGCGACGCAAACCATGCGCCGCGTTGCGCTATATTTACAACGTGACGCATCTAGGGAGATGCGTCACGTAGTAAACCCCTACGCCACATGAAACCTGCGTCAGGTTTCATGTGGGCGTACCGGCGCAGGGGGGGGCGTTCCGGCGCAGGAACGCCTCGGAAAAGTGACGTAGTGAAATCTACAAGATTTCACGCAGTCACTTTTCCGACGCTGGTGCGTCAAATCCTTACGCCTGCTTCAAGCAGGCGTAAGGATTGACGCACCATGTTAGGGATAGGGAAGGTTGGAACAGTGCTGGAGTTGCGTCGCGCTTGCGACACAACTTCAGCACTGCGCCAACCTTCCGACGGCAGATGCGTCACGCATCTGCTTATCCTTGCGCCACGATGCGCCGCATTGTAAATGAGGCGCATCGGACGTGGTGCAAGGGTAAACTTGCGTGACGCATTTTCCCTGGCGCATCCCTGCTGATATGCAGGGATGCGCCAGGGAACGTAAATATGCCCCTGTATCTAAAGTTTTGGTGCACATTTTATTTTGAAATTAAAAAATACTAATAAATAAATAAACACCAGTCTTACATTCAGGCTTCTGCATGTAATTAGAAAGCATTTTGGGAGCATTCTACGTAGCCTCAAATTGTTAACTTTTACAAACATGTACGTTTTTGTACTAGAACCACTGAAAGTAAGTGAGGCTGGCCTCACTGCCATTCCTTACAGCACTGGCCGTAATAATAAAGGCTTTGTATCAGTGACTCAAAGACCATATACACATCTTGGTTTAGTAGCAGGCAATCCTTACACAGATTGGTAATGTAAACCTGCAGGCAAGAGGTTTGTGCTTCAGCGAATTGGGCCTGCTTGTCCGCTGAACAATGTAAACGTGAAAATGTGTTGCCCCTAGCACCGAACAATATGTCCTGGGCATCAGGTGATAAGAATTCATCAGCCCTGTAAGATACGCTAACATCAATAGGAGTAATTAGTGTGGGAGGCCTTTTATTTGGGGTTCTGTGGTGTCTGGACAGTAGCCTGTGTCAATATTGTTGTTCCGGAGCCAGAACCCCTACCTGACACCGACCTACTTTCTACCCGTGGGAAACAGATCAATGCATTCTCAATCTCAGATCCCAATTTAACACACTGAAATTGCTGAGCCTTCAATGCTTATGGGTGGACCACAGAACCTTAACTTAGGTATTTATGGTTTTCTTCTTTGGTTGCATCATCAGGGCATCTATGCATACACAATAACCAAATATAAAGCTGCATTACTATACTCACTCATGGCCTCTCGACTAACATGAGAGCTAGATAACACACCGATCATGCCCTAGCCCCGTCAACAGGTAGACAGAACAATTTCTGCATGAAGCACTCTTTAATTCGCTCACATACTGCTATGCAACACTGCACCTACTAAAATCAACCTTCTGTGCAAGTCCAGTGTTCACATGCCTCGTCTAAATCTTCTCATACAGACCATATTAAAAATAACAAAGAATAATATTAGTTTGAATAGTTCTAAGCATTGTAGATAACAGGCGCTAGTAAAACCCAATTTAACAGTACTCAATTTACTGACATCGGAAGGATGGAAGGCTGAGTCGGCCATGAAAGGATTCAAACTTTTGACGTGCGGATTATCATATATTTCAGCAATGAACGTTGATCTCAATGAGCTGCCCAGCAGTACAAGGACACAGCACTCCAACCAAAAACACAGGTCTGTCTGTATTTGCTCCAAACAGTTACGAGCGCCACAATGCCGTACTATTGACAGATGTGCACTATACAAGTGCCAAATAACATAATATTCAAAAGTGAAGTTAATAGAAAATGGCTCATGTTTGGAAGGTTGATGCATGTTTTAAGGAGGGTGTGCCAATACAAATTTCTGAAAGGCATTTGGTTGGAGTAACATCCTCCAAGTGAGGATATGCTGAGATGCAGGAGGAAGGAAGGACACGAAAAGCATGCGGGCAGCTCATTCAGCATGGAGACAGCTCCCTCCTCACTCCGGGGGCGTAACTCAGGTTCTTACGGTCAATGGGGTCCCCACCCTCCAGGGGCCCTCATTGAGCTTCAGGGCTAGGAATGCCTGTGACATCTCAGGGGCCCATCAAAACAGTATGCAGGTAGAGCCCATAATTTTGCGCTGTCCCTGCCGCAGCTACACATCTCCCCTCACCTCTCGTGTGGTCTCCTGCCCCACCAGCCCCGCGGCGGCAGGCTTGGCCAGGCCACTGTCCGAGTCCAGCCCCAGACCCTTCACGTGGCTGTGCGCAGCGATGCGCTGGGTCTTCGTGGTGCTCTTCACCTCCTCGATCTTCATGGCTGAGGCCTACGGACCTGTCCCGGGAAAGGGGCACGCCAGGGAACGGACGACTGCTGGGGGAGAGTGCCTCGGCTGAGCCCGGGGCTGTCACAAGCTGAGAGCGTGGAGGAGCGGGAGACGGGCTCTGTGCGGCGGGACCGGCATAGACATGGAAGACACACATCCACCGCTGCCAGCACGGGCATAGAAGACGGACATCCATCGCAGCCGGCACGGGCATAGAAGACGGACATCCACCGCAGCCAGCATGGGCATAGAAGACGGACATCCACAGCGGCAGCAGCAGCGCTGGATCCGAGCGGCCGTTTCACCAGTGCGCTGTTGTTGAGTTCTAGCCCGCGAAACCAATGCAACCATTTTAAAACAAGACAATCATTTGTAATGCAAGAGGACTCGTATTTACGCGAGACCTATTGCATTGCAAACGGGAGTGCGGGTGGGCGGGCGTTAATAAGGCATGAACAATGGAAGTGGTGGGGGCGGGAGAGAAGTCTCGGACAGCGGGAGGGGTCACGGGAACAAAGTAGTGCTCAGGAAACACGCAGTAAAGGGGCCAATAGCCGTCGAAGGAGACATGGCCATCATAAGGCGGGACTAGCAGCCTCTAAACCAATCAGAAGGCAGCATTTAGAAAGGAAAAAGCCACAAGCCAATGAAAAAGTGGGCGGGGGAGTGGGCGGGGCTTCCCTCACCTATAGTGTATACTGCATGCCTCGCAAAGCGTGCAGCGCATGCGCTGCACCGCTAGGCGAGACCTACAAATGGAAGCACACAACGATGACAGGGGCTCCGCGCAGCCCCTGTAACACGTAGTTACGACACAAGGCAATGTGGCTTGATCCAGAATAGAAAAAAACCAAAGGAGGGAGTGGAGAGTCGGTGTCCTACATGAACACCTGGGGTGGATTCAGCCTCCCCTTACAATTATTGATAAACAAAAAGATCCACCCAAAGGAGATTGTAATTCATGAAGTCTGATCATAGGTCAAGTGTGTTTCCTACATTGGTGGGAAGCACATCGTGTTTCTTAAATACCCCTCACACACCAAAGGGCCCTTGGTGTCATGCTTCATCATGGGGTCTTCGCATCCCTCTACGGAACGCGGCGTGCTACTACCAACGAATGCGCGGGAGCACTAAAGTAATCTCTATGTGTGGTGCGAGAGAGGTGGTGAGAGGTAGGGTCAGGAGTGAGTGGTAAGTGAATGTTAAAAATACCTAGCATCATAGGAGTAAAAAACTTTTAATAAGCCTTGGTGCCGGTATTATTAAAAATGTGTGAGGTGGAGGTATGTTGTGTTAATGTACAAAACCTCCTATGTGTGTCAACATGTTTCGAAGCGTGCTGCTTCTTCTTCAGGACGGGTACACAGATCCCTACCCTACTCACATGGATGGTGTGACAATGTCAGCAGTTTCAGTACTATGTGTAGACAGGTGGCAATTGCTACAAAAAGAGACACAATGGTCTCAATATTATGTGAAAAAAGGAAATTCCTTAGTTTCAGTTTGTTGATTGGAAGCCAATGGCATCATGAGCCTTAGAACGAAAGGGACCCTGTGCTAATTGCACTATATACCAAGGTGCTGCCTCGCAAAATCGCCCCCTTGCGGCTCCGTCGATGCCGCGAGGGGGCGATTTTGCGAGGCAGCACCTTGGTATATAGTGCAATTAGCACAGGGTCCCTTTCGTTCTAAGGCTCATGATGCAATTGGCTTCAAATCAACAAGCTGAAACTAAGGAATTTCCTTTTTTCACATAATATTGAGACCATTGTGTCTCTTTTGTAGCAATTACCACCTGTCTACACATAGTACTGAAACTGCTGACATTGTCACACCATCCATGTGAGTAGGGTAGGGATCTGTGTACCCGTCCTGAAGAAGAAGCAGCACGCTCAAACATGTTGACACACGTAGGAGGTTTTGTACATTAACACAACATACCTCCACCTCACACATTTTTAATAATACCGGCACCAAGGCTTATTAAAAAGTTTTTTTACTCCTATGATGCTAGGTATTTTTAACATTCACTTACCACTCACTCCTGACCCTACCTCTCACCACCTCTCTCGCACCACACATAGAGATTACTTTAGTGCTCCCGTGCATTCGTTGGTAGTAGCACGCCGCGTCCGTAGAGGGATGCGAAGACCCCATGATGTAGCATGACACCAAGGGCCCTTGGTGTGTGAGGGTATTTAAGAAACACGATGTGCTTCCCACCAATGTAGGAAACACACTTGACCTATGATCAGACTTCATGAATTACAATCTCCTTTGGGTGGATCTTTTTGTTGATCCAGAATAAGCAATTTTATTTAAAAATTAGGAAGATGATAGCCCGCCGTCCAGATCCCAGGGCCAGTAATTTAGCCACTAGAACATGCCCTCCACCCTCGCTAGTATCATGTTACAGTTTCCAAAAAATAAATAAACAAAAAGTCGCTACCAAGGTATGTTTTTCAATATTTTTAATTACAAGGTTGCTGAGGGTGGAGGAGCCAGACGCGCGCACAGTCGAGAATAATCACAAAAGACAGCTAATTTTATAGCAACGCTTTTTGCAGTGTCAGCTCGGAGTTATTACACATCCTTAAACGTATGATTCTTGGCTTTAATAGGTTTAAAGTTATTTTCTAGTTATTTCAAAGTTACCCGGCCATATTAAATGGACGCTGCTAATAAAAGAGCTTGTGAAATCCTACATCCCAAGTGCCTGCTCTTTAGGACACACGGACGGGACCAGGTGATGGGCAGCGTGGCATCCCCTTACCTCAGATAAACCACAGGCCAGCATTGGAGTCCGAATTGTTGTCACCAGAGTCAGAGCAGTGCTTGGGTACGAGCAAAGTGGACATTTTGCCTGGCATCCCACCTTGAAAAGGGCCTCATGGTAATGTAATTTAAGAGGTGTGTCATGGCAGGGCAAGAGAACTGAGACAGAACCACATCAGGGTTCATAGAACCAGGAGTCCTCCAGCCTGGCCCAAACCCCCAACCACCCAAAAGGGGTACCAACAAATCTACAGAGACGCTTTATTGTTGTGGATCAGTTTATTCAAATTAGTATATCACCCTTGTGAAAGTGAAAAAATCATAACAAAATTCAATGTGAAATACACTTAGAACACATAACAGGCTCCAAAACCGTGAAGAAAGAAAAGTGTCAGTAGAACATGTGCAAAACATAATTGGAAGGCTTCATCAACAGCATGAAGTACACCCACCGCATCAAGGGCCACCTTGCCACCCTGAACGGCATTGGACCACACAGGTGCAACTACCTGCATCCGTGGGGGGCAGTCCCACACCACTGTAGCCTTTTCCTTGTAATGGGCACCACCCCCCAAACGCCAAGCTCCCCAGGGGCTGTGACGAGGTGGGCAGGAGCAGCACACCCCGTGCCCACCCCCAATGATCTATCTGTGCACCCTTGCCCACAAGCTGGTGTACATCCTCTGGTTGGCTCAGGACTGCAGAACCTTACTTACCCCTTAGTGCTGTCCTGGTGGGGGGGACTGCTTCTGGAGGACCTCCCCCTGCTAACTAGGGGTGACTCTAGGATTCTAGACCCCGCCACAAGGGCGACCAGGGCCCAAAGGTCCTTCGCCCTCCCCACCACAAAACAGTCGCTGTGCAAATGCCCAGATGTCCCTAATAAACAAATCAGTCCCTGAATCCGAAAGGTGAACACCATCCTCATGGAACATGTTGTTGCCCTTAAGAAGTTTGTGAGGTATATTCCACAGGCGGCCCGGGCCCGGGCACAACTTAGACATTTCAGAGTTTAAGCGCCGTACCGACACATTAATCACTCTGGACTTTATATTCTTCCCCCAGTTCCGGCGTGGTGCCATGTGAGTCAATGCAATAGCCGCTTCAGGAAACGCCTTACCCAATTTCACAAATTCAGTCAAAATGGCCTCCCTGAGGCCCTTACGGCCCATCCTCACCAAGTCATTATCACCCAAGTGTACTACAATGAGATCCGGGGACTGGAGTCCCTCACAACCCCTGGCAACTTGAATCAAACATTGTAGCTGTTAGATATGTAGTCCACAATCCAGCACCACCGGAATGCCACCTCACGCAGGGCGAAAGGCTTTGGTCCACGGAGCAGTTGCAACCTGTAGGCCACCCGACAGACAAAGGAGTGGCCAACCACCCACACAACCTTGTGAGGCATCCTACTAAAAGAACAAAGAAAAAACACGAATGAATATGCATAAAAAAGAAAACAGACCATGCCTCAGTTTCATTGTAATTCGGGGCGAATGTAAGGCTTGTATGACTGTGATGCCCAACGATCCAACTTTTTGACATCTTCAGCTGACATACCTACCCCGCTGCCTCTGTAGCTGCACCTATTCTAAAGGAATGTGATGAGTAACCCTCAGGATTGATACCGGCCTCTCCAAGGGCCGCCGACAGAATAGCGACAAACTGGTAACGGGAGAGGCATTCCCCATTCGTGTGAACGAATAAAGCTGAAGATGCCGTATCTGGCCAAATTGCTAAATAAGACCCTACCCTAGCTATAGGGCAGATGTTGCAGCCCGGGGCCGCCTTGAGTTTAATCACGGCCCCCTTACCCGCCTGATCTGTTTTGGATCTTCTCAACCTTATCGTCAAGTCGTCTTTACCCAAATGAACGTCCGACCACTGTAGGCCCCCAGCCGAATCATTACGTGTTGGCACAACTATTTCTCTAGCCCTAAATGCGCCATAAAAGGCCACAGTAAATGCTGCAGCAAAGAGTGTTGTTTCATAAGGGGACTTGCACACTTGAGGCACAATAGCTAGCAGGCGGCCCAAAATATGGGCGCTGAGCGGGCGCCTAGCGTCCTTCTCTGAACCCTCTAGACGGGCCCACTCAGGTAGCGCCTTCAGAATGAGGAAAGAATTGTTCAGGTCAGTGGCACCTTGCATTTTAGCAAAGAATCTTTTGGCTGAGACGTGGGTTCTGGCACAAGACACCGTCTTGCCCCGTTTCCTTAAGTGATCTAGAAACAAACAGATAGCGCCCAGACTAAACATGCTAGATATATTCTGCCTGTGCAAAAAGGTGCGGTAAGTCTCAAAACATTTTTCATAAGACACTTTAGTGCGCTTTGCGAGAGAGGCTGCCACTAGATCCGGTAAGGTGGGACTCCAATCTTTCACAGATATGCAGGGAACACCGTCATCTGGTCTGCCGCTTGCGGGTGCAAGTCCCGAAATTCCTGCAACTTGGAGCAAGAAAAGGCATCAGCAGAATTATTACGAATACCTGGTACATGCTTAGCTCGGAATGAAATGTTAGCTTTCAAACATAAGAGGACCAGATGTTTAAGTAACCGCAGGACACATTTGCGCGAAGCCACTTGCCTATTGATCGTTTCAACCACTGCCATAGTATCTGACCAGAAAATAACATTTCTATCCCTGAGTGCCTCCACCTAAATGGTCACAGTCACCACGATGGGGAACAGCTCAAGAAAAGCGACATTTCTACTAATACCGATATCATGCCATGTCATAGGCCATTCCCCTCTACACCATTCAGAGCCCAATATCGCTCCGAAACCTATGCTGCCTGAGGCATCAGTAAAGAGGCCGAGATCACAACTAGAAATTGGGTATTGGGGCCACAAAACCGCTCCATTAAACTGCTGCAAGAAAGCACGCCATATTCTCAAGTCATCTTTAACCTCGCCAGCTAGCCTAGTGTGGTGATGCTTTTCTTTCATACCAGCCATTGACCTAGCAATAGACCGAGAGAAAGCGCGCCCCATGGGGATAATCCGTAATGCAAAATTCAGTTGACCCACCAACACCTGCAGCTGATGGAGTGTTACTTTTTTGGACGCCAGTGCCATATCAATGGACTGCCTGAAAGCGTGGACCTTCTCTGTAGGAAAGCGGCACTCCCCAGCCACCGTGTAAATTTCAATCCCCAAAAATGTAATACATGTTGAAGGACCCACAGTCTTGTCCTGCGCAACGGGTACACCAACTTCCCTGAATAAGGAAATCAACGCTTCTAGTGCATCAGCTCAAATGCCCGAGTCTGGCGGCCCTAACACTAGGAAGTCATCTAAGTAGTGGATCACATCCTTGTGGCCTGTGCACGAAGAGAATATCCATTGTAACAGGGAGCTGAATTGTTCAAAATATGCGCAAGAGACGCTACATCCCATTGGCATACACATATCATGGTAAAAAGCACCCTCAAACTGAAACCCTAGAAGATGGTAGTCATCCGGGTGGACCGGAAGGAGATGGAAGGCAGACTCTATGTCCGTCTTTGCCATCAGTCCCCCTGGACCTAAACTGCTCAACATTGCCAAGGCATGGTCCAGTGACGCATAGCATACGAGCCCAACTGAGGGTCAATGGCCTCATTCACCGAAGAACCTTTAGGAGCTGACAGGTTGTGGATCAATCTGAACTGACTGTGTTCTTTCTCAGGTACCACCCCTAATGGGGTACACACAAAGTCCCCAAAAGGAGGGGCGGAGAAGGGACACGCTATCCTGCCCAACGCACTCTCTTTCATCAGTTTTTTATGGACCACCTCACGATGCTTGCGTGCTGACAATAAATTGTCGCGATGCGATATGGGCGGTACCGGAGATGCCGGGATCCTGAAACCTGAAGAGAACCCCAGGTACAGCAACTTGGCCGTATCTCTGCTTGGGTATGTATTCAACCATGGAATCAGCCTGAAAATCTTAACTGGTTTGGGCAGCCCGCAACTAATTGGAAGATTTAGTTCCCTCCTTTCCTTTATCTTTGGACTTCTTATTGCACTTGAACTCTGGATGGGATGGGTGGCCGCAAAAGGAACATTTATGCCTGAATTTGCAGGTTCCAGCTGGACGCGTGCAAACTTTCCTATTGAAGGCCCAGCAGGATCTTTTTTTCTCACCTGACTGTTGCTGACGAAAAGGCACCTTCAAGGGAGTCTTGTTATTTACACTCTCTAACCATACATTCACTTCTGTCTGATCCCACGCAATGTCTGGATCCTCGACTCTTGCCCACCGGAAGTCCCGGTCATAATCCAACCAATCAGTACCCCCGTAAACATGGCGTGCCTTCAATATCTTGTTGGAATAAAATATCATGGAAGACGCAACTTCGGGCTTCTTTTTTAAGAAAGCTGACATGTAGACATTGAACCCAAATAGCAATTAGTTATAGTCTTCTCAACTTTAAGCCTCTTGTCTTTAGATAAGTTATCTTTACTGTCCTTATCCTTCTGGTCGCATTCCCTCCTCTTTGCCCTTATTAAAGAGAATACATCAACAAATTCCCCTTTCCATATTTTGTCCTTAACATCTGGCGGAACATGCGAAGACAACTTCCCTGGTCTCGATAACAAGGTATCCTGCATCCCCACAGAGCTAGGAGCAGAGACCTCAGCTTTCTCACCTGTGTCCCCACTGTGAGGTTGTATTGCCAGCGATGTTTGCGCCTCCGCTGCTACAGCAGTGTTACTACTGCCCGCAACGCCAACTCGTGCCGCCCCCATAGCCTCCACCTGTTTTTTCAGATCAGTGATTGCTACCATAATGTCATTAGAAGGGGCCCAGGGGGTGGTGGTTGACAAAGGAGGAGGATCTACCATCTCCGATGGTGTTGCCAACTTAACGAGTAATTGGTCCAGCGATAATGCAGACTGATCTCTAGGTTCCACTGTCCAATCTTGCGAGGGAAGGGTCTGTGAAGCGGATAGTTGTGTGGTTGCTGCAGATGCTGCTGAGGGTTGGACAACATCACCCCTTGGAGGCCCCGGAGTTAAGGCTAGTAGTTCCTGCCTAATGCATTGTAGCGCCGCCTGAGCGCATTGGGACTCCACTGGTATGGGTAAGTTAGTATTAGGGCTATGTAAAACCCCGGGAGTGGCTGTAGAACTAGGCTGAGTTACGGTAGAATCATTCGGTAGTGCTGCCGGGGGGTCTGCAGGGAGTGGAGTATTATGCGTTAAAGAGACCTCTGGAACACCTGATGAAGTGGTGTGCACCCCCCCTCCCTTTTTGCGAGCAGGGGTGTTGGCCGACTATTTGCCCCTTCTCTGCACTGGGGGGAAAGCTGCTCGTGGGGGAACATGAGAGTGCCATGGATGCTTTGCCCCCACAGGGCCGTCTTCCCTCTCAGAGTCTGAAGCCGAAGCCTCGGCCCCCCCATCTTTGCCTAACTTAGCTAACACCAACTTAAGCAGCTGAACCAGTTCTGGGTCCTTGTCTTTCCTCTTTCCCACTCGGCCTCCCTTAGGCTGCACAGCCATGTCCAACAATACTTAAATGTCCACCAGACCAGAGGGGACGCAGGTACCTAGCTACTTCCTGCAAAAACAACAATTGATGGACAGAATGCAGAACAATGTCATACATTCACCCCAGTACAGAGATCTGGGCCTAAATCCATCGTTTTTTTGCTCACCATGCCATTCCAGTTTGAACCCAGCCATAAGCAAATCAGTCTTGACCCTGTGCCCAATGGGAACAGTCCAGCCCGAACTGCCAGGCCAGGTCCTCTCTGGACTGGAAACAAACATCCTAGGACCGGTTTCGGGGTTTCACCCCCATCAGCCAGGATAGCTTGACTCCAGTGGCATGGAGAGCACCAGACCCACGTCTGGGCATACCCGTCCCACTGGGGGTGACAAATGCAAAAACAACAATTGATGGACAGAATGCAGAACAATGTCATACATTCACCCCAGTACAAATATCTGGGCCTAAATCCATCGTTTTTTTGCTCACCATGCCATTCCAGTTTGAACCCAGTCATATGCAAATCGGTCTTGACCCTGTGCCCAATGGGAACTGTCCAGCCCGAACTGCCAGGTCAGGTCCTCCCTGGACTGGAAACAAACATCCTAGGACCGGTGTCGGGGTTTCACCCCTCATCAGCCAGGATAACTTGACTCCAGGGGCACGGATGCTTGTTTCCGGTCCAGGGAAGACATGTCTTGGCAGTTCGGTCTGGACTGTTCCCATGAGGCATAGGGTCAAAACTGATTTGCATAGAGCTGTGTCTGAACTGGGGTGGCGAAGTGAGCTAAAGAACGATGATGGATTCAACCTAGATCTGTGACTGGGGGTGAGTGTCTGAAAAGTTTCAGCGCTCCGTCCATCATCTCCTTGTGTTTGCTTTGTTCGCCCTAAGTTGGCAGGGTATGCCCAGACGTGGGTCCCTTGCTCACTTTGCCACTGGATTCAAGCTAGCCTGGCTGATGAGGGCTGTTAGCCCGAAACCGGTCCCAGGATGCTTGTTTCCGGTCCAGGGAAGACATGGCTTGGCAGTTCGGTCTGGACTGTTCCCATGAGGCACAGGGTCAAGACTGATTTGCATATAGCTGTGTCTGAACTACGGTGGGGAGAAGTGAGCTAAAGAACGATGATGGATTCAACCCAGATCTGTGACGGGGGGTGAGTGTCTGAAAAGTTTCAGCGCTCCTTCCATCATCTCCTTGTGTTTGCTTTGTTCGCCCTAAGTTGGCAGGGTATGCCCAGACGTGGGTCCCTTGCTCACTTTGCCACTCGATTCAAGCTAGCCTGGCTTATGAGGGCTGTTAGCCCGAAACCAGTCCCAGGATGCTTGTTTCCGGTCCAGGGAAGACATGGCTTGGCAGTTCGGTCTGGACTGTTCGCATGAGGAACAGGGTCAAGACTGATTTGCATATAGCTCTGTCTGAATTGGGGTGGCGAAGTGAGCTAAAGAACAATGATGGATTCAACCCAGATCTGTGGCTGGGGGTGAGTGTCTGAAAAGTTTCAGCGCTCCGTCCATCATCTCCTTGTGTTTGCTTTGTTCGCCCTAAGTTGGCAGGGTATGCCCAGACGTGGGTCCCTTGCTAACTTTGCCACTGGATTCAAGCTAGCCTGGTTGATGAGGGCTGTTAGCCTGAAACCGGTTCCAGGATGCTTGTTTGCGGTCCAGGGAAGACATGGCTTGGCAGTTCGGTCTGGACTGTTCCCATGAGGCACAGGGTCAAGACTGATTTGCATAGAGCTGTGTCTGTACTAGGGTGGCGAAGTGAGCTAAAGACCGATGATGGATTCAACCCAGATCTGTGACTGGGGGTGAGTGTCTGAAAAGTTTCAGGGCTCCGTCCATCATCTCCTTGTGTTTGCTTTGTTCGCCCTAAGTTGGCAGGGTATGCCCAGACGTGAGTCCCTTGCTCACTTTGCCACTGTATTCAAGCTAGCCTGGCTGATGAGGGCTGTTAGCCCGAAACTGGTCCCAGGATGCTTGTTTCCGGTTCAGGGAAGACATGGCTTGGCAGTTCGGTCTGGACTGTTCCCATGAGGCACAGGGTCAAGACTGATTTGCATATAGCTGTGTCTGAACTGGGGTGGCGAAGTGAGCTAAAGAACGATGATGGATTCAACCCAGATCTGTGACTGGGGGTGAGTGTCTGAAAAGTTTCAGCACTCCGTCCATCATCTCCTTGTGTTTGCTTTGTTCACCCTAAGTTGGCAGGGTATGCCCAGACGTGGGTCCCTTGCTCACTTTCCCACTGGATTCAAGCTAGCCTGGCGGATGAGGGCTGTTAGCCCAAAACCGGTCCCAGGATGGGGCCGCTTGATGTTTCAGCTGTTTTTCGAGCCCCCCCCCTTTCTAGAAGTTTAATATATTTAAACATTTTTGGCCCTACTGAGGGCTTGAATTTGGTGAAAATGGGAAATAAACTCAAGGTTGTTCTGAACAAGGGCTCCCAAAATATGTTTTACAGTGTGCTCCAAAAACCCTCAAGATGGCACCTGTAGGAAAGTAGGATCTGCTTCTTATGGTTACCCCCACTTTTTGCTTTTTGCACCCACTGTCTGACTAGTCTGGCTGGGATCCTGCTATTGAGGACCCCAGCCTATCTGCTTTCTCCTTTAAATTGCAACATATGTACTTTGGTACACTCCAGATTGGATACTGAGGTACCCTTATAAGTCCCTAGTATATGGTACCCATGTACCCAGGGCATAGGTACCCCAGAGGCCTCCCCTGGGCTGAAGCATGTATTATGCCGCCCATGAGAGGCCATGCAAAATGGAACTCTAGGTCTGCTACAGCAGCCTGTGTAAGTTGGTGATTGCACCACTTACTTAAGATATAGGTTCACTATATCTATATATATCACTACACTTAAAACCTTATAAGTCCCCCCTATAGCAGGTCTTAACAATCCTGAAGGCAGGGTGCTGGGTTTTGCGTGAGAGAGTGCTCCTGCATAAGCAGGGCCCTTCTGAAGTCTTCGGAGACCATTCTCCCGGGCTGTACGTGATACTACCAGACATATAGGTAGAGGTGCATTATAACCTTGCGGCAAATGCTATCTTGAAAATGACTGCAACAAAGTATGTCGTGTTTGGTGTCAAACACCTTGGAATCATACCTCCATGCCAGTAACTGGTGTGGGAGGCCTCCACACCAGTAACTGGTGTGGGAGGTATGATTCCTCCCCTCAGAACCGAGGTTCTGGGGTACCTAAGTCTACCGGTACCAACTTTCTCGAGCCTAACAGCATAAAATGTATGCTGCCAGCCACAGACATGAGTCTGCCCTCCTGCTGCTGAGCCAAGCTCAAGCAGGGGAAGGCAGCACAATAGGCATCCTGTCACAGGGAGGTGTTACCACCTCCCAGACAGGATTTAGTGTATTGGGGCTGGGTGGGTACACTGTCTCAGTTCCATAAAGTCTGCACGAGGGGTACACTTGGTGTTCCTGTGCATAGTCCAGTTCAAACCAGTTCTGGGAGCCATCTGCTCCTGCTCTGGCGCGAAACTGGACAAAGGACATGGGTGTAGCCACCCCCCTGTCCCTCCCCTACAAGGGTCCCTAGAATCTGTCCAACCCTTTCCCGTGGGTATAAAATGGGTTACCTGGCTACAGGAGATTAGATTTACGTGGACAAGATTCTGCAAGAAGATACCACTACACTTCGACCGTCTGGACACCCTGGACTTCGCTGGACCTCCCTTGGGCTCGACTTTGTCTTCCCTTACCGTCCCCAGTCTCGCCACTGTCCGTGATCCATACAGGCTCCGTGCAGCACCCTGTGGACCTCCAAGACAACAGAAGAATCTCCCTTGGAGTGAAGGAGTCACTACCCTGCAAACGCAGGCACCATAATGCATCTGACCGGTTTGCTGACCCTGAGCTCCTGCAGACTCCAAAGGCTCCAGCAACACAGGAGGTAGGTTTCTGAAGGTCTCCGAGGTTAAGCTGCCCTCTCACTGAGTTTGAGGTGAGTATCCCTCGTGGTGACCGTATACCCTTACTCCTGTGCACCGTGTTTATTTGCAGCTGCACATGCTTGTTGTCATGCAACAATTCTGTGTATTGGGCCATTTGTAGC
Organism: Calotriton arnoldi; assembly: GCA_963921515.1. Lineage (NCBI taxonomy): Eukaryota > Metazoa > Chordata > Amphibia > Caudata > Salamandridae > Calotriton > Calotriton arnoldi. The sequence goes on from CAWUFW010010699.1 coordinate 392,671, forward strand.
CCTGACCCCAGCGCATCTTTCCTGAGAAGGACTCTAGCATCCTTGCACTCTGTGCCCTGCTAGCTGGTATCCTGTGAAACCACCTGAGGTCCCCTTGCGACTCCTGTGCCTTCGGCCTGTGGGTCCACTTGAGGGTCAACTTTGCTTTATTTGGGCTACCCTGGTTGCTCCAGGCCTGCCCTGACTCCTCTTGCTGTGGTGAGTCCCCTGGTCCTTGCTGGGCCAGATCGACACTGAACTTGTCCATCTACGTTGTTGCCGTTGCCAAGGCTTGATTGGTGCTCTAGCCGGACACCGACCCCTCAGCACTCGACATCCTTTGTGGGACAGCTTGCCTCCAGATCCTGGTCATCCTAGACATCTCTGGGTCCTCGCAGCTGAAGAGTCAAGCTCACCGTCAACACACCTGAAGCACCCGACATTGGTGGGCATTCGTCTACCGAGCCCCTGGTCACTCTAAATTGACCCAGACTCTGTCCCCTCTGCTTTCAGGATCTTCTCATCTAGAATCCACATTTGGATTCCACCGGACACTTTTCGTTCGTCCCGCAGCAGCATTTCTTTGTCGACATCCATAGAAAATGACGAGGGTTTCCGACGCCACTTCGCACCTATGCACCCGGCTCCTCTGGGATAGGTAACTCTGGTACAAAGATATCCACGGGTGGGGTGGCCCTCCAAACCCTTAACTTAAGTTCCAAGGGCTTTCTTCGTAATCTGCTGGGAAGGGTCCTTAATCTGTGATTTTCCAACCGCGACTTTCCCATTGAGTTGTACGGAGCACGCGGTCGTGTTCCCACACTGCACCCGTCCTCCATGGGGTTCCTATTCACTCACCTTGGGTGGTTCCTTGGGGTCCCAGTGATTCTACACCTTCTAGACCAGGTCTAGTCCAGAGTCGTTGTTCTTATACCACTTACTTAGTATATGGTTTGGTCTCCCCCGGGAGCCCACTGTGTATTGTGCTACTTATGTTTGATTCTTTGCAACTGTATTATTTGATTTGTGTTCTATCCTCGGGTAGAGGTTACTAGAGAGTGTTATATATAATAAATACATATTTTTATAACTACTGTGTGGTTTCCCTTTCATTTAACCAATACTATAAGGTTGTGATGGAGCAGAGAAAATAAAAAATTTTTTAACCCCTGACAAATTTAATAAATAATTAATAAAATGTTCGTTTAAATGTATTAATCAACAATGTACGTGAGGGAAGGGTAACACGCAAGTATATGGGCTGAATAATCTATTAACAAATGTCTGTGTGTCTAATTATAACATAAAATAATTGCGTACTAAATAAATAATAAATGCATGATTTGTGCTTCATGGAATATAAACGTGACGTTGCAAAAACAATAGTGATGGTAAGTAAGGAACAGCTTAAATGTTGCTTTCTGCTAGGTAATAACTAATTGGGCTACGTAGGTGACGGGAGGGAAACGAAAAGGCTATGTTTCTCTATTTTAATTATGTTTTGTTTATTTCTAAATAGTGCTTCTAAGTATAAACGAGTGGCGATATAAAATGGCTGCCGGTTATTAGAGTGCGCATGTGCTGGGAAAACGCGTGACAAGGGAGAAAAAGTTGGAGAAAGGCTAACCACGTGATGATGCTGAGAGGCTAAGATGCAAGAATGGTCAAGGCTGATGTGACCTAATTGAACTGATAGTGTGCCGTGGTGATCAGCAAAGAACCGTGGGAAACCGTTTTAAGAGAAAGGACAATGCCTGCAGAGTTCTCGAATGTATCGAAAGAAGTTACAAATGTACTGATCGAAGCGGATGGAAACATGTCTTGAACTGTGAGAAAGGAAATGAACATATACATTCCTAAAGAACAAGTTGGATCCGGGAGAACTTGATTAAGAATGAATAGATGAAATGAGTGAACCAATGAAAGAAAAGCGCGTTATTAATGTTGCAACAATTTAGTTAGCAAAGTTAGAATTAGGGTATAAGAAGGCCTACTCTTAGTGGGAGGGGTAGTCGCAGTCAGAGTCGGTGTTGGAGTTGGTGGCTTCCAGTGCTTGGTGATCCAGATCGATCCATATTACTGAGCGGGAGATGCTGAAAGACTGTTAGATGGGACGGGTTGCGGTTGCTGATGCTGATGAGCTGAAGTTTCTGTTGCTGTCTTATTTTTCCAGTTGAGTATGAGAATCAGGTTATTTTTAAATCTTAAACTTAGGTTAGAAATCATTAGGCTAAATTAGGAAGGTAGGCAGGTAATTAGGGTTTTGCTTCATGACAAAATTTCCTTTCTGCAATAAAATTGATTATGCTTAATAAATATTTGAATTAATAATGAATGAATAATTGAATAAAAGGTCTAAATTCTTTCTCATGCTTTTAAAATTATATAAAACTTAAGATTCTTAAATCAAACGACTCAGTGGTTATTTTACTAAATGATTGTGAAACTGGTAATTAGTTATTGTGATTTAGCTGGTCTTAATCACTATGAACTAATTTCTTACAAGAATGATTCATCGACAAAACAATAAGCAGGAATATCTTAAGAAATAACTAAAAGAAAGCGATAGGTTAAGGTAATAAGATATCCCGGCTCCTTCCAGCGGTACATAAATGATGTTTTTCATTTAGTTCTTCTATTTCTCCTAGGAGTATAGAATTTCGTAAAGGTGTAGAGGAAATCCAGGTGTGTGTGTGTATGTGTGTGATAGGCGATGTTATGGGCCCCATCGTCATGTGGATGTGAGAAAATATAAGTCGCACCTGGATGACCAATAAGTGACCTAGGAGGAAAATAGTTTTTATTGTACGCGCTGCATCAGATTTCTTGGTAGCAGAGTTATGGTTTCTATAGATTAGTTTAGTGATTATTGATTATTGATTATTTTTGATGACTAATACTATATGTTGATTGGTGTTATGTTATATGTGAGTTTTCACGCTTCTGGGATGTAGGAAGTGGAACACGTGTGGCAAGAGAAGTCACATGGAATTTGGTACATGGTCTGAATTCAAATTTTGGTAATAACACAGGTTGTGTTATGTTAGGGATTTCTGTATGAAAGGTGTGTAACTGAGATAGCAAATCACGTTTTTCTGTGAAACTCTGGCCTTAATTCTCAGGAGCCTAGTCTCCACATGTGTCTTATCCCCAGAGAAACGGGTTAATTGTTTGCTTGAAAGAAGGATAAGGTAGAGGGAAGTGCTACTTTATCGGCGAGAGTAAATAATTCTGTGGTAGGGTAGAGGTAAGCGCTGCCTACTGGAAATACAGGATTCTTGTGTAAAAGGACAAAGCTGTCACTTTGGTTTAGCGAATCAGACTATGGAATTGTTTTAATTGTTGTAACTAACGAAGAAACAGTGAAAAGAAAAATTGCCAATAATTTTTGTAAAGGAGGGGTAAAAGAGCAGGAGTGACATCGACAGTGCCGCGCTAGGATTGGATAGTGCGCTAGTCACGTGAACACAGAGACAAGAGTGACGTAGAAAAGTGCAGCGCTAGGATTGGTTGGTCCGCGGACGAAGGAAATCGTTCTGATTGGTGCGGTAGTGTAAGTCGCGCTGTGATTGGTTGAAGTTTCGTACACGGAACAGTGCTGATTTGAAGAGAAAAACCAATCGAAAACATGCCGTATTACGAGTATGAAAGGGAGAGAACGTCATGGACGACAAAAATTAAGAACTTCTTTAAGAAAGACAAAAAGGTTGTGACTAGAGAGGGACAAGTAATTCCTCCGCCGAAATCAGCAGCTTCACATATGATGCTGAAATATGGATATCATACGTGCATATGGTTAGAAAATTGGGCAAAGTATACGAAGAATGATGGTGCATTAGCTTTCCCTGAGAATGGTTCGTTCAATGTAGCGGTTTTGCGAAATTTGAGAGAAAAGATGACAAATTTAGAACCTAGACCTAGACCGACACAGTTTGAAGCATTGACGGAATGGGAGGATGAGATGTATGAGCGAGAGAGATTCAGAGGTTTAAGGGATCATGAGTTTATGCCTGGAAGAATGTGGGGAATAAATCATGAGGATAGAATAAAACGATGGAGATGTGCTAACATGACAGGAGGTTTGTTTCAGGCTTTTACAGTTGAGGAAGAGACTAAGAGAAAACGTACTGAGAAAAAGAAACATATGGAGAGGGAGAAATATATGCATGAGAGTGAAATGAATGATGAATTGCTGGAAGATATTTTAAATAGAAATCCCCCTCCGTATCAGCAGAGTTCTACAGTGGTGACACCAAATGCGCCGCTAATAGAGACTGTGCGAAATAAAAGTCCGGGAAAAAGAATTGAAATAAATAGGTCACAAGATCAAATAAGAACTTCACAAAATGAAGGAGTAGAAAGTGACAATGCAAGTGAATTAGCAAGGACAACAAAGGAACTGACTGAGAAAATTAGGGAATTAACGAAAAACATGGAAGCTGTGACTGTACCCGTAACAATAGGTCCAGTAATACCAGTTTTTGAGAATCAGAAAATTGATGAACGGTCCTTAGTGATTCCTATGAGTTCACAATTTCAGAGAGAAAAAGAAAGGATGGAACCAAGTGCAAGTACAAGTAATTTGACTAGTACTTACAGACCAAGTCCACCTACAAATTTGACTGTGAATGAGTGTAATGGTAGGAAAATGCATATGGTAACAGAATCTGCAACAGAGACTCCTGAAAAGAGTGGTAATTGGATAGAACTAAATAATACACCCATAGGTCCGACTCCTGATGAGTTAAATGAGTGGATGAAGGCATTTAAAATAAAAGAACCAGAAGAAAAACCATTAGATGTAATTAGGTTAAAAATTGACATGGAAGAATTAATTTTAGGGACAATTGGTACAGAAAAGCTAAAAAATTATCAGGATGATGAAATCATGTTTTTGTGCAAAAGTATTACATGGAGAGCTAAAAACTTACATGACAAACTAGAAGAAATAGCAAGTGAAATTGGAGTAGATTTTGCGAAAGTGAAAACATTGCAGAAACCGTACAGAGTAGACTTTTGTGAGAAAGATATTGAAAACTTGAACACAGCAGGAAGGCTGACACAGATAAAAGAGTTAATTGTTTTATTGAGAAAATGGGGTGATGTGGACAGATGGAAAGTTAGATGGACAAAAAAGAATGAGAAAACTACAGACAATGCTTCTTTAGCTTTTATGATAACTGAAAAAGAACCTGTTGCAAGAGAATACCCTATGAGAGAAACTCCAGGTGGTAGTTATGTGCATGTTCCCTGGACTAGACAGGATATACTGTCATTTACAAATGAATTCCCGAAGCTGAGAGAGAAACCAGTTGAATGGTACCGACAAGTGGAGAGGTTTGTGAAGGTTTCAAAAGTGTTGTGGATAGATTTAGATGGATTGTTTGACATAGTGGTGCCAACTGATTTGTGGTCTGAGTGTAAAATTACAGTTGACTGGCCAACTACAGAATATCCAAGAGATCCTAAGACAGGAGCTCCAGGTCCTGAGGTGATGAGGAAGTACGATAAGGTAATTACCTTTTTGAAAAATAAGATTCCTCCTAAAGAAACAGATTGGGTAAAAATTGATAGAACTACACAGGAAAGTAAGGAGTCTGTACATGCCTATTATGAAAGGTTGTTGTTGGTTTTCAAGCAGTATAGTGGATATGAGGAATTGAGTGAAAAAGATATGAGTCATTTCGTATACAGATTTGTGTTTGGACTGAAACCAGTGATTAGTGAAATGATTAAACAACATATGATTAACTGGCAAAATGGCACGGTAGATGAGGTACTGAGGTATGCTAAGTATTGTAGTGATGATATTGAGAGTAGACAGCGTAAATTGAAAGAGAAGGCAATGTGGGCACAGGTGAAAGTGGCAGAAAAGCAAGAAGCTCAATTGGACAATAATAGTGGGAGTGAAACAGGACAGAATAAATCGCGACCTAACATAGGTAAAGGGAAAGGTCAAGTGAGTCTAGAAGAGGCAAAGAAGAAATGGCCCTGTCATAATTGCAGAAAATTAGGGCATTGGAGAAACGAGTGTAAGTTCCCACCTAAACCTAATCCGGAAAATCAATCATTAACTCCACAGGTGCAGAATGAGGTAGTTGTTCAACAAGGTCAGGTGCCACAACCACCACTTCCCAACACTGTTAACCAGCAAAGATACAGTACAGAAACAGGATTCTACGGAGGAGAGCAGGTAACACAGTTGCCACGAGCAGCTAACATTTCTCAGTATTGGTTGCGACAGAGTGAGGATGAGGCGGATGAAAGTTCATGACGGTGCCTAGGAGAGGGAAAAGAGTGCGTACTTGGCGCAACTCTAGAGGTAGATCAGTCTGGTCCCTTTGTGGATGGAGAAGTGAATGGTGCAAATGTAACATTCCTTGTCGATACTGGAGCTACCCGTTCTACTGTTAGATCAGTGGAAATTCCAAACCTTCCTCTCTCAGGTGAATACATCCAAGTAGTAGGAGTAGCAAATCAGCAGATTAAAACACCACTTACTGAATTAGTGGAAGTAAAAATTGGTTCTTTTAGCAAAATGCATAGATTCGTAGTGTGCAATTGTAGTCCTGTAAATCTCTTAGGTCGTGACCTTTTGTGCAAAATGAATTGCACAATTTATTGTACGCCAGATGGAATTGGATTTCAGACCCCAGATGAAGATGTATTGTATAAAGTAACATTGATGAATCAGGAACCTGAAATGAATGGTTTGTTTCCTGCATTTGATGCAGAAAAACTCCCAAAAGAATTGAAAAATGCAGTGAAAGAAAATGTGTGGGATTTTACAGGAGAAGATATTGGATTGATGAAAGAAGTAGATCCCGTAAAAGTAACAGTAAAAGAAGGAACAACTTACCCAAATACGCCACAGTATAAATTGACTCCAGAAATAATTGAAGGAATAACTCCTGTAATAAATAAAATGATTGAACAGGGAATTCTAAAAGAAATAATGAGCAGTCCATGTAATTCACCTATTATGGGACTGAAAAAGCCAAACGGAACATATAGAATAGTACAGGATTTGAGAAAGATCAACAAAATAGTTGTGCCTTGTTGTCCAATAGTGCCAAACCCTGCAGTAATTCTATACCAAATTCCACACGAAGCTGAGTGGTACACAGTGATAGATTTGTGTCACGCATTTTTACAAAGAAGAAGGAAACACTCACGAGAACCCGAGACTAAGAAACCGAATGGGTAAAGGTGAGATGCAACAAAACCTGAAGTGAAGACTTAAAGTGCTTCTGCCGGATGTGACAATTTTACTGGATATGACAAATCACCGGATGTGACAACGAAAGAATTCTGGAAAGAATTAAAAGAAAGTACCAAGCAAAGACTTTTGAAAGCAGAGTGGCATCTAAGTCATTTCTGAGGTGTAGTGACACAATTTTCTGAGATTTAATAAAAGATAAAAGCAAAATGGAGAATACTAGAGATAGAAGAGATAAATGTGAGTTTGTAAAAAGATGGTGTAAAATGTGCTGCTTTTGTACAGGACTATTAATGACAGTATGGATAGTTTTAGCAATCACAATTCCTATTAGTATAGCTGTAATAGAAGCAAAAAATGATACTAAACCAGAAAAAGAAACTAATATTAAAGAACCAGTTATTTTAAGAAGTAGTGCAGAATTACATAAGGATAAGTCAGTAACAGACTTTTCTAAAAATGTTTTTACAAAATTGTTGTACGAATATGTAGAAACAATGGATGTGAGAGATTGTTATGTTTGTATGCAGTTGCCTGCATCAGTGTCAGAAGGTGTGACTTATCATCACCTACCTCTAACTTATGGAATAACATGTAGTGTCATAGCAAGTTTATTTTATAAAACAGGTAGATTAGAGTTTTATTACACTGATATAGATAAGATTTTTGCAAATGTTCCTGCAGTTCCGGAACTTAACAAAGTAAAACAAGCAAAGGTTTTAGGAGAATTCTTTTTAGAGCATAGAATTTTAACATTAGAAGAAATAGCTAAAAACAACCTTACCTGTGAGTTAAAGAAAGAAGAAAAGGTATTTTTGGAAATGGTTGAAGAAAGAAGAATGAAATTTCAAAGAGAAGCAATAAAAGAGGAAAGAACACATCTATGGACGTTTGAGGAAGAAAATCATGAAGGGAAAAAGATAAATGCAGCAATGACATTAGATTGGCCGCAAACAGGAAAGTTGTGTATTAGGAGAAATAAGACAGTCTATGACAATTATTTTGTAGGTTCCAGTATCTGCCATGACAATTATCAAATTTTGGGAGGTTGGGGATTCAAAGGTGGAAAAGATCCAATATTTCCAGGTATCTATTATATTTGTGGGAATAGAGCTTATTACAGGTTACCGGACCATTGGTATGGAACTTGTTATGTAGGCCTGGTCTTTCCAAAATCTTTCATATGGACAGAGAAGAAAAAGGAACATACAAGATGATTAATAGCTTTACACGTAGAAAGAGGGAAAGTTTTTCAGAAATTGTAGGTGATATTTTTGGAGCATTAATACCAGCAGTGGGAATATTTTGAATGCATTTAAAATTCGGAAGTTATCCACAGTAGTAGATCGTTTGTCTACAGATACTGCGGGAGGGTTCTTGATGGTAAATACCGAAATGGTTGCCATGAGAGCTATGGTGATGCAAAATCGGCTTGCCCTTGATATTCTTTTGGCAAAAGAGGGTGGAGTTTGTGGAATGCTGAAAGTCCAACATTGTTGCACTTACATTCCTGATAAAAGTGAAAATATACAAAAGTATATTACAAATATTACAAATTTGCACAAAGAACTAGTTCCACTGGAGGTTGAAAGTGTCCTGGGAAAACTTGGTAGAGGATTTTCTTCAGTAGCAAATTGGTTAACAAGAATGAGTAGACTAATGATAGGGAAAGTTATAATAATAGCAACTGTAGCAATATTGTTAGCCATGGTGTTGAAAATTGTAATAACGTGTATAAAAAGAAAAGTAAGACAAAATAAGATAAAAAGAAAAAACAGAATAATGAAAGAGAGAGAAAGAGAAATGGGTGAAATTGAGTTAGAGAAAATGAAAGAAAGCATGTATAAAGAGACAAGAAGACAGGATGAAATGGAAACAGATGTATAACTAACAAAAAGCAAAAGGATGAAAGACATGTGCTGCCTGAAAAAGAAGTATAACTTGGGTTTTATGTGGTGATTTAAAAATCACCAAAGGGGGGAGTTGATGGAGCAGAGAAAATAAAATTTTTTTTAACCCCTAACAAATTTGATAAATAATTAATAAAATGTTCGTTTAAATGTATTAATCAACAATGTACGTGAGGGAAGGGTAACACGCAAGTATATGGGCTGAATAATCTATTAACAAATGTCTGTGTGTCTAATTATAACATAAAATAATTGCGTACTAAATAAATAATAAATGCATGATTTGTGCTTCATGGAATATAAACGTGACGTTGCAAAAACAATAGTGATGGTAAGTAAGGAACAGCTTAAATGTTGCTTTCTGCTAGGTAATAACTAATTGGGGTACGTAGGTGACGGGAGGGAAACGAAAAGGCTATGTTTCTCTATTTTAATTATGTTTTGTTTATTTCTAAATAGTGCTTCTAAGTATAAACGAGTGGCGATATAAAATGGCTGCCGGTTATTAGAGTGCGCATGTGCTGGGAAAACGCGTGACAAGGGAGAAAAAGTTGGAGAAAGGCTAACCACGTGATGATGCTGAGAGGCTAAGATGCAAGAATGGTCAAGGCTGATGTGACCTAATTGAACTGATAGTGTGCCGTGGTGATCAGCAAAGAACCGTGGGAAACCGTTTTAAGAGAAAGGACAATGCCTGCAGAGTTCTCGAATGTATCGAAAGAAGTTACAAATGTACTGATCGAAGCGGATGGAAACATGTCTTGAGCTGTGAGAAAGGAAATGAACATATACATTCCTAAAGAACAAGTTGGATCCGGGAGAACTTGATTAAGAATGAATAGATGAAATGAGTGAACCAATGAAAGAAAAGCGCGTTATTAATGTTGCAGCAATTTAGTTAGCAAAGTTAGAATTAGGGTATAAGAAGGCCTACTCTTAGTGGGAGGGGTAGTCGCAGTCAGAGTCGGTGTTGGAGTTGGTGGCTTCCAGTGCTTGGTGATCCAGATCGATCCATATTACTGAGCGGGAGATGCTGAAAGACTGTTAGATGGGACGGGTTGCGGTAGCTGATGCTGACGAGCTGAAGTTTCTGTTGCTGTCTTATTTTTCCAGTTGAGTATGAGAATCAGGTTATTTTTAAATCTTAAACTTAGGTTAGAAATCATTAGGCTAAATTAGGAAGGTAGGCAGGTAATTAGGGTTTTGCTTCATGACAAAATTTCCTTTCTGCAATAAAATTGATTATGCTTAATAAATATTTGAATTAATAATGAATGAATAATTGAATAAAAGGTCTAAATTCTTTCTCATGCTTTTAAAATTATATAAAACTTAAGATTCTTAAATCAAACGACTCAGTGGTTATTTTACTAAATGATTGTGAAACTGGTAATTGGTTATTGTGATTTAGCTGGTCTTAATCACTATGAACTAATTTCTTACAAGAATGATTCATCGACAAAACAATAAGCAGGAATATCTTAAGAAATAACTAAAAGAAAGCGATAGGTTAAGGTAATAAGATATCCCGGCTCCTTCCAGTGGTACATAAATGATGTTTTTCATTTAGTTCTTCTATTTCTCCTAGGAGTATAGAATTTCGTAAAGGTGTAGAGGAAATCCAGGTGTGTGTGTGTATGTGTGTGATAGGCGATGTTATGGGCCCCATCGTCATGTGGATGTGAGAAAATATAAGTCGCCCCTGGATGACCAATAAGTGACCTAGGAGGAAAATAGTTTTTATTGTACGCGCTGCATCAGTTGCATTCTGGTAAAACAAGATGCTTAACATTCCTTCAAGACTTAGCCTGAAGGCTGCTCCCCATAGCTACCACTAGGATAGCTTTCAATAAAGGTTATCTTTGACCTAATCACCATAAGGGTTGTTTGGACTGGTGCAAGGTGCCCACTTTAATTAGTGGACAGCATATACCAGGCCAACTTCTCACAGCACCGATCACAGCTCACTTATAAAAAGTAACCCCATCCTTGTTTGTTTCAGGATGCTCAACAGCTTCATTAAAGTCATATGAGCGGTCATGCATGACAAGAAAGGGATAATAACAGACTGGGCAGAAGGAATTTATTAGAAATGCAGAATGCAGCACACTTAGATAGAGGAAACAACAAGAAATACAAATATTTCTCCTTGTTGCGTCTCTGGTGGGGAGGCATAGAATTCTGACCCATTTCCAGATCTACCAATGTAGGTAAATCTGGGAATGTGTAAGAATCCATAGGTGGATGTGTGGGAACACCCACGCGTCACCTATTGCACATCTCCCTGCCTCAGAGAATTGCAAGAGGTCTTGCTAGGCTTGATACTTCTCATTTAGGTTTTACGTTACCCTTGTGTGGCACAAGGCCGACGCAAAACCTTGATAAGTGTGGCCCATGGGCCTTAACATTTTTTAACTGTATTATAAAATGAAAAATAGAGCTATCTGTCACTTTAGTGTGGGATGCCGAATTTATTACAGTTGAATTGTTGTAGGGATGGTGGTATCACCCTTAAACCTAAAGTTAAAGAAATTATACAAGCAATTGTGAGTGATTCATCTTGGATCATTTATTTGTTTAATTCTTATCTTTCTGGATCCTCAGTTTGGCCTAAGTTGAACCATCCTTCAAAGGGAGCTTGATCCTTGTGGCTCTCTTGTAAGGGAAGTAAGAGCCCCTACACAAGGCACTTCGAGATCCCCGGGTTGGACAGGTTGCACCTGGAATAATACCATATGTTCTCGAACCTCCTTTCTCCCAGGCTGGCAACCATGTACAAGGCAGCGGTAGAAGGAGGGATACTCCCTCACTCCCTGTGTGAATCCCTTTTGGTCTCCATTCCGAAACCTGACAGAGACCCCACGCGACTTACCTCTTACAGGCCCATAGCCATAGTTGGAGCCGACTATAAAATACTGGGCAAGGTACACCCCGACCAGAATGGATTCGTTCCCAGTCGTAGCACCTCGCAGAATCTACGCTGCCTCTTCCACATACAGGACACTGTGAGCAATAGGTTCCCTCGGCCGGCCTGCCTCATCTTAGACCTAGTGAAGGAGTTTGATTCCCTGACTTGGCAATACCAGTGTACTGTACTGACGCGTCTGGGGGTGGGACTGCGGCTCTTGGCCTACACTAAATTACTATACTCTGACTCAATCTCCGTGTGCCTTGGCCGCCTGATCTCGGCCTGTTCCCGATCTGTCAGGGGATGCGGCAGGGGTGTACCTTGTCCCCACTCCTGTTTGCGCTTGCGATGGAGCCCCTAGCTATCCGTCTTAGGAGGGAGGGCCAAGAGTGGGACATACCCTTATCTGTTGGACACATGTGGTGTCCTTATATGCCGATGACCTACTCCTTTACATCCGGGATATCACAATGGATCTGATGCCCAACCGGAATAGACTGTCAGAGTTTGTCGCCACTGCAGGACTTCGAGTGAATTGGGAAAAGTCCGTTATCTACCCCCTTCACCCTGACCAAGTTCTATGAGAAATAAGTCTTGGTGCCTCTTGTCTCTGCTAGCAGGCTCAAGCTCCCCCCACCTGGGAGTTTGCCTTTACCACTCTCCTGCTGATCTATATGAAGAGAATCATTGCATAGCCCTGGCAGGAATCAGCACTCAGATGCGCTTCTGGGCCACCTTGCCCTTGGCCCCTATCGGCAGGATAGTTCTGGTGAAAATGGTGGTGCTTCTTCACCTGCTCTACCACTTTGTGAACATCCCGGTGGTTCCTCCTCGGCCCTTTTTAACAGAGCTGGATACCCTTTTCATTGGGCTGGTCTGGGGTCGAGGGCGTCGCCGAGTGGCTTTATCTAAATTGCAGCTGTCCACCGATCGGGGAGGTCTTGGAGCGCCATCCTTCGAAGTGTTTTTCTTGGCAGCGCAACTACAGTAGCTGTTCAGGTAGACAGCTGGGCGTTACTTGGGGTTAGCCCATGCAGAAACAGGCCCCTTGACCATTCTGGCCCTTAGACGCCTGATCCTCTTGGGCTCCCGCCCTGCGGCAGCGTGGCCATTACAAATGGCAATAGCACGAAGGAGCATGTCCAGGATCCATCGCTTTTTACGGGCGATCCCTCTGCACTCCCCCGAGCTCCCACTGGTTGGCCTCCCTCAAGGAGGAGGTCATTACACAGTGCAGGAACTGCAGGTCTGGACTGTGCACTCCTTGGTCGAGGTAAGCGAGCTTTTCGAGGATCGGAACCCGCTAACGTTTGATCAGCTGGCTGCTGACAGGGGACTACCGCCGGGCCAATTCCTACTTCACCGGCAGCTTTTTCTTGCCTGTGGCACCAGGGCCGGTCCTAGAACTTCTGGGGCCCCGGGCGAAAGGGAAGATGTGAGGCCCCTCTAATTTGCATGTAACATCCAGTCGCGGCCGGCATGACTCGCGGGTGGGGGGTCTCACGGGGGTTCGCGCGCGGGGGGGTGTAATTTAAAAATAAAATAAACTTACCTTCCCGGGTCTCATGTCGTTTCTGCTCCTGACCTGCTCTCCTGCTTTCCTGCAACGCTGCAATGGTAGCATTGTGATTGGTCGGGACGCCGACCAGCCAGGCGCCTATGGGGAGGCCATTTTCTCCATGTAGGGTGCATTGCAGCCTACATGGAGAAAGGCCAGAGTGCGCATGACTGGTTTGGTCGGCCCCGGAGGGCAGGCCAAACAGTCAGCGCCCTTAGCAGTGGGCAAGGCACTCCTCCCCTGCCCTAAAGCAGACCCTCCCGCCCCCAACCAAACATTTCTGTTTTCTCGCAGTGCGAGAAGCAGAAACATAAAATGGTAGTTTTAGCATTTTGTGTTTCTGCTTCTCGCACTGTGAGAAAGCAGTGGGGCGACGCTCCTACGCCCTAGTGGAGGAGCCGCCCCTGGTAACATTACAAGAAGTGACATCACAGGAAGTGACACCGCAGGACTATTGATCTTATTTGGCATCCCTGAAGAGACCTAACGTGGATATCAGTAACATGGACAAAAAGATAAATATACAAATGAAATAAGTCCATATATTTTAAAACTGTATTAAATGGATTACATTTGTCACATTGGATGAAAAAGCTAGGTGCAGGTCTCACAAAGATGTATATTATTTACTCCTCGTTAACTGATTGTTTCCAGATGAGTGCATGATACAATTTCCAGTTCTGCCTCATAAAGGGGGGAGATCCTGTTGAGGTAATTAGGGGCGGGATCATTCAAAATATAAAATGACACAAGAGAAAACCTCTCACACCATGGATATAATTGCAAATTTCAAAAGGTTCCCTTATCTTTCTGTGCCATTATTGTGCTACCTTAGGATGACATTAATACTTCGTAATTTGTTTTAACGTAAATCCTCTCACCAGTATCCCATACGCACATGCTAAGAGACGTAAGACAATCTTTTATGTGTGTGGGCTCTTTACTCGCCAGAATTATGTTAAGTGCAAAAACACAACACATATAGTACAAAATTACAAGACACCATTGCAAACAAATAAAGATTATACATAAATAAAAAAAGACTTAGAACAACCGAGACCACTGCTAAATCATACATTGACTTGAAGGTATGCTTCAGATTCAAGGGGTTTTCAAACCAACGTTTTTGATTTGGTGTTAGAACTGTAGGAAGTAGAAATGGCCACCTTTAGCGCTGGTGGAGCCCTGTGCAACAATGTTGGTGCCCCCCAATGACTCGCTCTGCCACGGATTCCCTCACTACCACCCTTTAACAGTGCCCCTCAAGTCGCCTTAACCACATTCTCGCTCAGATGCATTTAATTTGATTTACAGCGCCACTGATACCAGTGTAGGGTGTCAGACAACTTTATATCACACATTACACAGAGACAATCAATCATACCTGTGTAAATCACAATAGGTAATGTTACATAAGACAAAGGACTAGGAGTCACATGACAATCATACTAGTAGGCAGTGTAGTTTAATAGTGATTGATCTGGAGAAACACAAACTCTGAATTTAGAACGTAATACCATGGTTGGGGGTTCTCTTTAATAACCAGAATTGATTTCTGTCCAAATGAACCCTTTTTGCAACATTAGGATAATCAAAGACTGGGGAAAAAATCATAACGCTGTAATTTATACCTTGCAGTTTGCATGCAGCTCTTAGATGACAGTTAATAGCTCATTGTTCTATGTTAGGATTTTGACTTATAAACTGCAAGTAACAATAGGATCTCTCTGACAAAAGCAGTAACCCACTGGCCTATTTACATTAGGTGGACTTAGTGATCTGCAAATTAACCCTCTGCGCTACCTTTCCACAAGTCGAAACTTCCACTTGACAAAACTCCATCTCTCTCTAGGAAGAACCTTAATCACCGGAGTTATCATGACATTTTTATTGTTGCAGAAAATTGCTGGAGGCCAGGAAGGAGGCAGCAAGTGCTTTTAGAAACATAATATACTCGCAAACATGACGCCCCCACCCGAAGTCAGCGCTCAGTGCGATCTCATCGGTCGCACCGCCCTAGAGCCTTCCTGCTCAAGGGACCTGTGACCTCAATTACAGAGTCACTGTTGCTCTAGGGTGTGCTGCTTCGTAGGCCTGCCCAAAAGACTCCAGGTGAGCTTCAATAGGGGTTGTAGTGGACAGGCCTTCAAGGATAACCCACACTTGCCACCGCTATGTTCCACCTGCTGGTGCTCAGACACCATTCTTCTAAGGTCTTTCGGGGCCTTCTAAGGTCTAGCATGGAAATGTGCTCTCTCAGGAGAGTGGTCTGGTGGACTGGTCATGAAGGCTGAACCTGGTTCCCCAGTTCCAAATTCGGCAGCTCTGACCATAGTGCCACATCCTCTCCCCCACTGAACACCATACTGCCCCACTGAGAGAAACTCGCACTGCCTTCAACTACAACCCAATTGCGCCCCGCTATAAACACATGGAGGCGACTCAATTCAAATTAGGCACTAGACAAGAGCAATATGCTGCCTAAAAGTGACAACATCCTGGAAAAAGCAAACACTCATAAGGAATGTAAGATTAAGTAAAAGCATGTGAAATGTAAGCAGGAACAACATGGTTACCTTAACGCTTTTGCACTTATTATTCAGAAATTAATGAGTGCTTTTGCATGAAAAGTTAAGGCCATGACTACAGGGCCGGAAGAGACCAGTTTCAATGTCCGTTGCTTATATCCTTACAAAACGTAAGCAATATGGTTTAAAAAGACCACATTCGTGAATACAGAGCCGCAGTATGCATTTTGTTTTCCAATCCGCCCATCAAGCAGGTATTGCAGTACATCCAGGAATGGTGCACTTCCCCACCCGGGGAAAACAATGCTGTTCAGAGAAAGACAAGAAAACAAAAGTAGCGCTTCACTGGCAAACTCTGTAAAGTGGCACTAATGTGTTTTGGGTGTGAATAAAATCCATCTGGCCCCTTTTCGACCCACTCTGTCTTGCTTTAGTTATTTTTTACATTTTGAACCTTTTATTTCTCTCCATCCCAAGGCTGCACTTTGGAAGTGAAAAATGTCAGAAAAAAGACAGCCTTTCCAGCAAAAGTGTTTTTATTTTTTGGATTCATTTCACAGAGGAACAAATAAAGGAAAGGAAAGAGGGAGTACTGGCTACAAGGCCCAGGGAAGGGGGCCCCCACACCTGGACCTTGCAGCTTGCTATAGTGCTTAGAGGCCCAGGGAAAGGGGGGCCCCCTACCCTGGGCCTTCGAAGCACTAACGAGGCATTTCGTAAAACACTGCCCTCGCACCGGCAGTTCTACATACATTTTAAATACACATTCCCATCAAAGAAAATTGGTGATGCAAAAGTTAACAAAAGCCAGTTGAGCTGGCTACTCCCTCCTCCCCTCACCCACCTCGCCTTACCTGTGTCCGGCTGGTCCTGGAAACAAAGGGGCCTTCTGTCACCTAGCAACAAATTGCAGAAAGCGAATGGCCGGTACTTAACAGAGGTGCTGCCCCGCCCCTGACACTGTGAGCCATAATTGCTGGCCTGGCTGCTGTGCCTTCCCCATTCTGTTTGTCCCTTCCCCCCACCCCTGCACCCCCAGGAATGCCAACACGCCCTGACCAGCAAGGTCGACTCCAGACGTCTCGCATGTGTATTGTGATTGTGTGGGGAGGGGGCCCTGGAGGAGCAGGTGGGCAATCTGTGAAAGTGTGGCATTTCACAGTGAAGCGGGGCCCCCTGTCTTTCAGCTGAGCGCGAGGCCCTGGGCAGCTTCCCACACTGCCCATGCCTAGCGCCGGCCCTGTGTGGCACCATCTGGGACCTTACGGATGGGGAGCTGGAGTCGCATCCGGTCCAGTATGTCCTTTTGACCATGGGACCAGGACGTCATCTTATCACCTGGCTATATAAGGCCACGCGAGACTTGACGGCCACCTCCCTTCTCCCCCTTCGCCTTAAATGAGAGGAAGAGTTCAGGCAGGCCCTGCATGAGAAAGAATGGGAGCAAGCGCCCGAATCCCCGAAGGTCTCCCGCAACGTGGCTTCAAGAACATACAGTTCTTCATTTTACACAGAGCATCCCTCACACCCGAACAGTTGCACTGCCACGTCCCAGATACACCATTCGAGTGTCCACGCTGCCACGCCGTCTAAGCCACATTTATACACATGATGTGGTCATGCCCGCCCCTTCAGGCATACTGACACGCAGTATAAAACACACTCCGGGAAGTTACCAGACTGCCAGATATTTACTCTTGGGAGGCCTGCTCCCTCGGTCTCTTCAAGAGGCGAAAACATCACAAAGTGCAGTTGAGATTCACTGCCCTAGCACTATTGCTGGCCAAACGCACCATCACATTACACTGGTGCACCCCACTCCCCCACCTGTTGAGGCCCGGAGGGGTGCACTGCGTAAATGGGGTGCAGCGGAGGAGGCTGTACTATGCTCCGAGGAGGTCCGGCGCCTTTGACGCAGGCCTATCTCCTCACAGTGGGCTGATTTCCTCTTCCACTCTAGACAACTGGGCAGGGTAGAGGCAGCCTCGAGAACCCCCGCGCCACCATGCTGGGTCACCCTAGCGCCGTTGGAACATAGACACACCACCTGCCCCTTAACTCTACTGTGCACCCGCATAAGGCCATGCCCTGCCCCCCTTCCTCAGCCCCCCTTCTCTTTAGTCACCCCCAGTTTACGATGCCTGAGACATTACACACGCAACTAGGCTCTGACATTAGCAACCTACTACAGCCGAACTGCACACACGAAGTCGCCCCCATGGCAACATCCTGACTAGGCATAGTCCTCGTGAAAGCAGAATGCACCTGCTTGATTGATACGCCAACTGCTGATGTCATGCTATGTTGTGGAACTTTGTTGTATGACCTGGCAGATTTGTTAATGGTTTAAAAGCTAATAAAAACGATAAAAAAACAAACAAAAAAAACAAGGCGCTTCGAGGCACAAAGCCAGTGAAAGATCCTCATAGGTGTCAGTCACCTTCCTGGCACTGGTCGAGGTAGAGTGTGGGTGAAGCCTTCGCCAGCATCCAGCCTCCCCAAATGTTCTATCTATGTACTGCTAAGCCACCTCACAATGAAGTTTCATGAACCCCAAGAGGAATGAAAGTTGGAACTAAGTGTACTCGCTGTAACTTCAGGCATTTGATCTGAGTGCCTTTAAGTATGTGACTGACCTGCTGGAGCAGCTGACCACATAGCTCAAGCTCATTGTCCCATTGACCAATAAGCTCAGTTTCCTGGAGCCATGGGCCAAATGTTATAGCCTCTTGGAGTGTTCAAACTCACAATCTATTATTTTGGCTGGCTCCTTAATAGGTTCTGAAGAAACTTGCTTCTTGGTGTTATGCTTCACTTGCATTTGACACCGCTTCCTCAACTGGGCTTCTGACTAGGGCATACATCTAAAAGGGTGAAGTACCCTCCCCCCCCCCACAAATACTTTTGAGCACCTTGGTGCTTCAGGGGAAGTGTTAGATGCCTTGGCCTCTGTCACAATCATATCCATCATGTTAGAGTCTCTACACCACACTGTAATTTGTGGGATTTTTGTGATATCTCATATGTGGCCAACTCCATGCAGAGAGATTAGATTGGTGATGGATTCTGCCACTAGATGGCAGCCTGCACAGTAGGCATTATTGGACAAGACTAAAGATATGTCTGAGGATGCTCTGAATCTCGGTGGACTTGCAACTGTCATAAAGATATAGGTGTATATGAGCAGGATGGATAGTGCAAGTACGGCGAGTGTGGCCGTTGACTACTATAACTGGGGAATTTCAGTGGTTTTATGTGTTTGAAATTTTTACCAGTTTCTTTTCAGTGAATACACACACACACACACACACACATATATAACATCCATCCAGACCAATTCAAGCAGGAAGACGCACACTCCAGAGTGATGTGCAGAAAGTGTTACTTTATTACGGAAAGCAAAGCGAAAAACACCCTTCACCCTTTGATCACAAGTGCAAGTTCCACAGAGTGCCCATTTAAGTGCAAAATGCAAAATACCATAAACATAAAAGATGGATTAACAAATTGCAGTTTCTCTTATAAATCATGGATGCCATCTTGGACTGCCGAAATCCAGCATTTCAATCGGATGAAAGGGAACTGGATGTTGTAAGAGTATTGATTTATGGACTGATTGTGGCAGAACTGGTCTGGATGAATTTCATATATTGAGACAAGATCCTTGCGCCATTTGAAGTCATTTGGGTAATCGAGGAACGTCATATTGTTGAATATATATTCTCAAACAGGTAAAACCATCAAGATTCTCCAGTTATGGTAATCAACGGCCACAGCACATGCCTTGACTTGCATTACCTGTTCCCACCCTGATCATAGCACCGATTGCCAACTGCAAAGACACACAAAAACAAATATGAAGATGACATCATGGTGGGCCGTGTGAGATATGGCTTTCGTAATGGGTTTTGATAACCTGACCTGGCAAATATCAATGGTTTTAGCCTTTTCAGTCAGAACCATTACTCAGTTTCTAATTGTGTTTTTCAGTGAACTTCTTTGTCTTTTTTATCGTGAATTCAATTTCCACCCTTTTGGCCATGCATAGCTGGGATTGGGCACCATGTCCAGGGCCCAACCCATCGCGATCATGCAACCCCCACTGTGCATGGACTTTGGCCATGTTCAGCAGGCGATGACTGCAACTGTGCCCTGCACTGCCCCCAACTCACTGAGAGCAGGCAACCTCCACTGCATAAGGCCTTCTGCCTTGCCCATTGGGGTTGGGAACAGGACATGACCTCTTGCGCCCAACCACAGGTGTACACAGCCTGTGGCCAACCAGCTGCAGCCAGCCAAACTCTGCAGCACAGGCTCTGCACCAAGTGTGTCACTGATGGCTCTACTCCATGGATAAGCTGGCTCTGCTTTTCTGAATAGCAACATTATTTTCCTATATTGTCTTCTTCTAATGGGAAAGTAATTTTCCCATATATGAAACACACACACAATACAACCCCCTCACCCCCCACGCACACACATGTAGTCACTGAAGAATCCAAAGGTTAAAGTAACATTATAGTTACACACACACATATATAGTCACTGAAAAATCCAAAGGTTAAAGTAACGTTATAGTTAGGTGAATTTCTCAGTGACCATGTTAAAGTTTAGTAAGTAAAAAAACAAAGAAATTCACCAGTTATAGTTAGCAGCACTAACTATACCTTGTGCCCCCACCATGCACTGCTTCTGACCTCACATATGACACCACTCATGGTATGTTCTATTACATCATTTATGACATCACCGATGACATCTCAAATGACATCATTGATTCTTTCATTTTTAATACATATGTCACCCCAAGGTAGGCCATGGACAGCCGAACGGCAGGGTGCAGTGTACTTAAAAAGTAGGACATGTACTTTTAAGTTTTACATGTCCTGGTAGTGAAAAACTCTTACATTTGTTTTTCACTACTGCAAGGCCTATCTCTCTGAAAGGTTAACATTGGGATTACCTTATTACAGATTATGAGTGTAATTTCCAATTGGGAAGAGATGGGACCCCGAATTTAGTGTCTCTGGAATCACAATTTAAAAACACAACTTTTAAATTGCAATTCTGAAAATGCAACTTTTAGAAAGTTGGCACTTTCTTACTGTAACCATTTGTTGTCTTCTGCCCGTCTCTGAATACACATCCGAGGTGGATGACAGCTGGCTTTATTCATTCCCTTTAGATAGCCGCACATTAAAGGGAGCTTAGGTATGACTGATGGGCCATCCACATCCTGATGGGCCATCCTGGGTAGAATGGGAGGGAGGGGCTGACACATCTGAAGGGGAAGTGTGTCCCCACACAAAGGGTTGTATACCCCCCTGTAGTGAGTCTGGAGCCAGGGCAAGAAAGAAAGGGACTTGTGCACTTCAAAGGCATCACTTTGAAGTCTTCCCTTACTTCAAAGGTGCAACTGGGTATAAGTACTGGACCTCTGACACTACCAACGGAGAACACTTCAGGAACCGAGGACATTCTACCAGGAAGAAGGATGCTGTGCTGTTGGAGAGACTGTCACTTTGCCAAACTGCTTTGTTGTGTTGGCCTGCTGCCTCCTGTCCTTTTACTGGGAATGAGAAGGAATGGACCTGCATCTCTCTACATGGCAGAACCTAAGTAGCACCAAGGACTTTGTGGCTTGTCCCCTGTTTTCTGGAGTCTCAGAGATATCATAGACTTCTCTCTTCAACCTGCAAAGATACTGGACTCTGTCTGCTGTGGGTTCTGCTCTGCCAAGTGGTACCAATCCAGCCCTGGGCCCTGGGAAGTGAGTTGAAAGTGCTACATCTTTAAAAACCCACTCATCAACAATGTTGCGCCGATCGGAACTGAATCATTTATCTCGATGCTGACGCATATCCGCTGTTGCATGGACCGCGGACTCTGCATCGCCGGCTGTGGAACGCATCGCTTCATGCTTCTAGCATCGCTTTCAGCCCAGCAGTTTGATGATGATGCATTGCCCCAATGTTCGTCTCATCTTGACTCTCGGCGATTTCTCAATGGTGAGCAGCTCAGAACCGACGCATCGCCTACATCTGTGAGATTGACAACACATTGCCTGTCTTGCTCCCTGCATCACCCTGAGGTCAAAGCATCCAAGGTACTGTTCAGTGGGCCAAGGCTGGGCCCTACATCTGACCAACACTCCTTGGCGGTCAGCCTGAACGTTTGGATTTGACCCAGTCAAGCGCGACCAGCTGGCCCCAGTTGGCGCAATATGTTTCTAAGCACTACAAAACAGTTTATTCTTTAAAAATGTATATCTTGACTTCTACTTATTGGATTTTTGTCATTTTGTCTTGGTTTACTGATAAAAATATACGCTATTTTTCGATACTGCTGTTGAGCCATTTTCTGGTGTTTTTACTGTGTTACTGTTTGAAGTGTTGTACAAATACTTTACACATTGCCTCCTAAGTTAAGCCTGACTGCTCTGTGTCAAGCTACCAGAGGATGAACACAGGTTATTTTATTGTGGTTCCTGCTTGGACAGGGTGCAAACCTCTGCCAACCAGAAATCAATTTCTAATAGTTACTTTAACCTTTGTTTTTTCAGTGAATTTCTAAAGTTTTCTTTCCAAACAAAAACAGATCTTTTTATCACACCTAACTTTAATGTTACTTTAACCTTTGTTTTTTTCAGTGAATTTCTAGTTTTTTTTTAAATGTGAAGAAATATTTAATTACCATACGTAAATACAACCCGACAGCAAGCATGGCCTTTAGACCCCTCTCTGAGATGACAGATGTGTATAGTAGGGTCTATAGGGAGCAACTGGGCTCTCCTTTGAGACCTCTCTCTCAAATGATGGGTGTGCATAGAAGGGTGTGTGGATGGACTGGCCTCTCCTGTCAGACCTGCCTCTAAGATGGTGGGTATGTGTATTAGGGTATGTAATTGGACTGGCCTCTCCTGTCAGACCTTTCTTGCAGGTGATGGGTGCACGTAGTAAAGTGTGTACATGGACTACCCTCTCTTTCCAGACCTCCCTCTCAAATGAAGGGTTTGTATTGTAGGATGTATGGAGAGAGACTGACCTCTCCACACAGACCTCTGTCTCAGATGACAGGTGTACATAGTAGTGTGTATGGAGGAACTGGCCTCCCCAGTGAGACCCCTCTCTTGAATGATGGGTATGCATAGTAGGTTATGAGAAGAGAATGGCCTCTTCCCTCAGACACTCTCTTACATGAAAGGTGTGCATAGTAGGGTGTCTGTGAGGACTACCCTTTCTTTCCACACCTCTTTTCTCAGATAACTGGAGTGCGTAGTAAGGTGTTTACATGGACTTCCCTCTCCTTCCAGACCTCTCTCTCAGATGGTGGGTTTGCATTGTAGGGGATATGGAGAGAGACTGTCTCTCCATTAAGTCCTCTCTCTCAGATCACAGGTGTACATCTTAGGGTGTGTACATGGACTGCCCTCTTCTATCAGACCTCTGTCTCAGATGATGGCTGTGCATAGTAGGTTGTGTACGTGGACTACCCTCTCCTTCTTGACCTCTCTCTCAGATGACGGGTGTGCGTAGTTAGGCTGTATGGAGAAAGACTGGCCTCTGCAGTGAGACCTCTGTCTCAGATGACAGGTGTGCTTAGTAGGGTGTATACATGGACTAGCCTCTTCTGTCAGACCTCTGTCTCAGGTGATGACTATGCTTAGTAAGGCATGTACATGGACTAGCCTTGCCTGTCAGACCTCTCTCTTAGATGACAGTTGTGCGTATTTGGCTGTGTACATGGACTGGCCTCTTCTGTCACTACTCCGTCTCAGATGACAGGTGTGCATAGTAGGGTGTGTGGAGAGAGACTGGCCTCTCCGCTGACACCTCTCTCTTGGATGACGATGGGCATAGTATGCTCTATCCACGGACTTTCCTCACTGCTAACACCACTCTCTCTGATTATGGATGTGCATAGTAGGGTGTGGGAAGAGACTATACCCTACTCACAACTCTTATAAAGCTGATGGGTGTAAATAGTACACTCTGAAAAATACCATCTCCATTAATACTGCTTCCTACAGTAGCAAGTGGACATACTACACTCTATTTAAAGATCACCTACTCCTTTCTACTGTTCACGATCCTGCAAGAGTCTCGCAAGATCGTAACTTTGTTTGGAAAATAGGAATTAACCATCTACACATCACAGTACTTATCTCTTCCATATTTCCTGTTTGACCTGTCATCCTTAGGGTGGTCTTCCCCAAACATTTTGCCTGCTTACCTCCTCCTTTTGCTGAATCGTTTTGTTGGCCTTAGGACTCTGAGCACTTTACCACTGCTGACCAGTGCTAAAGTGTATGTGCTTCTCCCCTAAACATGGTAACATTCGTGTATAATCAATTGACCTATTTAATTTAATTGTATGTCCCTTGTAAAGTGGTATACCATATATCCAGGGACAGTAAATTAAATGCTACTAATGGGCCTGCAGCATTGATTGTGCCACCCACACAAGTAGCCTTTTAAACATGCCTCAGGCCAGCCACTGCAGAGCCTTTTTGTGCAGTTTTACTGCCACTTTGACTTGGCATTTAAAACCCTTTGCCAAGCCTGAAACTCCCCTTTTATTACATATACATCACCTCTAAGGTAGACACTAGGCAACCCATAAAGCAGGGTGCTGTTTAAGAAAAAGGTAGGACATGTACTTTTAAGTTTTGCATGTCCTTGTAGTGAAAACTCCCTAAATTCATTTTTCACTACTGTGAGGCCTACTCCTCTCATAGGTTAACATTGAGAATTCCTTAATATACTTTTAAGCTGTAATTCCTGATTGCAAAGAAGTAGCTTGGTCAATTTTTTAATCTTTTGAATGGTAACAGCAAATCCTCTTTACTGGTAAAGTTGGATTTAACATTACTGTTTTAGAAATGCCATATTTTGAAACTGGATATTTCTGTTCTTACAGCTCTGTTTCAGTTATTGAAACTTTACTGCTTTTAAAAACAGTGAGTTCATTTTCATTGCTCTGCGCCTTTTTAAACTAAATCTTTAAATTGTGTGGGGAACTTTGGTGATTTGAGCGGTGGGGGGCTTGTATGCAGTGTTAGTGCACATCTTTCAATGACAATGGAATAATCGCTTTGCCTCATTTTTTTACCCACTCTAATTGCAGTGTGGGTGGGTTGCATTGTCTCCTTGTCGCTGCCGTAGGCTCCCTTATTTAATCCTGGCTGCGGCGTGGACGCATTCGGTGTGTTTTGAAACTTTGCTGCTTTTAAAAATTGTGATTTCTCTTTCATTGCTTTGCGCATTTTTAAACTAAGGATCTAATTTAGATCTTGGCGGACGGGTGACTCCATCACAATGAGTCAATATGAGGAAGGGGCATGCCAAGGGCATCCCTTCATAATAGTGGATTGCAGGGGGATGTACGACTGTTTTGCGACCGGAATGTGGTCTCAAAAACAATTGCAGTTTACCACCTACTTCAAGTAGGTGGCAGCCAATTCGCAAACGGGAAGGGGTCCCCAGGGGACTCCTTCCCCTTTATGAACGGTGTGAAAACATTTTTTAAGAGCAGCAAGTGGTACCACAGACCACTGCCTACCGTTAAAAATTGAAACAGAAACGTTTCCTTTTACTTTTTGAAACACATCCTGTTTTTCTTTAAGAAAAATGGGCTGCATTAAAAAAAAGTAGCTTTATTTAAAAACAAAAACAAACATGGTGGTCTGCTGTCCCCAGCAGGCCACCATCCTTGTGTAATTGCCCATTCACAATGAGTTGCAACTTGTGACTTGCCTCATGAATATTGATGAGGTAGGTCAATTGCGACCTCATCAGGATTCGCTAATGTGTATGAGACACATTAGTACATTTGATTTTGTGAGTCTCTAATTGCGAGTGGCAAAAAATCACAATTAGAGACTCGCCAAATGAAATGGCCATTCATCTGGACGCTCGTATCTTTTTTATTATATTTCTGCCTCTTTGGAGTCAGGGTTGAATTGAAAGGCATTTGGAGAAGAGCAGGCCATTGGAATTAAAGTAAGATAATTGTTCATTGCTGCTGCCCCAGCTGCAGACTGCAAAGAGTAGAAAAGTACCCTATGTGCTGGCTAGCGTGCCTCCATTAACTTAGCACACCAACTTGTACTCCATAGTTCATAATGCCTTGCTCATTAATTTTATTTGTATTTTTCCAGACAAAGTGTTTGTTTAGTTTTTTACTAGGAGAGCGTTAAAAAAATCACTCTTTTAAAATCTGGTGTTATGTTAATCTGCCTTAATTCTTTTCAGCCAACCAGTACTTTTTTATGTGAGGCATGTGTGGTAAAAAATGACGCAGTGACTCTCCTAATCCAATCAAATTCCAATGGGCCGAAAGAACCAGCAGTGTACTGCTACTGTGCTACTATTTAATTTTAAACAAGTATTTGCACAGAGCATGGTTTACAATTTGTCTTTTTTTTTTTTTTTCTTAATATAGCTACTCCTGCTAGTCCAGCACCTGTACCAACACGGCAGGAGATAGCAGCCTGGCTGTGGCGGCAGAGGCTGGAGACATTCCAGCAGGAGTACTGTCAGCTGGTGGTGCTGGAGGAGAAGGAGGCTGAAGCAGCTGCGGCTGCCCCTGGCCCCAGCTCCACCTTCCAGCAGAAGCCTCCAGCCAATATCACTGCCAGTGCTGCTGGCAGCTATCAGGTACCCAGCTGACCACCACTGCTGCCCCTCCCCGCTCAGACCACCATTTCCAGTGATGCGTCCTGCAGCATCTGGCGTGACTTGAGGAGAGGATGTCCCAGATGGAGCGGAAATGTGACTGCCACATGGCCCACATACAGGACGCCCTCTTCTAAAGCCCTTTTTAAAATTTTTGTTTTGGTGAGAGGGACTTTTATTGTGGGTGGAGAGGGTGGGAAAGGGAGTTGGGACCGAGGTTTGGACTAATTTGACAGTTAATTATTCTTTGGACACTTGTTGGGGACGGGGTGATTTGTTTGGGGAGCGGGGTGGTCCTGTTGTGGGTGGAAAGGGTGGGTTTTATAATTGTTAAAAAAATAAAAGGGGAATAATTATTTTACTTTATTTGTGCCTCAAATCTTTATTTTGGTGTTTTACTTTGCACTGCTGCATTTAGCGTAGCCTGTTTAAAAAAAAATCTGCTTAAAAAAGTGTATACCAGTTAGTTATACTCTTGTCCTACTGTCCTCTGTAACTATATTGACCACTAAGGGGGTTCCCATTGCCTATATTGCTTACAACAACCTAGATAATCAACATGTTCAGTAGAAGTTAGTTACTAACTAAACTAGTTCACTTCACTCCATACTTCTCTTCCCTGAAAAATGAAGTGAGGGTGCTACCTCTCTCAGTCTTCTTACTCTGGGTTTCCCAAGGTGCCATCTTATGGTGGTTGTAGTAGCAGCAAAATAGGACACTAGCAGGGAAGGAATCACAAGCGAGGTTCCACTCCCACCTAGCTGAACTCCAGCTGTAGGATTAATCACCTGGCAACCTGGTATTTTTTGTAAAGTGCAAACTAATCACCTGTAAGGGTCTCAAGGCGCTGGGGGCCATCGGGGAGATTAAGTGAGCTTTTGCCCAGAGTCACATGATGCTGAGCTGCCTATGGCACTGGGGATTGAACCATGAGGCCTGCGCTCCGGAGCCAGCTACCCTAGCCACTGCACCACACCTCTACCTACAAGCAACTAGATCGAAAGAAAACACAAAGTTAGTGGGTTATATTTTTAAATCATAACTTTAGAAAGACTAAGACCAGACTGCCACCATGACACAACAAAGAAGACCTGATATGATAACAAAAATTACCAGTAGTAACTTCTTCTGAGCAATGGGGAGCTAGTATTTTTTCTTAAAACTAAACTTATGAAATCCTTGAGTCAGGAGAAATGGACTCAGAGTCAGGAGTGGATAATATTAATCATTTACACAACACAATGCCTGAATGATGATGCAGACAAATGTTGCATGGGAGTGTAAATGGGGCTGATGTGGGCTACTGCTCAGGCAATGGAAGATCCCGCAGTGAACTGGTGCTGTTTTCACCACATCCACCCCACCACGTGTATGATCCATATATGGTGTAAAGTAAAGTCACATCTCAATAAATCACGCAGCCTGAGGGAAGAGGGTTAGGGGCTTGATAAATAGATAGGAAAGGGGATTTGGGGAAAGGTGTGACAAAGACAAACTCTACACAACGACAATATTCATCAGGGCAATAAACAGCACATCATCATCAATCTGTTGCGGAAGGAAATGAAAGAATGAATATGGCACAGTTCAGTTAAATGCATTGCAAACAGTCCTTCAGCCCCAGTGACCCAAATTATTATATAGCTAAATGTTCTGCCATCTAGGTTTGAAAAATGCAAATTATGGAGGAGTGAAGTGAACCCACAAAGTTCTAAAAAAATATTGTTAATAGAAAAATGATACTGTATTGCCAAATTGGGTGGTGCATCTGCAATTTTCTCGGATTGCCCGTCAATCTTGGGTACCTGGCTGAAATGGTCCGGTAAGGTAAGCAGGAGTGTTATGGATTTCTTTTGCAGGAGAAGAGAAGGCGGAAGATTGTAAAACAGAAACAATATTGTAGATTCAAGGAGAAGGATAGAAGGTAAGCTTCATGAGGATTGTACCAAGAAGACTCAGAGGCAGAGCAAGAGCATAGCATGCTGCAATCCTTCATTTTATGGTTCATGTGTGATCGATTAACTAAGAAGTGAGAGCAATTTACAATCAATCATAGACAAGTGGCTGCATGTACCGGGCTGGTCACTCTCACAACTGTCATCATATTCATAACATTTAGCTAAATGCGTGCATAATACGATGATGTGACATCACATGTCTATCTCCAGTTACTTACAAGAACAGGCTCCCCACCCGACATCAACCACATAATGGAGGAGGTTCACATTTGAGCCAGCACACACACTCAGTAGCATTGCATTTCCCAAATTAACACACCTCTCACCAGTCCATAGAGCTGAGCAGGCCTCTTGGAGTCATCATCATGTTGGTTTCCCTGAAGTTGATAACTTTCTTCTTCTGGCTGTTGTTCAGGTAGTCGTGAGTCATTCCATCATCCTCTTGACTCTTAGTCCACTGCTGTTGATGAACAAGAAGAGAAACGTTGAGTAATTGTTTTTGTGCAGATTTGTGTTTGTTGACTAAACTGACTAGTCTGGTCTTTGAAGATTGAGAACCAGAAAAAAAGAGTGGACTCAGCAAACAAATCTCGCTAAGTGTCAAAGGGGAAGGGCCAATCGTCTTCTGAAAAAATGATCACCGATAAGGCCCCAAACATTGCAAATCTTCACAATCAAGCTTACAAATTAGTTGAACACCCTCCCTCACTATATGCCACCACATACATCATCAATCATCACTCACAATCACTCATTGGTGCAATAGTTACCTGTTCCAATCCAAGCACTGTGGTACACAGTTGTATCTCTTCCTTGATGCAAGCAACACACATTGGGCAGTGTTATAAATCAAAAGTGCTGGGGCAGTCATGTTAGGGGATGAAAAAAGGATAGGCAAGGGACAGAGGCAGGCATTGTCTCTCCATTGTCCTTGAAGGGAATGGGGGAGGATTCTTCACTGCCCACTGGTTCAACTCCAATCTGGCCATGCATGTGCCTAAAATGGAGTGGCTGCATAAATCAGTAAGACACAAACAAACAAAGTATATAATGTTCCCCAAGCCATATCCAAATTTTTTTGGCAAGGAAGTTTGATGATAAAAACTTCTATGGTGAGCTACTCAGTTAGGGAAGTAGAGTTCATCCTCAAACTCATGTGGTTCACCCAGAAGTTGGTCACCTAACAGACACTGAACTGAGTCTGACCAATCACCCTCCTCCTCCTCCTGTGGTTTTCAGGAACAGTGGAATAAAGTGTTGGTTCATTTTGATCATGGTTAATTTCTCCACATTTTGAGGCAAGAGACTGGTCCTTCTCACAGTGACAACTGTACCAGCTGCACTCAACACACACTCAGCAGACACACTGGCAACTGGACAAGCAAGATGCGTTATTGCCAGCCTACTGAGCACTGGCCATTTGTGCATCTTCCCGTACCAATACACCAATGGGTTTTGATCAACATAGACTTCTTTTTGTTCATCCAGATACTCCTGGAACATCCTCTCAATGGTCATAGGTGCTGCCACTTGCTCAACCTCTTTTGTCTTCACCTCTGCACTGGACTTTAGCTCTGCCACTTGATACTAAGCCAATGCAGAGGTTGAGGCCAATTCTTGTGTTCCTGTTGTTCTTGTTGTTGCCGGTGTTCTTGATGCTGGTGTTCGCTGCTGTGCGACAACAGGGCTGCCCTGCGACAACAGGGCTGCCCTCTCTGGAAGTTGAAGAGGGCACCCCAGAGCTTCTTTCCAGGAGTGGGACTCCTATTTCTAGCCGTTCTTCTTCCAGAGCTCTGGGTCACTTAACAATCCATGTCTTGTATTGTGAAATATCCCCTTCTGAAAAAGGAATGAAAGCGGCCAGTATTTTTTTGTACTATGGATAAAGTATTGCAGCACAGATGTACTCTTTGGATGACACAATGTCTTTTTGCAGCATTGTATTATCAGCCAAGTGTTGGATTAAGCCCTCAAGCAACTCATGCTCCTCCTTGTTTTCCTTGTCACCTGGACATGTGAACCTTTCAGATGCCTTTTTTAACTGGTCCTGTATCAAATGCAACAATGGGATAGCTTGCCCCTTTGTACTGTCCTCCTTGCTGACTTTGCATGTGAAAACCTCAAAAGGAAGAAGTATCTCTGTCAGGCATTTGACCATGCCCCATTCGTTCATCTCAATGATCATGCTTTTCACACTTGCATCCCCGCGTTTGCATGACATACTCATTGATTGTACCGTACTGCTCAAACAGACATTGCAACATGTAATAGGTCAAGTTCCAAAGAATTGGCACTTCCTGTATGAGGGCTTTAGCTGGTACTCAGTTAACAAGCTGAATGATCCTCAACTGATTTCAGGCTTTAAAACAATGGCTGAAATGAGTGCAGATTCTTTTGCAGGTGGTCAGTAAGTTGCTGACTAGGTCTTTTTTTAAAACGTCCTGCACAATGATGTTGATGCTATGTGCCAACAAGCAAACACAAGGATATGATGTGCCAAACACAGGACCCTGAAATATTTATCATCTGCCATGGCCTTAACTATGTTAACAAATCCAATTCTGAGAGCTCTGGGCCATAGCCATTCAAACACCTTGCTGTTCAAGTTCCTTAACTGCTTTATATCATTTTTAATATACATTTTAGCTGCTTGCATGTATTCTATTAATTACTGCACTTTACCTTAAATTCACTGCTACATTGGGGATATTGGTCATTTCTGACTTGCTTGATTGTGGGCTTTTAAATTGTTTTTGTGTGCTTCAAAAAATCATTTTTTATGTGCTTCAAAAACTGAGCCTGTTACAGTTTATGTATTGTAGACAGCGCTTCATTTCTGTTCGCTGAAGGGGAACTAGGCTTCTTCATTTTGACGGCCATTTGGGTGAGTCACGAGCAAAGTAGGTCATCGTTTTAGTGCTGATCCTGCTATGTGCCCAACCCACCATAAAAACAGGGCTAGTGTGCGGACGTGCCTAGATGACTCCAGGGGCCAGGCCACCTGTTCGTTTGAGCTCAGCCCCTATACGCTACACCTCTATGGAGTGATTGAGATTGACCCCGATCACATCCAAGGACTGCTGTCATATATTGGACCTAAGCCAAATGAATCCCCACTGTGGCAAGTGTGGGTTTGCACCCATGGCTTCACTGACATCTGACCCTAAAGGGAGTGAGATTCCACAATCATCTCATGTGGCACATTTTTATTCTCTGAATTGTCATTCATTAGTCAAACACAAGTTAGAGGTGTTTGACTTTCTGACTGATTACCTGCCAGATGCAATCTTTCTATCAGAGACATGGTTGCTCGAAAGCTTGGAGCCTGATGTCTTGTCAGCCATCCCCCAAGGATATGTGATTGCCAAGTTAAACAGATGAGCAGAAAGGGGGGGTGGGATGCTATCATTTTTAAACAATCCATCCTCTGCACTTTTTTGGAAGTTATAATTGCAGGAAGTGAGGCAGATTTTTTCTGTCTTGTCCCTTGTCTTGTCACCTTAGCTGGTCTCCTGATATATCGTCCACCGGGTCCGGCTTCAAAGTTTATAGGTTCTCTTGCAGAAGTACTATCATCCTTTGGTTGACGTTATTAAAATCTTTCTTTCAGTCACTGGAGATCTTAATCTCCATTTTGAGATTATGGCATGCTCAATGGCAGCCGCACTGGTCACAGACTTAGAAGTCTTTCATTTAGTTCAATTGTTTAGTGCCCCTACTCACAGGCTGGGACATACGCTGGACCCTATTTTCTCAGATTTAGCCAGCTAAGTGGTAACTTCCTTTTCCCTCTTCTCTGGTTAAATAATTTTGCTATTTCTGTTCAGATTCCTATGGCAATATCAGTGCCTGCGTACATTTCTGGTCAGTTGGTCAGGACACAGAGATGGGCAAAGGTGACATCTGCTGCTTTTACTCAAGTGCTGGATATGAATTGCCCTATTCTAAATGACTGAGTAGATATAGCCAATTCTCAGCCAGAAGGGTGGATAACGGGCACACCTGATCAAATTGTGCCACTGGCTGCTCACACTATTAAAAGAACTAAACATTCAGCAGAATGTTTAATCGATGAGTTACTCGCTCTGAAAAAAAAGTGCTAGCGCTAAGAGAGTATCTGGTGGATACATTTTGACCCCACAGATAAAGCTAACTATTGAGCGGCCTTGAAGGTATATCATAGACACATTAGGACCAGCCGTCACACATTTTATGATGGTAAAATTGAGGTGGCTCAAAACTCTTCTTGAGAACTTTTCTCGACTGTGAAGTCATTGTCGTCCCTCAAACGAGTTTCAGTGACCATTCCACCAACAGAGGAATGTTGCAGTGTCATTGCTTGGTTCTTCTTTGACAAAGTGTCCTCTATTTACTCTACCTTCCATGAGAAAGTAAGAGATGCTCCTTGTCTTAAGGCATGGTTTGAACCCACAGATGACAGTCTGGGGCTTTCCACTTTTAAACCTATTACAGTTGAGGAATTGCACCCGTAAGGACAATTGTTAAATCAGGGGCCCCTGTTGACCCTGCATCTCCTGCTGTCTTGGAACAAAAGATGGCCATAATACTACCCCTGCTTTGTGAGCTATTTAATAGCTCTTTTGAGACGTGTCCGGTCCTTCAGTGCTCGAAAAATGCCTTCATAGTTCTGCTTCTTAAAAAACCATTATCAGATCCCATCAAACCGGAAATTTTAGGCCCATTTCAGTGCTTCCTTTTTTCTCTAAAGTGGCAGAGAAATATATTAACGTACAGCTCTCAACCTTCATTGAGGCAATTTTCATCTGACCCAGTCGGGCTTTCGTCCCCATTAAAGCACAGAGTCTGCATTATTGCTTTCCTCTGAATCTATCCGTCAGGTCATTGACAGAGGTTGAAAATGCAGCTGTGCTAATGCTGGACCTTAGTGCAGCCTTCAATTCCATCTCCCAAAGCCTTTTACTTGAACAGCTGTGGAGTTGCGGTATCAGCCACTAAGCCTTACGGTGGCTTGCCTCTTTTCTACAAAATCGTACCCTTCAGGTGGCACTAAAACCTTTTTCCTTCCAAGGGTTTTCCATTGCAGCAGGGAGTGCCTCAGGGTTCTTCTCTGAGCCCTACTTTAATCAATCTCTATATGCACCCCCTGGCTGATTTCATCGAGCATCACATTTTTAACATCGTATCATACGCTGATGATGCACAACTTATCAACACCCTATCTCAGGATGAAGCCAACATGGCGGCTCTGCTGAGGTCTTGCCTGTCGGAGGTCGCTGTGTGGCTCAGCTGCCTGAAGCTGAATGCCGGGAAAACCAAGGTCCTTATCCATAGCCTTTGATTTGGTCTTCTGCTTGGTGGCCTAGTGCGCTGGGGCCGCTGCCAGTGCCTAAACCAAAAGTCAAGAATCTAGGTATCTGATTTGATGCGAAACTTCGTTTGATAGCCAGATCATGATTCTAGTGGGGAAGTGTTTTGGGATCTTAAAAACCCTACAAAAAGATCCTTGGACTTCTCCTAGAGACCTCTCGGAAAACAGTAGTCCAGGCCCTGATTAAATCTAGGCTGGACCACTGCAGTGTCCTATATCTGGGAGTCTCACAGTCTCGAATGGGAAGACTCCAGCATGTCCAGAATGTGACAGCTCATCATCTGTTGAGCCTTCCGAGGTGGTCGTCTATGGGCCCTGCTCTTACTAAATTGCACTGTCTGCCTGTGAGGAAAAAGCTCTTTTTGAAGCCACTGCTATAGAATCTTCAATTAAAAAAGGCCCGTGCTATTTGTATCCCTTTGTTACATCCTACTCTCCTAGAAGGTATCTAAGATTAGCAGGAGCTCTTTAGGCCTGCATCCGTGTTATAAAAAGAGTGCACATCGGGGGATGCCTTTTTAGTTTTTTAGCACTCAAGATGTGGGATTCTCTCGCCCACACTCTCAGACAGGAAAGAACTGAACTATCTTTCCGTAAAAATGTAAAACACGGTTATTGAAATTGGTGTGACTGAAGCTGTTTTGATTGGTGTTGGATCTGTGTTAGGAGCAAAACCTCAGTGCTGGAACACTTCATTAGCAGTAACTAGGCACTTTATAAATTACTTTATCATTTTTATTTTTTGTTATTATTAAAGTCTTCCAAGAGGTTTGCAGCTGTATGGGATTTCTCCATGGTGAACATGGCTACTGTTGCATGCTGCTGAATGCCCTTAAAAGTTTCTTCAGCACCGAGACCTTCAGATAGCTGTTACCTATCCCCCACAAAAGAGTTCCAGTGTTCAGTGATACCCATGCAATCAGTGGCTGGACGACTGGTCCACATGTCTGTTTTCAAGTGGATAGTGTGACCAGCACTCTGCTGCAAAGCTTGCCTAAACCAATTGCAGCACATTGTGATGCAGTGCTGGAACAATAACTCTGGCAAAATAGATACTGCTGAGAATCTTCCATTTCAGGCAGATGGTCACCACAAATTCTAAAAAAAAACCACTCCTTCCACAAAATAAAAAGGGAGGAGGTCCAGTGCTAACATTTTAGCCAGCTTTTCGTTGCGCAAACATGCCATTGGGTGTTTGCATTCATTCGGCCTCTCCTGCCTAAACATGCCCGTAATAGTAGCTTAGGTTTTTTGCTTTTCTGGTGCCACTGCCACTGATGCAAGCGACTTCCGGAGAGAAGATAAACCAGCAGGTGGTAGACTCAATGCGAGTCTTGTTGGGACAGTCACTGTATGGTGCTGTTGTGTCTCCATCTGACTCTTGTGCCATTGTAAGATCACTGAGGAGGGTGATACTAGTGTACTGCTGGGGACAGGGCTGCTTTGCGTAAAGATGTCACCCTCTTCTTCATCACCTTCGACTCTGATCGAGATCGGAGCTGATTCCCCTCTCTCACCAACTTCACCAACACCACAATTTATTTTAAGGTGCGCCTCGCAGCGGATTGTGTGATGTTTTTTCATATGGGTTGTTTGGCCTCCAGTACCATAGTGTGCACCAGGCATACCTCGATGAACACTCGTGTGGTAAATGGAGAATATTGCAATGTTCTCCTCCTGCTTGCTAATTATAAAGAAGTCCCAAACTGGGGAGGTGTACTTTTCCAGTGGGCCACTGGTGCCACCTCCAATTGCTGAAGAACTTGAGGAAGGCGGGTGTGTCGATGATTGTCTCTCTGCAGTGTGTACTACTGAGGTAGTGGTGGATGCAGGTCTCAGCGGGGGCCTTACAAATATGGAAGCTGGTGGTAGTGCCAAATCCTTCGGAACAGGTTCAATAGAAGGGGTAATGTGGCTTTCCTCTGGGCCAGCTTCCATGACAATGATTGGCTCGTCATCCTTGTCATTCCCTCCCATAATTGCAAGGCTTTCAGGAACTTTCCTTTTCCTGAGCCTCTTCTGGCTTGTCTCGGACTCAGCCGGGGTCCAATCCGTGTTTAGTTCATCAGAAGTGGGGCTTGGTGAAGATGATGGAGTACCCTTCCTTTTTCTTGCTGGAGATCTGGAAGCCAATGGTTGTGAAAGAGAAGGTTCTTGCTCAGCAGGAAGATCAACCTCCTGTTCTGCTCCCACTTCAGGAAGATCTATTGCTGTCTGCGACTGTTGTCCACTCTCCTGACTTTCCTGCAATGATTGGGTACTACTTTATGAAAGAAACTAATCCAATTCAATGTAATTGCTTGTTCGAGTAGACATGATTGCAGTGGCTGCCTCACTGAGAGACATGGCTTTGAGCTTAGGTTGGGGTGGTGCCATTGATGAGGGAGAGCTGCTCCCAGCTTTCTCCCTAGGGACCAGTATGGAAGGCACACAACCCCCA
This sequence comes from Calotriton arnoldi, assembly GCA_963921515.1. Classification (NCBI taxonomy): domain Eukaryota; kingdom Metazoa; phylum Chordata; class Amphibia; order Caudata; family Salamandridae; genus Calotriton; species Calotriton arnoldi. The sequence continues at coordinate 429,197 of CAWUFW010010699.1, forward strand.
AAAAAGATTTGGGCCGACACGCCAGTGGTTGAAATTTGCTTCTTCTTCTTCTCCCCACTGGCCATTTTCTTGACTGCACCTTTCTTTGGGGCCATCTTGAAGCTGTCAGTTGGCAGTGGCACTTAGCTGCACAAGCGGAAGAGATTGGAGGACTCACATGACTGGCTGGCAGTACTGTGGTTGGTGTCACTTGTGCACCTAAAAGCAAACAAACAAGAAAAACATTTAGTGAAATATGGCATCGTTGTAGCTTGAATTAGTACAGACAAAGACAATATAATTTAGTTTGGTTACTAAAGTTATCATTATTGTCCTAAATAATTAACGACAATAGTATATCCATTCCAAAGTCAAACACACCACCAGAACATAATATTTTATTTCCAATCAGGATGTAACGGTTTGATTTGTGTGCATCTAAGGGAGGCAACTGTGGCAGTCGGGGTGGTGCAGGAGAAAATCGAATAATGCTTAACAAATGAATGCTGGTGTGCTCCTATGGCAGGCAAGGTGGTGCAGGGGGAAATTAAATAATCCTTAAAAAATGAATGTTGGTGTGTGTGCACATATGGCAGATAGGGGGTCCAGGGGAAAAAGGAATAATACTTAAAAAACAAATGCTGTTGTAAAGAAATTGCAATAAAAAATAGAAAACAATTTAAATAAAAAAATAATTACAACATTTTTAAAAAAAAGAACATAAATTTAAAGAAAAAATAAATAAATAAATTAATAGCTGATGTACTAGGGGATACTAGGAGACTATGAGAAACCAATTGGGAGGCAAGAGGGTGCAGGTGAAAGATGCAAAAAATACACATAGAATAAAACACTGTTAATACACAAATACTACCTTGAACGATCAAGCATCATATTAAAATGATATCAGGGAAAAGTAAAAAATTGAACAAATACAAAAAGGCATAGCCCTGTCCTATCAATCTTCCTTTGAAAACTGGAAGAAAATGGTGGCTGCACAAAATGGCTGCCGGTCACATGGTCAAACAACAACAGCAAGCAAGGAGGCATGTCCACAACAAAGAACATATGCAGGCCTATGGCAAAAGCACCCTGGCTGGCTACACAAAACGGCCCCTTGTCAAGTGGCATACCATATACCCAGGGCCTGTAAATTAATTGCTCCTAGTGGGCCTGCAGCACTGATTGTACCATCCACACAAGTAGCCAATTAAACATATCTCAGGCCTACCACTGCAGAGCCTGTGTGTGCAGTTTTACAGCCACTTTGACTTGGCTTTTAAAACCATTTGCCAAGCCTGAAACTCCACTTTTATTACACATATGTCACCACTAAGGTAGGCCCAAGATATCCCATAAGACAGGGCACTGTGTAAGTAAAAGGTAGGACATGTACTTTTACGTTTTGGATGTCCTGGTAGTGAAAAACCCCTAAATTCATTTTTCACTACTGTGAGGCCAACTCCTCTCATATGTTAACATTCAGTATCCCTTAATACACTTTTAAGTTGTAATTTCTGATTGGAAAAGAATACCTGGGTTATATTTTATATCTTTTGAATGGTAATGGTAAATCCTCTTTACTGGTAAAGTTGGATTTAACATTACTGTTACCGAAATGCCACAGTTAGAAAGTGGACATTTCTCTGCTCTTACAGCTCTGTGTGCCTTCAGCCTGTCTTCAATTTATGTATGGGGTGGGTGACAGCTACACTTTGTTCATTTCCCAGACAGCCTCAAATACAAGAAGGTTAGGTGTGTCTGAGTACTCATCTGCATTCTGATGGCTCTTCCTTGGCAGGAAGGGAGGGAGGGGCTGGCATACCCGAATAGGCAGTGCCCTGTCCCTACACAAAGGGCTGATTACCCCCTATTGTCTTGAGCCAGGACTGAGAAGAAAGGGCTGCTGTGTACTTCAAAGACCCTTCTTTGAAGTCACCCTCACTTCAAAGGCACAACTGAGTTCAATTACTGGGGCTCTGACCTCACCAAATTAGACACTTCTGGACCTGCAGCTGGACTCTGTCAGAAGAACTGCTGGACTGCTGACTTGGCAGGCCTACTTTTCTCTTGTGCTGCCCTGCTGCTCTCTGACCCTGCTGAGGAGAGCTTGCCTCTGCCTTGCACCAAAGTGATCTCCAAGGGTTTGTTGGCTTGCCTCCTGTTGTTTGAGACTTAGGGCAATCAAGGTCTCTACTCCTGCTCCTGTGCCTGGTTCACTAGAAGTGGACACAGATACTTGCACCAGAGAAAATGACGCATCTCCAGTCTGCGTATAGCAGAACCAGTGCATCGACCCTGCTGCGGGAGTAGAATTAGTACATCGCAAACAGATCAGCCGCACTGCATCTGGAACCGCCGCTTCGGAACCAACGCATCGTCGCCACTGCGTGGAGAAGATCGATGCATCCAGCGTGGATTACCCTGGCGCAATGCTTTCGGGACTGCTGGACTGAGAAATGGCGCTTTGCTCAATGAACCCAACGCATCGCTGCCACTGCATGAAGAAAATCGATGCATCACTTTGAATGTGAGCTCGACATCGATGCATCGCTCGTCTGCACTAGTCATCTCGCTGTTGTGACCAGGATCAAGGTACTGTGATTAGGGGTGGGCAGCAAACTCTGCTACGCTTGAGAAGTTTCCTCCACTCCGCGCTCCGTTTGGAGCACAGAGTTCAGCAAACTACTCTGCCTCCAGCATAGTGTAGCGGAGTTTGCCAGGCCAACACCCCAAATTGAAATATTGCTGCATGAAATATCACCAAAACAGATGAAAGACGCCCCTTACACACAGAGGCTCTTGTGATTGTCAATGTGATCCCCTGCTTTATTTACAGACTCTTGCTCAGAGTCTTTAGTGGCCCAAATTGCATCCGTTGAGACAAGGGGCTGCTGTCGGGTACCTGCTTTCTTTATTTCTGTAAGTGCTTCCTGTTGAGGTTTAAATTTTGTGACACCAGCATCGTGCCAGAATGAATGCTGCCCTGTATATTTATTTATCCAATGTTACATACCCCCCTCTCTCCTCAATCAATTCACCAGCTCATGCCACGCCCGCACCACTGCGGCCTCTGACTGTACCAAATGTATCAGCAGATGGGGGAGGAAGGAGACTCAGAGCTGAAACCAAATGTCTCTGAATGCCCTAGAGCCCCTGATACACTCCTCCTCTGAAGTCAGGGCATGTCATTAAGTAGGGTCTGAGCAGGGCTGGGGGCACTCCCAGGCTTTCAGACACTTTGGCTTGTCAGCCCTAACGTCCCCCCTGCTCCAGTACAACCAGGCAGCCCCCTAGGCTGTAGTTATCACTTTTCAGGGGTAGCCTGAGTGCAGAAGTGCTGGCAGTGCCACCATTTGGACTGTTGTAGGGACCGGTGCCCCCTCGGGGCATGGAGTGCACCATCAGGCTGGCCGTGAAGGAAGACTGCAAGGACATTGGATGATTCAGGTAAGGAGGTGGTAGGGCAACCGACGTGGCTGGGTGGTTGGGGGGCAGTACTTCATGTGCTTAACTGCAGTGTCCTCTTAGTAGCTGATGGTAACGGGATGGGTTAGCATCGAGACAGGAGGCTAGAGCAGTGTGATGCCTGAAGCTCACGGACTTTGGCGAGGGGGAGTGTGCTATATTACTGAAAGATTTAGACACTTGTACTGGCCCTTACATGCAGAGTTGCAGACGCCGCGCACATGTGAACTCACTGAGCCGCTGCTTTAGTGACTTAATGTAATGGCCCTCTGCTGGGCAGCAGGCCTGAGTGTGGGGGTGCCTTACGCAGTACAAGCCGCCTCAGTTCAGGGGGACCTAGGGGGGAGGGCAGAGGGGAACTCCGCGGAATTCCATGGAGTTTTTATCCAACTCTGCGGAATTCCATGTAGTGCAATCCGCGAGCTCCGCCCACCCATAACTGTGATCACCGGGCCTGCACGGCTCCTGTCCACGGCTGGCGCTCCATCGCGGTTGGCTTGAACTGTTGCCTTTGCCCTGGTCCAGCACGACCAGATAACCCCTATAGGTGCTTATTGCATCTAAGAGCAAGAACTCTTTGTATTCTTTAAAAGTACATAACTCAAATTCTACATACTGGATTTTTGTTTTGAAAATTATTGTCTATTTTTAGAAACCTGTGTGGAGTCTTTTAGTGGTGTTTTCATTGTCATACTGTGAGAGTGCATTGCACAAATACTTTACCCATTGCCTCTTTAGATAAGCCTGACAAGCTGCCAAAGGGTGAGCACAGGTTATCTCTAAGTTTGTATCTATCTTACCCTGACTAGAGTGGTGATCCCTACTTATACAAGGGTGTGTTCCTCTGCCAACTAGAGACCCCATTTCTAATACTTCCTCTCAAAAACAATGACCACAATATGCATTTCTACTAATGGACTGTATTCAGAACTCATCTACCCCTTTTTACTATTCACGATCTAGTGGGAGTCCAGCGAGATCGTAAAAATTAGTTAAAAAACACGCATTTATTTTCTTCACATGAATTATCCCTCAGTCACCTCCTCTCTAAATGACAGCATGCCTTTCTGCTACCCCCTTATATAGCTTTTTAGGTCGAGCATTCAAGACCTCTTTTATATACTTTAGTATATACTTATGTGTGTATGTAGTCTGTGGGCTCTGGAGATCAGCCCTAGGGCTTGTCTGCTTCCGCTTAGGGACTTTTTTTTCTGTTCAACTGCCTCTATTTAACTGTCTTGATAAAAAATGACCAGTAGAGGTCAGTAAAATACCAGAATTGCTTTCTGCTTGTTCAACTGCCTCTATTTAACTTTCTTGATAGAAAACGAGCAGCAGAAGTCAGTAAAACACCAGAATCACTTTAGCATTCTCTAGATTCCAGTCCATAGAAATTGTCTTCCACGAGCACCCGTACACAATAATATTTTTTTCAAATCCTGTATTTTCAGTGATATGACCACCGAAGGCCCTGATTTTGTATTAAAAACAGAGCTTTGGACTATACCATTTCCCGCTGAAAGGGAATATTTCTCCATGTGTTCCCATACCTGGCGTGTCACGCAGTTTGGTGCTTACTTTCCCTCCATGTTAAAGAACAGTAGATGTTTCAGCATCCAGGCTAATGTGCTGCATAGCTAAATATACAGTAAACAGTAATGGCCACAATTTAATTTCTAACATTACAACAGGCAGCCAAACAGTGTGCTTGCGAGACTCATGGGAGCCTCTCGCTCCTGCAAAAGCATAAAGGCTCATGGGGAAAACATGCCTCTCGACCAATCACAGGACTACATTTGTAAGTTTGTGCTCCAGCGTGACCCCTGCAGGACTCTCGCGAGCCCAACCATACAAATATACAATTATTTGTGTCCCTTATTTTTTCAAAAACTATTGAACGGATTTACACCAATTCACAAAAAGCACAATCTGTGGATCAAGATCTAGCGTTCTACCGAAGTTTGGTGGAATTCTGTTCAGCAGTTTTTGCTGTAGCCATGTCTAAATAGGTCCATGGAAAATGCATGTGCATTTTATGCTTTGGGACCCCCCTTTTGAGGTGGATGAACATTTTTGGGAAAGTTTCATGAGGATTCGTCAAATGGGACCAAAGTTATTAGCAAATCAGAAAACGCTCCGGCTATGGATAAGCAAACTGAACTATAACTACCTACTGGTGACCACCAGTAGGTTATAAATATATAAATATATATATATATGCATATATATATATATTATCTACTGGCGGTCGCCAGTAGATAGTTATAGTTAGGACCTATTTTCCATAGGAAATCAGCAACATTCTATTTGAAATAACTTTGGCGCCGGTTGACAAATCTTCGCGAAATTTTCAAACTTTGTGGCCCGCTCCGGTCCGCTCCTATTCTGAAAGTTTCGGGGTCATTCGGCAAGCGGGGGCCGAGAAAAAAGGGGGGTCCCAAAACGTGTTTTCCCCATGCAATTTTCCATAGGAACCTTTCATCGCAGCTACAGCCCGAACTGCTGAACGGAATTACACCAAATTTGCCAAAAAGGTAGCCCTTGGTTGAGAGTCGTGCCTTTTGCTTAAATGGTGTAAATCCGTTCAGTAGTTCCTGAGAAAATCAAAAATAAAATCACATATATATCTATGGCCGCGTAGGGTCCGCGTACCCTTCCGATCACGAGCTGTATGCTAATTGGCTGTCAACACTCCAAACCAGGAAGTGTTGGCAGCCATCTTGTTCCTCAGTAGATCCGACGCACAAGAAAAGACGAAAACAGACGCAAAAAGTGCAAAAAGGGAGCAGGGTAGAAACACCCTGACCCCCTAGCCCTGCTCAGGGGGTCCTACAAGGACCCCCAGGGCCCAACATTTTTTTTTTTTTAATCGGCAAAAAACGCGCGCTGCCGATAAAAAAAAAAAAATGAAGCACGGGCTCCCGCGCTTCGTGGTTAATTGGCCCCCGGGTGGGCCAAGTCCCGGGGGCATGCGGGGGTTTATTAAATAATAACATGGGGGTCCTCTAAGGCCCCCAAGCCCCGGGGCCCGCCACCCCGGGGCTTTATAAAAATAATGGTGGCGGGGGCACACGGCCCCCCGCAGCCCCGGGGACCGCCACCCCGGGGCTTCTTTTTTATTTTTAAATTACCTGTGTGGGGGGCTCGAGCCTCCCACATGCCCCAGGGACCGCCACCTCCCGGGGCACTAAATAATAAAATGTGGGGGTCCGTTTAGGACCCCGAGCCCCGGGACCACCACCTCCCCGGGGCTGTGCACTGGATGGGAGGGAGGCCGCGCGGCCCCCCTCCTGGAGCCCTTGATGGCCCTGGGGACCGCCACCCCCCCCGGGCCGGCTCCTGCAGTGTCCCGGGGTGCCCACCCCCGGGACACTGCTGTTTGCAATGACAGGGCGTGAGCCTTGCGGCTCCCGCCCTGTCATTGCAAACTTGCTTTGCTTCATTGAAGCGAGAGCAGGAAACCTGCTCTCGCTTCAATGAAGCAAAGCAGATTGCTTTTCCATAAGGGGAGCTGCATGTCAGCAGCTCCCATTATGGAAAAGCAATGCCGGCTCCCGCAGGACGCGGGGAGCCAGCGGTACCGTGCAGGGATTGGGGACCCCCCCACGGTCCCCAACGAGTGGCCAGGCCCCGGGGGATGGGGTCCCCGGGGCCATTAGTGGCCCGGGAGGGGGGCCACGCAGCCCCCCTCCCCAAAAATAAAAAATAAAAATAAAAAAAGGGCAAGGCCGGCCCCTGGAATCTTAGCTCAACACCAACTCCAGCCAGCAGACGCAGAACAGGCGAAAAACAGATCTCTTCAATGGAAAGGCTCCTGCACTTGTGCCGCCGCTGAGTGTGGAAATCCGGCAGTTATTCCCGCTACAGCATCCCGGGCAAGGTTCTGCGGTTAAGGGTAGGCAAGCACTGGGCTTGCAGCGCAGCTAATGCCCGACTCCCTCCGCTGGATTCTGCCTTCTGAAACCCGAGCCTGTTACTGCAGCAACCCCCGATAAACACTACCATTGAAGAGATCTGTTTTTCGCCTGTTCTGCGTCTGCTGGCTGGAGTTGGTGTGGAGCTAAGATTCCTTCGTGCCCTGTGGTTGGTGTTGATTATTCTGAGAGGAATGCTGTTTGGACCATGAAAAAAGAGCCCTGGGGCAGTCCCACTAGTGCATTCAAAGAGTGGCTTCATGAAAACATCCTAATTATTGACTCAGGGACTCTGTGCTTTTTATCAAGCATAAACATGGAAATTGATTTGACTTTTCTGTCTAATTACATCAAATAGTGAAAGTTGAGACGGTGTCCTGAGGAAGGCAACTTGCCGAAATGCGCGTAGTCTTATCTACCGCCGACCCCCCTTTCTGTCCATGTTGATCTGGACCCTATTGGAAACATAAAAGAAAGGATACTGTATCAATTGATATCAGCACAGTGTTTGTCTTAATTTATAATCTATGTTATTACGTCTTATATGTTGTTAATGCATTGTGATTATATGTTGTTGATACATTGTGATTATAAAATATATAGAATCATATTTTTGTGATATGTAAAGAAAAGAATGATGAAATAATATATAAAATAAAAATATATTTTTGATAAGAATCGAGCACTATGTCGTTTGATTAAGTGTAAGATGTCCTGAAATAACTCTATGCATTCATGCTTGTTATTAGCTTGCTTTTTTTCCCCGGGGGATGGGGTCCCTGGGGCCAAAAGTGGCCGAGGGAAGGGGGGCCACGCAGCCCCCCTCCCATACAAAAAAAAAGAAAGAAAAAAAAAAAGACCTACATCTTGCCGGAGGCCCCGCCCCGCCCCCTCCCTGCAGCAGTCTGCAAACGCGCCCCCTGGCGCGTTGTAAGAAGGGGAAGTAATTCCCCTTGAACACTGGGGGTCCCTGGGGGCCAACTAGCCCACCAGGAACCTCCAGTATGCGCCAGGGAGCTGCGTTGCTGAGAGGTGTACAGAGGCCACGCCCCTTTTTACACCTCTCTGCAACGCAGCTCTGTGGCGCTTAATGGAGGTAGCTGGTGGGCTAGTTGGCCCCCAGGGACCCTCAGGATTCAAGGGGACTTAATCCCCCAACTTAAAACGCGCCACGGGGTGCATTTGCACAGTGGTGAAGGGAGGGGGCGGGGCTTCAGGTGACATGTGTGCAAACAGGCCCCATGGCGCGTTTTAAGATGGGGAATTAAATCCCCTTCAATCCTGAGGGTCCCTGGGGGCCAACTAGCCCACCAGGTACGTCCAGAAAGAGCCACAGAGCTGCGTTGCAGAGAGGTGTAAAAGGGGCATGGCCTCTGAACACCTCTCTGCAACGCAGCCTCCTGGCGCATACTGGAGGTACAGGGTGGGCTAGTTGGACCCCAGGGACCCTCATGATTCAAGGGGACTTAATCCTCAACTTAAAACGCGCCACGGGCGCGCTTGCACAGTGGTGAAAAGAGGGGCGGGGCTTGAGGTGACATGTGTGCAAACAGGCCCCATGGCGTGTTTTAAGTTGGGGATTAAGTCCCTTCAATCCTGAGGGTCCCTGGAGTCCAACTAGCCCACCAGGTACCTTCAGTAAGCACAACAGAGTTGCGTTGCAGAGAGGTGAAAAAGGTGCGTGGCCTCGGAACGCCTCTCTGCAACTCAGCTCTGTGGTCCTAACTGTAGGTACCTGGGGGCTAGTTGGGCCCCAGGGACCCTCAGGATTCAAGGGGACTTAATCCCGCAACTTAAAACGTGCCACGGGGCGCGTTTGCACACATGTCACCTCAGGCCCCCCCTCCCTTCACCACTGTGCAAACATGCCCTGTAGCGCGTTTTAAGAGGTAGTTTTAATCCCCCTGCCCTATTATGTACTAGGGACTTACAGAGGAGGTCATGCTAATCACAGGGGTACCCCAACGCATTGTGTTCCCTAGTGTATGTAGGTGTTTTCACTGTATTCTAAGTGTGTTTTAGCATAGCACTGGCTCTAGTTAGTCAGAGTCAGTTACCACCAGTACACGTCGGAAAAGTTGTGGGCACAGGATGATTTTGGAACAAGGCCTCTTTCTGCTCCTCTGTTGGTTCTTTCTGCACATCTTTTGCTTCTTCCTGCACTTTTCTTCGTCTTTGTGGACTTCTGTTGCTTCTTTCTGCTTTTCTTTTGCTTCTTTCTGTGCGTTTTTTCTTTTTCTTCACATGTCCTACCTCTGTAGGCATAGTTAGAAACTAGCATTTAAAAACCTTTGAAATTCACTTAAAAAACCATAGGTTTCAGGCACATTAAAGTTAGAAATTAGCATTTAAAAAACCTTTGAAATTCACTGAAAAAACCATAGGTTTCAGACACGTTATAGTTAGAAATTAGCATTTAAAAAACCTTTGAAATTCACTGAAAAAACAATAGGTTTTAGGGACAGTTATAGTTAGTTGGACATTTCACTCGTACAAAACCCGTGAAATTCCCCGTTATAGTTAGTTCAGCTAACTATAACTCGCGCCCCGCAATGCACTGCTGATGACGTCACATATTACATCACTCATGACATGGTCAGTGACATCACTCATGACATCACTGATGACATCTCAAATGACATCACTGATGACATCATGCAGTGACTGTGTGTTTCTATAAAGTTTAAATATGTTTAATATATATGCCAAGGTGTATTGAAGAATGAGTGGGTGTATAAGTGTCTGGATGGGTGATTTAGTAGGTGCGTGACTGACTTTATAATATATATATATATTCACGATCCAGTGAGAGTCCCAGTAGTTATAGGTAGGATGTAGTTTCCATAGGAAAACCGTTTATTGTTTTGCCAATAACTTTGGTGTTGTTTGATGAATCCTCGCGAAAATGTCAAAACTAGTTTGATGCTCAATTCAGCTGATGTCTTGAAAGTTTCGGGGTGATCGTCAAGCGAGGGCCTAGAAAAAGTGGGATCCCAAAACACGTTTTTCGCATGTTAATTTCCATAGGAACTTTAGACACGGCTACATCCAGAACTGCTGAACTACATCACACCAAATTTAGCAGGAAGGTAGATGTTGGTTCAAGGAAGTGCCTTTTCATGATTTGGTGTAAATCCGTTCAGTAGTTGCGGAGTTATTTTAAGAAATTCACAGTTGTATACCTAGGGAAGCGGAGGATCTGCGACCCCTCCCGATCTCGTGTTGAGACCTGATTAGATGCAAACACTTCAAACCAGGAAGTGTTGGCAGCCATCTTGTGACTCAACTTGAGTGGAGTCACTGAAAAAATGTAAAAAAAAGAAAAGAGGGCACGGTAGAAACACCCTGACCCCCTATGCCTCTTGGGGGGGGGGGGGGTGGGTGTCTGCCACAGGGACCCCACAGGGCCAAAAAAGCACTTTTAAAAAATAAATTTTGTTGGGAGTCACGCTGTTTTTAATCTGCCGGCAGGTGGGCCAGGTCCCATGGGCATTTAAAAAAAGGAGGGGGTGGCACATGGCCCTCCCTCTTGGGGCTCATTGATGCCCCGGGGACATCCTCCTCCCTGGGATTGGTTATTAGAAAATGCAGGGACACCCGTATGGCCTTGCCTCCTGCCCCGGATACTACCACCACCACGGGGCTTATCAATTTATCAATGGAGGGGCTTCTTGGCCACCCCCAGCCCCAGGGACTGCCCCCACCCCAGGGCTTTTTGTTTAAAGAATGCAGGAGGCATGTGGACGCCCTGGCAGCACCTGGGACACCCACCTTCCCAGGGTTTTAAATTAAATTAATGGGGGGCACATAGCCCCCCCACAGCCCCGGGGACCACCACCTCCCTGGGGCAAATTTAAAGAACAGAGGGGGGCCGCCCTCCTAGAGCCATAGATGGCCCTGGGGACCACCACCCCCCATGGCTGGCTCCTGCTATGTCCCGGGGTGCCCACCCCTGGGACATAGCTATTTGCTATGGCTTGCCAGGAGCTTTAGCCATAGCAAACTGTGCTCTACATTTAGCAAGTGAAAGCAGAAAAAAATGCTCTGCTTGCTAGAAGCAGAGCACAATTGCTTTCACAGAGAGGGAGCTGCATGTTCAGCAGCTCCCTCTCTGTCAAAGCAATGCTGGCTCCCGCAAGAGGCGGAGGACAATTCAGCTGGGACAGATCAGCAAAAGCAGCCTTCCCATTGGCCTGGTATTCACCAATGAGTACAGTGGTTTTAGGATTTAAACCAATCAGTGAACCGGCACCATGCAATAGCATTTCTAACATTGATAAAGGCATCATGCCGAAAAGGGTCTGGGAGAATTGCTTTTTAATAAATCTTTACCCCGTGAGTGCTCCACACCTGTGTGGTTGTAGCTGTTTTATATATGTATATATATATCTATATATCTATATATCTATATATATATATGTATATATATATATATCTATACATATATATATTACCTACTGGCAGTCGCCAGTAGGTAGGTAGGTATAGTTAGGACCTTGTTTCTATTTCCCCCATGCCTGCGTCTAGGTTTTAACCCTAGTATGTATTCAACATAGCAGTCAGGTATCCCATAACTGCTCTACCCACCCCTTATTTTGAGGGTTCTCCCTTAGATCTCACTATTTGATCAGGCCATCTTTCTCAGGTTGCTGCGGGCCAGCTTATTCTGGTGACCTCTTGCTTTTCTTTGTTGTCCCTTTTTGTATTTTTGTGTTGCAACACTCATCTCACTCACCACTATGTCCTTGATAATATAAATTTTTTGCCCCCGTCTATAAACCACTTTTCCTTTGAGGGTTTTATCCCCCCCACCTTTTCTTTGTCCATTTTTTTGTTTTGAGGGTTACACGATCAGTATCCTATGATCTTAGCAAAAATAATGATCGATCACATGTAAGATCAGATGTCTGAATTACGGGCACCTGGAACTAACTTGGACCGAGGGAGGCTGGATCCTCCCTATGAATTTGGCCACTTGGCCGGGGTATGAAAGTTGACAATTATTGACTGTTTAGCAGTATCAGGAAAGTGCCTTATGTAATTGCTGACATATTAATTTACATGACTATGTGCGTTTACCCACTTAGATTAATTGGGGTATTATGTTTGCTTTTTTATTGTAATTCGCAAAATGTATATATCATTTAGGATGAGACACGGTTAGTCTGTCTTCCTTGTGTCATGAGATATCATGTTTCTCAAATGGCAAGTCTTTTAATTATGTCTATTCAGGAAGTAGCTGGCTGAGGTCCGTCTTCTATGTTTACACTTTTATACTATATGTGTGGGTGTTTGTGTTGGTGTAACTTGGCTTGTGAAAAAGACCGTAACGGTCGAAACTCGTCGCCAATAACACTCTGTTTAAATCACGATCCCTGGAGTGCGAGTCTTCTTTTTGCGCGCTGATCAGCTGGCGAAAATTCTACTATTTGAATACCGGGCTCCGGCACCCGGAACTCGCACCAACCCCACCTGGAGTGGAGCCGGTCTGTCGGAAGACTTTCCTCTCGCTCATCCTTTGACCAGCTCCAGCCGCCGGATTTCCATAGGACAGATACCGTATCAGGAGGCATCACACGCGGCAACGGATTCGGTAAGTGGACGGCTGGGTAACGTGCACCGGAGGGTAGCGCGTAGCTTAGAACGGACACTTGCTGTCTGCCGGCAGCTGCCTTCGCGTTGTTATTTATTCTGGCAGGGGTGCCCGCTCTCTGATATGAACGGGTGCGGGAGGGTTTTGTTTGTGTAATACGTACTCCCGTACAGCGGAAATGAACAAGGGGAAACAGGCTGCGGCCGCAGCACCTATAACGGACCTCAGGAATAGACGAGAAGGGAGATCAGTTGCAGCACGATCGCTGTTTTCTGAAATAGACGATGATGTGCGTGGGAGGAATCAGGAACCAGGGTCATCAATGGAAGAGGCTTCAAGAAGTCTGAAGCAATTGCTGTTTCAGTATGAGAAACTGCTGAAGAAGGAGATAAACAGGTGGTGGGAGGTATCCTCATTAAATAACTATGTCGAGGTGGGCAGGGTCCCGAGGGGCCTAAGGATTTTAATCACACCCACATATCAGAACCCCCACCCTAAGTTACTTGAGGAGTGGTCCAGCTTAATGGCAGCATCCTGCAAAGGCATGCTGGAGCTCCTATCTAAATACGCAGCACTTGAATTAGAACTGACAATCAAAGAAATTGACAAGCTCAAGGAAGAACTTGACAAACACATGGTGCAAGACGAAATCAAAGCAGCAATGGAATTGATGGAACATAGGCTTGACAAATATGAGGATGAAATTAAACAGAAAAAAAAGGGGAAATTTTTGCGTGACAAGCAGGACTATGCAACTGGGAGAATCCTGACCTTCGGGAGGAGGTATGATGGAGCAATTAAACAGTTCAAGCAAATGGGTGCACTCAGACAACAAGAAGTGGCCTCATCGGAGTCGGGCTCTGAAAACTATTCGGATCTTGAGGATCAGTCGGATGTCGTGGGCGGAGACCCTGTTACCTTCAGGCCCCTTGAGGAGTACCGTTTTTTACAAACAAAGATGACTTTACGAGCGAGACCACCGGAAGGAACCAGAGGAAGAGGCAGAGGAAGAGGCGCAAACATAAGAGGAGGCAAACAAGGAGGGGAGGACACAAACAAAAATTCAAAGGACACACTGCCGTATGGGAGAACGACACGGCAAACAAAGCAGAAATGATGGGTGAGCAAAACTTAACAGTAGTGAATATTTCAACCCATGAATTGACTGCAGCAGAACAATCCCTACTTGAACTGGGTTTAACCTTTTGCCCAACAGCTAACGTTGACTATAGCAGGATCAGAATTGATGTATTTTTATTTATTCGTAAATTGAAACTGATGAAAATGTTCATGCACAAAAAGAAACGTATTACTGATGGTACCAGTGGTTCTGCTGAAGTTGTAACACGAATGTCTGAACTCTTAAGTCTGAGTGATATTGAAGGTCTTGCCTGTCTGGCTGAACTTGGAGGAGAATTGAGTGAGTGGTCAGGTGAGCGTGATCTCCTTGAACAGATGGGTCTGGAGACTGGGGGTGCAACACACACTGGCTTCAAGCCCAAATCCACCTTCAATCCGAATCTGCCCCACGATGGCCTTGATACCTTTCATGAGGTGGTAATTCAAGACCTCATGCGCATATGGAATAGAAGCAAGAATCAACATGCTTTTAATTTGACCCCTGATCAGAGACTGGCGCTGGGAACACTTAACAGTGACCAAAGCTTTATAATCAAACCATCTGATAAAGGTGGTAACGTGGTCCTGTCGGACATTAACCTGTACAGGAAAGAGGCCAATAGACAACTGATCCTCTCTAGGAATTACACGAAATCCAGTAAGGAGGCATATGAGGGGGCAGCCAAAACATACTATAAAAAGATCGGTGAATGGAAAGATCGTGGGCTATTGAGGCTTGATGAATACAAATTCCTGTACATGAAACACCCCACGGCTCCTTGTTTTTATATGCTGCCGAAGGTTCATAAGGATGGGACTAACCCACCTGGTAGACCGATTGTATCTGCGAATGCTAGCCTTTTAGAGAATACATCTATCTTCCTGGACACTTTTCTCTTCCCGTATGTCCTTAGCCTACCCTCATACTGCAGAGACAGTACTGATTTTATTTATAAAATTGAGGGAATCACATGGCAACAGAATTACTGGTTGGTGACAATTGATGTGGTATCGTTGTATACCAGCATTAGGCACAAGGATGGTGTGAAGGCTTGCAAACATTTCTTTAGAGATAGATCGATATTCTTGTATGACCAAACTCACATGTTAACTGAAATGTTGGGATTTTGTTTGGAGAATAATTTCTTTCTGTATGAGGATAAGTGGTTCAAGCAAGAGGTCGGGACTGCCATGGGAAGTTGCTTCGCGCCCAGTTATGCCTGTATGCTAATGGGCTGGTGGGAGGAACAACAGGTCTGGACAGAAATGAATGAGAATTTAACCAAACATATAGTCATGTGGACCAGATTCATAGACGACATATTCCTAATCTGGGACGGCTCTGAATCTGCCTTAAGGGGACTGTTTAAGATGCTAGATAGGAATGATGTTAATATCTGCTTTACACAGAAGTATAACCAAACTGAGTTAGAGTTTCTGGATATCAATGTGAGCGTCAGTGAAGGGAAAATATCAACCACCCTCCATAGAAAGGAGACTGCAGGGAATAGCCTCTTACATGCTAGGAGCCACCACCCAACTAATCTCAAGTGGAGCATCCCCTATGGGGAATTAGTAAGGGCGAAACGCAATTGTACCACTAAATTGGCGTTTTCTAAGGAACAGGACAGAATGATGGCCAGATTTAAAACTAGGTGCTATCCGGAGAGAGTACTGAGGGTGGCGAGAGAAAAAGTAGCAACCCGTAGCAGAACAGAATTACTAGTGCAGAAACAGAGCAGTGTGGGAAACAACGAAATCAGGATGATAACGAGTTTTAATGTAGAAGCACAAGCAGTGCGAGAAACCCTGAAAAAACACTGGCACATAGTCAAGAGCGACCCAGTAATAGGAGCACTAGTCAGCGACCAACCCAAGGTGACTTATAGGAAAGCACGGTCCCTTAAGGGCATGTTGGTCAAGAGTTACATGGGGGCGACCAAACAACAAACTTCGATACAGCAACAGAAGGGCTTCTTTAAGTGTGGGAAGTGTAAGGCATGCAGCACCAGTAAGAACAGGAAGAGCTACCCACTACCTACAGTGATTTCTGTGTGTATGCCATAATGTGCCCCTGTTTGAAGATGTACATAGGGAGTACTATCTTCCCTGTGAAGAAGCGAATTCTGGAACATGCACGTGCTATAAGGAATTGTGATCTGAGTTATTCAACTGCTCGACACTGGCTCAAATACCACAATAAGGATGTTAACAGCTTGTCTTTTTTTGGTGTTGACAGGGTGGCAGCTAATCCCAGAGGGGGCAATCGAGAGAAACAACTGAGGATTCTGGAATCCAAGTACATCTTACTACTCGAAACTAAGACCCCCTTTGGTTTGAATGAAGATGAGGAACTGTTTGTCCACATTGGATGAGTACCCCACTTGATCTGTTACTTTTTGTAGGCTCTCATTGTGATTCCTGGTTTCTCTGTTTGTTCTGTGCTTGGGTGGAGGGCTCTCCGCCTAGACACAGTCCCGGCAGGCTGAAAAATCTTCACATGAAGCAGCACTCTATTTCCCCCATGCCTGCGTCTAGGTTTTAACCCTAGTATGTATTAGACATAGCAGTCAGGTATCCCATAACTGCTCTACCCACCCCTTATTTTGAGGGTTCTCCCTTAGATCTCACTATATGATCAGGCCATCTTTCTCAGGTTGCTGCGGGCCAGCTTATTCTGGTGACCTCTTGCTTTTCTTTGTTGTCCCTTTTTGTATATTTGTGTTGCAACACTCATCTCACTCACCACTATGTCCTTGATAATATACATTTTTTGCCCCCGTCTTTAAACCACTTTTCCTTTGAGGGTTTTATCCCCCCCCCACCGTTTCTTTGTCCATTGTTTTGTTTTGAGGGTTACACGATCAGTATCCTATGATCTTAGCAAAAATAATGATCGATCACATGTAAGATCAGGTGTCTGAATTACGGGCACCTGGAACTAACTTGGACCGAGGCAGGCTGGATCCTCCCTATGAATTTGGCCACTTGGCCGGGGTATGAAAGTTGACAATTATTGACTGTTTAGCAGTATCAGGAAAGTGCCTTATGTAATTGCTGACATATTAATTTACATGACTATGTGCGTTTACCCACTTACATTAATTGGGGTATTATGTTTGCTTTTTTATTGTAATTCGCAAAATGTATATATCATTTAGGATGAGACACGGTTAGTCTGTCTTCCTTGTGTCATGAGATATCATGTTTCTCAAATGGCAAGTCTTTTAATTATGTCTATTCAGGAAGTAGCTGGCTGAGGTCCGTCTTCTATGTTTACACTTTTATACTATATGTGTGGGTGTTTGTGTTGGTGTAACTTGGCTTGTGAAAAAGACCGTAATGGTCGAAACGCGTCGCCAATAACACTCTGTTTAAATCACGATCCCTGGAGTGCGAGTCTTCTTTTTGCGCGCTGATCAGCTGGCGAAAATTCTACTATATATATATCTATATATCTATATATATATATGTATATATATATATCTATACATATATATATTACCTACTGGCAGTTGCCAGTAGGTAGGTAGGTATAGTTAGGACCTTGTTTCTATACAAAAAGCGTTTTGCCAATATCTTTGGCGCCGTTTGACAAATCTTTGCGAAATTTTCAAAACTAATGGTTCACTTAGGTCAACTCTTGTCTTGAAAGTTTCAGGGTAATTTGTCAAGCGGGGGCCGAGAAAAAAGGGGGGTCCCAAAACACATTTTCCCCATGTTAATTTCCATAGGAAATTTTGGAACAGGCTACAGCCGGAACTGCTGAATGGAATTACACCAAATTTGGCAAAAAGGTAGCCCTTGGTTCAGAAAGCGCCCTTATTTTTAAATGGTGTAAATCCGTTCTGTAGTTCCTGAGAAATTAATAAAATAAAAAATTATATATCTGAGCACCGAGGACTCCCGAGCACGAGCTGACTTCTGATTGGCTGGCATTACTCCAAACCAGAATGTGTTGGCAGCCATCTTGTGACTCGGTAACCCAGTCCCAAGAAAAAGGATTAAAAAAGTGAAAAATTAAGAAAAGGGGGGAGGGTAGAAGTACCCTGACCCCTAGGCCTGCTCAGGGGGTCCCACAAGGACCCCAATGGCCAAAAAAAGCATTTTTTGTTCTTAAATCGACCAAATTTGCGCTGGGTGTGTGAATCCGACTGAGAAAATAAAAGGTCCCGGGGTCAATATTTATAATGTTTGCGGGGGCCGCGCAAGCCCCTGCAGACCCGGGGACCGTCACCTCCCCGGGGCTTTTTAAAAAAAAATGTGAGGGGGGCACCTGCCACCCCTCACTGCCCCGGGGACCGCCACATCCCCGGGGCATTGTTAGCTATGTTGGGGGTCTTCGCAGCCCCCCCAAGCCCCGGGGACCGCCACCTCCCCGGGGCTTAAATAAAATTTAAAAAGTATGGGGGGGCTCCTGCCCCTCCCCACACTGCCCCGGGGACCACCACCTCCCCAGGGCACTAATTATTCAAATGCAGGGGTCTGTTGCGGACCCCCGGGGACCACCACCTCCCTGGGGCTTTGCATACATTGGGAGGGGGGCCGCGTGGCCCCCTCCTGGAGCCCCTGATGGCCCTGGGCACCACCACCCCCAGGGCCGGCTCCTGCAATGTCCCGGGGTGCCCACCCCCGGGACATTGCTGTTTGCTAAGGCAGGGCGGGAGCACGGCTCCCGCCCTGCCATAGCAAACACTGCTTTGCTTCGTTGAAGCGAGAGCAGGAAACCTGCTGTCGCTTCAACGAAGCAAAGCAGATTGCTTTTGGGCAAGGGGAGCAGCATGTTAGCAGCTCCCCTTGCACAAAATCAATGCCGGCTCCCGCAGTAGGCGGGGAGCCGGCTGGGACCGTGGGGGTATTGGGGCTACCCCCACAGTCCCCATCAAGGAGGCCAGGCCCCGGGGGATGGGGTCCCCGGGGCCAGAAGTGGCCCGGGAGGGGGGCCGCGTGGCTCCCTTCACCTTATTTAACAAGAAATAAAAGAGGCCAGGCCCCAGGGGATGGGGTCCCTGGGGCCAATAGTGCCCCAGGGAAGGGGGCCACACGGCCCCCCTCCCGTACATATAAAAAAAACAAGGCCAGGCCCCGGGTGATGGGGTCCCCAGGGCCAATATTGGCCTGAGGAGGGGGCAACGCGGTCCCCCCTTTTTAAATTAAATAAATAAATATTGGCAAGCCTCGGGGGATGGGGTCCCCGGGGTGAATAACGAATAATAGAAGTGAGGCATTTTTTTTTCTTTCGAGTTTGGAGTCGCAACTCCAGCACGGCTCTCAGCGCGGCCCCCGTGTAACGTCGCATTGGATTCGCGAATTCACCTTAAATAAATAATTAAGTAGTATATAATTTAGAAGGTAGTGTTGTATTTGTGAAGTTGTTTTAAAGAGGTACTGTGATTGAAGTTAATGACAAGATTACTATTGATAGAGTTGTTAAAAATATATAAAAATAAAAAATAATAGTTATACTTGAAAAGTGTGTTGTGTTGTAGTACATTGAATTCATGCTTTTGCAGATTTGCGTCGGGTGCGCGAATCCACAAAAAAATAATTAAAAAATATATATGTGTAAAAAAATTATATTCACTACTATGTTATAGGGTGGCTCTAAAAAGAGCCCTTGTTTTTATTATGATTTTGTTATAGCTACATGTAAGTGCAGATGCAGAGCTTTAGGTTGTTGAGAAAGACTCTGTTTCCTTGATCTGTGAAGTGTACTCCATCACTTCTGTAGATATCATCCGTTTCAAAACGTAGATTGTTGTTATAGATGGAGCCCATTCTATGGTCTCTGAGGTAAGCAGAAATAGCTTTATTGACATTTTTTCTAGCTTTCTCAATCTGTGGACAGAATTGATATGACCACTTCCATTTCTGTCTTTGGCATATATTAGAGTATACAAAGACAGTTTGAGGCAAAAGCAACATCAATTGTGCAAAGGTGTCCTTCATTAGCATTTCAAGACCTACCCCAGTCAATGTGCCTAGGTCATTGCCACCACAGTGCACAATCATGAGGTCAGGGGTTTGGAGATGCAGAAAGATTTTAACCAAATGCATCAATTGGTGCCACTTTAATCCTCTCTGTGCAATCCATTTAATATCCACATTTTGCAAAGCTAGGTCTTTGTCAATACCTCTGCATTCAGCATACCTTTTGCACCAGAAAACATAGCTGTGTCCAACAATCCATACTGTAAGCATCTTGAAGGGATGTCTGGAAGTAATGAAAAGATGTCTGTAGCTGAGGTAGTCAGTTGGTAGAATGAGAGGTATCTAAAATGGTGGACAAGATGCAGTATTTTAAAAAAAGTAGAGAACTGATTGGCTGTTTAAGAAGATTTTACACTCAAAAATAGGGTGTATGTTACTTTCTTTAAAAGCATGTTCCCAATTGGTTAGTAGAAAATGATGTTTGAAAGGTACAGTAGATAGGATAAGGAGAAATTTTGCAAGCATCAACCACACCTGCTGTTTGCATTTGTAACCTTGTGTGCCGGATTTGAAAATATGATGAACCTGTGACCTGTAAGTTCAGTTGAATGTTCCATGAACTGTTAATATGGAAACTGGCATAAAGTAGAATGGGGGAAGGGTTGAAACTTTACTGTGGACTTAAAATGTGAAATTGTAATTTATATATAGGTGATGTGTTATTAAAGTATAATTTCCTAAGTCAGTACTATCTTTAGAAGTGGTGTGTTGTTAAAAAATAGTGGTATTTTTATTTGTAATATATTTTTGAACTCCCGTATGGATTTGCGGTTCCATCACGTTGGTGCACGGTGGAGTCGCGACTTCCAAAAATTCCAGAACCAGTTTGGGCAGTTTTAGAAGTCAGTTGGTAAGGGTTCATATTTTTAACCAATAGAAATGTGTTTTATAATTTGAAATAATGTAGGAAGGAATGTGATTTGTTACTTACATGTATTTGTGGGGAGAAAGAGAGGGAAAGTTTGCCATTACTGGTTTTACCTTGCTGTGAGTGGTGCATTACATTGATTGTGTGCATTATAAAATCTTTTATGAGTTTGTGATATTTTAAATTCTAAAAATCGATTTGGAAGGTGAGTTATAAATTTGTGAGGTGTATTATGTATTAGGTTTACTTTTAATCTTTAAAAATAATTGATAAACTGTGTTGTTTGAAATATATTATTAAATGTAGAGATGTGTATTGAAGTTTGTTTTATTCTAGTTTAATGATGTTTGAAATAGATTTTGTATAGTAATATGTGTATATTGGAAGATGGATTAGTGATTATTGTAGTTTGTTTTAGTGTGTGGATATGTAGATTTGTAGTATGCCGCATAATTTTACGTGTTGCTTTAAAAGTGGAGGTGGAGTGTGTCAAGTTTTAAGGTGAGCATGGACTTTTGTCTCAAGTGTGTCTCTACTTGTATATTTATTTTGATATGTCTTATACATTTGAAGGTGCATGATGTATAACAAAGAGGTGTTGTTGCTTTTTATGTGGTAGGCTCAAGATTGTGAGTAGTAGTGGAATGGTGAAGATGTAGGATAATAGTGTGCTTTAAAAGATGTTGACATAAGGCATTAGTAGTTAGGCTTCTTTTTTTAAATTTGTAGAGAGGTAAACTTGAAATATGCCACATAATTTTGGTTGTTTGCTTGAAATTGGAAGTTTGTTCTGTGAATTTTTAAGGTTTGGATAGTGTTATGCCACAGACATATTCATGTATGCTTTTAGGAATATGGTGAGACATTTAGTAAAGACATGTGAATGGTTCCTGCTTTGTATTTGGGTAGGTGTAACATTATAAGTAGTTGTAGAATGGTAAATCAGCAGCCCAAAAGAGAGTTTTGAGATATGTTTGTAGAGATTTTATTTATTAGAGTAATTTGTATGATGTGTTGAAAGGTATATTTCAAATATACCGCATAAATTTCAGTGTATGTTTGAAAATTGAAGTTTTGAGCTGTGAATGGTGTTGTGACTGAGATATGTTTCTACTAGCACATATATTATGGTATGTGTTATGTGTCTGAAGATGATAGATATATAAAACACAGGTATACATTTATCTGTATATTACTTTTATATATGATGCTGCTAGCAAAAGGTACAGACATATGCATACATGCTTTTAGAAATATGGGGAGTCTTTCATCAAAGGTAAGTGTAGGGTTGCTTTGCTGTTAGCCATGCTCAATACCAGATTAGTACTAGAATAGTAAAGCAGCAGTAATAGAAAAGTGATGTTTAAGATATGTTGGGAGAGAAATTATTGATTATGGTGCTTTATAAGAGTCTGTGTAAAAGTTCACTTGAAATTTACCGCATAAATCTAGGTATGTTTGAAATGTTAAGCGTAGTCTGTCAAGTTTTAAGGCCTTTATGGTCTTGTGAGTGTGGTTATGTTTCTACTTGCACATGTGTTCTAATATGTGTAATGCTTTTGGCAATAGGTATAGAAAGATGCATGCATGCTTTTAGGAATATGGTTAGAGTTATGGTAGAAACATGTGATAGGTTGCTACTTTATGTTTGACTAGGTCTAATATTTGTAGAATGGTGAATCTGTAGAATAAAACTGAGTTCAAAGACATGTTGGCAGAAGGGATTACTGATTAGGCTACTTTCTATAAGTTTGGGGAAAGGTACACTTGAAATACATTGCAGAAATGTAGGTGTGTCTTTGTAATGTAAAGTTCAGTCTGTGACTACCTTTGGAATCATACAATCAATCACTCAAGCACTACGCATGGAGTTATGCATTCACTGAAGCAGATCTATTACATGTCTCAGTTTCTACATTTCACTATATTCCAGAAATATTGTATATATATTTGTTTTAGATCTGATGATGATTTGAAAAGGTAGAGACATTTGTATGCATGCTTTTAATAATATGGAGAGAATTATGGTTGAGTCATGTAATAGTCTGGTGCTTTATATTTGTCTAGGCCCAACACTCATGCAGTTATAAAAACACCCAAGTACTACCCATGCAGACTTCCAATGATCCAGGCAGTACATATGCACTGATGCGATCACCCAGGCATTACCTCTGCACTCATGCAAACATCTAGGCACTACCTATACTCTTATGGAATCACCCAGGCACTACCTGTGCACGCCTTTATTCTGTCAGGCACTACTTCAGTAGTCCAGCAATCATTGAAGAAGTAGCCATGCAGTTATAAAATCACCCAGTTACTTCCTATGTAGTCATGTAAATCCCCAGATATTACCCGTGTAGTCATGCAGTCACTTAGGCGTTACATATGTACTGCTTTAATCCTTCAGACGTTAGCTCTGTACTCATGCAATCAGCATTGCATTAGCTATACAGTGCTTCAATCACCCATGCAGTATCCTTGCACTCTTTCTATCATGGAGGCAGTAGTTTTGTACTTATGTAACCTTTGCAGACCTGTAATCAGTTAGGCAGTACTTTAGTATTTCTGTAATCACCCAGGCAGTACTCCTGGATTTATAAAATCACCAACTCACTTCCTATGTACTCCAATTATCCCACAGATATTACTCCTGCAGTCATGCAATCATCCAGGCACTAGTTATGTAATACCTTTGTGGTTATAGAATCATGCAGTTTCTAACTATGCACACATGTAATAATCCAGGCACTACTGTTGCAGTCATATAATCACCCAGGCTCTACTGCTGCACTCATCTATTCACCTAGGCACTTTTTAGCGAGTCATGTAAGTCTTTAGGTGCTATTTATACACTTATCCATGCACTAAACCTTTATCTGTGCACTCATGTAATTAGTCAGTCACTCTCCATCTTCTCCTGTAATTACCCAGTGAGTACCTTTGGAGCCATACAATCACCAAAACACTACCCAAGGAGTTTTGCAATCACTCTGGCAGATCTATTACATGCCTCAGTTTCTAGGTTTCACTATATTTTAGAAATATTGTATATATATATTTCTTTTAGATATGATGATGATTTTAAAAGGTAGAGACATATATATGCATGCTTTTAACTATATAGAGAGACTTATGGTTGACTCATGTTATTATTAAATCACCCAGGCACTTCCTTTGCACTCATTTATTTATTCACTCAGGTGTTACCTCAGTAGTCCTGCGATCACCTAAGAAGTACCCATGCTCTTAAAAAATCACCCAGTCACTTTCTATGTAGTCATGTAAATCCCCAGATATTACTCTTGTAGTTATGCAATCACCCAGGTGTTACGTATGTACTCTTTTAATCCTCTAGACGTACTCTTTCAATCACAAATGCATTAGGTATACAGTGCTTCAATCACCCAGGCAGTACCCATGCACTCTTCCAATCAGCCAGGCACTACTTATGTATTTCCTTTGCAGTCATAGAATCATGCAGTTTCTACCTATGGACTCATGTAATAACTCAGGCACTACCCTTGCAGTAATATAATCACCCAGACTCTACTGTTGCAGTCATCTATTCACCTAGGCACTTCTTATTGAGTCATCTATGGCTTTAGGTGGTATTTATACACTTATCAATGCACTAAACCTTTATCTGTGCACTCATGTAATTAGTCAGTCACTATCCATCTTCTCCTGTAATTACCCAGCTAGTACCTTTGGAGTCATACAATCACCCAAGCACTACCCATTGAGTTTTGGAATCACTCAGGCAGATCTATTAAATATCTCTGTTTCTTGGTTTTACTATATTTTAGAAATATTGTATATATATTTTATTTAGATGTGAAGTTGATTTGAGAAGGTAGAGATATATGTATGCATGCTTTTAACGATATAGAGAGACTTATGGTTGAGTTATGTAATAGTCTGCTGCTTTATATTTGGCTAGGCCCAATACTCATGCAGTAATAAAAATACCCAAGTACTACACTTGCAGTCTTCAAATGATCCAGTCACTACATATACACTGATGTAATCACTCAGGCTTTAATCCTGTACTCATGCAAACATCCAAGCACTATGTATACACTCATGCAATCACCAAGGTATTACCCATGCACTCTTTGAATCATGTAGCCACTACTCATGAACTTATATAATCAGTCAGGCACTAACGTTGCACTCCTTCTATCACAGAGGCACTACACTTGTACTTATGTAATCACTCAGCCAGAAGTCATACTGTTATGAAATCACCCAGGCAGTTCCTTTGTACTCCTTTATTCACTCAGACACTACCTCATTACTCCTGCAATCACTGAAGCAGTACTCATGCACTCATAAAATAACTCACTCATTTCCTATGTACTCCAGCAATCCCCATATATAACCCCTGTAGTCATAGAATCACCCAGGCACTACTCAATGTATTTCTTTATATGTAGATGACAATATTTGTTTATAATTATTTTAATAATATTAAATATTTTTTGAAAGATAATAAACTTTTCTTTTAGAAATTCTCCATAATTATTGAGAAATATTCACTATGACAAGAAAAGTTGAAAAGAAAAGACAACAAAGAAAACAGAACTATTTAAAGGAGAGGGAAAATCAGAAACTAGATGAAGTACAACATGTGACGTTAAAGAAAAAGTCTTCTGGTAAGAGAACGAAAGAATTTGTTAAAAGTCTTTTAAAAAATCTAAAAGATTTTCAAAATGGTGAAAAGAGAAAGAAAAGTACTACAAGCAATCAGAAGGAAAAGAAAAAAGGAGAAATTAGTGCAAAATCAGGTTATAGGAAAACAATACATGTTGAAAAAAGGATGAAAGAATATAAAGACATTAGGAAGAGAATGTATAAAAGCAGAGTACTACAAAATGTATTGAAAGATTGCACGAAATATAAAAGAAGATCTGCATTTTACAATAAGAAAGAACAGATTGAAAGTGTAGTCGAAAAGGCTTTTGAATTAAAAATAAAATTGTTTATATTAGTATTGAAGAGAATGAAAACATTGAATAAAACAATGCAGTTTATGAAGGAGAAAAGTAACAGAAAAAGACTGGTTAATAGAACTAACTTTTGTAAAACATTTTCAGGTGAATGGAAGCACACTTCTAGTACTGAACCTTTTTTTAATGAAGAAAGCTATTTTCAACAATTTACATTAGTTCATGCTGTTGATACCAAGGGTCGTTGTTATGAGGTTAGAAACGGATGTCCAATTGAAAAAGAAAAGATGGTTCCTAGAAATGTGGAACAAGTAATAGCTGAAGAAGTTCAAGGGAGACGTACAGAAGCTTTAGTGTATAGGTGGGATTGTAGTAGTATTTGTAGTATACAACAGGAATCTATTGATATATTACGAAATTTGTTACGAGATTATGGTAAAAAAAGTGTTAAACAAAAGATTAAGATGTTGCAAGGACTAGATACTTGTACAGGGAAAAAATATAGTAACTTGCAGGGTCATTCTCTGGCTTGTCTTTCTAGAAAAGTGTGTAGAAGTACTTTTCATCATTTAAGAATGTCAGCAGTACATCACTCGGAAATGCGGAAGTTAGTGAGAAGATTGTACTATGTAAAAAGTCCTGCATTATGTTTAAGTTAAATAAACACAGCACTTTTGCATGGATCAGTATTGGATGTAAAATATGTTACTGATGAAATAGAGTTTCGTTTCTTTGGTTCTCAAGAGGAGTGTAGAGAAAGTGAAAGTTTGATAAGTGTAGGTGTTGAAGAAGAGGTGGAAGATAGTACTACTGAGAAGTTTGTAGAAGAAATTACAAAGTTTAAGGTAGTTTCTTGTGAGAAACCAAACTATGTTTGTATTTGTTGTCGACGTACTCACTATAGAAGTCAAACTAGGAATATTGATGTGTATTTAAAAAGTGAAAAGGAAAACAATGATAAGTGGGAGCAATTTGGTGCTTATTTGTTGGTGGAAGGTCATTTTGAGTTGGGTAGTGATCAACGTATTTGTAAATATTGTTAGAGCAAATTAGAAGAGAACAAAATACCAGCTAGAGCTGTACATAATAACCTAGAGTTTGTAGCTATTTCTCCGGAACTGGTAGATTTAAATACATATGAGTCCATTCTTATTCAACCTGTGCACCCGTTTCAGGCTATAGTTCGTATGGAGCCTAAAACAGGTAAGCTGCCTCCCTCAGATTTACAAAGAGGTTTAAAAGGAAGACTTGTGTATTTACCTTTCGATTTTAAGAAAAATATTGAAACTGTTGGTGTAGAGAGAGAGGAAAGTGATCCTGTAGTTATTCTAGTTAATGGTGTACCAACAAAGAGTCAGAAAATATGGCAAGAGTTAGTAGATGTCACCAAACTTCAAAAGGCTACGTTATATCTCATAGAAAACAATATTTATTATAAAAATGTAAATCTGGAAGAACAAAAAATATCTTTAGGAGATGATAGAGAAATTTCAACTGGCCAAATCGAAAAAGTGGACATCTCCAGGAGTGAAGAAATTTATGAACATTACAGTATACATCCTTTACATTCAAAAGAAGTTATTGGAAACACTATTGAATTATTCCAAATGAAGAAAGCGAAGGGAACTCCCATGAGTGTTTGGGAGTAAAGTTTAGAAGCTCGTTGTTTTCCACAGCTCTTCCCCACTGGAAAAGGTGGACGATATGATGAACGACCAGTACAGATTCCAGCTTCAGATTTCGACAGTGTGTTCCTTATTTATTTCATCTTCTGTTTGAAAGTGACTTGTCTGGACTTTTATATGCAGTGAACCACCTATTAAAAACAGGAGTTCATCTTACACATGTTTCTGCAAAGGAATTTTTGGACAAAGTTCAACAAAGAGACGACCATTTAGAATCTCAGTTAATTCATTTGATGGCATGTCAACGTGGTACTCATGAGTATTGGTATCATTGTCACAGAGAACTTAAATGTATGTTAAGGAACTTAGGAACCCCTACGTGGTTTGTTACGCTTGGCTGTGCTGAGTACGCATGGAACGATTTACTTGAATTTCTAAGAGAAGCAAATTCAAATGTAAAAACATTGAATTGAAAACAGCTGGAGAACCGTGTTCCTTGGATCCTGTAAATGTGTGCAGATATTTTAATCATAGGTTTCAAGCTATGATGTCTTTTATGTGCAATAAAAATAATCCACCTCTTGGAGAAGTTATTGATTTCTTTTGGAGAAAGGAGTACCAAGCCAGAGGTGCACCTCATATTCACATGCTGTTATGGAGCAAGGATGCACCAAAATTTGGAACTGATGAAAGTGTTTTGTCATTCATTGAAAAATATGTTACCTGTGCCATACCAAAAGAAGGAGGAGAAAACAACTTGAGACAGCAAGTTTTACAGTTTCAAAGTCATCGATGTGGGAAATATTGTTGATGGAAATACAAGTCAAAGGGAAAGTTTTATACAAAATGTCGGTTTGGATTCCCACGTCCAGTAATTTCGAAAGGAAGAGTCAACAGTTTCATGTCAGCAGTAAGGCATACTATAACTCGAAAATCTCCGAAGAATACTTACAACATAAAAAGAACTGAAGATTCAAAGTATATTAATGACTACAATGCAGTGATTTTGATGATTTGGAATGCAAAGATGGATATCCAATATGTTGCAGATAATTCGATTGCTGTTGCTCGCTATGTTACATCTATATTACCAAATCTGAAAAGACGGAGTTAAAAGAAATGTGGGAAGAAATTTCACAAGAGAAGACTCTTAGTAACAAATTGTACAGCTTTAGTTTGAAGATGCTTTCCCATCGAGAGATTGGATCCTATGAATGTTCAGATCGGTTGACTTCTGCAAGTTTATATTCAAAGTCAAGAGGAATTATTTGGAAATGTCTAGGTCTTGCTGCAACACGAAATTGAGTATTGAAATCTGTACAAGAAATTGAATACTTAGCATTGAATGAACCGGAAAGTACAGATATTGTTAAAACAAATATGTTGGATACGCACTATCCTAAAAGAAGTCCACATCTGGAAAACATATGTCTGTATGAAGTACTGCAACATTACGGCTTTAAGAGAAATGTTATAGAAAATATAAATGAAGAAAAATATGCAGTAATTGGATGTGATGGATGTTTGGTAAAACATGCCAAAGGAAATCTTATTAATCACAGGAAACTCAGTTGTGATACTCCAGATAAAAGGTAGTTTTTCTATTTAGCACTTCTGCAACTCTTCAAGCCTTGGCATAGTGAAATGAAATTACTTGGAGATTTTGACTGCTATGAAGATTCTTTTAATGTATGTAAAGAAAGTATTGAATGCACAATTTTTCCAAATTATCTACAAATGTTGAATGAAGAGATTGAACAAGAAACTAGTATTGCAGCTGAAATCGCTAGAGATAGTTCTCAAGATAGTCAAAGTTCTGCTCCACTAGGTCAAGATCCATTAGGAGAACCAATACTTGAAAATGAAGCAGCAATAGCCATAAATGAAGTAGAAACGACCATGCAACAAGCACAACAGGATATAATTGAGTTGGGAAACTTGGAAGAGCAACTAAATTGTGAACAAAAAGAAATATATCAGCAAGTAACACAACAGATACAGCATGGTTTACTTCATGAAAAAATGCACATCATTTAAACCTATTCAAATGTATATCGGTGGTCAAACTGGAACAGGGAAAAGTTTCTTAATTAAAGTTTTGACCAGTTATCTACATAAAACCACTGAATCACATATATCTTGTGTTGTAACAGCTCCAACTGGGTTAGCAGCACACAACATTAAAGGGATTACATTACATCATTTACTGATGCTACCAGTGGAACATGAAAATAAATTGGAATATCATAAACTATCTGGAGAAGCTTGTTATGAAGTCTCAAGAGTACCCAAGAAAATGAAACTTCTAATCATTGATGAGGTGAACATGGTCTTAACTTAATGCTTGCTTTTGTACATTTAAGAATGCAACATATTTTAAAAACAGATTATGATGTTTTATTTGGAGGAAAACATGTAATTGCATTTGGCGATCTACTACAACTGACTCCTGTGAAAGAACAACCAGTTTTTAAAACTCTTGTGCATGAAGATACTAGCAAATCTTTGGGAAGTATTGGAAATGTAAACATTTGGTCTAATTTTGAATATAAAGAACTTATTAAGAATATGCGACAAGCAAGTGATGAACAATATGGAAACATTCTTCAAGATATCAGAATTGGAGTTTTGACACAACATGGAAAAGGAGTTTTACAAAGTCGACTACTAACGAATTTGTTTCCAAATGAAAACATTGCATCTGAAATAATA
The DNA here is from genome assembly GCA_963921515.1 of Calotriton arnoldi. Classification (NCBI taxonomy): domain Eukaryota; kingdom Metazoa; phylum Chordata; class Amphibia; order Caudata; family Salamandridae; genus Calotriton; species Calotriton arnoldi. Next base: position 459,418 of record CAWUFW010010699.1, read on the forward strand.
TACAAGAAAATTGGAGAAAAAAAGTTGATAGTTTGTCTAATGCCAACACTGCAAGAGTGTTCTACATTCAATCATGAACTTTTGAAATTGGAAAAGCAACCAATACTGAAAATGGAAGCCATTGATAAAATGGAACACGAAGGAGTTACTATTCTTCTCTCAGAGAAATTACAGACAAAATTGGATTCTTTGGAAAAGTCAGTGTCTAAGACTGCTGGTTTAGAAAAGATTTTATATGTATGTAAAAACTGTCGGGGAATTTTACGACGTAATTTGGATGTAGAAAAAGGTTTAGTAAATGGAGCAATGGGAAAAGTTATTGATTTTGTTAATTATCAGAACAGAGATGCAATTGAATTTTTGAACATTAAATTTGATCAGATTGAAGAGGTAAACCGGACTGGACGTTGTGCTGTTCGTTTTTGCTTGTAAAAGACTTGTATGTTCGTAGAAAACAGTTTCCTCTTTCTTTAGCATATGCAGTAACCATTCATAAATCTCAAGGTTTAAGTGTAGAGATTGCTTTGGTAAATATTGGAAGTACAGTATTTAAAGAAGGCATGGCATACGTTGCATTGTCTCGAGTAAGAACATTATCTGGTTTGTATTTAATTGATTTTGATGAGAAAAAGGTTAGTGCTGATGCAAATTGTGTAAGAGAGTATAATCAGTTAAGAAGACTGTTTGCTCCTAACTTAGGTGAATATCCCATAAATGAAAAGCGTGTAGTGTGTGCAAAACGAATATATGACAAACATTCTAGTGAGGTTGAAAAAAAGAAAACAATTGAAAAGAATGATGAAGCTACACAGAAAATGAAAATGGACACTATTGATGATATTGTAGGATACCAGTTAGAAAATACTTCAGGTATCAACTGCTATGCTAATGTAATTGTGAATGTTGTGTTTTATCTGGAAGATCTTCATCTTCAAATTATGGAAAATCGAGAAAAAAGATTCTGTTCTTTACTACATAATGTTTTTAAAAAGTTGGTAAATGATAGAAGTTAAATCCATCCTGCTTCTGGCATTCGGCATCTTTTGGACATATGTACTGGTTCTTCACAATTTACACTCAATATACAACAAGATGCACAAGAATTCCTTATGTTTATGCTTGGTGTATTAGAAGATGAAGGAATAGAAATCGAAAATGTATTTGGACTAAGTTACAGATGGGATCATAAATGTGAAGAGTGTTTATTTTCTTCCACCACTGCAATAGATACTGAACGATTCATATACTTGACAATGCCAGATTGCAAATCAGTATCTTTTAACAAATTAGTAAAAACAGCTAATCAAAATATGAAATGCTCCCATTGTAAATCAGAAATGTTGTCAACGTTATATATAGAAAGATTTGGAAAATATGTCATCTTAATTCTTCAACGTTGTAGAGCAAATGGAAGAAAATTGGAAACAAAAATTAAAAGTTTTGTAGCAGGTCAAGTGTAAATTTCAGGAAGAACTTTTAAAACAGTGGCTATTATATTCCATAATGGACCTACTACAACATCTGGACACTATACTGTGTATTTAAAGTGCAATAAAGGATGGACACATTGCAAAGATGCCCATTTGCAATTTAAATGTAGGTTGCCTTTCGAATTACCAGATTCATATCTGATATTTTTGATGCCAAAGTTTTGAAAACATCATTTGGCCTATTGGGAAGATGTAAACACAAATAAATGAGTTTATTTTGGATATTTTCAATGGAAATTGATTTGGAAACATTATTCGGCCTATTGGGAAGATGTGAAAAATTACTGTTTCGATATTGTGTTTGAAAGAAATAGTTTATATATTTGATCTTTATATTATATGTGATGTAAATTAAAATGTATATTTCAGAAATGTACTTCAGAGAAAGAAACGATTTATTGTAAGGGAAAAATATAATTTAGAAACTGCATATAGGTGAACAGATAGCTGAACTTGTTGTAAATATTTTCTATGCAGATTTGTGTTTTTTTTACAATCTCATTGAATGTATTTTTTCCCCCGCTGTTATATGATGATCTACATTGAAATCACCGTGAATGGTGAAATTCAATAGAATCTGAGAACAGCAAAAAAGGGAAACTGAATATGTTATGTAATTCTAAAATTATGTTTTGTTCTTAAAACTATAATATTATATGCAATAACAGTTTTTCTTCTTCTTTTTACAGAACGTAACACTAAAGCTTGAAAAGATTTTAAATTCAGTTTAGAATAAAACTACTGTAAAATAGTTTGAATGAGTTTGGTATCTACTTTAATAAAGAAGGTAAGATGAAATATTGTAATAACCATAGTAATATGAAGTAATGTTTACAGTCACTTTTATTGCAGTTATCTACTTTTTAAACACTACCCATGCTCTGATCTAGACCATTAGGCACTATTCTCACACTCCTGCCATCACCCATGCACTATCCATGTATTTCTTCAATCACCTAGCCTGCATTCATACAGTTATAAGATCACCCAGACACTACCTATGTACTTTTCAAATCACCCAGGTACTATCAATATACTCATGCAATCAGCTACACATTATCAGTACACTCTTTCAATCACACAGGTAGTAGCTATACACTACTCCAATCCCCTAAACATTATCCTTGCACTGATACAATCACCTAGACACTACCCTTGCACTCCTTCAGTGATCCAGGCAGTATAGATACAATGCTCCATTCATTCAGTCAGTGCAGATGCACTTTTAAAATCACCCAAGCTCTATTTATACAGTCCTCCAATCACCCAGGTACTACTTGTGTACTCCTCCAATCACCCAACCAGAATGCTTAAAGTTTTAAAATCATTCAGGCACTACCTATGTACTCCTCCAATCACCCAGGCCCTACCTCTACACTCTTGCAATCAGCAAGACATTAACCCTAAACTCATGCAATTACCAAGGTATTAACTTTGCATTCCTCTTATCCCCCAGACATTACACCTGCACTCATGCACCACTTAACTATAAGCCATGCACTCTTGCAATGCCACAGACATTCCTCTGCACTCATGCAATCACTTAGACATTACACATGCACTCTTCCAATAACCCTGATATTACCCATATACTCATACAATCACCCAGGCATTACCCATGCACTCCTTCAACCACTCAGTCAGTATTGGTGCATTTATTAAAGCATCCAGGCACTACCTATGCACTTAAGAAATCATACAGGCATTACCCATGCACTCCTCCAATCATCCAGTCAGTACTCATGCACTTAAAAAATCACCCAGACACTACTTATACACTTTGCAATCACCCACACACTACGAGTTCAGTCATGCAACAACACAGACATTACTTTTGCACTCTTGCAATCAGTCATACATTTGTCATGCACTCCTTCAATTGACTACACATTACCCATGCACTCACACAATCACTTAGGCATTACCTATCCACTCTTTCAATGACCCAGACATTACCCCTGCACTCATGTAATCACACAAACACTAACCATGCACTCTTCCAATCGGCCAGCCACTACCCATGAATTTATAGAAACACCGAAGCACTACCTATGCACTTGTCTAATCACTCAGACTCTACCCATACAGTCCTCCATTCACCCAGATCTTACCCCTCCATTCATGCAATCACCCACGCATTACCCATGCACTCCTTCAATCTCTCAGGCAGTGCCCATGCAGTGTTCCAATCATCCAGGCACTACCTATGCAGTTATACAATCACCCAGGCACTACCCTTGCACTCCTTCAGTGATCCAGGCACTATCCATGCACTCTTCCAATAGGCCAGCCATTACCCATGCACTTATAAAATCACAGAAGCACTACCTATGCACTCGTCTAATCACTCAGACACTACCCATGCACTGGTTCATTTACCCAGACATTACCCCTCCATTCATGCAATCACCCAGGCATTACCCATGCACTCCTCCAATCGCTCAAGCATTACCCATGCAGTTACAAAATCACCCATGCATTACCAATCCACACCTTTAATCAGTCAGGCAGTACCCATGCACTCCTGCAAACACCCACACATTACTCCTATACTCTTGCAATCACCCAGGTATTATCCATGCACTCCTTTTATCATGCAGACATTACTCCTACACTTATGGAATCACCCAGGTATTAGCCATACAGTTCTGCAATCACCCAGGCACTACCTATGCACTCATGCAATCACTCAGACATTACCCATACACTCCTCCAATCACCTACACATTACCACAGCACTCATACAGTCAGTCTGGTGTTACCTATGCAGTTACTAAATCACCACGCACTACCCTTGCACTACTCCAATCACCCAGGCACTACCCTTATAGTCATGCAATCACTCAGGCATTACTCATGCACTCCTCTAATCACCCACACATTACCTCTCCACTCATGGAAACACTCAGGCACTGGCTATGCACACCTGCAATCACCCAGACATTAGTCCTGCACTCTTGCAATCACCCAGGTATTACCCATGCACTCCTCCAATGACCCACACATTACCTCTGCACTCATACAGTCAGTCTGGTGTTACCTATGCAGTTACTAAATCACCACGCACTACCTTTGCACTACTCAAATCACCCAGGCACTACCCTTGTAGTCATGCAGCCACTCAGGCATTACCTATGCACTCCTATAATCACCCACACATTACCTCTATACTCATAGAAACACTCAGATACTGGCTATGCACACCTGCAATCACCCAGACATTAGTCCTGCACTCTGGCAATCACCCAGGTATTACCCATGCACTCCTTTAATCATGCAGACATTACTCCTACACTTATGGAATCACCCAGGTATTAGCCATACAGTTCTGCAATCACCCAGGCACTACCTATGCACTCATGCAATCACTCAGACATTACCCATACACTCCTCCAATCACCCACACATTACCTCTGCACTCATACAGTCAGTCTGGTGTTACCTATGCAGTTACTAAAACACCACACACTACCCTTGCACTACTCCAATCACCCAGGCACTACCCTTGTAGTCATGCAATCACTCAGCCATTACCCATGCACTCCTCCAATCACTCACACTTTATGTCTGCAGTCATGCAAGGACCCAGGCATAACCCATGCTTTTACAAAATCACCACACATGCTCTCATGCAATCACTCAGGCATATCCCATGCGTTTCTTCAATCACTCAGGCAGTACCCATGCACTCTTCCAATCAGCCAGGCACTACCCATGCATTTATGCAATCACCCAGGCATTACCCATACACTCATGGAATCACTCATGCATTACCCATACACTCCTCCAATCACCCACACATTACCTCTGCACTCACACAGTCAGCCTGGCATTACCCATGCACATATCAAATCACCACGCACTACCCTTGCACTACTCCAATCACCCAGGCACTACCCTTGTAGTCATGCAATCACTCAGGCTTTACCCATGCACTCCTCCAATCACCCACACATTACCTCTGCACTCATGCAATCACCCAGGCTTAACCATGCACTTACAAAATCACCATGCACTACCCTTTCACTACTCCAATCACCCAGGCACTACCGTTGCACTCATGTAATCACTCAGGCATTACTCATGCACTCCTCCAATCACCCACACATTACGTCTGCAGTCATGCAATCACGCAGGCATAACCCATTCATTTACAAAATCACTACACACTACCTTTGCACTCCTCCAATCACCCAGGCACTACCCTTGCAATCATGCAATCACTCAGGCATTACTCATGCACTCCTCCAATCACCCACAGATTACCTCCCCACTCATGGAAACACCCAGGCCCTAACCATGCACACCTGCAATCACCCCGACATTAGTCCTGCACTCTTGCAATCACCCAGGCATTACCCATGCACTCCTTCAATCATATATACACTACCTGTACACTTCTCCATATATTCCACTTACCACAATCCATACAACACTTACAGATTTTTCTTTTTTAAACCAAATGGGCGGTTCTGAAAAGAACCCTTTTTTTTCTTCTATATTTCTTTTGTGTTTTTTTAACTCTTTTTTACATTTTTTGGGTGGTTTATTTAAAAAAAAAAAAAAAGAAAAACTAAACAGAACCAACAGCGAAAATGTTCAAAAATATTTTGAAATTAGGATGTCATTGCATTTGAAAAAAAAATTAAAAAAATTAACAATGGTGGTTCCTAATAGCAACCAGGATGACATCCACCGATTGCTCACCAAAACAAAGACTTTTGCGACATTTTATGCAACGCTGCTGCACCCTAGCAAAATTAGGGATGATGTTCGGAGTGCTAGTAGTTGTAGAACCAGATGATGTGCTTGGTCCAGCAGTGTTGTCCTCGGTTCTTCGCTTTTCTTCCTCTCGTCGATGCTATTCTCTTGTGAGACGCCGAGGATGGATAGTTTGTAAGTGTTTGAGCATCGATGATGTGCAACACGAATATTTCTTTTCGGAACCACGTGACAGAACATTCCCACAAATGGTGCAGGTAACTTTTCGGGCATTTACTTTTTTTTCTCCTGGTGGTTTTGAGAAAAATGCCCACACAATACTTTTATACCTTTTTTTCACTGGTTCCTCCAGCTCTTCTTCCTCTTCATTTTTAAATTAGTGAACAAAACACCAAAAAAAGGCAAAAAAGAGGATCAGAAAACAATAGGTGTGTCTTCTGAGATGCTCTGGAAGAAATGAAAAAAATGGGTGGGGTCCTCAAGTTCTAGAATTAAAAGGTTCTTAACCAATGAAATTGTTTCTTTTAAAGTCATATGGGATTCGCGCACCCGGCGCACAACCAGCGCGCACACGGCGCAACCTCCGAAAAATATATTTAACAATAATTTATCGTTATTCCAGTTACAAATATATAATTTTTATGATTAGTTTAAATAATCTCTTGCTATAATATACATATTAAACTTATATACATATAGTTTTGAAACTTTAAGATTTGCGATGGATTCGCGCATCCGGCGCGACCCCCGGAACTACGTACCTGATGTTACGCGGGGCGGAAATTCGCGCTCCCGGCGTGCAACCAGCGCGCACCCAGCGCGACTTCCGAAAAATATATTTAACAATAATTTATCGTTATTCCAGTTACAAATAAATAATTTTTATGATTAGTTTAAATAATCTCTTGCTATAATATACATATTAAACTTATATACATATAGTTTCGAAACTTAAAGATTTGCGATGGATTCGCGCACCCGGCGCGACCCCCGGAACTACGTACGTGACGTTACACGGGGCTCAAATTCGCACACCCGTTGCTTACAAAACACGCATCCTACATGACTTAACCAATATGGCGGCTTGGATTCATGCACCCACCAAGACAGGTACACGATCGGTACGCAAATTCACTTTTAAAAAAAATGTATATTTATATTTTAGAAAAGACAAAACATTATGTTATTATTATAACAATTAAGGAAGTAAGTAAAAGCATTTTTTAGACATTATAGTTAGTAATCAGCATTTAAAAAACTTTTGAAATTCACTGAAAAAAACGTAGGTTTCAGGGACGTTATAGTTAGAAATTAGCATTTAAAAAACCTTAGAAATTCACTGAAAAAACCATAGGTTTCAGGGACGTTATAGTTAGAAATTAGCATTTAAAAAACCTTTGAAATTCACTGAAAAACCATAGGTTTCAGGGACGTTATAGTTAGAAATGAGCATTTAAAAAACCTTACAAATTCACTGAAAAAAATATAGGTTTCATGGACGTTATAGTTAGACAATAGCATTTATAAAACCATAGAAATTCATTGAAAAAAACCATAGGTGTCAGGGAGGTTATAGTAAGTTGGACATTTCACTCGTACAAAGCCAGAGAAATTCGGCCGTTATAGTTAGTTGAGGTAACTATAACTCGCGCCCCCGCAATGCACTGCTGATGAAGTCATATATTACATCACTCATGACATGGTCAGTGACATCACTCATGACATCACTGATGACATCTCAAATGACATCACTGATGACATCATCCACGTGATAATCTGATGCACCTCCTCACACCCTAATATAACCTTTAATAAACACACTCTAAAATACAGACTGCCATTCTCAAAAACATAGACACACCAATAACAGTAACTATATACACACTCACTGATTCCTAGGTCTACACACACATCCACTGCGTCATCCATACAGTCACTCATACATGTAGTCACTCATTAATACAGTCACTATCATATGCACTCATATACCCATACAGACACTCACACACTGCCAGTCACCCATAGAGTTACTCACTCAGCTACTCAATCATGCAAAGAATCAAACACATTCCCATTTAATCACCTACACAATTATACACACACCACCTCACTTCTTCATACAAATACTAACACATACTTATTCTGTTATACAATCATTGACACAAGCACACAGTCATCCATACAGCCAGTCTCACAATCACTCACTCTCACATATAGTCATTTATATGCTCCAACACTCACATATACTGCCTTTCACAAATGTAGTTACTCACACATCTACCACTGAGACATCCATTCACTCCCCAACACACCCATACACACACTCACCCACGTATACAGCCCTTCACAGATGCACTCTTGAACCCATACACCCAGTGAATCATCCACTCACACATCTATGCACAGAGTCACCCACCCCGCAACCACCCACACAGACACTCAGGCACCCATACAGATACTCTGACAAACAATCAATAACCGATATAGACACTCATGTAGCTACTTACCAACTCATGCAGCTGCTTACACACCAACAGACAGACAAATACAAACATTCACACAGTTTAGTCAGTAACCCATGCATTTAGTAAGACACATTTAATCACTCACTTATATAGTCAGTCACGCACCTACTAAATCATCCATTCAAACAGTCATACACCCAGTCATTCTTCAATACTCCTTGGCCTATATATATATATAAAACATATTTAAACTTTACAGAAACACACAGTCACTGGATGATGCCATCAGTGATGTCATCAGTGATGTCATTTGAGATGTCATCAGTGATGTCACTGACCATGTCATGAGTGATGTAATATATGATGTCATCAGCAGTGCATTGCGGGGGCGCAAGTTATAGTTACCTCAGCTAACTATAACGGCCCAATTTCTCGGGTTTTGTACGAGTGAAATGTCCAACTAACTATAACGTCCCTGAAACCTATGGTTTTTTAAGTGAATTTCTATGGTTTTTTAAATGCTATTTTCTAACTATATCGTCCCTGAAACCTACGGTTTTTTCAGTGAATATATATATGCTTAGCTCTACAACCTGCCAATGCTCCTGCACTCGCTGACGGGTGCCTCGTGTACGAGGGCAGACTCGTAGTCAATTTCACACTCCAAGAACAAACCACAGGCACTCACTTGGGTAATCCTGGTACAGATTTATTAGCACAATTGATAAACAAACAAATGCGTTTCAGCGGGACACCTTCCTCAGTGTGCTAATAAATCCGTACCAGGATTACCCCCGTGAGTGTCCATGGTTTGTTCTTGGAGCGTGAGATATATATATATATATTTATATATTTATGAAATCATATATTTATAGGTTTTATTAGTCTTTTATCATAAATATACACAATAATGTACTCATATTGTACACTGTTTACATGTTACCTTTTAATGTGATATTCAATCTACCTCTAATTATGCATAGTCCAACATATTTCTTTAATCAACAAAATAGAATACTAATATACAGATCCTCAGGCATCAATGATTACTAGATATGGATATATTAATTTTTATCCATATGGCCACCATATACTATGCTCTGCATTTGATTCAGGTATTGATATCTACTTTAGCACATACACGAGATTAATAAGGAGTTCAATGATTTTAACACATCTATTTATACACTTCTTTTTTAAATTGCACTGGCACTTTAGGATAACATAGACTTTTTTACAATTATTTTACATACCTCGTATTAACATTAAGGTTATTTATTGTATTGCGGTAAAACGCAACAAATGTTTATACAATGACAAATTACAATATTTTATTGATGGAGTGAATTTTAAACTCGCAAAATTTATGATTGTGTAGTAAATTGTATAAAGTGAGGTATTACACCGAAATAACAACACTAAACGAGAAATTACATGTATACCTTTGGTATAACAATATATACCAAGTAGGAGACATTATGTAATTTTACTATCACTTGTTTGTCTTGGTGCTACTTCTATGTCTATGAATTTTAACCATCACGTAATTGCAATTAGTTCACGCACCTGTCACTTTAAATTCGTCCGCATTTGTTCTTCCTGTGTCATGTGATCAAGGCTCGTAGGAGCTGAAACGTTATGGCGGCACAGCAACAATAAATTAAAGCAACTGAAAGTTTGGGTCCGTGTCCGTGTTTGGAGCAGAATCCGGTGGTACACGGAGTGAAGCTATATTTAATGACCGTTGGTTTCACATGGTCATACACGGGACCCCCTTTCCAGCAACGGACAACGCGCAAGTGAAACAACGCCCCCGGGTTAACCTGGAAGTATTTGGATCCGAGAAGGATATGCAGCGTTTGACCCCCTTGAACCCGAGTACATCCGGAAGCCAGTAGCAACGCTGTTAGCGCCGAGTCGAAGGATACGGTGAAAGCAGTGAGAGCTAAGGTAGGAAAAACGGGTATTCAAGGGTGGGAAGGTGATCAGTATTCACGCAAGTTTACGGGACTTCCACACAGTGTAACTTGCGAATTTAACTAAATAAGTATTTTGCAAAGATGTCGGCCGACACAGTTAGAGATAGGGAGGCTGCATCCCCTTCCCATCAATGTCAGGTGCAAAACAACCAGACGCCAGAAATACAAGTAACTTGAACTCCCTAAAAGAAAAATTCAAAATACTAGAAAAAAAGATGAGGAATGAGCAGAGTAAATGGTGGGAATCACGGTCATTACAAAATTACATAGACGTGGGCAGAATCCCAAGCAGGATTACGAATCTTAAATGCCCCGAGTTATGAGGACCCAAATCCTGACCTTATGAATGAGTGGGCAGAAAGTAATTTAGAGTCATCTAGAAGACTTGTTCTTATACTAATCAAATAAGCTGACATCGATCGAGCCCAACTCCTGAAAGACATAGATGAATTGAATGATGAATTGGGAGAGTTGGAGGAAACAGAGGAAATGGTGAAAATGAGGAAAGAAATGATGACACGTTTGAATAAAGAAGAAGATAAAATAAAAGAAAGAAAAACGTATAAATTTCAAAGGGATCGTAATGACTACGAACTCGGACAGATCTTCACCTTTTCTAAAAAATATGATGGCTACAGAGTGGCCAAAAACAAACCAGCACGGAATACACATATTCCTAACAGAACCCCTGAAGTAAGACAAGAAACTTCACAATCAGACTTGAGTTCAGCAGGAGGAAGCGAGTCTGAATCAGAAATGAGAAATCTAGATCTCACAGGGAATCGTAAGAAGCCATTACCTGGGGAGGAGCTGATTTTTTTATGTCAACAAAGAAGACAAACTCTCCGTCCAAGACCGGAAAAGAATGAACGAAGAGCAAACAACAACTTCAGGCGCAGGCAGAGGCGCAAAGCAAACAAATGCCGCACAAAATTACACCAAGAAGAGGGGAAGGGGATATTGGCAGAAGAAGTAAACAAAACAAAAGCACCCTGCCGCACCATTATTAACCTCTCCAATATTATTTTGTCAGCCAAAGAGGAAAACATTTTAAGTTTGGGATTGACATATTCTCCAGGAGCTAATTTTGATTATGCATCGACATGGTTAGACGTATACAAAACAGTAAGGAAACTTAAACTTAAAAAATTCTTTTTATTGTCTAAAACGCAAGAGGAGTCAAACAAAGAAATAGAACAAGGCCTTCAAAGTTATCCAAATCTATCGCAATCTGATGTACCCTTATTGAAGGACATGGAGAGCCTTTGGGACAACATTGATCATGTCCAGCTAACTCCTTTTAAACAACCCTCTACTTTTAACCCCATTACTCCTCGAGACTCTATAGATGTCTTCCATGAGACGGTTACAACACAATTAAAAAAACTCAGTAAAGCAGTGGGGATGACAAAAGTCAAGTATACCAACCAACAGCGACAATATTACAACTTGGTTTCTAAATTGAAAAAGAGAAAAACATCATTATAAGGAACAGTGACAAGGGAGGCAATGTAGTTATTTGGCCACAAGTGGATTACCTAAAGGAAGCATTTAAGCAGCTTAATGACAGAGAATGCTACACAAGAAACAATGCGGCAAATCTGAAAACTACATATGCCTTATACCACAACAAACTCTTATTATGGAAATCTAAAGAACTCATTACTATCAATGAATACAAATTCCTCAAAATAGACAACCCAACAACACCAACGATTTATTTCATTCCCAAAATACATAAAGATCCAGTAACACCACCTGGGCGTCCAATAATATCGGCTAGGGGTGGTCTTTTGGAACATACATCTATGTATGTGGACTTCTTTTTACAGGATTTTGTCAAGAAATTACCATCATATGTACGTGACACTGCAGATTTCTTGAGACAAATTAATGAGGTAGAATGGAAGGATGACTATCTACTAATGACAATGGATGTAACCTCCTTGTATACCAGTATAAAACATGAGGATGGTATTAAAGCCATAAAACATTATTTGGCACAAAGAGCAACATATTACAATGAGCACAACAACATGCTATTGGAAATTATAGAGTTCGGTTTAACCAATAATAATTTTATGTTTAACAATCTTTTGTTTCAGCAAACTCGAGGAGTAGCCATGGGGGCCAGTTTTTCTCCCAGTTATGCCTGTCTTCATATGGGCTACTGGGAGGAAGTGGTCCTCAGAAGTAAATACAGCCATCACATTGACAACCATGTACAAATTTGGCTCCGTTATATAGATGATTTATTTGTGATATGGCATGGCACTCAACAGGAGGCTCTATCCTTTGTTGATACTTTGAACAACAACCAATTGAACCTACATTTCACAACCAATATAAGCGCCAATATAGTCAACTTCCTTGACACCCAGATATACATCAATGAGGGTAAAATAGAAAGTAGGCTGTACCGTAAAGAAACGGCGGGAAACACTACTCTCCACGCAAGCAGTGCTCATCCAAGACATCTCATTAACAGTATATCATATGGTGAGATGTTACGGCTACGCCGTATATGCAGCAATGAACAAGATTTAAAAACAGTACAAGCAGACAGCTGCATGAGACTCAGGGAAAGAGGATATAGCAAACATATTATCACGAGAGCTATATCAAAATCTATGTTACCTAGTAGAGATTCCTTACTTAATGAGAAGCCTAGGAGCACACACATATTAAATGCAGGTTTTGAAAAAACAAAAAAGATACAGATAACACATTTAGAATGATCATTAAATATAGCAACCAGCACATCAAAATACAAAAAATTATACAAAAAAACTGGCCACTAGTATTAAATGATGCCGTGATTGGACCCCTGCTGCCACAGAGGGTGTCCATCACATATAGCAAATCACCCTCTATGAGAGATGTTCTTGTGAACACTAGTCCAGAGATAATTGAAAAGACAAGCTGGTTACAATCGAATAAGGGTTTTTTCAAGTGCAGATCTTGCAAGGCGTGTGCTCATGGTATGAATAAAAATACATATACAACACCGTTCAGTGATAAGGCAATTAAGATACAGAGATATCTCACATGCAAAACTGAATATGCTGTCTATGTGCTGGAATGTCCATGTGGCCTCCAGTACATAGGCAGCACAAAATTGCAAGTGCATAAACGTATCCTACAACATTTACGTGCCATCAGTAATCAGGATAATACGTATCCGGTGGCACGCCACTTCAGAGAGGCCCACAATTCCAATAATACGGACCTCAAATATTATGTCATTGACAGTGTACCCCCGAGCAGACGGGGAGGGGAAAGGGAATCAAAATTACAAAGATTAGAAACAAGATACATACTACAATTAGATTCCAAATCACCAGGAGGTCTGAACGCAACGGAGGATATGTATACCTGCTTAGGTTAATAGTATAGAATTAATTCAGCATCATGTTTGATTTTTAATATGTTAGGATGCATTGGAGGACAATAACCATGATAATCATAGGTGATTGAGGTTAACATGTTGATGTTAATGCAGTGATCAAGTGTTTACAAGTATCAAAAAAATGTGTATTGAGAAATAATGGTATCCTTGATCTTACAATCACTACAGATTGAGCACAATGAGAAAACAGTATTTTTTGAACAAGTATTTACATTTAAGGAATTGATACTAAGACGGTGATCTGATTTTTTTATCAACAATCTGAATGTTTTATCAACAATCTCTTAACATCATTTTCGTATATATATGTATGTATATGTTAGTATATTTATATATTTATATATTTATAAAATCATATATTTATAGGTTTTATTAGTCTTTTATCATAAATATACACAATAATGTACTCATATTGTACACTGTTTACATGTTACCTTTTAATGTGATATTCAATCTACCTCTAATTATGCATAGTCCAACATATTTCTTTAATCAACAAAATAGAATACTAATATACAGATCCTCAGGCATCAATGATTACTAGATATGGATATATTAATTTTTATCCATATGGCCACCATATACTATGCTCTGCATTTGATTCAGGTATTGATATCTACTTTAGCACATACACGAGATTAATAAGGAGTTCAATGATTTTAACACATCTATTTATACACTTCTTTTTAAATTGCACTGGCACTTTAGGATAACATAGACTTTTTTACAATTATTTTACATACCTCGTATTAACATTAAGGTTATTTATTGTATTGCGGTAAAACGCAACAAATGTTTATACAATGACAAATTACAATATTTTATTGATGGAGTGAATTTTAAACTCGCAAAATTTATGATTGTGTAGTAAATTGTATAAAGTGAGGTATTACACCGAAATAACAACACTAAACGAGAAATTACATGTATACCTTTGGTATAACAATATATACCAAGTAGGAGACATTATGTAATTTTACTATCACTTGTTTGTCTTGGTGCTACTTCTATGTCTATGAATTTTAACCATCACGTAATTGCAATTAGTTCACGCACCTGTCACTTTAAATTCGTCCGCATTTGTTCTTCCTGTGTCATGTGATCAAGGCTCGTAGGAGCTGAAACGTTATGGCGGCACAGCAACAATAAATTAAAGCAACTGAAAGTTTGGGTCCGTGTCCGTGTTTGGAGCAGAATCCGGTGGTACACGGAGTGAAGCTATATATATATATATATATATATATATATATATATATATATATATTATCTACTGGCGGTCGCCAGTAGATAGTTATAGTTACAACCTATTATCCATAGGAAATCCGTGACATTCTATTTGAAATAACTCTCTTGCCGGTTGACGTATCTTTGCGAAATTTTCAAACTTTGTGGCCCGCTCCGGTCCGCTCCTACCCTGAAAGTCTCGGGGGATTCGTCAAGCAGGGGCCGAGAAAAGGGGGTCCCAAAACGCGTTTTCCCATGCATTTTTCCATAGGAAACTTTAGACACGGCTACAGCCCGAACTGCTGAACGGAATTACACCAAATTTGGCAAAGAGGTAGTTCTTGGTTCAGAAAGAACCCTTTTGTTAAATGGTGTAAATCCGTTCAGTAGTTGCTGAGAAAATGAAAAGTAAAAAGATAGTGATATCTATGGCCGAGTAGGGTCCGCGTACCCTCAGCGCACCCTGCGCGCACCGTCCCGATCACGAGCTGCATGTTAATTGGCTGTCAGCTGGCTGTCAACATTCCGATTCAGGAAATGTTGGCAGCCATTTTGTCCCTCAGTAGAACCGAGGGACAGAAACAAGTGCGCAAAGCGCACAAAGGGGGCAGGGTAGAAACACCCTGACCCCTAGGTTTGCTCAGGGGTCCCACAAGGACCCCTGGGCAAAAAAAAAAAAAATGTTTTAAAAAATCGACAGGATGCGCTCAGGGTGCGCGAATCCGGCCGAAAAAAAAATCAAGCGCGGTCTCCCGCGCTCGATAGTTAATTGGCCCCGGGTGGCCCAAGTCCCGGGGGCATGGTGGGGGGATAATTTAATGTGTGGGGGCCTCAAAGGCCCCCAAGCCCCGGGGACTGCCACCCCCGGGGCTTTTTTAAAAATGGTGCGGGAGGGCTCTAAGCCCTCCCGCAGCCCCGAGGACACCACCTCCCCGGGGCTTTTTTAAAATAAATTAAAGAACCTGTGTGGGGGGACTCCAGCCCCCCACACGCCCGGGACCGCCACCTCCCCGGGGCACTAAACATTTAAATATGGGGGTCCGTTACGGACCCCAGAGCCCCGGGGACCACCACCTCCCCGGGGCTTTGAACTGAATGGGAGGGGGCCGCGCGGCCCACCTCCTGGAGCCCTTGACGGCCCTGGGGACCACCACCCCCCAGGGCCGGCTCCTGCAGTGTCCCGGGGTGCCTACCCCCGGGACACTGTAGTTTGCTATGGCAGGACGGGAGCCTCGCGGCTCCCGTCCTGTCATAGCAAACTGCTTTGAATATTGGAAGAGAGAGCAGGAAACCTGCTCTCTCTTCCAATATCCAAGCACATTGCTTTTCCACATGGGGAGCTGCATCTTAGCAGCTCCCCATGTGGAAAGCAATGCCGGCTCCCAAGGGACGCGGGGAGCCGGCGGGACTGTGGGGGATTGGGGACCCCCACAGTCCCCAACGAGAGGGCCAGCCCCGGGGGATGGGGTCCCCGGGCAAGTAGTGGCTCGGGAGGGGGCCACGCGGCCCCCTCCCCAAAGTTTAAAAAATAAAAAAATTAAAAAAAGGAGTATGGCCGGCCCCGGGGATGGGGTCCCCGGGGCAAATAGTGGCCCAGGGAAGGGGGCCACGTGGCCCCCTTCCCGTTTTTTTTAATTAAAAATTTTAAAAAGGGGTAAGGCCCTGGGGGATGGGGTCCCCAGGGCCCAAAAACAGGAAAAGGAAGGGGGCCACACAGCCCCCCTTCAGGGGACAACATTTTTTTAAACGATCGGGCCCGCAGGCCCCGCCCCCTTCCTTCACCACTCTGCAAACGCACCCCCTGGCGCGTTTGCAGAGAGGGAACGAATTCCCCTTGAATACTGGGGGTCCCTGGGGGCCAACTAGCCCACCAGGAACCTCCAGTATGCGTCAGGGGCTGCCTTGCAGAGAGGTGTACAGAGGCCACGCCCCTTTTTACACCTCTCTGCAACGCAGCTCTGTGGCGCTTTTGGAGGTATATGGTGGGCTAGTTGGACTCCGGGGACCCTCAGGATTCAAGGGGACTTAATCCCCCAACTTAAAACGCGCCACGGGGCGCGTTTGCACAGTGGTGAAGGGAGGGGCGGGGCTTCAGGTGACATGTGTGCAAACAGGCCCCGTGGCGCGTTTTAAGATGGGGAATTAAATCCCTTCAATCCTGAGGGTCCCTGAGGGCCAACTAGCCCAACAGGTACATCCAGAAAGCGCCACAGAGCTGCGTTGCAGTGAGGTGTAAAAGGGGTGTGGCCTCTCTACACGTCTCTGCAACGCAGCCCCTGGCGCATATTGGAGGTTCCTGGTGGGCTAGTTGGCCCCTAGGGACCCTCAGGATTCAAGGGGACTTAATCCCCAACTTAAAACGCGCCACGGGCGCGTTTGCACAGATGTCACCTCAGGCCCCCCTCCCTTCACCATTGTGCAAATATTCCTCTAAAATCTGCCGAACTACGAATTCCGATTTACTCACCTGTTATCAGGAGAGACCTCAGTGCTGCATCTTTCAGCCCAGTACTAATCCTGAAAAGTTATTTTAACCGTACTTACCAGTAACTTGAATTTCCTTCCATAGGATATCATTGCCTGCTTTTTGTTGAAAAAGTTTCTAAGTGTTGATTTTTGAAACATACAAATATTCCTCTAAAATCAGCCGAAATACGAATTCCGATTTACTCACCTGTTATAAGGAGAGACCTCAGTGCTGTATCTTTCAGCCCAGTACTGGTCCTGAAAAGTAATTTTAACCGTACTTACCAGTAACTTGAATTTCCTTCCATAGGCTAACATTGACTGGTTTCACTTGGAAATTCTTCTAAGTGTGGAGTTTTGGAACTTTAAAATATTCCTCTAAAATCAGCCGAAATACGAATTCCGATTTACTCACCTGTTATCAGGAGAGACCTCAGTGCTGCATCTTTCAGCCCAGTACTAATCCTGAAAAGTAATTTTAACCGTACTTACCAGTAACTTGAATTTCCTTCCATAGGATATCATTGCCTGCTTTTTGTTGAAAAAGTTTCTAAGTGTTGATTTTTGAAACATACAAATATTCCTCTAAAATCAGCCGAAATACGAATTCCAATTAAATCACCTGTTATAAGGAGAGACCTCAGTGCTGTATCTTTCAGCCCAGTACTGGTCCTGAAAAGTAATTTTAACCGTACTTACCAGTAACTTGAATTTCCTTCCATAGGCTAACATTGACTGGTTTCACTTGGAAATTCTTCTAAGTGTGGAGTTTTGGAACTTTATAATATTCCTCTAAAATCAACCAAAGTACGAATTCCAATTTACTCACCTGTTATCAGGAGAGAACCCAGTGCTGCATCTTTCAGCCCAGTACTGATCCTCAAAAGTAATTTTAACCGTACTTACCAGTAACTTGAATTTCCTTCCATAGGATATAATTGCCTGCTTTTTGCTGAAAAAGTTTCTAAGTGTTGATTTTTGAAACATACAAATATTCCTCTAAAATCAGCCGAAATCCGAATTCTGATTAAATCACCTGTTATAAGGAGAGACCTCAGTGCTGCATCTTTCAGCCCAGTACTGGTCCTGAAAAGTAATTTTAACCGTACTTACCGGTAACTTGAATTTCCTTCATAGGCTAACATTGACTGGTTTCACTTGGAAATTCTTCTAAGTGTGGAGTTTTGGAACTTTATAATATTCCTCTAAAATCAACCAAAGTACGAATTCCAATTTACTCACCTGTTATCAGGAGAGAACCCAGTGCTGCATCTTTTAGCCCAGCACTGACCCTGAAAAGTAATTTTAACCGTACTTACCAGTAACTTATATTTTCTTCCATAGGAATCCTTTGTCTGGTTTTCAGCAGAAAAGTTTCAAAGTGTCGATTTTCACAAACTACAAATATTCCTAAAAAATCGCCTGTATGACTTAAACGCATTCTTTCAACTGTTTACAAGAGATGCACCAGTGCTGGATCCAGGATCCAACACTGAGTAAGAAAAAGTAACGATAACAGTTTTTACCTTCTAAGTGAATTTCCTTCCATAGGATAACATTGGTGATTCTATGAGAAAAAGTTTCTAAGTGTCAACTTTTAAAGTACAATAATATTCCTTAAAAATCACGACTGTAACCAAAACGCTTTTACTCAACTGTTTATAGGAGATGTCCCAGGAGTGAATCTAGGATCCAGTCCTGTGGTTAGAAAAGTAATCCATAAAGTAACTAATTGCATTTAACTAGAAATTCACATTGAGCTGAATGTTGCATTGTGTTTGAAAATGTGTTGCCCATTGCAACAACTGTAACTACTGTACTTAAAAGTCTATTGCCTATGTGCAAAGTATTTAAACTAAAGTAATTCATTCTGAGAAAGTATTTTTGTAATGTAATGTATAATGTAATTACAATGTAATTTAAAAAATAAAATATGTAAAAAAAATTGTTTCTAAAAATGTAGTAAATCAGTATGAAAAAAATTAATATAACAATTAATACATTTAAAAATTGTCATTTACAAAACCTTTGAAATTCACTGAAAAAACCGTAGGTTTCAGACATGTTATAGTTACAAATTAGCATTTAAAAACCTTTGAAATTCACTGAAAAAAACCATAGGTTTCAGGGACGTTATAGTTACAAATTAGCATTTAAAAAACCTTTGAAATTCACTGAAAAAACCATAGGTTTTAGGGACAGTTATAGTTAGTTGGACATTGCACTCGTACAAAACCCGTGAAATTCCCCGTTATAGTTAGTCCAGCTAACTATAACTCGCGCCCCGCAATGCACTGCTGATGACGTCACATATTACATCACTCATGACATGGTCAGTGACATCACTGATGACATCACTGATGACATCTCAAATGACATCACTGATGACATCATCCATGTGATAATTTCATGCATCTTCTCACACCCTAATATAACTTTTGATACACCCACTCTAAATTACAGACTGCCATTCGCAAAACCATAGACACTCCAACACCAAAAACTACATACCAACTCACTGATTCTTAGGTCTACACACACATCCACTCACTCACCTGTACAGTCACTCATACTTACAGTCACTCAGTACAGGACTATCATATGCACTCATACACCTATATAAACACTCACACACCGCCACTCATCCATAGAGGTACTCACACACCTAGTCAGTCATGCAAAAAATTAATCACACACCCATTTACTCACCTATACAGTTATACACACACCAGCTCACTTACTCATACAAATACTAGCACATTCTTACGCTCTGATACAATAACTGATACAATCACACACGCATCCATACAGCCACTCTCACAATAACACACTCTCACTTATAGCCATTTAAATACTCTAACACACATATATACTGCCTTTTACATATGTAGTTACTCGCACATGTACCACTGAGATATACATTCACTCACTAACACACCCATACACACACTCACCCACCCAAGCAGTCCATCACAGATGCACTCTTGAAATCATGCACCCAGTGAATCACACCCCACCCACACACACCCCACCCACACACACCCCACCCACACAAACACTCAGGCAGCCATACAGATACTCAGAGAACCAATCAATAACCCATATAGACACTCATGTAGCTAGTCGCAAATCCATGCATCCACTTACACACCAACAAACAGACGGATACAGACATTCGCACAGTTTAGTCACTAACCCATGCATTCAGTAAGATACGTTTAATCACTCACTTGTAGAGTCAGTCACTCACGTACTAAATCATCCATTCAGACACTTATACACCCACTCATTCTTCAATACGCCTTTCCCTATATATATTAAACATATTTAAACTTTACAGAAACACACAGTCACTGGATGATGTCATCAGTGATGTCATTTGAGATGTCATCAGTGATGTCATCAGTGATGTCACTGACCATGTCATGAGTGATGTAATATGTGACGTCATCAGCAGTGCATTGCGGGGGCACGAGTTATAGTTAGCTGGACTAACTATAACGGGGAATTTCACGGGTTTTGTACGAGTGCAATGTCCAACTAACTATAACTGTCCCTAAAACCTATGGTTTTTTCAGTGAATTTCAAAGGTTTTTTAAATGCTAATTTGTAACTATAACGTCCCTGAAACCTATGGTTTTTTCAGTGAATATATATATATATATATGCCATGGCGTATTGAAGAATGAGTGGGTGTATGAGTGTCTGAATGGATGATTTAGTGGGTGTGTGACTGACTGTATGAGTGAGTGATTAAATGTGTCTTAGTGAATGCATGGGTGAATGACTAATCTGTGTAAATGTCTCTATCAGTCTGTCAGTTGGTGTGTAAGTGGCTGCATGGGTTGGTGAGTACCTACATGAGTGTCTATATGGGGTAATGATTGGTTGTCTGATTACATGTATGGGTGCCTGAGTATCTGTGTGGGTGTGCGGGGGAGTGTGTGACTCCCTGCATGGATGTGTAAGTGGGTGATTCAGTGGGTGTATGGGTTTGTCTACAAGGGGCTGTATGGGTGAGTGTGTGCGCATGGCTGTGCTGGTGAGTGAATGGATGTCTCAGTGGTATATGTGTAAGTAACTACATATGTGAAAGGCAGTATATGTGAGTGTTGAGGTATATAAGTGACTAAATGTGAGAGTGAGTGATTGTGAGAGTGGCTGCATGGATGAGTGTGTGCTTGTGTCAGTGATTGTACAATAGAGTAAGTATATGGTGCTATCTGTATGAATAAGTGAGGTGGTGTGTGTGTATAACTGTATAGGTGAGTAAATGGCAGTGTGATTGATCCTTTGGTGACTGACTAGGTGTTTGAGTAACTCTATGGGTGAGTGGCGGTGTGTGAGTGTCTGTATGGGTGTATGAGTGCATATATCAGTGGCTGTATTGATGAGTGACTGCATGTATGAGTGACTGTATGGGTTAGTGAGTGGATGTGTGTGTAGACCTATGAATCAGTGAGCGGGTATGTACTAACTGGTATTGGTGTGTCTATGGTTTCGAAATTGGTAGTCTGTATTTTAGAGTGGGTGTATCAAAGGTTAAATTAGGGTGTGAGGAGGTGCATCAGATGATCACATGGATGATGTCATCAGTGATTCAGTGATGTCATTTGAGATGTCATCAGTGATGTCATGAGTGATGTCACTGACCATGTCATGAGTGATGTAATATGTGATGTCATCAGCAGTGCATTGCGGGGGCGTGAGTTATAGTTAGCCCAGATAACTATAACGGCCGAATTTCTCTGGTTTTGTACGAGTGAAATGTCAACCTAACTATAACATCCCTAACACCTGTGGTTTTTTCAGTGAATATATATATATATATATATATATATATATATATATATGTATATATATATATATGTATATATATATATATATATATATATATATATTATGTATCCAAGATGTGTCCATCAGTTGAGTCGCACTCGGCCAGCAGCAGCAAGAGAACTCTCTTTCCATGGTATGGACGGATACCCCTTACAGCCATCAACAGCCTCCGTGTAGGTTTGCCTGACGCGTTTTGAAAGTTCCTCAGCTTTCTCTTCAGAGGCTTTCACGGGAAGGATGCGTGCATATGACGTTCCGATTTAAATACTGCACTCCCTCCAATGGGATGGTCATATGGAACTGTGCATTATGGGAACTACAGTTCATAATCGATCATCCCCCAAATGGATGCACGCATTATACTCTATTATTAGTAGGTCACATGGACCCCGCAAGCGGGCCCGTCCTAAATCCTCTGCTGTTGGCCCACATAGTCGATTTGGTGAATACCTTGTCGAGTGGCCCCCTATTATCGCGGGGTGGTGCAGACTCCGCGGCAGGACGGCTGCGAATACATACAGCTTCAAGATGTGTCCATCAGTTGAGTCGCACTCTGCCAGCAGCAGCAAGAGAACTCTCTTTCCATGGTATGGACGGATACTGCTTACAGCCATCAACAGCCTCCGTGTAGGTTTGCCTGACGCATTTCGAAAGCTCCTCAGCTTTCTCTTCAGAGGCTTTCACGGGAAGGATGCGTACATATGACGTTCCGATTTAAATACTGCACTTCCTCCAATGGGATGGTCATGTGGAACTGTGCATTATGGGAACTATAGTTTGTAATCGATCATCCCCCAAATGGATGCACGCATTATACTCTGTTATTAGTAGGTCACATGGACCCCGCAAGCGGGCCCGTCCTAAATCCTCTGCTGTTGGCCCACATGGGTTAGTGACTAAACTGTGTAAATGTCTGTATCAGTCTGTCAGTTGGTGTGTAAGCGGCTCCATGGGTTGGTGAGTAGCTACATGAGTGTCTATATGGGTTGTTAATTGGTTGTCTGAGTATCTGTATGGGTGCCTGAGTGTCTGTGTGGGTAGGTGGGGGGTGTATGACTCCCTGCATGGATTTGTGAGTGGGTGATTCACTGGGTGTATGGGTTCAATAGTGCGTCTGTGAGGGGCTGTATGGGTGGGTGAGTGTGTGTATGGCTGTGTTGGTGAGTGAATGGATGTCTCAGTGGTACATGCGTGAGTATCTACATATGTGAAAGGCAGTATATGTGAGTGTTGGAGTATATAAATGACTATATGTGAGAGTGAGTGATTGTGAGAGTGGCTGTATGGATGAATGTGTTTGATTGTATAAGAGAGTAAGTATGTGTTAGTATATGTATATGTATATGTTAGTATATGTATATGTTAGTATATGTATGAATAAATGAGGTGTGTGTGTATAACTGTATAGGTGAGTAAATGGGAGTGTGATTGATTCTTTGCATGACTGACTAGGTGCATGAGTAACTCTATGGGTGAGTTGTGGTGTGTGAGTGTCTCTATAGGTGTATAAGTACATATGATAGTGCTGTATTGATGAGTGACTGCATGTATGAGTGACTGTATAGGTGAAAAAGTGGATGTGTGTGTAGACCTAGGAATCAGTGAGTGGGTATGTAGTAACTGGTATTGGTATGTGTATAGTTTCGAAAAAGGTAGTCTGTATTTTAGAGTAGGTGTATCTAAGGTTATATTAGATTGTGAGGAGGATGCATCTGATTATCACATGGATGATTTCATCAGTGATGTTATCAGTGATGTCATTTGAGATGTCATCAGTGATGTCATCAGTGATGTCACTGACCATGTCATAAATGATGTAATATGTGACGTCATCAGCAGTACATTGCGGGGGCGCGAGTTATAGTTAGCTGAACTAACTCTAAAGGCCGAATTTCTCTGGTTCTGTACAAGTGAAATGTCCAACTAACTATAACGTCCCTGAAACTTATGGTTTTTTCAGTGAATTTCAAAGTTTTTTTCAATGCTAATTTCTAACTATAACATCCCTGAAACCTATGGTTTTTTCAGTGAATTTCTAAGGTTTTTTAAATGCTAATTTCTAACTATGCTTACAGAGGTAGGACATGTGCAGAAAGAGGAAGAAAGGGGCAGAAAGAAGCAAGAGAAATGCAGAAAGAGGCAACAGAAGTCCAGAAAGACAAAGAAAGGTGCAGAAAGAAGCAAAAGATATGCAGAAAGAACCAACAGAGGTGCAGGCCTTGTTGCAAAGTCATCCTGTGCCCCCAATTTATTGCTGACGGGTAATGGTGGTAACTGACTTAGACTAACCAGGCCTAGAGCCAGTGCTATGCTAAAAGACACTTAGAATACAGTGAAAACACCTACATACACTAGGGTAC
The DNA here is from genome assembly GCA_963921515.1 of Calotriton arnoldi. Lineage (NCBI taxonomy): Eukaryota > Metazoa > Chordata > Amphibia > Caudata > Salamandridae > Calotriton > Calotriton arnoldi. Next base: position 484,372 of record CAWUFW010010699.1, read on the forward strand.
ACTATGGGTTAGGGTACCCCTGTGATTGGCATGACCTGCCCTGTAAGGCCCTAGCATATAATAGGGCAGGGGGATTAAAACTACCTCTAAGTCAGAGGTGCAGAAACATGCTACTTTAACTAGTAGTCGCGTTTGCAGAGTGGTAGAGAAAGAGTGCTGGGCCTCCGACCAGCGTTCAAGAATTCCGCTGCATAGGACTTACAGGAGGTACCAGGAGGGCTTCTTGGCCCCCAAAGTCCCTCAGGAGTAAAGTGGACTTCATCCCCCATCCGGTAGTCTGCCAGGAGGCGTGTTTGCAGAGTGGTGGAGAAAGGGGGCATGGCCTCCGAAGACGTCTTAGCAATCCTACTGTGTGGGACTTACTGGAGGTAACAAGAGGGGTACTTGGCCCCCAAGGACATCCTTGGGGTCCAACTACCCCTCCTATTACCTCCAGTAAGTACCACACAACAGGATTGCTAAATTATCATAACAGGCCACGCCCCCTTTGCCCACCACTCCGCAGACGCGCTCCCTGGCGTACTGTTCGATGGGGATTGAAGTCCCCTTCACTGCTGGGGGTCCTTAGGGGCCAACTAGCCTACCTCTTACCTTCAGTAAGCCCCACACAGTGGGATTGCTGAGAGCTGGACACAGGCCACGCCCCCTTTCTCCACCACTCTGCAAATGCACCTCCTGGCGCGCTCTTGGTTGGGGGATGAAGTCCCCTTGTCTCATGAGTGTCCCTGGGGGCCAACTATCCCACCAGGTACCTCCAGTAAACCCGACACAGCTGGATTGCTGAGAGTGCTCTGAGGCCACGCCCCCTTTTTACACCACTCTGCAAACATGGACCCTGGTGCACTGCTGCTCAGGGGATGAGGTCCTCTTGTGTCCTGAGGTCCTCAGGACACAAGAGGACCTCATCGCCATACCAGCAGTGCGCCAAGAGGCGTGGTCTTGGACCACCTCTCTGCAAACCAGCTGTGTGGCACTTACTGGAGGTACCTGGTGGACTAGTTGGCCCCCAGGGACCCTCAGTATTCAAGGGGACTTAGGGGCCGAATACGATGGCAGACGGAAAAGCACTCCGACCGCAGTGGCAGCGGAAATTAACCGTCCGCATGTACCGCGGCAAAACCGGCGGTCAGATTAGGATGCACTGCCAGAAAAATCCGACTGCGGTGGACGGATTCCACAAAACTCCGCCGGGAACATCCGGAAAAGCTGAAAATCTGTCCGCGGCAGTCGGATTTGCTGCGGAAAGACCAAAAACTGCCGTTTGACCAGCGGAATGACCGCAAGTGAAATTACGATACGATGGCGGTGCCAGCGGAACGATCAATTGTTTCTGACCGCAATGGCGGTCGAAAGCAACCACACAACAAGGCTACCAAGTGTGGCTGTATATCTGGCTCAGCCTTAAAAAACATTTAACACACCCCAATGACACATCCCCATGGCAAGTTCAAAATACAAATCCCAGGTCAACCCAGACAACACACCTGACATAAATACTCCATTTTGACCCACCCACATAGCTGAGTATAAAACCAGCCCCTTCCCTGCCCAGAATCCTTTGCACAACTCCAGCACTGAAGGGCCCAACCCCACAGCACAAAGGAGAGGCAAATCATCACACATCACACCATCACAAACACACACACACCACACACATCACCACTACCACCTTCACACCTGCACTTCTCACCCATTTGCACATCACAGACCATGGCACAGAGGAAGATGCCCAAATTCACTGACAATGAGTTGTCAGTGATGGTAGATGAGATAATCAGAGTAGACCCACATTTGCTTGGAAGCATGGTCCAACAGACACCAGTAGCCAGAAAAAATCAAATGTGGGAAAGGATAGTCAACAAAGTCGATGCAGTAGGGACCACCCCAGGCACTCTGAAGGGCATCAAGAGGAGGTGGCATGACCTCAAGAGCAGGGTGAAAGAGTGTGCCAACAAGAACCATGAGCTGGCTCAGAGGACTGGCGGTGGCCCTCCCATTCCACCACTAACATTCAACGAATGGGAGGAGTAGGTGCTTGCAAAACACACAAGATGATGGACGGAATGTTGCACAATGGCAAACATTCACCCCCAGTCACAGATCTGGGTTTAATCCATCGTTATTTTGCTTCACCACGCCACCCCAGTTCAGACATGGCCATATACAAATCAGTCTTGACCCTGTGCCTCATGGGAACAGTCCAGACCGAACTGCCAAGCCATGTCTTCCCTGGACCGGAATCAAGCATCCTAGGACCGGTTTCGGGCATTCAGCCCTCATCAGCCAGGATAGCCTGACTCCAGTGGCGCAGTGAGCACGGGACCCACGTCTGGGCATACCCTTCCCACTTGGGGCGAAATGCAAAACACACAAGTAGGTGCTTGCCATACTGCATCCAGAGAGTCTCACAGGAATACCCGGGGGAGTGGAGGCTGGTAAGTACCAACAAATGTCTCCTATTACACTGCAATGTACTGTCTTGCGCAACTAGAAAGCTACTAGGCCTGGGTGGTGAACTTCGCTCCGTTCGCGGAGTTTGCGGAGTTTTATGCACTCCGCACTCCTCGGAGCTCGCGGAGTGCAGAAAACTCCGCTTCGCGATGTGCAGCAAAGTTTTTTCCCCGCTCGCGATCGCGAACGGTAAGTTCGCGATTGCGAACGTTAAGTTCGCGAGCGCGAGCTGCCGCTCGGGTAGAATTTCTACCCGAGCGGCAGGAATACCAGCAAAAACTGCAGTTCGCGCTGCACTCCGCCACGCGCGGAACTTCGTGGAGTTTTTGTGTAACTTCGCGGAGTTCTTCGTAGCAAAACTCCACGAACTACGCCCAGGCCTAAAAGCTACACTTCCTAAACACAAATGCACTAATGTACAACACACTCTTCCCAACACATGTCTCACAGATTTAACATTTCCTTCCTCTGATTCACCCCAAAGGTAGCCAGCAATATTTCCATGTGGACATGTGTACAGGCAGCCACCGCTACAACTCCCACCAGGCCCCCTTGTCCCACAGCTGAGCAGGATGGAGCACTCCCCCCACCCACAACCATGTGGGAGCCATTTCATTGCACTCCTCAAACTTACAGGTAGGTAGCCTTCTTACCAGGGAGGGGTGTTTGTGGGTGGGAAGCCATCACTGCAACTCCCACCAGGCACCCTTGTCCCACATCTGAGCAAGATGGAGCACCCCCCACCCACAACCATGTGGCAGCCATTGCATTGCTCACCTTCACCTAACAGGTAGGTAGCCTTCATAACAGGGAGGGGTGTTTGTGGGTGGGAAGCCATCACTACAACTCCCACCAGGCCCTCTTGTCCCACAGCTGAGCAAGATGGAGCACTCCACCCACCCACAACCATGTGGTAGCCATTTCATTGCACTCCTCAAACTTACAGGTAGGTAGCCTTCTTAACAGGGTGGGGTGTTTGTGGGTGGGAAGCCATCACTACAGCTCCCACCAGGCACCCTTGTCCCACAGCTGAACAGGATGGAGCACCCCCCACCCACAACCATGTGGCAGCCATTGCATTGCTCACCTTCACCTAACACGTAGGTAGCCTTCTTAACAGGGAGGGGTGTTTGTGGATGGGAAGCCATCACTACAACTCCCACCAGGCACCCTTGTTCCACAGCTGAGCAGGATGGAGCACTCCCCTACCCATAACCATGTGGTAGCCATTTCATTGCACTCCTCAAACTAACAGGTAGGTAGCCTTCTTAACAGGGAGGGGCGGTTGTGGGTAGGAAGCCATCACTACAACCCCTACCAGGCTCCCTTGTCCCACAGCTGAGCAGGATGGAGCACTCCACCCACCCACAACCATGTGGCAGGCATTTCATTGCACTCCTCAAACTTACAGGTAGGTAGCCTTCTTAACAGGGAGGGGTGTTAGTGGGTGGGAAGCCATCACTAAAACTCCCACCAGGCCCCCTTGTCCCACAGCTGAACAGGATGGAGCACTGCCCCCACCCACAACCATGTGGGAGCCATTTCATTGCACTCCTCAAACTTACAGGTAGTTAGCCTTCTTAACAGGGAGGGGTGTTTGTGGGTGGGAAGCCATCACTACAACTACCACCAGGCATCCTTGTCCCACAGCTGAGCAGGATGGAGCACCCCCCCACCCACAACCATGTGGCAGCCATTTCCCTCCACTGTGTCACCGAACAGCTAGGTATTTAGTGCATGCACCCTGCCTTCCTTTCAAAATGCATGGAGCCATATGACCACACCAGCACTCACATGTCAGCCAACTTGGCATAGATCCAAAAGACACATCCAGTGTGCAGACAGCTAAGTGCACGTAACTGCCACAGAAATTAAACTTTGACTCACCAAGTCACATGTGAAAGTAATTCATGGCACAATCATGCACAGCACAAAATGCAATGTGTAAGTGCCATGGTGTCAGAGAATGAAGGCCCATATGAACACAAAACATGCATGGTCAAACTGACAAACAAAGTAAAGTACATATGAAAAAGGTATGTATAACATTACAATGGCTAGTTCTTGCTTAGCTAAAATTGATTCCATGAAGAGCAAAAAAAATAAGGCGCATTACATAAAGTTGATGTGCCGCAAGTTGTCAGATGATGACATGTCCTTGTAATCACACAATCTGTACGTGGCACATGGTTTCAATTTACATGTCACACCATGGCATAGTAATGTATGTACCTCAACATCATGTCACGATGCTCAGTATCTGGCTGCCATACCAAGTGATTGCAATGTAAAGTGTTTGGTGTATCAAATGTAACCTCCAAAATTCTAACAGCAACCTAGTGGAGTGCACTTCAATGACCATTTAACCTCTGTTCAACAGGCAAGCACAAGCAACTGCAGCAGAAAACACCACCAACCTGCAGAGCCTGTCTCCCCCCCCCCGGAACATGAACTCGCGGATGCAGACTCCCTACGTTTCTCGGATGAGGAGTAACAACCTGGCCCTTCCGGACTGCCAGGGCGCACCACGTCTCAGGCCCTCATTGTCCCCACCACAACAGCAACAACAACAGCGCTGAACCCTGCTACGACGACCTGTGCGGCCTCCACCACCACCATCACCACTGCTGCCTGCAACACTCTCCCTGCCTCAGTGGTTACCAACACCACAACACAATCAGAGGATGCCAAGGAGAGTGTGCGGGTGCGTCGAGTGCCAACGCCACAGGTCCGTGTCAGCAGGGCAGGTGGCAGGGCAACTGGGGGACAAATACAGGAGGACACTGAGACTGAAGCCCTGGCCACCATCACAAGAGTCCTTGGGGCGAATGAACAGAACCAGGGACAGATGGGCCAGGTTGTGGAAGAAGTGCGTGAGCTCCACCTGCTGCTGAGGTCCATGGACACACGTATGGGCCAACTTGTGGACCTCATGGGCCAGCTAGTGGGTGTTCTGAGGGACAGACATGCGGCCCTCATGACGGCTCAACCCCCCTCCAGTGGCCCACCAGCTGATACTCCCACCACCTCAGCTGGGGCCGCAGAGAGGGGTGAGCTGCAACCAAATGACTCCTCAGACACCGCTGAGCCTGCAGCAGAGGCCCCCCCTGCCAAACGCACAAGGGGTCGTCCGAGAAACACCAGGGGAGGAGCACGTGGCAATGCACCATCCAAACGCAAGTCGCTGAGCCAGCCATGATGGCACCTGTGTTCCCCTTGACATTGACTTTGTTAACTATCCTTACCCACATTGCCATGTTGATGGCAGGAGTCTGTTGGACTGTGTGACTACATCAATGTGGTGACTACTCTATTTGTCTCATTTACCATCACTAACAACTCATAAATTCACTTTGCACAATTTTGTAAATAATCACTTCTCTGTCACAAATACTTATTGTAAATAAACACTCTTTACACACTTTGTGTCAGCTCCATGTTTATCACAGTATGTACAATGTCAACTCAGATTCCAATGTACCACAAGCTCTGATTGTGATGAGGCATTGAGAGGGTGAAGAACCTAGAAAGACACAAGAGAATGACATTTACTTGTCAGGTGATGCCATTACAGCTAAAACACACCACTAGTCATCAACGTACAAAAACCAGCACACATAACAATGAGCAACAATATCAACATAGACATGAGATACCTGGATAAAAATGCCCAGTGCCACACACATCAGCCATTAGCACAGAGCCAACAACAGCCAGCAGTCAAAAAGATCATCTATGCCGTGCCACTACCATCAAAGACAACAGACAATGTCACTTTTGTGCAATGTCACTTACACTCAAGGGAAGTAGTTGTCGATGAGCTGTTGATGCAGGTCAACACCTTCCTCTTCTCCACTATCGTCATCACTGGGCATGTGTGGGTTTGCAGGGGGGGCAACTGCTGCTCATCATCGTCCAGGAGCAGGGGTATCTCTTTGCGCAAGGAAGGTTGTGGAGCATGCAGCATGCAACTATGATCTGACACACCTTTTAGGGAGAGTAGAGTAGTGCACCTCCGCTCTTGTCCAGACACCGGAATCTAGACTTCAGAAGCCCAAAAGTACGCTCCACCACACGACGTGTCCTCCCATGTGCATCATTGTAGCAGACTTCACCCGGGGTCCTTGGATTCCTCAGTGGGCTCAGCAAACAAGGCCGGTTGGGATAAGCAGAGTCACCTAGGTGTGAGATACAGAGTGCAATTTAGTAATATAAACAGTAGCTGAGAACAGCATGTCACACATACAGCACACTACTTGACTCTGCGTACTCACCAACAAGCCACGCACGCTCCGGATGCAGATTTGCCATCAATTGTGGGATGATGCTGTGACGCAGTATGTAGGAGTCATGTGCAGAACCGGGGAATTTGGCACAGACATGGGAGATAATCATATCCGCTTGGCATACCATTTGCACATTAATGGAATGGAAATGTTTCCTGTTCCGGTAGATGTGCTCAGGTGCCTGTGGTGGAACTAGGCCAACATGTGTGCAGTCAATGGCACCAACAACATTGGGTATGTGTCCAAGATCATAAAAATCAGCCTTCACACCTGCCAATTCATGTCTCCTTTGGAAGTGGATGTAGCGGTCCTTGTATGTCATCATTGCGGACAGGACATCACGTAGCACCATGCTGAACATAGCTTGAGACATCCCACCGGCGATGGCCACCGTGTACTGAAACGAACCAGTTGCAAAGAAATGCAGGGCCGCCATCACCTTAACTGTTGGTGTCAAAGCAGTCGGATAGTTTCTGTGAGGCCTCAGATGGGGCTCCAACTGACCACATAGCTCTTAAAGGGTGAGGCGATCCAGACGGAATCTCCTTATGATGTCCTCATCCTCCATGTTCGCCAGCACTGGGGTTGGACAATGCACATTTGGTTGTCTCCTATATAATAGGAAAGGGGACACATGTCATTTTAATTCCCTGTGAGATGTGTCAAACATCTTACATCTTGACTGACGCAGCGCCAACAATGACTGGACTGTAACAACAGCTTAATGCACAAGTCACATGCAAAGATACCTTGATCACATGTAGTTGTACATGTGGTCAGTATGTGCATACTGACTACCTCCAAAGCAGAATCTGACTAGGTGAATGGTAAATGGTACACTCCTACATCTTGTGTCCCCAGCCCTGGGAGTAGTGGACACAGCACATGTTGGAAACAGCAACACAGCTGACTTCTACGTAGCTACTGTACCTGCCACATCTTCTTGCTTAAGTTGCACAGAGCACAACTTTTCTACACAATGAGCACAGTGTGTGTAAGCTGATTAACTATCAAAATAAATACAGCAATGTGCACAGTGAAATAGGCAAATTAGGTGGTCAGTCCATCATCACTGTGGGTTGATTAGCCATCCCACACTTTGACATGTTCACAAATATGGGACTCCATTGCACACCAAATCTGTGTACATGCACACAAATATCATAGGTGTCATGTGAGTAAGTACATGCCAATGCATGTAATCATATGCACTGACATGGCATGTGTAGGCATCAGTGAGTTGAATGTCACACTAGCATTTAATTATTCAAACAGGTCCTGTAATACATTGTGAAGGTATAGTGTTCAAAGATGAAAATTGGCTATTGCCTTGCTAGTGCTTAATGTGTCCATAGGTGCAGTAGGGCTGCTCCGCTACCGCGGGCCCGGTCATTGCTTACAATTGAAAGTTGCCAAATAGCGGTAGCGACCGCCTGGACCCCGCGGTGTGCCACCGCCAATGCCCATGCCATTGCAGCCAATGGGAACCGCGATCGCGGTAGTGTAATACAATTTTGAAACCTGCATTAGGCATGATCTGTTACCGCGGGCCCGGTCATTGGTTACAATTGAAAGATGCCAAATAGCGGTAGCGACCGCCTGGACCCCGCTGTGTGCCATCGCCAATGCCCATGCCATTGCAGCCAATGGGAAACGTGATCGTGGATTTGTAATACAATTTTGAAACCCGCGGTAGGTGTGCTCCGCTACCACAGGCCCGGTCATTGGCCACAATTGGAAGATGCAGGATTGCGGTAGCGACCGCCTGGCCCCCGCGGTGTGACACCGCCTATGGCAATGCCATTGCAGCCAATGGGAACCGCAATCGCGGTAGCGAAATACAATTTTGAAACTCACGGTAGGCATGCTCCGCTACCCCGGTCCCGGTTATTGGATACAATTGAAAAATGCTAACCAGGCAGGCCAATTGCAGCAGGTGAGTACCACTGAAACAACCCCAGGGGCCTATAAATCTCTGTGAGCGAGCCATACATTTCACTTGCATTCAGACACTGCTGCCTGCCATTCTTCACCACCAACTGCTGCTATTCCTGTATTCTGGACCCAGTGATGGCGAGAACCGAGAACATCAGGGCCCGTCCCTTCACCACAGAGGAGCTGGAGGTCCTGGTGGACGAGGTCCTTGCACAGTATGGGAGGCTGTATGGTGTGCCAGATGTACTGGTAAGTGTTACTGAATAAAAGTTTGAGAGTGCTCAGAATGCTCACATGATGTTGCTCTGCAGTAGTATGTGCCTGTGAGTGCAAGTCAATGTGCATGGATCCATATTTTTCCTATAGCCTGCTCCATACATGGCCTATTAAGAATTGCATTTGAGTATGTGAGGAGGATGGCAACATGGACACTTCTACAGCCCTTCTCCTGCAAAAAACAACAAACGTTGGTCTGAGACTGGTTAATGTAAATGTGTGATACACTGCCTAGCATGCTGACTTCATGTCAGTGGGGTGTGTAGCCTTATTTCCACAGATCCAAGTCTGCATTGAAGAATGGGAGTGACATGCAGTGTATTTTGCAGCCATACAGTTACACTGCTGGTTTGAGTCAGTCGAAGTCTGAACAAACATTGCCTGTGCTATGTGATGTCATAGTCCATTAAGTCTTCACATGTTCATTTGTGACATTACAAATGTATTTTGTCCAGAGGGTACTGAATGATGTGTGTGCAGTTCTCAAATTGCCCCTATGGTGATGTGTGCATTATGCACAAGAGTACAATGCCTGTGTGTAACACTCTTGGTGGTAGTTTACCTATGACACATCAGATAAATGTAATTTGGAGATGTCATCCTTCTATTGATTACATTATGTGTTCAGTCTCGCATGTGTAGGTGCTGTTTACCCTCTCATATTGTACATGCCTGTGATTTCTCTGATGGCCCACGTTTAACCTCAGTGTGAGTCCCTCTGGCCTGCACAGAAACTGCCCAATGTTACAAGGACCCATCACTAAATGGAATGAGTGAAACATATGTGTTGTCCACCACCCTATTTCTCAGTGAGCTATCTTAGGCCTGAGGATTGGACAAGACAGGCCTCCACATTGTGAGAAGAGTGTGAGAATGTCAGATCATGGCCCTAAATGTGACCACCATGACACATGTAGCCATTCACTGGTCAAGGACATTGAGGGATGTGTGGTGTTAGGACACAGTGAGTCAGCCCCGACACATCATTCCCAATGTATTGTATGTCATGCTCACTCACATACTGCATCACAGATGAGGGTCATTTTCACATTGGTTGCTGTTGTGGCACTCTGCATGTGTATGAGATGGCCATGTACTATGTCCATCATCATACATGTATACATTTCTATGGGATTATCCGATGCAAGTGTACTACGTGTCATGCTGTATGGCCTCTGCTCAACATTTATGTATTAGTGTGCTATGTATTTTCATGCTCCTGTACTGACACGAAGTGGTACATAAAACAGTGTCACTGAATCTTCCTCTTCTTGTCTCCCATGCCTGCAGCTTAAGGTCCACCAGCGTAAGGCGATATGGAGGGCCATTGCACACAAGGTGCGGGCTCTGAGTGTCTCCAACCGACGGCACACACACACTGTCACAAGAGGTGGGATGACATCTGCCGGCTGAGCAAAAACGAGGCAGAGATAACGCTGGGGGTGCTCCCTCGGAGTGGCAGGTTGGCGTGCAGGACCATGACACCACTAATGGCCTGCATCTTGGCAGTGACACAGCCAGAGCTGGATGGATGCTTGAGGGCCCATCAGCAGCAAGTTGGGGGTGAGTATTCAGCTAAGTGTGACTTTGGGTGTGAGTGACTGCATGAATCCAAACCGTGAGCCAGTGGGAAGCTCTGTGATGTCTCTAGTGTGATGCAATGGCTTCTAAGGGGCCTCAGTGTTGAGTGAAGCTGTACTGCATTTGTACAACATGTGGTTTCTCATGTGTTTAAGACCATGACCCTAGTCATTGACAGATGAGATGTGGCCTTGTGACATATGCTGCAGTATGAGTGTCATAGACATAACCTGTCAGTGAACAGCAGTGAGCATCATGTTAGTGTGCATTCATAGATGTGTGCTGTGCACAACAGATAATTTGTGACATCTACACAGCTGACACCAATGTACAACTGTAGTTGTGCTTCGTGGCACAACATGGTGGATATCAGGAGCTTGTAGCCATTGCAAAAGGACATTTTGGTGTTAGTATCTGTGGTGTTCCCTTAAGGAGACTCCATATGTGACAGAGACAACATGTTTTGATGGATAGCTTTCTCACCTACAGGCACGTAGGTATGCTTACAGAGAATGGTATGTGTGGTTACAAGGAGACACAGGGCCAACTATTTGGCTGTGTCAATGCCACATGGAGCATTATTATCAACTATGCAATGCATGCTTCCATGCATCTTCTGATGATTGCATAAATGTAGCACATGCTGAATGTACATGGAGGAGTCCAACATGGGAGTATAATTTTAAAGTTTTGTGCTTTGCTTGCATATGATGTTTGTGAGTATGGCACTATACTGAACCTATGTCTCTGTCTCTTGAAGCATCTACCAAGGGCAGGGAAGGACGGGGGACGGACACCAGTGGGGAAGCTTCTGGCACGACTGCTACACACGAGTTCACTGACACTGATGTGACCAGCGCCTCGGAGGGGGACAGGAGTGCCCTGGATGATTCACGCCCGGAAACACCAACCTCCACATCTTCAATCTCCAGCGGTAACTCCTCAATGTTTGTGGGCACAGAAAGTTCCAGATCTGCCTCATCTTCCGCCACACATCGTCCAGTGCCCACCTTCCCGGATGCTCCCACAAGTGCCGTCCGTGCACACAGCCCTAGGAAGGGTAGAGTCTCCTTCCCCCCAAGCACTGCTGCCCCTGCCCCTGTCTCCCATGCTGCCCTCAGTGTGGAGGCGGTAAACCTTTTGTGCCAGCTGTGTGTGGGTCAGACTGCTCTCCTGAATGCCTTCCAGGATCATGACAAGAAGTTGGCACAGGTAGTTGCCTTCATGGAGGGTATTCATTCTGATGTGGGTGGCCTACACCGAACTGTCCAGTCTTTGTCCTCCACAGTGACGGCAGCCATCCAGCAGTCACAGGCTCCCAGTCCAGCTCCTGTCCCTTCAGCAACCACCCTGCCAGTGGTACCACCTGACGAGAGTGCCCACAAGCCAGAGCCCTCAGGCAGCAAGTCCTCCACACGCAGCACACAACAGCAGCACTTGAAGCGTACAAGACAACAGACACCATCACCACAACAGAAAACAGACACACATGAGCGCAAAACCAAAAGCCCATCACGTGACACTCAGGGGCATCAGGCCAAGAAGCAGGCATCAACATCACATTCATCAAAATCACCAATATCCAAGGGCACTCCCATTCCCACACCTGCTCCCAAAGACCCACAAATACTTGCCCTGTCTGCTGTGAACCTGGTGCCTGCAACGACTAAGCCCAAACACATTTCAAATGGAAGATTCACCAACAACGTCAACTCCCACCCACACCCCTGTGAAGCAGGGACAAGAGAGCAAAGTGGGGGGTTTACCTCGACAACAGGGGATGCAGGGGAAGAGGCAAGGCCACCCCAAGCGTACCACCAGGTCCAGCAAATCCCCACGGGGAGAGCCACCTGATACACCTTTGGTGGAGAGTGAGGCTGTTGTGCCCACCTCACTTCCCACTCCGGCCAAGACACTTGTGGGCTATCGAATCCCCAAACAGTTGAGACCCAGCCCTCAACATTCACCCTCATCCACTGTGCCTCCATGCAGCATGTCTCCACCTCCTGGTGCCACCACTCCACCCGGTCCAAGCAGCCCTCAGGCTCCCACAGCCACGGATGCCTCTACCTCAGCCAGTTCTCTCTCTCCCAGGTCCAGTCCGCCAACTGGCCCTGACAATCAGCCCCCTCCTAGTTCGACTTAAAGCCAGATATTTAAGCCAAGTACTCAAGACATCGTTTCTCCAACAGCAGTGCCTGGACTGCCCATATGTAGCCCCTGAACTGTGGTGATTCCCATGGCAGTGGACGATGTAACCCCTTTTATGCACAAGTTCTCATGCACACTTGTGCGGACTAGAAATATGGACTGGCAATGGCCTTGCTGTTTTGTACTTTTGATGCCCATTTCCTGTGCAGTTTGTCATGGACACATGTGCATACTAGATATTTCTACTGACCAATGGCCTTGCTGTTTTGTACTTTAGATGCCCATTTCCTGTGCAGTTTCTCATGCACACATGTGCATACTAGATATTTCTACTGGCCAATGGCCTTGCTGTTTTGAACTTTTGATGCCCTTTTTCTGTGCAGTTTCTCATGCACACATGTGCATACTAGATATTTCTACTGGCCAATGGCCTTGCTGTTTTGTACTTTTGATGCTCATTTCCTGTGCAGTTTATCATGCACACATGTGCATACTGGATATTTCTACTGGTCAATGGCCTTGCTGTTTTGTACTTTTGATGCCCATTTCCTGTGCAGTTTCTCATGCACACATGTGCATACTAGATATTTCTACTGGCCAATGGCCTTGCTGTTTTGTACTTTTGATGCCCATTTCCTGTGCAGTTTGTCATGCACACATGTGCATACTGGATATTTCTACTGGCCAATGGCCTTGCTGTTTTGCACTTTTACTGCCTATCCGGAAATTATATAATAAAAACATTTACTCATGTTGTCTGCTTTGTCGCTGCCCTTGCTAAATGTAAAGTTTAATGTATGGGTATATGTTCATGTGACACATGCTCCGTAGGCCACATTCACATAGGCAAATACTTGATTTGCATTTTCAGAGGTTGCCAGAGGTTACCAGCACTTTTGTGATTCTTGACTCTGAGGCTTGGGGGTGCAATGATGGATGTTTGTGATGATCTACTCTTATCATGATCATTCTATAGTCAGGTTCGCAAAATTGTAGACATGTCATATTAGGATGCAGTACCACCAGAGAGGGGAATTCTATCCACAGTGTGACTTATGGGGTGGCCAGGGTCCGTCATGTCTGTTGGATCTTTCTTGATGTGTTCACAGCAGTGTTGGTGTGTAGGCATCTTGTGTAGGCCTGTCTTCATAGTCACATGGGTACATTTCAATGTGTGCACTTGAGTAGTCATACAGTGTGATTGGCCTGTCATTGTCAGAAGTGTTGAGGTATATGTGCCCCTGCACATGACACCTATACACATGTATGATCCAGGTAATGAGTGCCTGTTTGTTTACATTATCAGACATGTGCTTCAGATTGTGGGCACATGTAGGACTTGTAGGTTGAGCACTGTGCAGTGTGTCGGTGTGACCTTGCAATACTGGGGTACACCTACTTGTTGGTGCTGTCATTTGTGAATATGCAGAGTGTGTCACTGCAAAGTCTGTGTTGTGTTTTGTTGATCAGCCATAGGTCTTGTTTAAGTTTGTGCTCACTGTGCTGACCTGCTCAGCCACACTGACATTATTTGTGAGTTTTCTCATGCATTGCTGTCACTTGACACATTTTAGGGACAAGTTTAGTATGTGGCATGAGCAGTCATACCATCCCCTATAGGTGCCTCTGATGCCTACACATTGTGAGTTACTCCTGTATGTGTTTTTGCACTGTACACTCCTCACCTGTCCAATACTGATGTACACACCACTTCAGTCTCTTGTCTTCCACCCCATGCCTTGCCAGTGTGTGACCCTCCCCAACACTTCATAGTGTGACACTATACTGTGGGAGGATGATCTGTGTACAGGACCAATGTGCCACTCAGGACAGTTTCACAATTTGTTATGTGTTATTTTCTTCTACTTGGTTGCAGTCATGGTTGCTCATGTGCAGTGCATATGTTTGAGCAGCACAGTCCTCTAGTCATGTTGTTTGCATCTGGGTTTTCCTGAGTTGTGCAGCTGTGGGTGATGGCTAAGCTGTATGTCTGTTTGCTGAGGTACTGCTACCCTTCCTGAGTGTGATGTGATCTGTGTGCTATGATGATTAGTGGTGTGGAAGTTCATGGTGGAGCACTCAGATATGTGTGCTACTAGTTTTGTTGGTGGTCACACACTGCTTACTGTGCATGCAGTGCTGTCAGTGTATGTTGCCTTGTACTTGCCAGGTGTGCATCCCCCTGATGTCCAGCTGAGTTGAGTATGTGATGAATCGTTTTTTGCATATGTTGTGTTTTTGTGGTTGATAGATGCAGTGTTTGGCCTGTGTTGGCTCTTTCTACTGACAGGTGCATGTGTGTGTGTGATGTTCTATTTGCATGGCATTGTGTGAGAGTAGTTTGTGCATTGTAATACATTCAGATGTGTGCTGAATGTGTAGTGTGCATTTCTTGTGTGCATGTCACATGCAGCAATGTGGAGTCTTGTTCATGAGCTTGTTTTGAGTGCACAATAGTGCTATGTCCTCCTATGTTTGCCCTGTCACTTGTCAGGATTGTGCATGTGCATGCTTGTGGTACACATTGACACCATGCTCACTTGATAACTGGTGTGGTGTCTATGTCTGTGTTAGCTGATTTGTCCCATTGATCACAGTTAGTGTTCATGATTGGCATTTGATAATGCAATTTTTGATTGGGTTGGTGTATGGTGTCTGTGCAATTGTCCAGGGTGAAACTGTTGTGTATTCGTGTTCTGTCTAGGGTCACATTGCCTATCCACTGTTTGCCTGCACATGGCTGAGCTTGTTGGACTTCTTTGGATGTTGTTTGTGAGATTTGTGTTTGGCTATTGGTTTTTGATCAGCATTGGTTCAGTCATTCCTGAGTGGGAGTCTGACATTTGTAGATACACACCAGGGTGTGTGATTGGTTGTCAGGAAACTCACAGGACCTTATTTGGACCTTTATGTGTGTTTCTCACAGGTGTTGAGTATTGCATGTGTGAGATGGGTAGATGAGGGGTATGTGTGAAGGTCCTACTTGGTTTTGACAGTCAGGGAGTGTGACAATGAGCCATGTGTGTTGTGGTGGTGGCATACAAATGTCAAGGTAGTTGACACAGATGTGGGGCTGGTCACTGTATGGCTTCTGACACTTCCTATCATTTCTGTGCCTATGCATAGCTTGCATTGCTGTATCCCAGAGGTATTGCACAGATGTCATTTTGGTTTGATTTCAATGACTGTGCCACCCATGTCTGATTTGATGGCCTAAGGGTAGTGTGATATGTTCCTCCTCTTGCATGTCATGTACAAATGCTATGTGGTTTGCTCCATGGTTTTCCAGCACTGTGCACTCCACTTTGGGGTAGTCCATTTATTTTCATACATTGCTGCTGACCTATGGTATGTGTGTGTGGCAGAGTGTCAGTGTGGGATCTGTCTGAGGGGCTTGACATGCAGTGTGAACAGTTCAGTGGTTGTTAATATGCAGAGTGAGTCTTCATTTCTTAATTTACTCAGTTTGATTCACATGAGTGGAAGGCAGGTGTGAGGAGGAGGGTTGTCCAGCCCCTGACCTTCTGTGCAGGGTGTTCATCTTCACCCCCACCTTCCCAGTCAATCTACCTTGCCCTTTGATGTGTGAGGTGCGAGGTCGAGCCACACCTGGCTGCTAAATAGTGCATTGAGGGGGGGGCACAAGAGGGGCACACAGCATGTGCAGTAATGGATGTGGGAAGCGTACTGTGGGCTGTGGCCAACTGATGCGTCCCAACATGTGGGTAGGGTGAAGGTGGAGCCCTGGGAAGCTGCCCAGACTGCCCATGCCTGGCGCCGGCCCTGCCTGCTACATTGTGTGCAGCTTTTACAGCGTCTTTACCGCTGCGGTGACGTGACCGGGACATTGCAGTGATTTCAATGTTGATGGGTGACCCCGATGCAGAGGTGTGGATTTCTAACAAGCAGGACATGTGTGAGTACACTGGGGGATATGTTCCTGTCTCCACCAGAGTGTCTGATGTGGACAGGACCCGTATTTCAGCACAGGAGTTGTGTGTTGTGGTTGTATGCGGAGATGTGTTATTTGCGTACCTGCGGTGTTGACGGCGGTGGCGTCTTATCTGCTGGTAGTGGATAAGGTACAGCAGCGGAAGGGCTTGTAGAGCTTGATCCATAGAGGTCAGGAACTCGTGGAGGTGGGCGGAATTGGAGTTTCGCTCTCCGCAGTAGTGCTTCCGCCGTCTCTGAGTGGCTGGTTTCTCCGCTGCGTTGTGATGGGCTGTTTGAGGCATTGTGATTTGTACAGCGGTCGTAACGTCATTCTGCACGGCGGTCTTTCTCTATTGGCTCCCTCCGCCACCGTTGCGGAAGGAAATTCCTGGCGGATCCCAAAACTCCGCAGCGGACGGGAAATGGGCTATCTTTGACCATTGTAATACGGCGGACGCAAGGACCGCCGCTGGAGTGCGGAAATGGATGTTTTCCACCACCGCCAGCACCGCGGATGTGCCAAACACTGCCATCATAATTGCCCCTTATTTCCCCAACTTAGAACGCGCTAGGGGGCGCGTTTCCAGAGTGGTGCAGGGAGGAGGCGGGGCCTCCGGCGAGATGACGTTTAAAAAAAATAAATAATAATTCTTTGAATGGGGGCTGTGTGGCCTCCCTTCTTTCAATATGTTTTGGGCCCTGGGGACCCCATCCCCCAGGGCCTGCACATCTTCAACAAAAAAAAACAGGAATGGGGCCGCGCGGCCCCCCTCCTGAAGCCAATTTCGGCCCCTGGGACCCCATTCCCCGGGCATGGCCAGAAGTGTTTTTTTTATTTACTAAATTTGGAGGGGGGCCGCGTGGCCCCCCTCCCCAGGCCGATTTCGGCCCCGGGGACCCCATCCCCCAGGGCCCAGCCATTCGTTTTTTTGTAATAAAGGGAGGGGGGCCGCGTGGCCCCCCTCCAGGGCCACTTCTGGCCCCGGGGACCCCATCCCCTGGGGCCAGCCCTTAGCGTTGGGGACCGTGGGAGGAGCCCCAAAGCCCCCATGGTCCCTGCCGGCTCCCCGTCTCCTGTAGGAGCCGGCATTGCTTTTGCACAAGGGGAGATGCTGACATGCAGCTCCCCTTGTGCAAAAGCAATCTGCTTTGCTTTTTTGAAGCTCTCGCTTCCAAAAAGCAAAGCAGGGTTTGCTATGGCAGGGTGGGAGCTGTGCTCCCGCCCTGTCATAGCAAACGGCATTGTCCCGGGGGTGGGCACCCCGGGATATTGCAGGAGCCGGCCCTGGGGGGTGGCAGTCCCCAGGGCCATCAAGGGCTCCAGGAGGGGGCCGCGCGGCCCCCCTCTCAAGGTTAAGATAGCCCCGGGGAGGTGGTGGTCCCCGGGGCCCAGGGGTCCGCAACAGATCCCTGTATTTAAATAAACAGTGCCCCGGAGAGGTGGTGGTCCCCAGGGCAGTGTGGGGGGGCTCAAGCCCCCCCACACTAATTATTTAGCAAAGCCCTGGGGAGGTGGCAGTCCCCGGGGCTTGGGGGGGCCTGCGAGCCCCCCCACCTTATTACAATAAAGCCCCGGGAAGGCGGCGGTCCCTGAGTCTGGGGGGCCCGCGAGGCCTCCCACCCATATTTACAGATTGCCTCATGGAGGTGGCAGTCCCCGGGCTGTGGGGGGCTGCGGGGGGCTGCGTGCCCCCTGCACATTATGTATAAAGCCCAGGGGAGGTGGCGGTCCCCGGGCCGTGGGGGCCCCCACGGGCCCCCTCTCTATAATTCCGTATTGCCCCCAGGACCTGGCCCACCTGGGGGCTTAACAATAACAAAGTGCGGGAGGCCGCGCTTCATTTTTTTTTGCTTTCTGGGCCAGATTCATGCGCACAGCGCAAATTCGGCCGATTGTTTAATGCTTTTTGTGGCCCTGGGGGTCCTTGTGGGACCCCCTGAGCAGGCCTAGGGGGTCAGGGTGTTTGTACCCTGCCCCCTTTTCTTGTTTTTTAATGTTTTTTCACCCTTTTTCTTGTGACTCGGTTACCGAGTCACAAGATGGCTGCCGACACTTCCTGGTTTGGAGTGTTGGCAGCCAATCAGAAGTCAGCTCGTGCTCGGGAGTAGTCGCGACTCCTCCTCGGTGCTCAGATATATAAATTTTTCTTTTTTGAATTTCTCAGCAACTACTAAACGGATTTACACCATTTAAAAAAAGGGCACTTTCTTAACCAAGAGCTACCTTTTTGCCAAATTTGGTGTAATTCCGTTCAGCAGTTCGGGCTGTAGCCGTGTCTAAAGTTTCCTATGGAAATTAACATGGGGAAATTGTGTTTTGGGACCCCCTTTTTTCTCAGCCCCCGCTTGACGAATCACCCCGAAACTTTCAAAACGGGAGCTGACCGGAGCAGGCCATTAGTTTTGAAAATTTTTGTGAAGTTTTGTCAACCGATGCCAAAGATAATGGCAAAAGAATAAATGCTTTTTGAATAGAAACAAGGTCCTAACTATAACTACCTAGTGGCGACCGCCAGTAGGTAATATATATGTGTATATATATATATATATATATATATATATATATATATATATATATATATATATATATTCACTGAAAAAACCATAGGTTTCAGGGGCGTTATAGTTAGTTGGACATTTCACTCGTACAAAACCATAGAAATTCCCCCGTTATAGTTAGTTCAGCTAACTATAACTCAGCGCACCCGCAATGCACTGCTGATGACATCACATATTACCTCACTCATGACATGGTCAGTGACATCACTCATGACATCACTGATGACATCTCAAATGACATCACTGATGACATCATCCTTGTGATAGAGTGTCAGACCTCCTCTCACCCTTATATAACCTTTGATACACACACTCAAAAATACAAACTAACATTTTCAAAACAATGGACATACCAATACCAGTTACAACACACCTATTCAGTAATTCCAAGATCTACACACACATCCACTCATTCACCAACAGTCCCTATACAGTCAATCATACATGTACTCACTCATCATATGTACTCATATACCTATACATCCTGTTACACACCGCCACTCATCCAAAGAGTTACTCACACACATAGTCACACATTCAAACAAAGTATCAAACATCCATTTACTTGCATATACAGTTATACACACACTACCACACTTACTTCTACAGAAACTTACACATACTTACTCTCTTAAACAATCACTTATAGAAACACCTACTTATTTGTACAGGAACTCTTCCAATCTCTCACTCTCACATATACTCACTTATATACACCAATACTCACATATACTAGTTTAAAACATATGTAGTTACTCATAAAGACACTATTGAGACAGTCATTCACTCACTAACACACCCATACACACACTCATCCACCAATACAGTCCTGCACACATGCTGTCTTCAACACATACAAACAGTGAGTCACTCATTCATGCATCTATGCACTAAGTAATACCCCCCACCGAACCATACAGACACTCAGACACTCATACTGATACTCAAAAAACCAACTAATAACCCATATAGACACTCATGTAGCTACTCACCAATCCATGCAGCCACTTATACACAAAGTGAGAGACTGATACAGATATTTTCATATTTAAACATTACTCACTAACCCATGTATTCACTAAGATACACTTAATCAGTCAGTTATAAAATCAATTTTACAAAAAAAAATCATCCATTTAGACACTTATATACCCATTTATTCTTCCATCGACCTTGAGATATACATATATAAAACATATTTAATTTTCAGAAAAACACACATTCACTGGATGATGTCATCAGTGATGTCATTTGAGATGTCATCAGTGATGTCATGAGTGATGTCACTGACCATGTCATGAGTGATGTAATATGTGACGTCATCAGCAGTGCATTGCGGGCGCGCGAGTTATAGTTAGCTGAACTAACTATAACGGGGGAATTTCTATGGTTTTGTACGAGTGAAATGTCCAACTAACTATAAAGCCCCTGAAACCTATGGTTTTTTCAGTGAATTTCTAAGGTTTTTAAATGCTAATTTCTAACTATAACGTGCCTGAAACCTATGGTTTTTTCAGTGAATTTCTAAGGGTTTTTAAATGCTAATTTCTAACTATAACGTGCCTGAAACCTATGGTTTTTTCAGTGAATATATATATATTTATTATACTATGTATACATGTGAAAATGTCTCGGTCCGCCTGTTTGCCTCGGTGGCACGGAAAAAATGGGTGGAACTGACGTCAGCACGCCGACGAGGTCCTCTTATGGCTCCGACGACGTCATACTGTGTCACGAGCAGAGCCGTGCTATTATGACGTCCTCGTTGACGTGGGAGAGCTAGGAAAGAATTTCCGTGGAATGCTGGTGCAGGGGATATTCACCTAAGTGTTCAGGCTAGTCCTTTGGGAGCAACTGTTTATGTTGCCACTCCAGAAACCGAAACCAGTGATCCGAGGGCAGAGGCCCTGCAGATGGACACGAGGTGGGGTGCCCAGTCGTGTGCACCGGCGGGGCAGCGAAGTGACAAACACCACAACCCACAAAAAAGGTAACGAGGGCACTGAATAACACAGGATCTTCTCTTTGTATCTGGCAGGAACAACGAAGTTAAAATGCCTAGTACCAAAATGTGGAATTAGTGCTACAACGGTCTTCAAGAGGACCTGCGATGTTGCTTCTGCCTCCCGTACCCTGGAGGCGGCACATGGGTCACGCGGTACGGTCATACTGTGGTGGGACGCACACTCGTTGACCTCTCATGGCACTGCTCCACACTTCAGGGAGGACTCTTTCCATTAGCTATGTTTTCTGATGACGTGTCGCGCCGGCCCCGTCCAACAACAGAACTCCTTTAGATCCAAACAGACTCTTCCACTCTCTCACCGGAAGTGAAACCAGGCCACGCGGACACTTTCACAATACAACAGCCGGGAATGCACTTTTGGTAAAAAACACATTCCTTCCTCCTAATTAATCAAATAAACGTCTCACTGAAGAACAGGGGCCAGCTTCGATCGGTAAACAGCCGTTACAACGACTTTTTTACTTCGCGATACCATTACAACGCATGCATTACATCGCAAAATCATTACTACGCATTTTTTTAGAACGCATGGTCATTTACCACGCATGCCTTTACAATGAATTTTGTTGTAAAGGTATGTATGGTAAATGACCATGCGTTCTAAAAAACATGTAGACAATCCACGTCGTTGTAAGGAAACAGAGGCTGTTCCATTTCCTCACAACGACGTGCACCGCCACTCAGAGACGACGTGAAGCAGGAACCACGAGGAGAGAGGAACCACGAGGAGTGAGAGGTAAGGGGGATTGGGCATGGGGTGGGGGTTTCTTTTCTAGGGATTAGCGTAGTGCAGTGGTGTTTGGGTGGTGTAGGGGGTCGTGCTGGGGGTAGTGTTTTAGGGTTTAGGGTAGTGCAGTAGTGTAGGGGGTCATGCTGGTGGAAGTGTTTTAGGGTTTAGGGTAGTGCAGTGGTGTTTGGGTAGTGTAGGGGGTCATGCTGGGGGTAATGTTTTAGGGTTTAGGGTAGTGCAGTAGTGTATGGGGGTCGTGCTGGGGGAAGTGTTTTAGGGTTTAGGGTAGTGCAGTGGTGTATGGGTAGTGTAGGGGGTCATGCTGGGGTAGTGTTTTAGGGTTTAGGGTAGTGCAGTGGTGTTTGAGTAGTGTAGGGGGTCATGCTGGTGGTAGTGTTTTAGGGTTTAGGGTAGTGCAGTGGTGTTTGTGTAGTGTAGGGGGTAATGCTGGGGGTAGTGTTTTATGGTTTAGGGTAGTGCAGTGGTGTTTGGGTAGTGTAGGGGGTCGTGCTGGGGGTAGATTTAGGGTTTAGGGTAGTGCAGTGGTGTTTGGGTAGTGTAGGGAGTCGTGCTGGGGGTAGTGTTTTAGGGTTTAGGGTACTGCAGTGGTGTTTGTGTAGTGTAGGGGGTTGTGCTGGGGGTAGTGTTTTAGGGTTTATGTTAGTGCAGTGGTGTTTGGGTAGTATAGGGGGTAGTGCTGGGGTAGTTGTTTAGGGTTTAGGGTAGTGCAGTGGTGTTTGGGTAGTGTAGGGGTTTATGCTGGGGGTAGTGTCTTAGGGTTTAGGGTATGGCATTGGTGTTTAGGTAGTGTAGGGGGTCGTGCTGGGGGAAGATTTAGGGTTTAGGGTAGTGCAGTGGTGTTAGTGTAGTGTAGGGGGTCATGCTGTGAGTAGTGTTTTAGGGTTTAGGGTAGTGCAGTCGTGTTTGTGTAGTGTAGGGGGTCGTGTTTTAGGGTGTAGGGTAGTGCAGTGGTGTTTGGGTAGTGTAGGGGGTCATGCTGGGGTTAGTGTTTTAGGGTTTAGGGTAGTGCAGTGGTGTTTGTGGAGTGTTGGGGGTGATGCTGGGGGTAGTGTTTTAGGGTTTAGGGTAGTGCAGTGGTGTTTGTGTAGTGTGGGAGGTCATGCTGGGGGTAGATTTAGGGTTTAGTGTAGTGCAGTGGTGTTTGGTTAGTGTAGGGAGTCGTGCTGGGGGTAGTGTTTTAGGGTTTAGGGTAGTGCAGTGGTGTTTGGGTAGTGTAGGGGTCGTGCTGGGGGTAGTGTTTTAGGGTTTAGGATAGTGCAGTGGTGTTTGTGTAGTGTAGGGGGTCATGCTGGGGGTAGTGTTTTAGGGTTTAGGGTAGTGCAGTGGTGTTTGGGTAGTATAGGGGTAGTGCTGGGGTAGTGTTTTGGGTTTACGGTAGTGCAGTGGTGTTTGTGTAGTGTAGGGGGTCGTGCTGGGGGTAGTGTTTTAGGGTTTAGGGTAGTGCAGTGGTGTTTGTGTAGTGTAGGGGGTAGTGTTTTAGGGTTTAGGGTAGTGCAGTGGTGTTTGTGTACTGTAGGGGGTCGTGCTGGGTTCTAGTTCTTTAGGGTTTAGGGTAGTGCAGTGGTGTTTGTGTAGTGTAGGGGGTCGTGTTTTAGGGTTTAGGGTCGTGCAGTGGTGTTTGGGTAGTGTAGGGGGTCGTGCTGGGGGTAGTGTTTTTGGGTTTAGGGTAGTGCAGTTGTGTTTGGGTAGTGAAGGGGGTCGTGCTGGGGGTAGTGTTTTAGGGTTTAGGGTAGTGCAGTTGTGTTTAGGTAGTGAAGGGGGTCATGCTGGGGGTAGTGTTTTAGGGTTTAGGGTAGTGCAGTGGTGTTTGTGTAGTGTAGGGGGTCATGCTGGGGGTAGATTTAGGGTTTAGGGTAGTGCAGTGGTGTTTGTGTCATGTAGGGGGTCGTGCTGGGGGTAGTGTTTTAGGGTTTAAGGCAGTGCAGTGGTGTTTGTGTAGTGAAGGGGTCGTGCTGGGGGTAGTGTTTTAGGGTTTAGGGTAGTGCAGTTGTGTTTGTGTAGTGTAGGGGGTTGTGCTGTGGGTAGATTTAGGGTTTAGGGTAGTGCAGTGGTGTTTGGGTAGTAAAGGGGGTAGTGCTGGGGTAGTGTTTTAAGGTTTAGGGTAGTGCAGTGGTGTTTGGGTAGTGTAGGGGTTCATGCTGGGGGTAGTGTCTTAGGGTTTAGGGTATGGCAGTGGTGTTTGGGAAGTGTAGGGGGTCTTGCTGGGGGTAGATTTAGGGTTTAGTGTAGTGCAGTGGTGTTTGTGTAGTGTAAGGGGTCATGCTGGGGGTAGTGTTTTAGGGTTTAGGGTAGTGCAGTGGTGTTTGTGTAGTGTGGGAGGTCATGCTGGGGGTAGATTTAGGGTTTAGTATAGTGCAGTGGTGTTTGGGTAGTGTAGGGAGTCGTGCTGGGGGTAGTGTTTTAGGGTTTAGGGTAGTCCAGTGTTGTTTGTGTAGTGTAGGGTGTCGTGCTGGGGGTGGTGTTTTAGGGTTTAGGGTAGTGCAGTGGTGTTTGGGTAGTGTAGGGGGTCATGCGGGGGTTAGTGTTTTAGGATTTAGGGTAGTGCAGTGGTGTTTGGGTAGTGTAGGGGGTCATGCTGGGGGTAGTGTTTTAGGGTTTAGGGTAGTGCAGTGGTGTTTGTGTAGTGTGGGAGGTCATGCTGGGGGTAGATTTAGGGTTTAGTATAGTGCAGTGGTGTTTGGGAAGTGTAGGGAGTCGTGCTGGGGGTAGTGTTTTAGGGTTTATGGTAGTCCAGTGGTGTTTGTGTAGTGTAGGGTGTCGTGCTGGGGGTAGTGTTTTAGGGTTTAGGGTAGTGCAGTGGTGTTTGGGTAGTGTAGGAGGTTGTGCTGGGGGTAGTGTTTTAGGGTTTAGGGTAGTGCAGTGGTGTTTGTGTAGTGTAGGGGGTCATGCTGGGGGTAGTGTTTTAGGGTTTAGGGTACTGCAGTCGAGTTTAGGTAGTGTAGGGGGTAGTGCTGGGGTAGTGTTTTGGGTTTACGGTAGTGCAGTGGTGTTTGTGTAGTGTAGGGGGTCGTGCTGGGGGTAGTGTTTTAGGGTTTAAGGTAGTGCAGTGGGGTTTGTGTAGTGTAGGGGGTAGTGTTTTAGGGTTTAGGGTAGTGCAGTGGTGTTTGTGTACTGTAGGGGGTCGTGCTGGGTTCTAGTTTGTTAGGGTTTAGGGTAGTGCAGCGGTGTTTGTGTAGTGTAGGGGGTCGTGTTTTAGGGTTTAGGGTCGTGCAGTGGTGTTTGGGTAGTGTAGGGGTCGTGCTGGGGGTAGTGTTTTGGGTTTAGGGTAGTGCAGTTGTGTTTGAGTAGTGAAGGGGGTCGTGCTGGGGGTAGTGTTTTAGGGTTTAGGGTAGTGCAGTTGTGTTTAGGTAGTATTAGGGGTCATGCTGGGGGTAGTGTTTTAGTGTTTAGTGTAGTGCAGTGGTGTTTGTGCTGTGTAGGGGGTCATACTGGGGGTAGATTTAGGGTTTAGGGTTGTGCAGTGGTGTTTGTGTAGTGTAGGGGGTCGTGCTGGGGGTAGTGTTTTAGGGTTTAAGGCAGTGCAGTGGTGTTTGTTTAGTGAAGGGGTCGTGCTGGGGGTAGTGTTTTAGGGTTTAGGGTAGAGCAGTGGTGTTTGTATAGTGTAGGGGTTGTGCTGTGGGTAGATTTAGGGTTTAGGGTAGTGCAGTGGTGTTTGGGTAGTAAAGGGGTAGTGCTGGGGTAGTGTTTTAGGGTTTAGGGTAGTGCAGTGGTGTTTGGGTAGTGTAGGGGTTCATGCTGGGGGTAGTGTCTTAGGGTTTAAGGTATGGCAGTGGTGTTTGGGTAGTGTAGGGGTTGTGCTGGGGGTAGATTTAGGGTTTAGGGTAGTGCAGTGGTGTTTGTGTAGTGTAGGGGGTCATGCTGGGGGTAGTGTTTTAAGTTTTAGGGTAGTGCAGTGGTGTTTGTGTAGTATAGGGGCTAGTGTTTTAGGGTTTAGGGTAGTGCAGTGGTGTTTGTGTAGTGTAGGGGGTCATGCTGTGAGTAGTGTTTTAGGGTTTAGGGTAGTGCAGTCGTGTTTGTGTAGTGTAGGGGGTCGTGTTTTAGGGTATAGGGTAGTGCAGTGGTGTTTGGGTAGTGTAGGGGGTCATGCTGGGGTTAGTGTTTTAGGATTTAGGGTAGTGCAGTGGTGTTTGGGTAGTGTAGGGGGTCATGCTGGGCGTAGTGTTTTAGGGTTTAGGGTAGTGCAGGGGTGTTTGTGTAGTGTGGGAGGTCATGCTGGGGGTAGATTTAGGGTTTAGTGTAGTGCAGTGGTGTTTGGGTAGTGTAGGGAGCCGTGCTGGGGGTAGTGTTTTAGGGTTTAGGGTAGTCCAGTGGTGTTTGTGTAGTGTAGGGTGTCGTGCTGGGGGTAGTGTTTTAGGGTTTAGGGTAGTGCAGTGGTGTTTGGGTAGTGTAGGGGGTCATGCTGGGGGTAGTGTTTTAGGGTTTAGGGTAGTGCAGTGGTGTTTGTGTAGTGTAGGGGTCATGCTGGGGGTAGTGTTTTAGGGTTTAGGGTAGTGCAGTGGTGTTTGGGTAGTGTAGGGGGTAGTGCTGGGGTAGTGTTTTGGGTTTACGGTAGTGCAGTGGTGTTTGTGTAGTGTAGGGGTCGTGCTGGGGGTAGTGTTTTAGGGTTTAAGGTAGTGCAGTGGTGTTTGTGTAGTGTAGGGGGTAGTGTTTTAGGGTTTAGGGTAGTGCAGTGGTGTTTGTGTACTGTAGGGGGTCGTGCTGGGTTCTATTTTTAGAGTTTAGGGTAGTGCAGTGGTGTTTGTGTAGTGTAGGGGGTCGTGTTTTAGGGTTTAGGGTCGTGCAGTGGTGTTTGGGTAGTGTAGGGGGTCGTGATGGGGGTAGTGTTTTTGGGTTTAGGGTAGTGCAGTGGTGTTTGTGTAGTGTAGGGGGTCATGCTGGGGGTAGTGTTTTAGGGTTTAGTGTAGTGCAGTGGTGTTTGGGTAGTGTAGGGGGTAGTGCTGGGGTAGTGTTTTGGGTTTACGGTAGTGCAGTGGTGTTTGTGTAGTGTAGGGGGTCGTGCTGGGGGTAGTGTTTTAGGGTTTAAGGTAGTGCAGTGGGGTTTGTGTAGTGTAGGGGGTAGTGTTTTAGGGTTTAGGGTAGTGCAGTGGTGTTTGTGTACTGTAGGGGGTCGTGCTGGGTTCTAGTTTGTTAGGGTTTAGGGTAGTGCAGCGGTGTTTGTGTAGTGTAGGGGGTCGTGTTTTAGGGTTTAGGGTCGTGCAGTGGTGTTTGGGTAGTGTAGGGGGTCGTGCTGGGGGTAGTGTTTTTGGGTTTAGGGTAGTGCAGTTGTGTTTGAGTAGTGAAGGGGGTCGTGCTGGGGGTAGTGTTTTAGGGTTTAGGGTAGTGCAGTTGTGTTTAGGTAGTGAAGGGGGTCATGCTGGGGGTAGTGTTTTAGGGTTTAGGGTAGTGCAGTGGTGTTTGTGTAGTGTAGGGGGTCATGCTGGGGGTAGATTTAGGGTTTAGGGTTGTGCAGTGGTGTTTGTGTAGTGTAGGGGGTCGTGCTGGGGGTAGTGTTTTAGGGTTTATGGCAGTGCAGTGGTTTTTTGGTAGTGAAGGGGTCGTGCTGGGGGTAGTGTTTTAGGGTTTAGGGTAGTGCAGTGGTGTTTGTGTAGTGTAGGGTGTTGTGCTGTGGATAGATTTAGGGTTTAGGGTAGTGCAGTGGTGTTTGGGTAGTAAAGGGGTAGTGCTGGGGTAGTGTTTTAGGGTTTAGGGTAGTGCAGTGGTGTTTGGGTAGTGTAGGGGTTCATGCTGGGGGTAGTGTCTTAGGGTTTAAGGTATGGCAGTGGTGTTTGGGTAGTGTAGGGGGTCGTGCTGGGGTAGATTTAGGGTTTAGGGTAGTGCAGTGGTGTTTGTGTAGTGTAGGGGGTCATGCTGGGGGTAGTGTTTTAAGGTTTAGGGTAGTGCAGTGGTGTTTGTGTAGTATAGGGGGTAGTGTTTTAGGGTTTAGGGTAGTGCAGTGGTGTTTGTGTAGTGTAGGGGTCATGTTGTCAGTAGTGTTTTAGGGTTTAGGGTAGTGCAGTCGTGTTTGTGTAGTGTAGGGGGTCGTGTTTTAGGGTATAGGGTAGTGCAGTGGTGTTTGGGTCGTGTAGGGGGTCATGCTGGGGTTAGTGTTTTAGGATTTATGGTAGTGCAGTGGTGTTTCGGTAGTGTAGGGGTCATGCTGGGGGTAGTGTTTTAGGGTTTAGGGTAGTGCAGTGGTGTTTGTGTAGTGTGGGAGGTCATGCTGGGGGTAGATTTAGGGTTTAGTGTAGTGCAGTGGTGTTTGGGTAGTGTAGGGAGCCATGCTGGGGGTAGTGTTTTAGGGTTTAGGGTAGTCCAGTGGTGTTTGTGTAGTGTAGGGTGTCGTGCTGGGGGTAGTGTTTTAGGGTTTAGGGTAGTGGAGTGGTGTTTGGGTAGTGTAGGGGGTCATGCTGGGGGTAGTGTTTTAGGGTTTAGGGTAGTGCAGTGGTGTTTGTGTAGTGTAGGGGGTCATGCTGGGGGTAGAGTTTTAGGGTTTAGGGTAGTGCAGTGGTGTTTGGGTAGTATAGGGGTAGGGCTGGGGTAGTGTTTTGGGTTTACGGTAGTGCAGTGGTGTTTGTGTAGTGTAGGGGGTCGTGCTGGGGGTAGTGTTTTAGGGTTTAAGGCAGTGCAGTGGTGTTTGTGTAGTGAAGGGGTCGTGCTGGGGGTAGTGTTTTAGGGTTTAGGGTAGTGCAGTGGTGTTTGTGTAGTGTAGGGTGTTGTGCTGTGGATAGATTTAGGGTTTAGGGTAGTGCAGTGGTGTTTGGGTAGTAAAGGGGGTAGTGCTGGGGTAGTGTTTTAGGGTTTAGGGTAGTGCAGTGGTGTTTGGGTAGTGTAGGGGTTCATGCTGGGGGTAGTGTCTTAGGGTTTAAGGTATGGCAGTGGTGTTTGGGTAGTGTAGGGGGTCGTGCTGGGGTAGATTTAGGGTTTAGGGTAGTGCAGTGGTGTTTGTGTAGTGTAGGGGGTCATGCTGGGGGTAGTGTTTTAAGGTTTAGGGTAGTGCAGTGGTGTTTGTGTAGTATAGGGGTAGTGTTTTAGGGTTTAGGTAGTGCAGTGGTGTTTGTGTAGTGTAGGGGGTCATGCTGTCAGTAGTGTTTTAGGGTTTAGGGTAGTGCAGTCGTGTTTGTGTAGTGTAGGGGGTCGTGTTTTAGGGTATAGGGTAGTGCAGTGGTGTTTGGGTAGTGTAGGGGGTCATGCTGGGGTTAGTGTTTTAGGATTTATGGTAGTGCAGTGGTGTTTCGGTAGTGTAGGGGGTCATGCTGGGGGTAGTGTTTTAGGGTTTAGGGTAGTGCAGTGGTGTTTGTGTAGTGTGGGAGGTCATGCTGGGGGTAGATTTAGGGTTTAGTGTAGTGCAGTGGTGTTTGGGTAGTGTAGGGAGCCATGCTGGGGGTAGTGTTTTAGGGTTTAGGGTAGTCCAGTGGTGTTTGTGTAGTGTAGGGTGTCGTGCTGGGGGTAGTGTTTTAGGGTTTAGGGTAGTGGAGTGGTGTTTGGGTAGTGTAGGGGGTCATGCTGGGGGTAGTGTTTTAGGGTTTAGGGTAGTGCAGTGGTGTTTGTGTAGTGTAGGGGTCATGCTGGGGGTAGTGTTTTAGGGTTTAGGGTAGTGCAGTGGTGTTTGGGTAGTATAGGGGGTAGGGCTGGGGTAGTGTTTTGGGTTTACGGTAGTGCAGTGGTGTTTGTGTAGTGTAGGGGGTCGTGCTGGGGGTAGTGTTTTAGGGTTTAAGGTAGTGCAGTGGTGTTTGTGTAGTGTAGGGGGTAGTGTTTTAGGGTTTAGGGTAGTGCAGTGGTGTTTGTGTACTGTAGGGGGTCGTGCTGGGTTCTAGTTTTTTAGAGTTTAGGGTAGTGCAGTGGTGTTTGTGTAGTGTAGGGGGTCGTGTTTTAGGGTTTAGGGTCGTGCAGTGGTGTTTGGGTAGTGTAGGGGGTCGTGATGGGGGTAGTGTTTTTGGGTTTAGGGTAGTGCAGTTGTGTTTGGGTAGTGAAGGGGGTCGTGCTGGGGGTAGTGTTTTAGGGTTTAGGGTAGTGCAGTTGTGTTTAGGTAGTGAAGGGGGTCATTCTGGGGGTAGTGTTTTAGGGTTTAGGGTAGTGCAGTGGTGTTTGTGTAGTGTAGCGGGTCGTGCTGGGGGTAGTGTTTTAGGGTTTAAGGCAGTGCAGTGGTGTTTGTGTAGTGAAGGGGTCGTGCTGGGGGTAGTGTTTTAGGGTTTAGGGTAGTGCAGTGGTGTTTGTGTAGTGTAGGGGTTGTGCTGTGGGTAGATTTAGGGTTTAGGGTAGTGCAGTGGTGTTTGGGTAGTGTAGGGAGTCGTGCTGGTGGTAGTGTTTTAGGGTTTAGGGTAGTGCAGTTATGTTTGGGTAGTGTAGGGTGTTGTGCTGGGGGTAGTGTTTTAGGGTTTAGGGTAGTGCAGTGGTGTTTGGGTAGTGGAGGGCGTACTGTTTTAGGGTTTAGGGTTGTGCGCCCAACCAGCCACAATATCCGTGGACAAAGGGGATCCTGACTCTTTGGAACGCTCCGCCAATTGAATAATTTGGGTCAAGGGCCCTAGCACGTCCAAGACCTATCAATTCCTTTCTTGGGATCCCTCATATACTTGGAGAAAAAGGTACATAGTTTCTCATCAATTTCAGGCGTGTGTGCCACCTTCCCCTTCAGTGAGGGCCTGGGGCATTCTCCCCTCATCCTATTCCTGACCTCCCTTTCAAGGGGTTGATGGATTTTCCCCACCACATACTCTGCCACTTTGGCGTCAGGGGTCCACTCCGCCGACCTAGGATGGTAAATTTGGGTACGCTCGAACATGTCCGAGTGGACCCCGTCCCCAACCGGGGACTGAGAGGAGTGGGACTCTGGACGCCAAGGACGCCCCGAGTCCTTATCCTCATCGGAGGAGAAATCGTCCTCCGATACACCCTCTCCCTCTAAGGGAAACCTGCCGTCGGGGTCTACAATAGTGGTGACAGCGTCGCAATTTTCTCCGGGCTCCTCCTCCTCCTGGCAGGGTGCATGTTTTAGCGTTCGCGCACTCTTGAGGAAGGTCTCCGTAAGTTTATCAAATCCTTTCAAGTGCCCCGCGTTATGCTTAACGGCCCTTTTATTCCCCATCTGGGAGCTACTGGGACCCGCCACCACCAGATGTGGGTCACTGAACACCCCAGGGATGTTTTTCGCCAGCTTATCAACCTGATCCCTAAGAGGAGCCAGCGCCCTAGAAATAGCTAGAGAGAGGGTTTGGTCCACTGCTAGAGGGAGAAGTTGGGGGGCCATTCCTCCTCCACTTCCTGGTAGGAGGAGTAACAATGGTCTTCTGGAGAAGACATGATAGCAGAGGGTGTGAGCACAGAACAAATGCCCTTAAAATCCTTAAGGCAGCCCCCTCGCCGGTGCTCCAACAGCTGGGCTTTCCCCGAAGCTGTTATAAGAATAGACTGAGGCGCAATACCAATTACCACCACCAGGTGGCGCTGGTCACTAACGTGGCCGTGTGGGGAAATCACCGCGTAGTGGTGTCAAAATTAGGCAAGGGTTGGTCGGGAATCAAGCGGACACTAAAGGAGCGACCGGATTCCCAAACGCGCGTAAAGACCAGCGGGAGCGCTCGACGGAGCTGCCTCGCTCGGACCAGACGCGCCTGACAGGATCTCACCGCGCACAGAGCGCACAGCGGGAGAAACTGCGAGGGGGAGAACGCGCTTGGGAAAGAGCCTGCTGCGCAGGGAATATGAAACAATACCAAGGTAATAATTCTAATAACGTGCACAAGAAACCGCTATACAAACAGCAACAACGTCAGATTAAGCCAAGAATGTAAGGAATGCACTTAACAGACGAGCAGTGGAGAAAGAGGAAGCGGAAGGGACGTCACGATATTATATACGATGGACTGTGATATGATTGGACTATAGTTGCCTTGGAGACTACCCCCCTAATGGTTCATGGGTTGTGTAGTCTTTTGTTTAATGATTGTTATGTTACGTTTTCTTTGAACTGCTATGCAAATAAAGTGAGGAAAGATATGCATAATCCTCGCCTCCGTCCTGCCATAGAATTCATTAAACTTTATTCGATCTGATTTAGAAACATAGATCATAAAAGTGTACATAAAAACAGTAAATCCTCTTTCCTAATACCTAATTTCCTAATTTCCATAATAATTAAAACCAGTAGGTAAAAACGGGTGTTACAAAGCCCGGTTTAGAGCAACTTCAGGTTAACAGAATCGTAAAGTTCAATGTTTCGCAAGATCAATCTCATGTACTTCGTGCAAAATACGCAATAAGGGGTCCAAGTAAGATGTAACGCTCCAATACCTGACCAGTCTGCACTATAAAAAACTGAAGAAAAACTAAAAATAAAAAGTGTTTTGCACACTTCTGTCATTGGACTATATGTGGGCTACATCTGGGTGATATTTGTGCTACATTTGGGCTCTTTTTTCTCTGGTGGCCATCTTGGGAGACTTATTTGTTATGAAGTTTCCTAATTTCCTCATTTACTGCAGTCTCCTCAGTAGGAAATGCTTTCAGTTTTTTACTTTGATTCCATCAAGAAGGCATTCAGATGTGTCACACATTTGCCATAAATTCAGAATGTTAGCACTCTAGTTGTTCATTAGATCACTGTAGTAAAGCTACTGCTCACCAGGGAGTTAACTGGAATTCTACTGCTGGTATTGAAAGTGATTGTTTCAGTCTGCATGTCAGAATTTTCTAATGAAATAGAAGAGGATTTGAGATCTCACTTAAAACATGCCCTAAATTTTTTCTGCAGCACTAACCATAATTTCAATGGCAAAATGAACCCCCTCATTTTGTTCCTTTTTAAATTAAATGTTTTAAGTGTTACCAGTTTATTCCAATCAAGATGGCTTCAGGTGTGCCATAATTTTGTCATAAGTAAGACTGTTAGCTCTCTAGTTGTTCTTTAGAACACTCTGGGAAGCTGCAGTAGAACACAAAGGCATCAACTGACAGGCTGCTCCTGTTGAAATATAACAGGAAGATATTTGAGATCTCACTTAAAACATGTCCTAATTTTTCTTTCTACAGCACTAACCATAATTTCTATGACACAATGAACCCCCTTATTTTGTTCCTTTTTAAATTAAATGTTTTAAGAGTTACCAGTTTATTCCAATCAAGATGACTTCAGGTGTGCCATAATTTTGTCATAAGTAAGACTGTTAGCGCTCTAGTTGTTCTTTAGAACACTCTGGGAAGCTGCAGTAGAACACAAAGGCATCAACTGACAGGCTGCTCCTGTTGAAATATAACAGGAATATATTTGAGATCACACTTGAAACATGTCCTAATTTTTCTTTCTACAGCACTAACCATAATTTCTATGACAAAATGAACCCCATCATTTTGTTCCTTTTTAAATTAAATGTTTTAAGTGTTACCAGTTTATTCCAATCAAGATGGCTTCAGGTGTGCCATACTTTTGTCATAAGTAAGGCTGTTAGCACTCTAGTTGTTCTTTAGATCACTCTGGGAAGCTGCAGTAGAACACAAAGGAATCAACTAACAGTCTCTGCCCTTGTTGGATGTACATGTTTTACTGAGAATGTCAGACTTCATTCTCACATGACTGAGAAAGATAATGTGAATTTACAGAAAATATGCTCTCATTTTAGCTTCTGGAGCACCTTCCAAAACTCTATGGGACAAGCATGTGAAAATAGTTTTCTCTCAAACATGATTCATGATATCCCAGCAGAAGGTTTTTCACAGAGTAAAATCACCTTAGAACACACCACAATTCCTGAAATTAGTATGGTACCATCAACAAAGGAATTCTAATGTAACTAAAGTCTGTTATCACCCTTTATAGTTCTCCTTTTGGTAACCCTCAAAATCTTCGATTCACTACAATGCATTTCAATGGGGTACTATCATGTATATTGGTCCCAAGATGACTGCCAGCAATTCCAGGATGAAGTGCTGACAGCCAATCAGATCTCACGATGACATGTGTGGTTAGGCTCCGCCCAGATATCGATATTTTTTCTTTTTCAAATTTCTCAGGAACTACTGAACGGATTTACACCATTTAACAAAAAGGGTTCTTCTGAACCAAGAACTACCTCTTTGCCAAATTTGGTGTAATTCCGTTCAGCAGTTCGGGCTGTAGCCGTGTCTAAAGTTTCTTATGGAAAATTGCATGGGGAAAACACGTTTTGGGACCCCCCTTTTTTCTCGGCCCCTGCTTGCCGAATCACCCCAAAACTTTCAGGATAGAAGCAGACCGGAGCGCCCCACGAGTTTTGAAACTTTCGCGAAAATTCATCAACCGGCGCCAAAGTTATTGGAAATAGAATGTTGTGAATTTCCTATGGAAAATAGGTCCTAACTATAACTACCTACTGGCGACCACCAGTAGGTAATATATATACATATATATATATATTATTATTTTTTTTCACTGAAAAAACCAAAGGTTACAGGGACGTTATATTTGGGAAATAGAACTAGAAAATCATACAAAACCAGAGACATTCAGCAGTTACAGTTAGCTGAGCTAACTATAACTCGTGCCACCACAATGCACTGCTTATGACCTCACATATTACATCACTCATGACATGGTCAGTGACATCACTAATGCCATCATCCAGTGACTGTGAGTGTTTTTGAAAAGTTTATGAGTGTTAAATATATATTCCAAGGTGTATTGGTGAATTAGTGGGTGTATGAGTGCCTACATGGATGATTCAATGGGTGCATGACTCACTGTATAAGTGAGTGATTAGGTGTCTCAGTGAATGTATGGCGAGTGATTGGTTGTCTGAGTACCTCTATCGGTGTCTGAGTGGCTGTGTGGGTGAGTGAGGGTGCGTATGACTGCCTGTTTGGATGAGTGAGTGGGTGAGTCAGTGGCTTTATGGGTTAGTGAGTGTGTATGTGAAAGGCTAAATGAGTGATGGAGGGTGGGTATGGCTGTGTGGGTGAGTGAGTGGATGTGTCAGTGCTATATGGGTGAGGAACTCAGTATGTGAAAGGCAGTATGGGTGAGTGATGGGGTACATGAATGACTGTATAGGTGAGTGAGTGAATGTGAGAGTGGCTGTATGGGTAAATGTGTGCATGTGTCAGTGACTGTATAGGTGAGTGAGTACGTGATAGTATATGTATAAGTGGGCATGTGTGTGTAACTGTATGGGTAAGTCGCTGTGTGATTTACTGCATGGGTGAGTGAGTAGGTGTGTGAGTAGCTTTATGGGTGACTGACTCAGTGTGTGAGTGGCTGTATAGGTATATGAGTGGATATGTCAGTGACTATAT
The DNA here is from genome assembly GCA_963921515.1 of Calotriton arnoldi. Lineage (NCBI taxonomy): Eukaryota > Metazoa > Chordata > Amphibia > Caudata > Salamandridae > Calotriton > Calotriton arnoldi. The sequence continues at coordinate 519,563 of CAWUFW010010699.1, forward strand.
TAGTGAGTGAGTGGGTGTATGAGTGGCTGTATGGGTGAGTGAGTGGATTTGTGTGTAGATCTATAAATCAGTGAGTGAGTGTGTAAGTATTGGTATGGGTCTGGGAATGGGTTTGTAAATGGTTGAGTGGGCGTGGGTGTATGAAAGGCTCTATGAGGGTATGAGTGGGTGCGTTGGTGATTTTGTGGGTGATGTCATCAGTAATATAATTAGTGATGTCATTTGAGATATCATCAGTGATGTCACTGACCATGTCATGAGTGATGTAATATATGAGGTCATAAACAGTGCATTGCAGGGGCATGAGTTATAGTTAGCTCAGCTAACTATAACAGCTGAATTTCACTGGTTTTGTGTGAGTGAAATCTGAGCCTAACTATAATGTCATTGTAATCTTTGTTTTTGTCAGTGAATTTCTAGGGTTTGTTTTAATCTATTTCATAACTATAACATCCCTGTAACTTTTGTTTTTTTCAGTGAATTTCTAAGTTTTCTTTTAACGTGAAGTAAGATGCCAATCGAAATGCACAGTGGGGGTGGGGTTGAATGCAGGGCTTGGCCTGGCATTGAGCTGCCCCCTCCCAAGCTTACTGCTCCTGCCCCATCCTCCTTTCCATCCATTGTACATTTCCATGACCCTGCTCCCTCATTACAGCCATGTGTGACTGTTGTTCTGCCACTGCCCTTCCTGCCTGCCCTAAACAGTCAGCTTGCTGCCCCATCTACCTCCTCCTTGCTCTCTGTTACCTGAGTCCATGCACCAGCCCCTGCCTCCTGATATGCATGGTCTGATGTACTGTCACTCGATGTCACTGTCTACTCCTCCTGCCCTCCGTTCCCCAATTCTATGCAGCATCATTGTCTTCCTGCTTAGCCTCCATGCTTTGTTTGCTGTCCCTACTCTCCTTCCTCTGCCCTCTGATGTCTGTGTTCATGCCCCTGCTCCCTCCTTTCTGCCCACCATGTTCCATGGACCTGCCACCCTACTATCTACTCTGAGTGTTCTATTGAGCTGCCACTTTCCCCCCACCTTCCTAGCATGGTCAGCTGGCTACCGCCTGTCTCTGCCACCTCCACCCTGCCTGTCCAAGTTCCATGCCCCTATCCCCTCCCACCTTTCCTCCATGGTCCATTTTGCTGCCACTCCCTTCTGCCCACCATGCTCTGCTGTACTGAAAATGCTGGTCCTGTCTGCCCTACATGGTCTGTTGTGAAGTCCCTTCCCCTGCCCTCTTTTGTCTGTGTTCAGCCCCTACCCCTCCCTTCTGTCCTCCATGGTCTTTTGTGCATACCCCTGTCCCCTCCCTCTTGCCCACCGTGGCTGTTGTGCTGCCACTAACCCTCCAGCTTGCCATGCAGGGATTTATGTGCTGCCACAGTCCCTCCCAACTGCCCTGTGTGGTCTGCTTGCTGTCCTTGACCCCCTCCCACCTTCCCTCTGTTGCCTCTGTGTATGCCATTATAGTCTCACTGTTGCCCTCAACGGTGTGTTGTGCTTCCAGTGCCCATACCACCTGCCCTCCGTGGTCAGCTTGCTGCTCCTGCCCTGCCCCCTTGCCCCCTGCCCTCTGTTTTCCATGTGCATACCCCTATCCCCTCCCTCCTGCCTTGTTTGGTCTGCAGTCATCAGTGAAGTCACTGACCATGTCAGTGATGTAATATGTGAGGTCATAAGCAGTGTATTACGGGGGCGCGAGTTATGGTTAACTCAGGTAACTATAGCCGCTGAATTTCTCTGGTTTTGTATGAGTAAATTCTGACCCTAACTATAACGTCCCTGTAACCTTTGTTTTTTTAGTGAATACATATAGAAGTGGAACTGAGACTGTCACAAGATTGATTTCACCTGTGATCAAGGTCGTGATGACCGAAACACATCAGGAGTGCTGCAGCAGCTAATAGAAAGACATAAAGAACAAATTTTCCCAGTTTGTGAGTGCAGCCTTTTCCTTTCATGCGGAGGGGATTTTCTTTTGATATACACATATACATATTTATATCTACATATGTGTGAGTATACATATATATATAAATACATATATATATATAATACACACACAGAAGATCTTAACATATGTGGTATCCAAATAATTGTGAGTCACTCTGAAATTGATGATCTCATGATTTCTGAACAACTGCTACCAAGCCACGGCAGGGTTCTAGTCAAGGGATGTGAGGAATTGTACTACATGTGATATTATCTAAGCTTAGTTAGGGGACATCCTGCTGCTAGACTTGATAGAATTCCCATATCTTGCTTCAGCCACTAAGTGTCCTGAATTTGATTTCATTTCATTATTGGATAGGCTTGGCTTGGCTTGTTAGCCTCTGACTCCCTTTGGCTATCTGGTGCATTCAGTTAGTAATACCATTCTTTGCACTACTAAAAATAAGGAATGACTAGGGGTTGCCCCCTTTCACTGCTATTGTTTGCAGTAGCAATGGAGCCACTGCCGAGCTGGTTTCAGCAAGATGCGTTGATGTGGGGCCTTTGCTGGTGTGTGGTCTTGCTTTATGCCAATGATGTCTTACTCTATCTTGCTGACCCAGACCAATCCCTGCTGAGGGATATGGAGATGCTGCGAATCTTTGGGCAGTTCACCGGGATAACCATTAATTGGAGGAAATCTATCAAATTACTGTTGTCCTCATGGACACAGTGGAGCATGTGGCCTGAGCCACTCATATGGGCCAATGTCAGCTTCACTTACCTGGGAATATACATAAGCATGGACTGCAAACTGTTATATGACAATAATGTGGGACGTATCCTATGGAGCTTCCGCAGGGATGAGAAACACTAGCATTGGCTTCCCCTCTGAATGATGGGTAGGGCGACCTTATATAAGATGATCTAGCTCCCAAAATACCTCTATGTGCTGCAGAATTAGTTGTTCGAAGTCCCAGATAGATTCTTCCAGGTGGTGGAGGTTCAATTCCTTTTGTGGGATGAGAGCGTTCTGCAGATTGCCCTCAAAATGATGGCAAGGAGGCCAATGGACCGGAGATTGCCCCCTCTGACCTAAAGCTGTACTATTGGGTGGCCCGTCTCCTGATAGTTAATGACTAGTCCTTTACAGTCCAGAGGGAGCCAGCTTTAACGGCGGATCGGTGGGTACTGGCACTCTACAGTTTCACACAATGGCTTTACGATACAGGGAGTTTAGTGAACTTCCCAGAGCTGACCACTTCTGTGATCAGGTTCAAAGGGAAATGAACTGTCCAGAGATCCTGGTACTGGATATGGATTCCTAAAAGTGCTGGAGGAACGTTGCTCAAGGCTCTGTAGAAGTGCAACATGGAAAGTGGGTTGGGCAGGTCGAATGACATTGGAGATGCTGTTGTGGGATTCAAGAAGGCTGGCGGAGCTTCATAGGGTGTCAGACTACCACCTCTGGGATAGGATTGGGATCTCCAACTTGGGAGACGTAAAAGAGGAAATGGGGTGGCTGACGTTTGTGGAATTGAAGAGCCAATGTGACATGTCAAGGGGTCAGTTCTTGTGCTATCTGCAGGTCTGATCCATTCGGATCCCCTGTCCTCAGGACCTGGAGGATGAGAGCCTGCTGGAATATCGGGCGCTGGGAGCCCCACTCCACAGACACACCATATCCGAGTTGTATTCCACATTCCTGTGCAATAGTCAGGCCCATTGCAGAGGCTGAAGAAGAAGTGGGAGGGAGACCTGGGTAGGATGGAAGATGATGAGTGGGGGCTGCATGTAGGTACCCAGCAGAAGTTGCCATCCAGGAGTGTTTTCGGCTTATACAACTGAAACTGCTGTGCCGAGCATACTTTACACGCACAAGGCTCTACACCAAGGTTCAGAGTGACATCGATCATTGTCTGAGGTGATGCATTAAAAGGGGGAAGTTAGTTCACATGCTGTGGGACTGCCCGAAACTGAGATTGTTCTGGACTGGGCTGCAACGGAAGCTTTCCTGGATGCTGGGGGAGGCTCTGGAGCTCACCCCCAGCTGATGGTCCTGGGTGTGTGGGGTGAGGTAAACCGATACAGATACACGCTCCTCTTGTGTAACAAAGTACTGGCAGTGGCACAATAGGATGTGATTCAATATTGAGGGAGCGCCCAGATCCCAACTTTGAGAGTCTAAGGGGCCGATTCCGGCCGGAAATCTCTCCGACCGAGCCGGACCTGGAGAGAATTCCGACCGAATCGGACCCTAGCAGTCCGACCGGACGAGTACGATGCATTCGCATGCTATCGGACTCGATTCGGTCGGACTCCCATTGAAGTCAATGGGAGCCGGTCGTACGACGCGTACGCGGGCTCCCATTGACTCAATGGGTGCGAGGCAAACAAGGGCACCCCCTACAGTGGGTATGCGTCCATGCGCATCGTGGCGTACATGCACAGGTAGGGGGGACCCATGGGTCCCCCCTGTGTGCGACTCGCGCGCCTACGTGTTCAGGGGGTCCGACGCGGACCCCCAAAGTCCGGCTCCGACAGCTCTTTCGAGCCGGACGGGCGCGAGTCGGTCGGACTGCTTGCGGCGCGCATCGTACTTACCCGGCCGGGAAACGTCTCCATAGCGCGGTGCGAGTCGTGTCCGTGCGAGTCGGTCGGAGCGTGTTGAAGCCGCGTACGAGTCGGTCGGCGATTTCAGCGTGCGCTCGCATCGTACTCGCTCGGCCGGACCCGCGTACGATTCGGTCGGGAAACAGGGCTCCGAATCGGATCCGGTAAATCCAAATCCGATTTGGAGCACTACCGGCCGAGATCGGAATCGGCCCCTAAGTATCCAATATGGAACAGTGAAAAAAAGGCAGAGGAGCTGATATACCGGGCTAGGGGCTGTCCCTGGCCATTTGCTAAGATATTGGACCTATGGTTATAGGGGGTGGACGCATATGTTTTATGTTTGTGCCATGGCAAAATTAATCAAAAGAATTTGCAAAAAAACAAGGAAAAACTGAACATCATATTTTTATTTGACATTTTTAAGTTAGCTAGATGATACCAAGTTTAGATCAAGCATATTTGATCCATACAAGTTATTTACTTAGGATATATTTAGGTGATAATGTATTTGAACTCATGTTCTGATCTTTCATAGATAACAACTGCCAGTTTTACCTCAGCCACCTGCTTCTGAAACAACCTGCTAAATTGCGTTACGTAGGTGGCCACATCTTTTATTCCTTATCTGTAGTCCTCATTTTCCTTTGCACACGTTACTATATAAACACATTTTGCTTTTGGGCCACATTGTACTTTCACACGGAACCTGCATATGTTTTCGCATTTTGTTCTTTTCCTTGGATTTAGTCTCAACACCATAGACAAGATCAAAAAACAATTATTCTTTCTGGCCAGGCACTAGCACCTAGACGTAACACAAGAATGCAGCTGTTGTTCATGCGCACACATGTCCCATCGTATAGATGAGCACAAGAGCAAAAAACAGACACATGGAACGAGAGTTCTGCGACAAAAGCACTGTGTCTGCTGAGATGTAGAGTGCCCATCTGTGTATGCTAAGGTACAGGGTCTGCCAGTAATCCCAGAGATCTTTGATATATAATCATTTAGCTTCATTAGCAAGGGAGGAGAGTTTAGGTTAAGGTGTCCTATAAAATGACAGGACTTTTCATGATATATGGATCATTAACCATGCTAACATTATTTTTATTATGCATTTGTTTTCTAATTGTGGCATGTATACTGCACTTTAGAGCATGAAGGTTTAAATAAATATTCTAAACTGCCTTCGTGTTTCCTGGTTCTCTTACTGTAGACAAGTACAAGTGAGAGAGTGAAAGGGTGTATCCTGTTACCAAATCCCGGAGAGGGTCAAGAGGGTTGTGTTCTGGGGTGCCAATTCACTTGTTTCTCTGGTAAGGTTAGGAGGGCAAGTGAGGCACTATAGCTAGTCAGACTTGGACCCATAGGTTCTGAGCTGGTATGGTGACTCAGTCCCTACATACTGATGTTCAATGGTTCTAAGTTTTGCTTTGTTCTATTAGCAGAATCCCTTTCTGTTGATGTAGTGGTCACTCTTCCCAACAAACTCGAGTCATAGGAGTTCTGTCGAGGGTGTTGGGGAGACCAGTGGACTGTTTACACCGGATTGCTCTCCTGGCATTGCTGGAGGACCTGGGTGGGAAGTGGTCTGTGAGGTATCTTGTGGTTGTGGGGACTTTGCTTACTAATTGAGATATAGCCCAGTACTGGACCTCGGCTGCCGCCAAGAAATTGCAAGTTTGACAGCGGGCTATGAACTGCACCAAAATGTAGGAACCAGTATATTCAGCATGAGACTGCTCACACACACATCGCAAATATGGGGCATATGGTGGGACATCTTTGGGCTCCAGGGATTGACCTGAAAACCCTGATGATTACATGTGGCCACGGGGTCATGGTTGGCTATTTTGCGCTTCCTGTTGTGTTTAGTATGTTTGACATTTGTGTTAAAAAGCCCAATATAAATAACGTATAAAAAAAAAAGAAAATCATCATTTGACAAATACCTTACTAATGTGTTTACCAAATCATGCTAGTCCCAGGCTGGCTTGTCATTCTTGTTTGATTCAAAGGAACAGGGAATGGGGAAACTGCACAGATCATCATATGATCAATATACATGTAATAAGATTTTGGTCAAAAAAACTGTTCCATACCTCTGAATATGATTCTGCTGGACTACTTGATGTGTTAGTACATACACAGCATTGGGCATCCAATAGGCATATTGCCTTGCCCGCTAAAGGCACAGGGATGAATGATGGCTTTTAATGCTAATTATGGTTTATTTTAAATATTGTGTCTTGCTGTTTGGGTTCTGTAACATTACAGTCAACTTTCAGTGTTTCGTTAATAATACGCTTCACAAACAACTTGACAGGTTTGTCATGGTATATGTGTGCCATTGTGATTGATACGGAATCAGAGCACAACTGTGTACAAGTCCAGTTTTAGTAATTTTTATGTGCTCAGAAAATGCCAATGTCATTTGAATAATGCTGAGTTCTTGGACTTCATCATCACTACATCTGTGCATAAAATGGGAGAAGGGAAGGAACAGGCATTAGTAAACTGGGAAACCTCTGATTGCTTGCGAGAAGTTGAATTATCATAGGGCTTGTCAATTTCTCCTATTAAGGAATTGACCAGTTTTGCTGCACTGTTGCTACTATCTGTAATGATGCACATACTGGTAATGGAAGTGATAAAGTTCTTTATCATGCATAAATCTCTGGTAAGATACATGAACAGGAGCTCATCCATCGCACAGCTTCCCCAAGTCCCTCCACCAAAGAATGTTCTCACAGCTGCAAGTTTCTAAATTGCATCTCACAGGAGAGGTTGCAGTGTATGGTGTCCTCATATTCACAATAATATTACTGACCCTTCATAAATGCCAATGTACTAATATCATCACAACACTCCCGCTTAACAAAAACTACAAAAAAATAAAAACAAAAAACAATGTTAATAAGAATTTTGATATCCACAATAAAAAGTAATGTAGAGTTCATTTACAAACATAAGCAAAAACAATCACATTGTGAGGACATTACACAATACAAGAAAAAGAAAATTCTTTTACATTGTTTAAGTCCTGGTAGTTAAAAACATATAATCATATATAGAAAAACCAAGGCTACCAGGTCAAGGTGATGTGTTTACTAATGCTCTAGAGGATCTTGATGCTTACATCTCTCTTGCTGTATGTGTGGCTATAGACAGGTACATATTTTACCATAGAAAACAAGGTAAAATGAATCAATTGAGGATTACGTTGCAGCACTTAAAAACCTAGCTCTTAATTTATGGACTAAAGGTGTTATTAATACTGCTAAAAAGTGTTAACTTACAGAACCGTGTGCCAAAGCTGTTCTATTGGAAGAGAAAGATAAGGAGGATAAAGATACGAAAACTATAGCAAAAGTCAAGCTTAATAAAACAACTCTTCACAACCCACAAATGTCAAGAAATAAAGATCAGTTATCATATAATAACAAGGTTATTTCTAAAAGCAAGTCTAGGCAAAGCACGTTTATTAGGAATTGTTATCATCGTGATAACACTAGTCATCCTGCAAATGGCAAAATGTTTCGTGCACGCAAGCAGAAATGTTCAGGTTGTGAGTTGATTGGTCACTTTTACAAGTAGTGTCGCAAAAGAAAAGATAAGCCTATAAAACTGGTAGAGCATGATTCTGACTCAAACTTGGATGGAGTGTATTGGAAGTAGAAGGATATAGGAAAAACTATATGTGAGATGTCCTTTAGAAGAATACAAATGTCTATTGTTGTGGATTCTGGTTTGCCTTACACTGTTGTTATCAATGATGTTTAGTATAACATGTTTGCTACAGTTCTGAGTGAATATCTTCAACTGGCAGATATTGCCACTAAAACCTTTACTGGGTGGACTATTGATATGGTTGGGTTCAGAAGGTTATTATTTCAATTAAAAAATAGGGAGGCACCAAGTAAATTGCATGTGTTGGTCACAGGTCCATCTGTTCATGGGTAGAAGGATCAAGGAGAGTTGGGGATTACTTTAGATCCCAGTAGGCCAGAACAAGTTTTGTCTATTCAACAGGATGAGGAATTATGGCATAGTATTTTGAATTCCTATCCAAAATTCTTTTCAGTTGGAATTTGGAACTTGATTGGATATCAACACAAAATAATTCTTAAACCAGGAGGTGTCCCTTTTGTCCATAAAGCTACAAATATTCTGATAATATTCCGAGATAAAGTTGTCAAAGAGCTGGATAAAATACATTCTGCTGGTATTTTAGTACCTGTAGAGTCCTCTGAATGGGCAGCTACATTGGTCTTAGCTTGATGTGCCAATGACAATTTATGGCTATGTGTTGACTTAAGGGATAATGAAGGAAATGACCCCCTTGGGGCCACCCGGGTCTCCTCGGACCACCTCTTAGCCTTCCATACCAAATGAAGAGTCGGAAAAACAGTGGAGAATACACCAATAATTGTTTTATTCAGATACGCTCAGAGTGGAGCCCCGTCTGTACAGTCTCAAAGAGTGGTACAGAGGGGAACTGAAATCAACAAGCATAGAGATAATTATGTACGTTTCATAGATGGGCAAAGACATGCCTACAGTGGAATTTTTCAGGCAGATGCAACTGAGCAATGAAATACAGAAAAAATAGGTTTCGGTTCTGGTATCTCACGCAACATAGCATAGTCCAAGCTCGTTTCACCCTGCACCTGCCAGCAGACAAGCGGGAGAGGGCCTCTATCTAGTGAGAAAGGTATGTGCTAATATGAAGTCTATTCATTACTAAGACAAGACTTCAGCATTTCAGAAACAAATCTTAACAGAGGCTTTTTCTCAGAAACGATAAAGGATTAGTTTCAATCATCATTCAAAATGGCGTCTTAAGCAGAAAATGGTGTCGTGAATGCTAATTTATCTAGAACACTACGTAAGCAATCTCAAGTCTATTCTAAAAATATTAATCAAAATATGTTGGTTGACCAGTTTCCTTTACCTAAAATCAAAGAAATATTGTCTCTAGCAAAAGGAATTAAATGGTTTACCACAGTGGATATCACAGCAGCATATCATCAGGTTCCAGTGCATCCTAAGAGCAAGAGTCTTACAATGCTTGATACTCCCTTTGATTGTTACCGAGCTGTTAGTGTGCCATTTTATCTAGCCTTTGAGGTAGCAATGTTTCAGAGGTTAATGTACACATTATTTAAAAGCTTCAAAACCTTATATTTTTTCAGGATAGCAATCTAATCATAGGTAGAACTAAAGAAGAACATGAGTCAAAACTGGCATTAGCGATGAAATGCTTGTAAGAAAAGGGTTTAACTGAAGAATACAGTAAATGAAAGTTTGAAAGGAATAGTGTTACATAACTCAGTCAAGAAGTGCTGGGGAAGGGTATCAAACCCAGGAAAGAACTTCTGAAAGCAATAATAAATTCTCCCACACCAAGGAATAAGGATGATGTCAGAGCATACCTTGACCATGCGGAATTGTAATTGAAATTTGTTGAAGAGTTTTAATGTAAAGCCTACCATATCCATCAACTTTTTAAAAATAAGAAAACATTCTTGTGGTCTACTGAATGCGAAAAATGCTTTTGAAAGTATTACGTTTGATATATGCAATTTTCCACCATTCAAAGGTTTTGACCTGGAATTAACGAGTGCGGTTACGACAGATGTAAGTAGAGGAGGTATTGGGGCTGGAGTTCCAAACATTTCCTGATGCCATAGTATGTAATTCACAATATAATTAAGCCAGGCAAAGTGAAGGTAAAAATAAGGGTATGAAGTATGAAGTATTAGTAACAGTAAAAAAACACAATAGAGGTGACTAGGAATGGTAACAATGATGTTACAGCATATCACTAGGAAAACATCAATGCAATGATGAAGTCAAAGTCTCACCTCAGAAAGCTTTTAGAGGCATAGAAAATCGAGGACACTAGAACATAGTGAGCAATCACACAGCTGGTGCAGATTTGTCGAGTAAGGATTATGTGGAAGACAGATTCAAAATTAAAGCATTTTGTACAAGAAATGCTATTTAATATAGAAACGTATAATTGTTTAAAATTAAAGATGGTGGCAATTTGCATGAAATTTGCATGTTCTCAACATCACATGTAGAAGTTCTTTCATAAATGAGTAGCATGTATGTTGCCGAGAATTCCATGTCATGCTTACTGCCTCTTAGATCCAATTAGAGCGAACACATGGATGATGACTTTGATATCCAGATGTTGATGTGGTGAAGTGCTTCACTGGATGGTTCAGTGACAGAGAAGCAGCAGTTCACTGACGACAAGTGAAGCAGTTAAAATGTTGTAAGGTTTGAATCATTAATAGAATTAAATGTTATGCCGCACATGTAAAGGATATAATAGAGAACATTACTACTCACAACCATGTACAGGGGCTGTGAAGGGGCTCAAACATATAATAGTACTTCACCAGTCAAAATAGTCCTGGAAGTCATGCTCAAATAACTAGTGCCTCAGCTCCTCAAAATATTGTTCATGTAGCGATTGGTTCAAGGGTACCAAGAGCCATCATAAAATGTGTAGTTATGCACACCCCAGTAACAGAAGTAATAAAGTTCTTTATTATGCATATACCCTGGTACCATATATCAACAGGAGCTAGCCTGTAACACAGCTTCCCCAAGTCCCTCCTTCAAAGAATGCCCACACATGTGAGGTTCTAAATTCCATCACAGGAGAGATTGCATTGTATGGCATCCTAATAGTCACAATATCATTACTAACACATCCTAAATGCTAATATTCTAATATCATCATAACACTGTCACTCAGCTCATGCTTATAAATATTCCACTTCTCTGGTCAGCAGAAGCTGGTCAAGTTTTCACGACTTTGAAACAAACCTTAATCGTGCCACATTCTACCTCATTAGGACCAATGGGTTGCTTGGGAATGCAGACTAAAGAAAGTGACAAATTCCATCATAAAATAAAGTTTAAAGATTTTGAAGAGGGAATGAAGAGGGCTTGAGATTGTTCAGAGCTAAATGAGTGAATTTGTGCAGTCTGGACCAACAGATACAATTTAATGGTAGGTTAATTGTTTGTAGTGGCAGATTCCCTCCACTGGATTGTGATAGAGAAACACACAGCCTTGCTGGCCACACAAAGTTTCCCATGGTGATGAACCTCCACTGACTTCAAGGTAGTGGGTAAAGCTTCTTTGAGAAAGTGTCTCTCTACGATAACAAAAAGTATTTATGTTCATGTGTGCCATAAATAAAATTAGCACTAGAGAATTAATTAACTAAATGCTGCATTAAGCCGGCATATTCTGATGCCCATCCGATCCTAGAAAAGTCATTGATTGATTTGTATAGTATGACGATGGCCATACTAGGAAGTGCTTAACAACTCACCTGCTTAATCAACTATCCCTGAAATGGATAACGCTAGTCTGTCAGTCCAATCCTCTCTATAACTGCACTGAGAGCTGAAGCGACTAAGCTATAAGAAGTAATAAGTGCATTACATTGTGCATGGAATCCTGTAAGACAAGCCCTAGTAGAGTCAAAAGAGGTACACATCTTGAGGGTAGTAGCAAATAATCAAACAAGAACTGTAGGAAATTTGCTTTTTCTGCTTGGTCACCCCAGATTTTCCGCTTTTTGCTGGACCTTACATTTTTGCTGGCCTTAAGTCTCTGAGCACTTAACACCTGCTAACCAGTCATACAGTGCCTGTGCTCCCCCTTTGAACATGGCTAAATTGACATACTCTAATTGGTGTATTTAGCTTGCCTATAAGTCCTTAGCATGTGTTACAAAATGTACCCAGGACGAGGAATTTAAATGCCACTAGAGGACTGCAGCACCTATTGTGCTATCCACTATAGTAGCAGTGCAAACATTGCTTCAGACCTACCACTGTAGCCTGACAGTAACAGTGCAAAACAGACTCTGTGATGTGTCAAACAAAACCTTATTGAAAGGTAAGAATGTACCTTTTAAATGGTAGTAAGTCACCCCAATGTGAGTTTTATAGCCCACAAAGTGGGGTGCTTTGAATTTAAAAGTGGGGCATGTAGAAAATTAATATTACCATGTCCATACAGTAACAAGGTCCTAAAAGCTATTTTCACGGTGGCAGGCCTAGCTGTCCTCTATAGAAAACCAGAGTACAGATTCAAATACTTATATTGTATCTTGAGAATGGGGTCAACTAGAAAAATATTTAAATTACTATTTTTACTAACTATTAAAACTCCAACTCAATGGATGGTTAATAAATATTAGGCAAAATTAATTTTTTGAAAGGTTCCCTTTACTTGCACGAACTATCAGAAGGTTAGACCAGAACCTAGAGTGACTCCAAGAGCTAGTTGGCTGGCCTCCAGATCTAAAGCCTCAGGGACTTAACAGGTTCCAGCAACCTTGCATGTGCACCTGGACTCTGCCATCTGTGAGTCTACCCTGCCATGTGGTGCCACCCCAGTCCTGAACCTCAGCCTCTGAGGACCAAGCGGAACCAATGCATCTCCTCTGCGTCACAACCACGAGCAGAACCAACACATCTTGGCTGCTGCATGGATTGGACTGTCGCAAAGACCCGCATCACCACTGCAGCCCGCATCACCTTTGGAACTGCCTCTATACGATGCATCCTTGGTGCAGGCCCTCGCATCTCTCATTGACGGAAGTCTCAACAACGATGCCCGACTTTGCATTGCAACCTTCCAGCTCTTCAGAACTGACGCATCACTCCGACTGCACACCCCACCCTCAACACCAGAGTTTTCATCACAAGCCCCATCAATGGGATCTATGACGCCAACGCTCCAGGCCCTCGCACCGCAGCCTCATGACATCTTAGAACCAAAGCATCGCTTTCGCTGCACAATTCATCTTTGGTGTGAATCCACGCAATGCTCTGCAAACCAGTATTTAGTGTACTTTTGTTCAGTAGGCCTCGTGGGGTTCCTCTAGCCGTGCTGCGCTCCATCGCAGTCAGCCTGAACTTGTGACTTTGTCCCAGTCTGACAAGACCAGATAGCCACAGTTCGCACTTCATGCCTCCTGGCGCTATTTTCCATAAAAACTTTAAAATTCAATATCTCTGGTTCTACAAATTGGATGTTGGTCTTTTTGGCCTTGTTGTATTTATTTAAAAAATCTCTATTTTTCTAGCTCTGTTGTGAACTCCTTTTGGGTTGTATTACCACTGTGTTACTGTTTGAAATGTTGCACAAATACCTTACACATTGCATCTGAGTTAAGCGTGACTGCTCTGTGCCAAGCTACCCGAGGACTGACCACAGGTTAATTTAGTATTTTCTTGTGACTTCACCATGAGAAGAATTGTGGTTGCTGTTTGGTAAGGGTTTCACCCCCCTCTACCAGTAACCCAATTTTGTACAGGAGGGAACAGGATGCCAAGACAATTCTTGTGTATTACCTGTCTAATAGCTGAAGGATCTTGGTTTTACCAAACGTCTGTCTCTATGTTTGCTGTGGGAACAGTGCCTGCCTCAAACTGGATAATAGTGTTAGATGGGAGAACACTAGTATCACCATAGTACACTCACCACATACATCCCTAGCCCTCAGAGTCTAAGTTTAGTGTGGCTGGAGTCTTTCACCATCTTTCCCTGACATATATAATTTTGGGCCAGTGTGCAGTAAGGCAAGCAGGAACTGCTGCAAAGAGGATAGGGTTACTCCTGCAAACCTTTATCCCATTTTGTAGGGCATGCCCAATAGTCATTTCTACCCACCAGCTTGTGCCAGGCATAAATGTGGCACCTTCAGGCATTCACTTCACAACATTTTTTGCAGAAGATGCGAAGAGGACCGGACCTGCTGTTGGTGACCTGAGAGGACCTTCTCCCTCTTGTACCCAGGAGAAAGAGGTGGACTCCAAGGGTCAGTTGACTCAGGGCCAGCCTTAGCGTTGGTGGTGCCCTGTGCGACAATGTTTGTTGGCGCCCCCCAATAACCACTTCCGTTACGGATTCCCTCACCACCACCTTTTAACAGTGCCCCTCAAGTCTCCATAACCAATCTCTCTCTCAGATGCGTTTAATTCGTTTTATAGCGCCGTTGCCACTCATACTAGTGTAGGGTGTCAAAGCACTTTACATCACACACACTACACAGAGACAATCAATCATAGGTGTGTAGATTAATGTATAGGAAATGTTACATAAAACAGAGGACTACAAGGTACAGGTGTCACGTCATCCATTCTGGTAGACAGTATAGTTTAACAGTGCTTGGTCTGGAGAAGCACAAACTCTGGGCCCGATTCACAAAAGTAATCTGAGACAAAATCCTAACTTTACGACTTTTGGTATTCACAAAAGGCATTTAGTAGTAGCAAAAGTTAGGATTTTGTCTTAAGTTTGTCTTTAGTTTTGGCCTTAAGACAAAATCCTAACTTAAGTTTAACTTAAGTTTAACCTAAGACCAAAACTTAAGACAAGTTTAAGACAAAATCCTAACTTTACTACTACTAAATGCCTTTTGTGAATACCGAAAGTCGAAAAGTTAGGATTTTGTCTCAGATTAATTTTGTGAATCGGGCCCAATGAATTTAAAACTTAACACTGTGGTTGGGGGTTCTCTTTAATAATGAAAATTGATATCTATCCAAATGAACCCATTTTTGCAACATTAGGATAATGAAAGACGGGATAAAATCATAACACTCTAATCTACGCCTTGCAGTTTTTCTGCAGCTCTTTGGTGACAGTTAATAGCTCACTGTTTTATGTTAGGATTATAATTTATAAACTGTAAGTCACAAAAGGATCTCTCTGGAAAAGAACAGAAACACACTGACCTATTTGTATTATATGTGCTTTGTGATCAGAATGGTACATGTTCTTTGCAGCAGGCATATTAACCCTCTGCGCTACCTTACCACCAGTCAAAACTTCCAAAAGACAAACTTTCGATCTCTCTCTAAGAAGCACATTGATCACCGGAGTTATCTTGACATTTATATTTTTGCCTGTAAATTTCTGGAGGACAGGAATGCGGCAGCAGGTGCTTTTAAAACCACACAATACTTCCAAATAGGACGACCCGCCCGAAGTCAGCGCTCGATGCGGTCGCACCGCCTTAGAGCCGGCCTGAGTTGACTGACCTCCTGTGTGGCTACATGTGACTCTTGGAAGACAACAAGCTGTAATAGCCCTTTTACTGGAAGTACCCAGCAGAGCAGTGGCATCTCTGAACCTTGACTGAACCCTGCTCTTGGCCTCTAATTGACCCTCTGTGAGTCTCTAAGTGACTCCCCTGAGATCCTGGGGGTTTTAGAAGTGTACTCTTGTGGTTGATTGAGACTTAAAAGACTAAGCCAGAAGGTACAACCTTTAGACAGGACAAGCCTGCTTGGTGTATTTGACTCACACTCCATGATGTTCAGCCTCAAATGATACCTAGATCAGATTCTATCGTGACTATTAAATACCATGGGCACTTTGTTCTTTTGGGGTTATTTCTACTTGGCTTCCATTTATTGGATGGATTTTGTCATTTTGGTGTCATTTGGTTTATTAAATGTTACTCTATTTTTTTTAACTTGGTTTGGGATTTTGTTTTATTTTGCATTTTGTCTTTATTACTATTTTGCTACCGCAGGAACACTTTACACATTGCCTTAAGCTACGCCTGTCTCCTCTGGCCCTATTTACCAGGGGGCTGAGCTCAGGTTAATTTAGTGTCTTTGAGAGTTCACCTTGACAAGGGTTTTGATTAGTTTTTGATGTGCATAGTCACTCCCCCCCACCCCCCCAAGTAATCATCTAAATTCTTACAAGAACAGTGAAGACCAAAATGGAGAAAAATCAATTTTACTGGCAAGTGAACATTGGCCAGTGGGACTAAACAAGATGAGGAACACCTTTCATAGAGATGGGTACTGACCTCCATTACCCTTGACTGAACAAAAAGAGTTATTCTTTAGCCCATTATTGCAGAGATTGTCTTCCAAGTGGCATTCAGTGTGACAACCCAGATAGTCCTACAGAAGCTAACACAAGCACGGTGGTGAGTTCTGTGTTCATTGCGAAGAACAAAGCAACATGGAATAGGCCTAGTTGCCACTAGTTATCATTTACTGGTCCATGAAAATAAAGATCGTGTTAATCTCAGTTTGTGCAGTATCCATATCCAAATTTTTTTCTCAAAGGTGAAGCCCTTCTTGCATGCTTGAAAAACAGAGATCAGTGAAGTCATCAAGATTGCAATTTAGAAGACACAAATTCAGAATAAGGATCTATATTGGCTTGGTTGTGCTGGCATGAGCATTAAGCAGTGAGGACACATGCTGTAGTTGAGTGCGTGGTGAATCTGGATGTGAGTCATGTCATTCATGTGAACGAACCACACATGCTATGTTTGTCACTTCCTGATTGTCTAACAGTCAACTTAGAAAGGAAAAGGAAGGGCAACAGGAGAATTGGACGTTTAAAAGAAAGCATCATTACCAGTACCTCACTTAATGTGATTTGTGCCTTAAATGGGTTAAGCGTAGGAGTCACTGTCTTAATTCATCTAGGGACCAGCATGTAAAGCGGCCCAATTGAGAACTTGATCATAGACAGAAAAGGTCACCTCCATTGCCCCAGCATACCACATATTTGTGGGGCATCCTTGATAAACCACAATTCAATAACCTGAAGCTGGGTCATGGATTTATAAGTAACAAAGGAGTTTCCTCCCTGTGACCTATTGAAATTCATCTTATGAATCAAACATTTACCATGGAGTCGACCAGTGCCCCATTTTGCCTCTCTGGGATGAGCTCTCTGGAGAGGTACTTGCTCCTAAGGAGTGTTGTCCTCTGCAGACCATTGGTCTAGATCTTAGTATGCACCTTGGGAGGCATGTGAGTCCTGGCAGAACCAGATTCCTCAAGCGTCATATGCTCATGAAGCTCCACATAATCAAACAGTAATAGCTCATCAGGGACTACTACTAACAGAATACCACCTATGTGGTGAGCCTCCATCAGAAGGACTAGGTCTCCCTTTATGAGACTTTGGTGTCACTCTTCTAAATACTACATTTAGTGTGCCCACAGTTTCACAGGGATTCAAGATTGATCTTTTCACTCACCACCCTGTTAATGAGGGCATCATTGTTATTTTCTTTTTTTCCACTTCACAATATATGCCTAAATTCATGCATTGCCATTCCTTATCTGAAGTTCTAGTCAGATGCTGAAGTAAGGTGTAGCAGCCTGCTCTCTTTTAAATGAAAAAAAACCATTTGTTGGTCTTATTCCTTACCTCTAAAAAGGTGTGCAATCTTTGTAGAGATTGTTAGAAAATTCGAGCAGCTATGAAATACCCCAGACAGCCCTTGCTAGATATTCCAGGGCTTGACTGCAAAATCACAAGAGGTACCTGCAAGTACAGTAAGCTTTTGTCAATGCCTGGGATTTTAGACAGGTATTTGTGGTCTCACTTTATGTGGGCAAAGGTAACATGCGTCTGTGAAAGCCACAACCAACCTCAAGAAGGCAACAGGGCAATTGATGTTTCAGAGATCTTTAAATAATGTATGCTGAGTTTTGCTAAAAAGTGTCCTACAGGTCTTCACATAAACTGGGAAAAACATTGAGTTCTAAAGTGGAAGACAGAGATGTCCCACAGACTATACTTTTCATGAAGTTGAGGAATGTGACTAAGTGTTCATATACTCTAATTGACAAATTGGGTTGTTGGTTGATTGGGGTGTGAACCCTGGACAAGCAGCAATAACAATTCTTCTCAGGGTGAGGTACAAGCCAAACCAAAATTAACATGTGCTCAGTACTCGTGTAGCTTGGCACAGAGCAGTCAGGCTTAACTTAGAGGCAATATAAAAATATTTTTTGAAAAACTTTAAACAGTAATAGCATGAAAACACCACACAAAAGTATCCCACACCAAGTAAGAAAAATAAAATCTTCTTTAATAAATAACACAAGACAAAAACATCAAAAATCCAATCAATAGAACTGGAGATATGCAATTTTAAAGATTTTAGTGAAAATAGCACCAAAAAGCACAAAGCGCCAGCTATAGATATGTGGTCGTACCAGACCAGGATAAAGTCACAAGTTCAGACTTATACCGATAGAGCATGGGGTGGCTACAGGGACCCAGTTAGGCCCACTGAAAAGCGTACCTTAGATCCAGGTTTGAAGAGTATTGTGAGGATCCTCAGTGAATCTTAAAACACAAAAGAGAAGGTGTCGGAACCTGGAACAAAAATGGCGGAAGCATTTTTTAGCCACCGACAAAGATGAATATAGCAAGGCTCTTTCCAAATATAAGGCCATGATACTAGATGAAAAGTCAACCTATTTAACACAAAAAATTGAGCGGGCAAAAACTCCATCAAAGAACTATTTAATACAGTTAACTTCTTATCAAATCCATCCGCCCCTGATAATGCTAATATAGATCAATCTTTCTGCAATATGTCGGCGCAAACTTTTCAATTAAAAATGTTAAATGTGTTTTCGCCATTTACCTCCGGGACGCCATGTACTACCGAGGTCATAATCCATAGCCAGTTAGCAGAAACCATGAATACATTTACTCCTCTTACCACCGAACAAGTACTCCCTTTAATTCTCTGTACAAAATCTGGATCACCAGACAACCCCTGTCCTCCAAAACTCTTCATCAGGCCGCAGAGGTAGTTACTGCTCAGCTGATTTTCATATACAATGAAATCATCAACACGGAATATTTCCCATATTCGGGAAAAAAACCTCAATCCTGCCTCTGACAAAAAAAAGTACTTTATCTTCCTCAGATCCCAAGAATTATCACCCCATCTCACGTTTGCTTCTTCCAGCCAAAGTGCTGGATAAAGCACTGAATCTTCAGCTGTCGTACTTCATCAATGCACATAATCTACTCGATGCAGACCAATTTGGTTTCCGCAAAGAGCACAGTATCGAAACAGCCCTTATTATGGCAGCAGAGAACATAAGATCTATCATTGACCGAGGTGACAATGCAGCTCTGATTCCACTGGATCTGTCTGCGGCTTTAGACACCGTTAGCATAAGATCCTCATAAATCGCCTGCATGATCTGGGCATCAGAGATACCGCTTTATCTCTCCTAGCCTCTTTCCTATCAGAGAGAGAATGGCTGCGTATCTCAATCCTTTACCCTTCCATGCGGCATCCCCCAGGGTGCATCCCTCAGCCCCACTCTTTTTTATCTCTATATTATCCCATTAATCAAACTTATTAGGAACTTCGGTTTCACAGAGGTGTCGTATGCCGACGGCACCCAAATCATTGTATCACTGTTAGGCAATCTTGCCTTGACAGTTGAAAACTTTTGCAACTGTATGGAAAGCATCAGTTCGTGGATGAGTGAAAATGGCCTGAGCCTCAGCAAAACTGAGGTCCTGCTGTACGGGAAAAACAGCACATTCTGGTACTCAGACTGGTGGCCAACAAATCTTGGCTTTCTCCCAACACCAGTAGAAAAAGCTAGGAACCTCGGAGTAATCTTTGATAAAAGACTTACGTTTGAATACCAAGTAAATCAAATTGCATCTGAGGTGTTCTTCCTTCTAAAGATCATTAGGAAAATCATGCCATTTATCCCAACTAACCTTCAAAAACTGGTGGTTAAAGCACTTATTTTGTCTAAACTAGACTATTGTAATGGACTATACGTTAATCTACAACATAAATTGTTGATAAAACTTCAAACCTTACAAAAACCGACAGCTCGCCTTATCTTTAACATTCTTAAATATCAGTCAGCTTTAAGGCCTTATGTATCGCTTATCGGGCCCTTCACAACTCTGGACCACAATTCTTTGCACAAAAGTTCAATTGGTATAGACCCTCTAGAACACTTCGATCATCTAACACAAAACTCTTGATAGTACCTACCTTTAAGAAAGCACGATGGAGAGGAAACAGTTTTGTGATCAGCACTGTAAAGATCTGGAACTCCCTCCTTTTAATCTCAAAGCATCCCTAAATCTTCTTCAGTTTAGGAAATCTCTGAAAACCTGACTTCTTAATTAGTAATCTCGGGATTTTTTGCCGCTTATCCATTCCAGCTCTTTTCTCCAAGGCAGCGCCAAGACACCCTCGGATATTCGAGCGCTCTAGAAAACATATTAACATAACATAACAGATGTGTTGTCCAGCTGAAGCAATGCGGCGGTTCCGAGATGCAGCGAGGCTCTGATACGAGGGCCTGCGTTATCATCGAGGATCAGTTGAAGGGGCTTGTGATTTTAAGTCCAGCGCTGAGGATGCGGCGCGCAGTCAGGGCGATGTTTTGGCTCCGAGGAGCTGTGAGGCTAGGATGCAGAGTCTGCCGTCGATACTGCCACCGACAACTGATGCGAGGGCCTGCGCTGAGGATGCATTGCACAGTGACAGTTTCAATTGCGGGTCTTTGCAATAGGTCCTATCCACGCAGTAGTGGAGATGTGTCGGCTCTGCTCGGGGTTGTGCCTTGCAGCAGAGGAGATGCATCAGATCTGTAGGATCAACAGAGGCTAACAGAGTGACAGAGCCCCTTAAGCCCACTTCTAAGGGTCCAGGACTAGGGTGACACAACTTGGCAGGGTAGACTCATGGATAACAGAGTCCAGGTGCAGGTGCAAGGTTTTTGTAAGCCTGTTATGTCTCCGAGGCTTCAGATAAGGAGGTCAGCTAAGTTACTTTGGGTTCTGGGTTCAAGAGATACAGGTCCAGTCCTTCTTACCCAGGCAAGAGGGCAGCAGGTCAGCACAGCAGAGCAGCAGTCCTTTCAGCAGCACAACAGCCCTTCTTCCTGGTAGAGTACCCATAGGTCCAGATGTGTTTTGAGGAGCTGGTGTCTGAGGTCCTGTATTTGTAGCCACTTGTGACTTTGAAGTGGGGATAATCTTCTAGAGGGTTGCCGTTGAAGTGCACAGGTGCCCTGCCTTCCTGGCCCTGGCTCCAGACTAACCACAGAGGGTATACCGCCTTTGTGTGGAGACAGGACAAGGCCTATTCAGTGTAAGTGGGGCTGGGCCCAGCGCCTCCCTCCCACCCTGCCAGTGATGGTCCATCCAGTCACACCTAAGTTCCCCATTGTGGTTGTCTAGGAGGAAGACACAAAGCTTACCGGTCAACTCCTATCAAGATCCTAACGTAGAACTGACAAGCCAGGATGTCATACAGGAACATGGCATAGAAGTGGGAGAAGCAGCAATCACACCATTTCTACCACGTTCGAGGACATTTCCAGCCGCTACTAAGGACACAATTGATACTTTTCATGAGCTGATTTCTGAAGGCCTGAAAAAAATGCACAAGGAGACCAACCAAGGTAGAGTAAAAGAACTGCCAAGGAATGGAAATACAGCACGTTAGTGGCTAAGTTGAGGAAAAACAAAATGTGGTTGTAAGAAACTCCGACAAAGAAGGAAATGTTGTGCTATGGCCTTTGGACATGTACCTACATGAAGCCCATGTTTAACTGGGACAGAGAGAGTACTACAAAACATGCAATCAGATGATTTTAATCAAGGCTCACTCTGAATATAAGCAAGAACTAGAACAATGGATGAATGATAGTCTACTATCCCATGATGAGTACTTATATCTGAGAAATGACACTCCTAAAACTCCAGTTTTTTTATCTGATTCCCAAGGTTCACAAAAATGCCAGTTGTCCTCCTGGACATCCGATCATTTCGGTGATTGGCAGTATGATGGAGAACACATCCAAATATATAGACTTCTTTCTGCAAAAATATGTGAAAGACTTACCATCTTACATAAGAGACAGTGGTGATTTCTTAAAAATGATTTACGACACACCCATTGAACATGATTATGTACTACTGGCGCTGGACATAACAACTCTATATACCAGCATTACCCACAAGGACGGCTTGAGAGCCATGCAACATTTCCTCCAAGATAGACCAGCAGGTCTTTCCAATCATACACAAATGTTGATAACAATGGCCAAAAGATGTTTGGAAGGCAACTTTTTCCTATTTGGGGGAGAACTGTATCATCAACAGCGTGGGACTGCGATGGGCACCTGCTTCGCCCCCAGCTATGCATGCTTGCATGTAGGCAGGTGGTAGGAGCAGGTGCTCTGCAGGGAACATGCACAAATATGAGACAAGCATAAAATAATGTGGGCCAGGTATATAGATGATCTTTTTGTGATTTGGAGGGGTACGACCAATTCAGTAGAACAATTTGTGAAATTCACATATGACATTAGTACGACAAAAGTAACACTTCTTGACATAGAAGTTTATGTCCATGTAGGTAAGCTAGAAACAAGGCTTCACAGAAAGGAAGCAGCAGGGAACACAACCCTTCATGCTTCCAGCTTCCATCCTAATCACACTAAACTAAGCATTCTTTCTGGCAAAATGCTACGTGCAAAGATAAATTGTAGCACTGAGAATGAATTAAAAAGATGCCAGGATGAAAAGACAAACAGATTTCTAGAAAGGGGATATAATATCTCTGTAATAGAGAAAGCCCATAAGGCAGCCAATAGAGAAAAAAGAGAGGCAATTTTATTCTCCAAAACAAAATCCAGAGAGAAGAAAGGCAAGGCCCCACTGGGATTCTTAACCATATATAACATGCAGGATAAAGAACTCAGGAGTCTGTTGAATAAAAACTGGCATATAGTGAAATCAGATCCAGTCATAGGGAAGGCATTGCCAAGACACCCTCCTATCACGTATCGGAAAGCCCCATCCCTTTGAGATACAATTGTAAGGAGTAGCCCAGAGATGGACCGCGAACAGAGTTGACTAAGACCCCTACGTGGTTTTAGGAAATGTACTCATTGCAGGGCTTGTAGTATAGGCAATAACACCACAGCATACTACACCCCCTTTAGAAGAGAGGATGTGAAGATCAAGGGGGCATATAATTGAAAAACTGAGTTTGCGGTTTATGTACTAACTTGTACTTGCAATTTAAGATATGTGGGTAGCACCACATTGCAAGTCCATAGACAAATTCTTCAGCAAATGAGGGTGATAACCAATGGTGGTCGATCCTACCCAGTGGCACGACACTGCAAAATATTTCACCAAAAGAATCCGACACAAATTAGTTATTTTATAATTGATGCAGTACCACCAAGTTAGAGAGAGGGTGACCATACAAGAACATTACATGAACTAGAAACAAGATACAAAATCATGCTAGACAGCAAAATACCCAATGAGTTAAATTACAATGAAGAATTGCATTCCTGTTTGTAAGGATAAGAATATGCAGTAAGAGAAATGTCTGCAGACCAAATTCTCCTTGAGCTCATGAATATTCTAAGATAGGCACTTGGACGAACAACTGTGGAAAACTTCACAATTTTGTTCTTCTTTTAATTTTATCTGCTTTACCTCCGTCCTAATTAATTAACAAAGGGTGAGGGTTATTTGGATGAATTAAAATCCAAAATTTGGCAATGGCCTTAGAAAACTAATTAGTGACTGTGAGTGGGAATACGAGAACCAAATTTAAGGCTTTGGGAACTAAACTAACACAGAGGGCATAAAGGCTCAAGATGCGAGATATACATTATAAGATTTTCTTGGTGCGAGCATGTCAGAACACATTGGCACTTGGTGATGGTAGCACAGTTTTTGCACTTAAGCACTTTTTCCGTGCATATTCGTATGGCTGATTACATTTGCACTTGCCAAAAGGTATCAGAGTTTTTCTTGCACTTAAGCACTTTTTGTGTACATACCTATGTGCATGGTGTACAAATAATGCTGAAATGCCAATAGGAATTAGATGAAATGCCTAATATGTAATAAGACACTGGTCTGGTATTATTCAATGAACTCTATATCCCAATGTCTATATTGCAATGCCGAAATGTATTGATTAGTCACTTTACAAATTATGAATTGAAAGAAGAGTTGTTTGATAAATACAACAATGAATTGAAATTGTTGCATAGAAAGTAGATATACGGAGGTAAAAGTCTTTCTTTTATGTTGATCTGGACTGCCGCACGTAAAAAGCAGTAAACAATGCGTACCTGTCATGTGACCAAGGCCGTTAAAGTGGCCGAAACGCGTTATGGCTGACGGATGAAACTGAAGTTGATTGCCCGCATTTGAGTCTGCTCCGTTTGTTATTATCTGGCACGAACTAGGAGTTAATATATATCTATATATTACCTACTGGCGGTCGCCAGTAGGTAGTTATAATTAGACCTAGTTTCCATAGGAAAAGCGTTTTTTGATTTGTCAATATATTTGGCATCGTTTGACGAATCCTCGCGAAATGTTCAAATTAATGGCCCACTCTGGTCAGCTCCTGTCTTGAAAGTTTCAGGGTGATTCGTCAAGCGGGGGCCGAGAAAAAAGGGGGGTCTCAAAACGCGTTTTCTCCATGTTAATTTCCATAGGAACTTTTGTCGCGGCTATAGCCCGACCTGCTGATCGGAATTACACCAAATTTGGCAGAGAGGTAGCTCTTGGTCCAGAGTGCAGTCTTTGCTTTAAATCGTGTAAATCCATACAATAGTTCCTGAGAAATTTAAAAATAAAAAATATCGATATCTAATGACCGCAGTGGATCCGCGAACCCTCCCGAGCATGAGCTTGATTCTGATTGGCTGCCAACACCTCAAACCAGGAAGTGTTGGCAGCCATCTTGTGACTCGGGTGAACCGAGTCACAAGAAAAAAGGTGAAAAAAAGAAAAAGGGGCAGCGTAGAAACACCCTGACCCTCTAGGCCTGGTTAGGGGGTCCCAGAGGGACCCCCCAAGGCCAAAAGAAGCATTTAAAAAAAAAAGAATTTTGGCAGAAAAAACAAAGTGCAGGCTCCCGCGCTTCGTTTTCATGAGCCCCCAGGTGGGCCAGGTCCCGGGGGCATTTCAGTATGTTTATGCGAGGGCCCCCGCAGCCCTGGGGACCACCACCTCCCTGGGGTAATACTTATTCAAATGCGGGAGGGCTTGCAGCCCCCCTGTAGCCCCGAGGACCGTCACCTCCCTGGGGCTTTTTTAAATTTTTTTAAAGCGTGGGGGGCTCCTTCCCCCCTCACGCAGCCCCGGGGACTGCCACCTCCCCGGGGCTTTAATTAACAAATGCGAGGGGGCACCTGGCCCCCCACAGCCCCAGGGACCGCCACCTTCTCAGGGCTCTGCTTTAAATAAAGTAGTGTGGGGGGGCTCGAGCCCCCCCACACACCCCAGGGATCACCATGCCCGGGGCACTAATTTAAAGAAGCTGGGGGTCCGTTGCGGACCCCCATGGACCACCACCTCCCCGGGGCTTTGTATACAAAGGGAGGGGGGCCGTGCTGCCCCCCTCCTGGAGCCCTAGATGGCCATGGGGACCACCACCCCCCAGGGCCAGCTCCAGCAATGTCCCGGGGTGCCTACCCCCGGGACATTGCAGTTTGCAATGGCAGGGCAGGAGCACTGCTCCTGCCCTGTCATTGCAAACTTCTGCTTTGCTTTGTGGAAGCGAGAGCAGGAAACCTGCTCTCGCTACCATGAAGCAAAGCAGATTGTTTTTGGACAAGGGGAGCCGCATGTCAGCAGCTCCCCTTGTCCAAAAGCAATGCCGGCTCCCGCAGGAGACGGGGAGCTGGCAGGGACAGCAGGGGCATTGGGGCTCCGCCCGTGGTCCCCAACTTGAGGGCTGGCCCCAGGGGATGGGGTCCCCGGGACCAGAAGTGGCCCAGGAGGGGGGCCACTCAGCCCCCTCCCTTTTCATTTTTTTTTTTTAAACGGAAGGCCGGCCTCGGGGGATGGGTTCCCCGGGGCCATAATTGGCCTCAGGAAGGGGGCCATGAACCCCCCGTCTAAAATTAAAAATAAAGGCTGGCCAGACCCCGGGGATTGGGTCCCCGGGGCCAGAAGTGGCCCAGGAAAGGGGGGCCACGCGGCCCCCCTCCCGTAATTATTTTTTTTAAAAAATGAGGTCAGGCCCTGGGGGATGGGGTCTCCGGGGCTAAAAGTGGACCAGGGAAGGGCGGCCATGCGGCTCCCCCTTCCGTAATATTATTTAAATAAAAAATTAAAAAAGAGGCAATGCCCCTGGGGGTGGGGTCCCCGGGGCCAAATCAGCCTCGGGAGGGGGGCCACGTGGCCCCTTCCCGATTTTTTCAAAACATTTTTTTTTTAAATGGCTTCTGCCCTGGGGGATGGGGTCCCCATGGCCCACAACATATTAAGAGAAGGGGGGCCACACAGCCCCCCTTCTAACAAAAAAAAAGAAAGCCAGCATCTTGCCAGAGGCCCTGCCCCCTCCCTGCACCACTCTGCAAACGCGCCTCCTGGCGCATTCTAAGTAAGGGGATTAAGTCCCCTTGAATCCTGAGGGTCCCTGGTGGCAAACTAGCCCACCAGGCACCTCCAGTAAGCCCCACACAGCTGGATTGCTGAGAATGGTCCGAGTCCACACCCCTTTTTTACACCACTCTGCAAACGCGCCTCCTGGAGCACAGCTGCTCGGGGGATAAAGTCCACTTTAGTCCTGATGTCCTCAGGACACAAGAAGACCTCATTGCCTCACCAGCAGTACGCCAGGAGGCGCGTTTGCAGAGTGGTGTAAAAAGGGGGCATGGCCTTGGACCACTCTCAGCAATCCAGCTGTGTGGGGCTTACTGGAGGTACCTGGTGGGCTAGTTGGACCCCAGGGACCCTTAGGATTCAAGGGGACTTAATCTCCCAACCCAGAACACGCCAGGAGGCGCATTTGCAGAGTGGTGGAGAAAGGGGGCGTGGCCTGTGTCCACCTGTCAGCAATCCCACTATCTGGGGCATACTGGAGGTACCAGGTAGGCTAGTTGGCCCCTAAGGACCCCAGCAGCGAAGGGGACTTTAATCCCCATCCAAGAGCGTGCCAGGAAATGCGTTTGCACAGTGGTGGGAAAAAGGGGTATGGCCTGCTATGAGAACTTAGCAATCCTGCTGTGTGGGACTTACTGGAGGTAATAGGAGGGGAAATTGGCCCCCAAGGTAGACCTTGGGGGCCAATTTCCCCTCATGTTACCTCCAGTAAGTCCCACACAGGGGGATTGCTAAGAGGTCTTCGAAGGCCATGCTCACCTTTCACCACCAATCTGCAAATGCGCCTCCTGGCACAGTACTGGTTGGGGGATGAAGTCCACTTTACTCCTGAGGGACTTTGGCGGCCAAGTAGCCCTCTTGGTACCTCCTGTAAGTACTATGCAGCAGAATTCCTGAGCACTGGTCAGAGGCCCAGCCCCCTTTCTCCACCACTCTGCAAACGCGACTACCAGTTAAAGAAGCATTTGCAATTTAATAGGTCTCGCATTTGCAAGAGTTAGAGCTATAGGCGTTGTAAATGTAAACGTTTTTACTAATGTTTTTTGGAGTGGAGTGGATGTATGTTGTGGGTAGTGAAATTATGTGGTATGTTGTGCAGTGAAATTATGTGGATAGAAATTAAGTGGTATTTAGTGTATAGGAATTATGTAGAGTGGGCTTATGTGTTACGGAGAGTAATTATGTGGTATGGTAGTCTGTGTTGTGCAGTGGTAACCTCAGGTTTAGTCTTCCCTGTTTCCATAGAAGCTAAGCTATAAACTCAATGAGACAAAAAAAAGAAGGAACCACTGACGAGCACTTCTGGACCTAGTCAGAGGTATGAGCAGGGCCACTAGAATTATGTGACTGTTTGTCTGCACCAACTTTCGCACTATTATACATTTTCCGCATTTGCCACATAATCCATCATCTGCTGCATAATCTGCAGATTTGAACAAAAAACTTGTTTCTAGCTCAAATGGCTCAAAAGTTACCAAAAATGCAGCAACAAGTGGTATAGCGTGGTGGAAGGCCCTTTACAAACCTAGAATGGTCACCTGTTACTTATTGCTAAATGTGGGTGTTAGATTGGTACTAATGGTGTGCAAACCACTCTTGCTTGTTTCTGCGCCTCTATTGCCTCTTTCTGCATTTCTCTTGCTTCTTTCTGCACCTTTCTTCCTTTTTCTGCACTTCTCTTGCCTCTTTCTGCACTTCTCTTGCTTTTTTTCTGTACCTCTAATTTCTTTCGGCAACTCCCTTGCCTCTTTCTGCACTTTTCTTGCCTGTTTCTGCACCTCTCTTGCCTCTTTCTGCACCTCTGTTGCTTCTTTCTGCACCCATCTTGCTGCTTTCTGCACCCCTCCTACCTCTTTCTGCACCCCTCTTCCCTCTTTCTGCACC
The DNA here is from genome assembly GCA_963921515.1 of Calotriton arnoldi. Lineage (NCBI taxonomy): Eukaryota > Metazoa > Chordata > Amphibia > Caudata > Salamandridae > Calotriton > Calotriton arnoldi. The sequence continues at coordinate 548,242 of CAWUFW010010699.1, forward strand.
TCTCTTGCCTCTTTCTGCACTCCTCCTCCCTCTTTCTGCACCTCTCTTTCCAGTTTCTATACCTCTCTTCCATCTTTCTGCACCTCTATTGCCTCTTTTGCACCCCTGTTCCCTCTTTCTGCACATCTCTTGCCTGTTTCTGCAACTCTCTTGCCTCTTTCTGCACCCCACTTGCCTCTTTCTGGACCTTATTTGCTTTTTTCTGCACTTCTCTTGCCTCTTTCTGCACCCTCTTGCCTCTTTCTGCACTTCTGTTGCTTCTTTCTGCACTGCTCTTGCTTCTGTCTGCTACTCTCTTGCACATTTCTGCACCTCTCTTGCCTCTGTCTGCACCCCTGTTCCCTCTTTCTGCACCTCTTTTGCCTGTTTCTGTAACTCTCTTGCCTCTTTCAGCACTATTCTTGCCTTTTTCTGCACCTCTGTTGCTTCCTTCTGCACTTCGCTTGCCTCTTTCTGCACCTCTCTTGCAAATTTCTGCACCCCTTGTGCCTCTGTGTGCACCTCTCTTGCCTCTTTCTGCTCCTCTCTTGCCTCTTTCTGCACCCCTCTTGCTTCTTTCTGTACCTTATTTGCTTTTTCTGTACTTCTCTTGCCTCTTTCTGCACCCCTCTTGCCTCTTTCTGCACCTCTGTTGGTTCTTTCTGCACTGCTCTTGCCTCTGTCTGCACCACTGTTCCATCTTTCTGCACCTCTTTTGCCTGTTTATGTTACTCACTTGCCTGTTTCTGCACCCTTCTTCGCTCTTTGTGCACCTCTCTAGCCTCTTTCTGCACCTCTCTTGCCTCTTTCTGAACCCCTCTTGCCTCTTTCCCCACCTCTTTTGCTTGTTTCTGCACTTCTTTTGTCTCTTTCTGTACCCCTCTTGTCTCCTTCTGCACCTCTGTTGTTTCTTACTGCACTGCTTGTGCTTCTTTCTGTACCTCTCTTGCAAATTGCTGCACCCCTCTTGCCTCTTTCTGCACCCCTCTTACCTCCTTCTGCACCTCTGTTGGTTCTTTCTGCACTGCTCTTGCTTCTTTCTGCATCCCTCTTGCCTCTTTCTGCACCCCTCTTCCCTCTTTTCATACCTCTCTTGCCTCTTTCTGCACCTCTGTTGCTTCTTTCTGCACCCCTCTTGCCTCTTTCTGCACCCTACTTCCCTCTTTCTGCACCTCTCTTGCCTCTTTCTGCATCCCTGTTCCCTTTTTCTGCACCTCTCTTGCCTCTTTCTGCACCTCTCTTGCCTATTTCTGCACCCCTGTTCCCTTTGTCTCCACCTCTCTTGCCTGTTTCTGCAACTCTCTTGCCTCTTTCTGCAGTACTCTTGTCTCCTTCTGCACCTCTGTTGTGCCTTTCTGCCCTTCTCTTGCCTCCTTCTGCACCTCTGTTGGATCTTTCTGCACTGCTCTTCCTTCTTTCTGCACCTCTCTTGCAAATTTCTGCACCCCTCTTGCCTCTTTCTGCACCCCTCTTCCGTCTTTGTGCACCTCTCTTACCTCTGTCTGCACCCCTGTTCCCTCTTTCTGCACCTCTCTTGCTTCTTTCTGAACTTCTCTCACCTCTTTCTGTTCTCAAATGGGAATTGCAAGCTGTCAAGTTTAAAAGTCTGCGTGCTATCGTGACTGAGGTATATGTCTACTTGTATATGTATTCTTAGATGTGTTATGCATCTGAAGATGGTAGCTTAAAAGCGGGTAACTTCTCCTATAGGTGGTCAAATCTTCTCAGTTCTGCTCTGTCATTCGGTTGCACAGGCAGGCATGTCAGATGTATATATGTGTTATAAAGGCCCTCAAATATACTATTGAATACCCATGTGCCCTGTATTGTGAGCAGAAAGAAATGCATACACTCTTTTTACACAAATTTACAGAGTATGCTGTTTGAAACACAGGTATTCAAGTGTTTGTATGTTTATTTTCATTAAACATGTCACTAGGTAAAAGCATAGACACGCATGCATACCTTCACAAACTTGGTCAGACTTACAACAGTGATATGCTTAGGATTGCTGTTTTATATTTGGTAGGCCTAACATTCTGAGCAGTCGATTAATAGTGAACCTTCAAGAGAAAAGTGAGGTTTAAGACATCTTTGGAGAAGGATTAGTGATTAGGGTACTTTGTATGAGTCTGTTGTAAGGTACAGTCAAAGTAGGCCTCTTTCTGCACCTCTGTTGGTTCTTTCTGCACATCTCTTGCTTCTTTCTGCACCTTTCTTCCTCTGTCTGGACTTATGTTGCCTCTTTCTGCATTTCTTTTGCTTCTTTCTGCACCTTTCTTCCTCTTTCTGCACCTCTCTTGCCTCTTTCTGTACTTCTCTTACTACTATCTGCACCTTTCTTACTCTTTCTGCACATGTCCTACCTATGTAGGCATAGTTAGAAATCAGAATTTAAAAAACCTTAGAAATTCACTGAAAAAAACACAGGTTTCAGGGACATTATAGTTAGGGATTAGCATTTAAAAAACTTTAGAAATTCATTGAAAAAAACCTTAGGTTTCAGGGACGTCATATTTAGGCTGACATTTCACTGGTACAAAACCAGAGAAATTTGGCTGTGAGCTAACTATAACTCGCGCCCCCGCAGTGCACTGCTGATGACGTCACATATTACATCACTCATGACATGGTCAGTGACATCACTGATGACATCACTGATGACATCTCAAATTACATCACTGATGGCATCACTGATGACATCATCCAGTGACTATGAGTGTTTCAAAAAGTTGACAAATGTTTTATATATATATATATATATATAGATATATATATGCCATGGTGTAGTGAAGAATGAGTGGGTGTATGAGTGTATGAATGGATGATTTAGTGGGTGTGTGACTGACGGTATAACTGAGTGGTTAAATGTATCTTAGTGAATGCATGGGTGAATGACTAATCTGGGTGAATGTCTGTATCAGTCTGTCAGTTGGTGTGTAAGTGGCTGCATGGGTTGGTGAGTAGCTACACGAGTGTCTATGTGGGTTAATGAATGGTTGTCTGATTACCTGTATGGGTACCTGAGTGTCTGTGTGGGTGTGTAGGGGGTGGGTGTGACTCCCTGTATGGATGTGTGAGTGGGTACTTTACTGGGTGTATGGGTTCATGAGTGCTTGTTTTAGGGGCTATATGGGTGAGCGAGTGTGCGTATAGCTGTGTTGGTGAGTGAATGGATGTCTCAGTGGTATATGTGTAAGTAACTACATATGTGAAAGGCAGTATATGTGAGTGTTGGAGTATATTAGTGACTAAATGTGACAGTGAGTGATTCTGACAGTGAGTGATTCTGACAGTGTCTGCATGGATAAGTGTGTGCTTATGTCATTGATTGTAGAAGAGAGTAAGTATATGGTACTATCTGTATGAATAAGTGAGGTGGTGTGTGTGTATAACTGTATAGGTGAGTAAATGGCAGTGTGATTGATTCTTTAGGTGACTGACTAGGTGTTTGATTAACTCTTTGGGTGAGTGGCGGTCTGTGAGTGTCTGTATAGGTGTATGAGTGCATATGATAGTGCTGTATTAATGAGTGACTGCATGTATGAGTGACTGTATGGGTCAATGAGTGGATGTGTGTGTAGACCTAGGAATCAGTGAGTGGGTATGTAGTAACTGGTATTGGTGTGTCTATGATTTCGAAAATGGTAGTCTGTATTTTAGAGTGGGTGTTTCAAAGGTTATATTAGGGTGTGAGGAGGTGCATCAGATTATCACATGGATGATGTCATCAGTGATGCCATCAGTGATATCATTTGAGATGTCATCAGTGATGTCATCAGTGATGTCACTGACCATGTCATGAATGATGTAATATGTGACGCCATCAGCAGTGCATTGCGGGGGCGCGAGTTATAGTTAGCTCAACTAACTATAACGGACGAATTTCTCTAGTTTTGAACGAGTGAAATGTCCAACTAACTATAACGTCCCTGAAACCTATGGTTTTTTCAGTGAATTTCTAAGTTTTTTAAAATGCTAATTTCTAACTATAACATCCCTGAAACCTATGGTTTTTTCAGTGAATTTCAAAGGTTTTTTAAATGCTAATTTCTAACTAAAACGTCCCTGAAACCTATGGTTCTTTCAGTGAATTTCTAAGGTTTTTTAAATGTTAATTCCTAACTATAACATCCCTGAAACCTATGTTTTTTTCAGTGAATTTCAAAGGTTTTTTAAATGCTAATTTCTAACTATGCCTACAGCGGTAGGACATGTGCAGAAAGAGGAAGAAAAGCGCAGAAAGAAGCAAGAGAAATGCAGAAAGAGGCAACAGAAGTCCAGAAAGATGAAAGGTGCAGAAAGAAGCAAGAGATATGCAGAAAGAACCAACAGAGGTGCAGAAAGAGGCCTTGTTGCAAAGTCATCCTTTGCCCCCAACGTTTTGCTGACTGGTACTGGTTTTAACTGACTCTGACTAACCAGGCCCGGAGCCAGTGCTATGCTGAAAGACACTTAGAATACAGTGAAAACACCTACATACACTAGGGTACACTATGGGTTCGGGTACCCCTGTGATTGGCATGACCTCCCCTGTAAGGCCCTAGTACATAATAGGGCAGGAGGATTAAAATTACCTCTAAGTCAGAGGTGCAGAAAGAGGCAAGAGAAGTGCAGAAAGAAGCAACAGAGGTGCCAAAAGAGGCAAGAGAGGTGCAGAAAGAAGCAAGTGAAGTGCAGAAAGAGGCAACAGAGGTACAGAAAGATGCAAGAGAGGTGCAGAAACAAGCAAGAGAAGTGCAGAAAGAGGCAAGAGAATAGCTGAAAGAAGCAACAGAGGTGTAGAAAGACGCAAGAGAAGTGCAGAAAGAGGCAAGTGAGGTGCAGAAAGAAGCAAGAGCAGTGCAGAATGAACCAACAGAGGTTCAAAAAGAGGCAAGAGGGGTGCAGAAAGAGGTAGGAGAGGTGCACAAAGAGGCAAGAGGGGTACAGAAAGAGGCAGGAGGGGTGCAGAAAGAAGGAAGAAAAGTGCAGAAAGAAGCAACAGAGGTGCTGAAAGAGGCGCAAAGGGTGCAGAAAGAGGCAAGAGAAGTGCAGAAAGAAGCAACAGAGGTACAGAAACAGGCAAGAGAGGTGCAGAAACAGGCAGGAAAGTGCAAGAGAGGTGCAGAAAGAGGGGTGCAGAAAGACGCAAGAGAGGTGCAGAAACAAGCAAGAGTAGGGTAGAAAGAGGCAAGAGAATTGCTGAAAGAAGCAACAGAGGTGTAGAAAGAAGCAAGAGAAGTACAGAAAGAGGCAAGTGAGGTGCATAAAGAAGCAAGAGCAGTGCAGAAAGAACCAACAGAGGTACACAAAGAGGCAAGAGGGGTGCAGAAAGAGGTAGGAGAGGTGCACAAAGAGGCAAGAGAGGTACAGAAAGAGGCAGGAGGGGTGCAGTAAGAGAAGTGCAGAAAGAGGCAAGAGAAGTGCTGAAAGAAGCAACAGAGGTGTATAAAGAGGCAATAGAAGTACAGAAAGAGGCAAGTGAGGTGCAGAAAGAAGCAAGAGCAGTGCAGAAAGAACCAACAGAGGTGCAAAAAGAGGCAAGAGGGGTGCAGAAAAAGGTAGGAGAGGTACACAAATAATTCTACAAAGAGCTGCAGTTCAACTAGTCGTTACTAGGTGTCCCTCACGAGTCAAATGCAAAAGCATTGAAATTATTACATCAAGCTGCAGTTCCACTAGTCGTTACTAGGTGTCCCTCACGAGTCAAATGCAAAAGCATTGAAACCCTTTCATGAAGCTGCAGTTCCACTAGTCATTACTAGGTGCCCCTCATGAGACAAATGCAAAAGCATTTGACTTGAGGGACACCTAGCAACGACTAGTTGAACTGCAGCTTGATGTAATAATTTCAATGCTTTTGCATTTGACTCGTGAGGGACACCTAGTAACTAGTTGAACTGCAGCTCTTTGTAGAATTATTTTGATATTGGATACTATAATATTCACTGCCCACTGCTAATCTCGTCCCATAATGCTTTGCAGGGCCTTTGATTGGGATTGTATTTTTGCCCATAACTGTGCTTGGGGTGGTCCTAAGAGGATGGGACCATCACTGAATCGTTCAGCATGATATGCTCTTTGTGTTCAAGGCATCTGCTTGGTCCTCCCCCTGGGTTAGGGGGGACCCCAAAATCATCACCTCTCTCATTGCCTGATATTTTTCATTTTCAAAGTTCACTTTTGTGAATTGGTTATATGCTTTTTAGCATGTAAAGTTGCTTTATCAAAGCATTTGTGGGTGCAGTTTAGTAACTGACTCCGAAGTTTTTGCCTGAATTCCGTGTTTTTCACGGAATGCTTAATTAACAAATCTCTGGAGTTCATTGCCCAGGCCTACAGTTTAGGCACCAGATGATATAATATTTGGCAAATGCGGAAAATGTTTAATTATGTGAAAATTGGTGCAGCCGAACAGTCACATAATTCCAGTGGCCCTGCTCATACATCTGACTAGGTCCAGAAGTGCTCCTCAGTGGTTCCTTCTTTTTTGTGTGTCTCATTGAGGTTATAGTTTAGCTTCTATGGAAACGAGGAAGACTAAACCTGAGGTTACCACTCCACAACACAGACTACAATACCACATAATTACTCTCCAAAACACATAATCCCACTCCACATAATTCCTATACACTAACTACCACATAATTTCTATCCACATAATTTCACTGCATAACATACCGCATAATTCCACTGCACACAATGTACATCCACTCTACACCAAAAAACATTAGTAAAAATATTTTACATTTACAACGCCAATAGCTCTAACTCTCGCAAATGCGAGACCTATTACATTACAAATGCTTCTTTAACTGGTAGTCGCGTTTGCAGAGTGGTGCAGAAAGGGGGCTGGGCCTTCGACCAGCGCTCAGGAATTCTGCTGTGTAGGACTTACAGGAGGTACCAGGAGGGCATCTTGGCCCCCAAAGTCCCCCAGGAGTAAAGTGGACTTCATCCCCCAACCAGTACTGTGCCAGGAGGCGCGTTTGCAGAGTGGTGGAGAAAGGGGGTCGTGGCCTCTGCAGACCTCTTAGCAATCCCGCTGTGTGGGACTTAGTGGAGGTAATAGGAGAGGTAGTTGGCCCCCAAGGACAACCTTGGGGGCCTACTACCCCTCCTATTACCTCCAGTAAGTCCCACACAGCAGGATTGCGAAGTTGTCATAGCAGGCCATGCCCCTTTTCCTGACCACTCCACCACTCTGCAAATGCACTCCCTGGCATGCTCTTGGATGGGGATTAAAGTCCCCTTCGCTGCTGGGGGTCCTTAGGGGCCAACTAGCCTACCTGATACCTCTAGTATGCCCCAGATAGTGGGATTGCTGATAGGAGGACACAGGCCATGCCCCCTTTGTCCACCACTCTGCAAACACGCCTCCTGGCACGCTTTTGGTTGGGGGATGATGTCCTCTTGCCTCCTGAGGGTCTCTGAGGGCCAACTAGCCCACCGGGTACCTCCAGTAAGCCCCACACAGCTGGATTGCTAAGAGTGGTCCGAGGCCCTGCCCCTTTTTTACAACACTCTGCAAACGCGCCTCCTGGCACACTGCTGCTCGGGGGATGAAGTCCACTTGTGTCCTGAGGTCCTCAGTTAAGGTTGTGTGCTTCCGTAATTGTCAGACTTTGCCCTATGAGGAAGGAGAAAGGTTCTCCGAAACGCGTCAGGGACTTTGAATAATCGTAACTAATGTGCTGGTTTCATCAATAAAATGTTTGTGAACAAACCATCTCCCGTAGAGTCGCGTCCTTGAGACCTGGGGCACTCTTTGGGACATGTAATACGCAGCGGCCTCGGCCGCGAACGATGCACCACCTGTTTGGAATATGATACAGGACTGCACGGTTGTAAATGTACAGCCTGTCAGCAGCACAGAAGATCTGTAATGGGAAAACAGACATCACTTGTGAGGCCCACCGGAGGGTTTTAAAATTGAAAATGGTAAATAAAACAAAGAAAGATTTACTGGCAAATGTACGGACCCCACCCATGGGGTTGATTTGTCACTACAACTACCAGCATGCTATTCACTAGAGAGTGCATGCAATTAGCGGAAATTAAGGTTGTGTGCTTCCGTAATTGTCAGACTTTGCCCTGTGAGGAAGGAGAAAGGTTCTCCGAAATGCGTCAGGGACTTTGAATAATCGGAACTGATGTGCTGGTTTCATCAATAAAATGTTTGTGAACAAACCATCTCCCGTGGAGTCGCGTCCTTGAGACCTGGGGCACTCTTTAGGACATGTAATACGCGGCAGCCTCAGCCGCGAAGGATGCACCACCTGTTTGGAATATGATACGGGACTGCACTGTTGTAAATGTACAGCCTGTCAGCAGCACGGAAGATCTGTAATGGGAAACCGGACATCACTTCTGAGGCCCACCGGAGGGTTTTAAAATTGAAAATGGTAAATAAAACAAAGAAAAATTTACTGGCAAATGTACGGACCCCACCCATGGGGTTGATTTGTCACTACAACTACCAGCATGCTATTCACTGGAGAGTGCATGCAATTAGCGGAAATTACGGTTGTGTGCTTCCCGTAATTGTCAGACTTTGCCCTATGAGGAAGGAGAAAGGTTCTCCGAAACGCGTCAGGGACTTTGAATAATCGGAACTGATGTGCTGGTTTCATCAATAAAATGTTTGTGAACAAACCATCTCCCGTGGAGTCACGTCCTTGAGACCTGGGGCACTCTTTGGGACTATATATATATATATCCATATATATATATATATATATATATATATATATATATATATATATAGTCGTGAATAAAAGATTCAGTGGAACAATCCTTTTGGAGTGGCGTCCTTAATCTCGGGGCATCTTGATGAAATATCTATATATATATATATATATATATATATATATATATATATTTACTCAAAATCATTTCTTTTTTAATAAATCCCTTGTAGGTATCTTTACCCATTTAACTTTAATATCCTAGCCCACAAGGATTGATTGGGTTGCCCAATTACCTGCTATAAACTTTCTAAAAGTGGCATCTTTAGAATTGTAATTTAAAATCTGACTTCACCATAAGTTATAATTTTTCATTACGATTCCAGAGACACCAAACATGAACTAGGTACCTGTTCCCATTCGTAAATTACACTTATAAAATGTAGTAAGGTAACTTCAATATTATCCTATGTGAGAGGTAGGTCTTGCAGTAGTGAAAAACGAGTTTAAGAGTTTTCCACTACCAGGACTTATAAAACATAAAAGTACATGTCCCACTTTTTCAATACTTCGCACCCTGGCCCATCGGCTGTCCAGGGCCTACCCTAGAGGGTGAGGTATATGTATTAAAAAGGAAGGTTTGGGCCTGGCAAAAGATTTACTTTACCAGGTCAAAATGGCAGTTTAAAATGGCACACACACAGGCTGCAATGGCAGGCCTGAGACATGTTTAAAGTGCTACTTAAGTGGGTGGCATAATCAGTGTTGGAGACCCACTAGTAGCATTTAATTTAGAGTCCCTGGGCACAGGAAGTGCCACTTTACTAGGGACTTACAAGTAAATTAAATTTTCCAATTGGGTATAAGCCAATCTAACATGTTTTAAAGAGAGAGCACAAGCACTTTAGCACTGGTTAAGTGTGGAGAGTCCTAAGGCCAGTAAAAACAAAGTCAGCAAAAACAGAAAGTTTGAAGGCAAAATGTTAGCGGGAAAACCACGCCAAGGATGCCAGATCTAACACTCTATGTCCTGTGGGTGACAGAAGGACATATACAGCTTCACGGATGTCCCATTCATGCCCATTTAACAAAAGATGCATGGCATGATAGTATGTTTAGTCTCCTTTTAAGAAACCTCAATTTTTAAGCTTCCATGACAAATGGAAGAGGGACTAGTTGATTAGAACACAACCAGTAGTATACTGCATATATAGTTGTGATTGGTTATAGTTATGTTAATACTGGTGCTACCATATTTTGAGACAGAGGTATTGTTTAACTGTCACATGGTGCAGTCTAGGTGTGGGCTATATTTATCAGATGTATCAGCAGCATTATCTAAAGTTAAACCTTGATCTTAATCATCTAATAAATTTGTCTGCACAGAAAAATGTACAGTTTTTGTAGCTGAGGGAGTAACTAGTCTGATGGGTTCAGGCGAGAATTGGGCTAAAGGTTGGGTTCATGCATAGGACCATCCTCCAGTAATATGTCTATGTTGCATAAATAAAGTGCATAATATGCTCCTAGCTCCAAGAAACTTAATGATTGAATTCACACTTTTTAAGTAACCAGTAGTATTATATATGAAATAGCATACAATTACATCACAAAGTATTGGGTTCATGAGTGATTGCCAGTACTTATCCAGCATGGAATTTCAATGAGTTGTTTAGAATATGCATTGAAATCAGGAACATAGGTGTTACCATTTGGATAGGTTCCTATCCTGTGTTCAACATGTTTATGATTATTATATTAAGACAGTAGGTTATTAATTGGAGTGGATGTGAGTCCAACATAAGGAATAAGTTCACAAATTTGTCAGGGTAAAAAAATAGTTTCAATAATTTAATCCTGGACTCAACCTTCTGATATCTATTCGCAGATCATAAAGGCTTAATTTAGAAAGTATTTAGCAGTAAGAGAACATTCAAAAGTCAAAACACAACACAATAAAATACCACAACCAATTTATAAAAAATAGAGAAACGTTGATGAGCAAAATGACACTAAAACAACAAAAATCTAGAAAGGGAAACCAGAGATAGGAATTGTTCTGGATTTAAGACGAAAAGCACCAAGAAAAAGTAAAGCGCCGATCAGAAGTCCCTGTTCTCAGTTAACCTAGACATAAGAGAGATACCAGGCAAACTGTGATGGAGGGAGGTTGGATGCACCAAGCAAGTCGTCCTGGTCAAATATTTTACCTTCTGACCTAGTCTCTAAAATGGAAGTCAAAATCCTCTAGCGGGCAAGGTTGTAGGCTGCATCAGTCAAAGTCCTCTTGAAGTCGGATTGCAGTTGGACGACATCCCACTGAAGACACTGGTTTTGGCAGGAAAAGCTCAGAGTAGAATAAATTCAAATTTCTCACCGGCCGAAGTCTTTGCATCCCGCAGCCACTTATTGCTCCCTTCATCAAGTCAATGTTTTTACCTTCAGACATAAAGCCTCATTTAGATCTTGGCTGAGGGGAATACTCTGCTTATATGCTAAACGTCAAATAATATAAAAGTCTGAACGTGTTTGCGCCTTTTTTCATCAGCTACGAAGCAACGACCATCATGTCGCCGCCTAGACCAGCCCTATCTGATGTGCCTGTGTATTTACCATTATAGGTCCCTCCGGTATCCTGAGTGAGGGGCTTCCAGCGGGTGCCTGTATTTATTCCGTGACACTTTTCTCGCCCGACTGGCGAATACTCGATCTTCAAGCAACTATCGGGGTCTTAAAAAATTTTTTGGGGCCAGACGAGCCTTTTCCTGTCTTCAGCGTCTCAATACTTCCTACTGAACATCGGATTGCAGAATTCTGCCTGTTATTTGATCCTTATCGGCATCTCAGTTCAGGCGCCTCTCTGTAGAACACTGTACTTAGATTACTTCATTGAGTTTCCATGTACGGCATTTTCTGGCACAGCCAATTGGATAGTTGTTCGATCCACTGAAATTTCCCCACCACCTCACTGTTGTGGTATCCACGCCCTGATGAAGGTGTTTAGCCACACCTGGCTTGTACACCGAAACGCGCGTCGGCGCTTGTGATACTCCTACGATTATTTGAATGCTGTGTTATTAGATTCATGATATTTATCGAATATATTGTTATTCATTGCTTTGTTGTGTCGCCTTAGTCAGCGTATGCAGGTTGGTTGTTTGTATGAAAGAAGTATGACAGTATGTTTGTAGTTGTGAGTTGTTTGAATGAGTGGTGGGATTATGTACATTTATTTATCTAATAATTAGTTTTGTACTATATTTGAGTATTTTGTATCTTCATTGAAAAAATTAATTTATTTTGTGATATCTCTGTTTTTTCTTCTTTTCAGCACTGTTCAGACTTTTATATTATATGACGTTTAGCATATTATTAAATAAATAGGTAGGGGATTTTTGCTTGTTTGATTGCTCCTTTGTTTCCCCTATGATCCCACTACCTTTATTTGCCTAGATAGGGGCCCCCTCTGTTTGAATGCCTGAGGGGAATACTCTGTCCCAAACATGACAGATATCTCGTCCTCTGTATTACGATCCCATTATATCTTATGGAGATCGTAATACGGTGGACGGGATATCCATCACGTTTGTGACGGAGTATTCCACCCGCTGAGATCTAATTAAGGCCCTTAGGGGCACATTACGATACCCGGCGTAAAAAAATCCGCCAGGCATGGAAGCGGCAAAAATCCGCCCGCACACACCGCCTGAACACCGACCACGCCATTATGAGTACACAAACTGAAAACCGCCATCGGCGGAAAAATCATACAAAATACCGCCCGCCATCGTCCGAGTCGGAGTCAAACCGCCCGCCACGGACGGAAACACGCACGACAACACAAAACCGACCGCCCACACGGCCGACACACCGCACGTGAAATTACGATCGCACCGCCATGAGCGCGGAAAAACAACAAAAATACCGCCCGCCAGCGCAAACAACGCCGATGAGAATCGACACGGCAGAAGCCATGGCGCCCACGTACCTGCACAGAAACCATCCGCACACAAAACCAATAGCACACAACATGGCCAACAAGTCCACACAGCAAGGCACGCACAAATACACAAGCACAGTACACATCCCGAAAACACCCCCGGACAAACAAAAAATACAAAGGCCAGAACCCCAGACACAACACACCTGAAAACAACAGACCATGAGGACACACCCACATAGGTGAGTACAAAAGCAGCACTCCCACAGACCACAACCCCTTGCTACATTGCAAACCAGAGAGGAGAGGAGAGGACACAGTGACACAGCAAGGACAGCAGCACACCACAGAAACGCACACATCACAACCACCACCACCACCACCAAACACCGGCACCACAAACCCCCTGCACATTACACAACACACACCGCACCAGCACCACAAACACCATGGCACCACAAAGGATGCCCAAGTTCACGCCCATGGAGCTGACGGTCATGGTCGACGAGATCATCAAGGTGTACCCACAAATCTATGGGAACATGGTCCAGCACACACCACTAGCCACCAGAAACAGAATGTGGACCCGGATCGTAGACCAGGTCAATGCAGTCGGGACCCTGCCCAGGAACAGAACCGAGATAAACAAACGTTGGAATGACGTAAAGAGCCTGGTCAAGAAGAAGGAGGGCAAAAACAGAGAGCTGGCTGCCGTCACTGGCGGAGGGAATCCCGCGCTCTTTAAGACCTTCAAAGCGTGGGAGGAGAAGGTGCGAGTCGTAATACATCCGGAGATCCTCGCCGGATTAGCAGGGGGAGTGGAGGCTGGTAAGTACAAACTAATGTATACCAGCACACCGCTATGTACACACATGCGCAACCACCATGCCACAGCTCCCAGGGACAAACACCCCCATGTCCAGCACACAATACACAACACATCACACGCACATGCAACAGACACTACCACACACAGGCCAAACCGAACAACTGTAAGATGCGTGGGGACATGTGTACACTAAGCCAGCCACGTAACCACCAACAGGTCCCCAAATATGCCAGAAGCGCCACAACGAGCACCCACCACACCCATGTGTCCGCCACAGCTGCACCAACTGACAAGTAACAGGTAAGTGGCAGGAACACAAAGTGCAGTGGGTCGGAGGGGGACAGCTGAAGTACAACACCCACCAGGCCCCCACTCCCACAGACCAGCAAGGTGGAGCACTCCCCACACCCATGTGTCAGGCACAGCTGCACCAACCGACAAGTAACAGGTAAGTGGCAGGAACACAAAGTGCAGTGGGTCGGAGGGGGACAGCTGAAGTACAACACCCACCAGGCCCCCACTCCCACAGACCAGCAAGGTGGAGCACTCCCCACACCCATGTGTCAGGCACAGCTGCACCAACCGACAAGTAACAGGTAAGTGGCAGGAACACAAAGTGCAGTGGGTGGGACGGTGGACAGCCCAAGTACAACACACACCAGGCCCCAGTCCCACAGCACAGCAAGGAGGAGCATCCCCCACACCCCACACCCACGTGTCAGCCACCGCAGTGCACAACGACAGCCGAAAGGCAGACATCACGGTCCACAGCAATCGGTGTCAGTGGGTGTACAGCCACCCCCACGACCCACTACACCCCCCCACCCCCACAGACCTGCAACATGGAGCACCCCCGCTAAGAGCCATGTGGCATCCAGTACAGTGCACGCACGAACAACTTGCAGGTGGGAAACTGGACAGGGCTGGATTACTGGAGGCATGAGGACCATAACACCACCAACACATGGGACATGTCACGTAGCACACGAACACGCAGCACCGCCCACCGTCACGAACAAGTGAACAATGTGCACACGGACATGAACAGCAGACTCACACCCCACATGACCCATCACAGACATAGCAACACCCAAGGAGCCACGTCTGCATGCACAAGCCACACTGAATATAGTCCCACACGGCAGCCACTGTGCAACTCATCACACACAACCGAAACACCATTGAAGTCCTGTCCATGTAGCCCCTACTGCCTGTCAACCACACACCCCACAACTACGCCTATGTAAGACAAACAACACTAGACGCAACAGAGCGGAACAACATAAATGCACACGAACACCACTGAACCCATCAAACACACAGACACACCATGCACATACAACATACCATCCATCCCATCCGTCAGCCCCAGTCTCATGAAAGGCATGTCATCCGCACAGCTGCCACACATACAGCAGTCACGCTAAGACACATGCCCATGACCAACCATGTGCCAGAAGTCAATTAAGCGCACGACACACTGTGAGCAACAACACACAACATGGGCCACACCCCCCGAGCACTGCAGTGATGCACATGGCACAGGGCAGCACGCACACCAAGGAGATGGGACAACTGCAATACGTTGGCTGGCACACAACTATCACTCACTCATAACGATGCGTCCAATGCCATGTCCAGTAACCACAACAGACAGCAAATATGCAGGGCATGTCAGGCATGCACACACCTCAGACCATGCACTGTCATGCTGCCACAACACATGTCACGTTCGGCACCCATGGCTCACAGCATGTACCCCAAAAGCATATACCCTCCCAAATGCGAATCTGGGGCATGGCCCCCATGTTGCCATATGCGTTCCTAAGCGTTCCATTTGAACCCCAAAAGCATATTCCCTCCCAAATGCGAATCTGGGGCATGGCCCCCATGTTGCCATATGCGTTCCTAAGCGTTCCATTTGAACCCCAAAAGCATATTCCCTCCCAAATGCGAATCTGGGGCATGGCCCCCATGTTGCCATATGCGTTCCTAAGCGTTCCATTTGAACCCCAAAAGCATATTCCATCCCAAATGCGAATCTGGGGCATGGCCCCCATGTTGCCATATGCGTTCCTAAGCGTTCCATTTGAACCCCAAAAGCATATTCCATCCCAAATGCGAATCTGGGGCATGGCCCCCATGTTGCCATATGCGTTCCTAAGCGTTCCATTTGAACCCCAAAAGCATATCCCATCCCAAATGCGAATCTGGGGCATGGCCCCCATGTTGCCATATGCGTTCCTAAGCGTTCCATTTGAACTCCAAAAGCAAAGTACAAACCAGACCCAGGATGGGCCAGGAGCCCGCATACACCAGAGTCACAATGAGTAGGGGCAAAGCAACACACCCATCGGCATGGCCAATCCGTCCCATGCCACATGTGCACAGCACACAGTCCCATTGCCTAGCACACACACCTACAGATGCCACAGCCACACACTCGCCTCCGGGAAACCCATGTACGAGATTGCACGAACTGCCAATGTCAGACGACTAATACATACTTCGCCAGGTGCAACACAATAACAAATCTCATTCTCTCCACAGGTGACGAACTGCTGGACGCTGGGGATGGAGACAGCAGCCAGCACAGCCAGCCTACAAGCCCCCAACGAGGACACACGGATCTGGAGGATCTGTCCACCTCTTCGGACACGGACCACCAAGCTGGCCCATCTGGCGTGGCAGGGCCCAGCCGCTCCCCAGGACCCCTCCTACCCACCAACCCATCATCCAGGGATGCTGAACAGTCCCAGTCCCCTGCTGCCACTGTCGTTGCGGCCACACCCACGGTCATTGCGGCCACTACCACTGCCGCAACCGCCACCATCGCCGCACCGACCACCACCGCCTCCACCA
Source organism: Calotriton arnoldi (assembly GCA_963921515.1). Taxonomy (NCBI): domain Eukaryota; kingdom Metazoa; phylum Chordata; class Amphibia; order Caudata; family Salamandridae; genus Calotriton; species Calotriton arnoldi. The sequence goes on from CAWUFW010010699.1 coordinate 564,521, forward strand.
CCACCACGTCTTCGCTGGCACCAGCCCCAGCGCAGGTGGTGGCCCGGCCGACTGGATCCACCCTGGGAGCCACAGCGAGGACCGTGGTGAGCAATGTGGCTAGTGGGCAGGCCGGTGGCAGCAGGACTGGTAGGAGGAGCAGGGTCAGGGAAACGCCAGCCTCCCCTGGGAGCCATGCCCTGCCTCAAATGGCCAGAGTCCTTGGGGCCTATGAAGAGGCCCAAGGACAATGGGCCAGGTCTGCTACTGACACGCGGGAGGTGCTGGGGGTGCTGAGGTCCATGGACGCCCATATGGGCCAATTCGTGTCCCGTATGGACCAACTCGTGGACCTCATGGGCCAGCTGGTGGTGGCGGTGGGGTCACAGGCAAGGCCAGCAACACCACCTCCGCCACCACCTGCTAGGGCGCAGGCTCGGGCAGCAGTGTCCACTTCCCCTGCGTCCACAGCCAGTGAGCACACCTCACCCACCACCAGCAGGTCGCCACCACACACCCCCTCCCAAACGTGGAAGGGGCCGTCCGAAGAGGAAACAGATCTCCCGGGAGGACTTCGCACGCTCCAGTCGCAAGTGAGGCAGCCAGCCAGCCTTCCGCCAGCCTTCCTTGACCAGCCACTGCATTGACTTGCTCTACGATCCCACTCCACACAGCCATCTGGATGGCATGTGTGTGTTGGACTATGGACATAGAACCAGTGGGTACACCCTGATCATCACGCAGGCATGACCGACAGCTCATTGTCACTGCACGCACCACTTTTGTCATCACCTTACACACAATCACATGTCACAGTTTGTAATAAATGCACCTTTTTCACTAACTGCTGTTTGTGCCCTGTGTCTTTATTGTACGGAATACAACGGCCACCTTGGGCGGAAAGGCACCTGATGCGTGGCATGGAAATGGAATCCGGAGGGCCTGTAGGGACCTAGGGGTGGGAGACAGAACAGGAGCACATTCAATGAGTGTGTCACACACCCATCACACAGTACATGTCAACAACTACAAGCAATGTACACACATCGCACAGAGCAATAGGGCACAATGCCACAGTCACCAACAGTGGCATACTACCCTGGCCATGGAGCGTTGACACACTGCACGCAGTGAACATACGGCCACCCTGACACAGCACACACACACCTGCATAGATACAGACACATCATCCGTCGTACATGGACACTCACCGTCAAGTGAAGTAGCGGGCGATGAGCTGCTGGCGCACATTCCCAGCTTCCTCCTCTCCGCTGTCCACCTCACTCGAGCTGTCCTGGTCTGCGGGCTGGGGCCCTGGTTGATCTCCGTCATCCACAATGAGGGGGATCTGCTTCCGAATGGCCAGAATGTGCAGCATGCAGCACGCCACCACTATCTGGCACACCTTCTGTGGGGAGTACGCCAGTGCACCCTCGGTGCGGTCCAGGCACCTGAACCTGGACTTGAGGAGGCCAAAGGTACGCTCGACCACACGTCTGGTCCTCCCATGTGCCTCATTGTATCGATCGTCTGCTGGGGTGCGAGGATTCCTCAATGGACTGAGCAGCCATGCCCCATTCGGATACGCAGAGTCACCTGGGTGTGAGGGACACAGAGAACCGTTGCTATTCCAACTGGACAGGGGACAGCATCGCACAACCAGCACGCTACACCACTCCACATACTCACCGACAATACAGCCACGATCCTGTTGCAGATTGGCCATCAGTCGTGGCAAGATGCTGTTGCGCATTATGTGTGCGTCATGGGCCGAGCCTGGAAACTTTGCACACACGTGGGTGATCACCATGTCCGCAAGGCACACCACTTGCACATTCAGGGAGTGCGTGTGCTTCCTGTTGCGGTACAGGTGCTCAGTGGCCTGTGGTGGAACAAGGCCAACATGAGTGCAGTCAATGGCTCCCACGACGTGTGGGATTCTGCCAAGGGCATAGAATGCACCCTTCACTGCCGCCAATTCACGAGCCCTGGGGAATCTGATGTACCTGTTCCGGTACAGCATCATGGCTGCCAGTACATCCCTCAGCACCTTGCTGAACATGGGCTGGGACATCCCTCCTCCACTGCCCACTGTGTGCTGGAATGACCCAGTGGCGAAGAAATGCATGGCGGCCATCACCTTAGCCGTGGGGGTGACAGCAGTCGGATACACCCTGCGGGGACGGAGATGGGGCTCTAACATGGCACACAGTCGATGCAGAGTTGGCCTGTCCAGCCGAAACTTCCTGATTACCTCTGTATCGTCCATGTCCGCCAGCAATTGGTATGGGCGGTCAATGTTCGGTCTCCGCCTGGGTTAAATGGCAGAGGACACATGTCAAAGCAACACGGCACATAGCAATTTCGCATACACATCACTGACATGACTGAGCAAGCACATGGGCCACAGCCCAGCTGTCAAGCTGGGACGGCACGGCCACAATACACTTACACAGGTCTCCCAACAATGGCAATGGCAAGTGAGACATACCACTGCCATGTGCATGCACATGGGGATCTAGGCCCCAATGACTTGCGGGGCGTGCTGATGGGGACTGACTGCATATTCGTCAAGCGGCAACGCCACGGCAACATGAGTGTCTGCTGAGCATGGTACTGCTTCCGAGGCTGGATGAGTATGGCACACGACGACGACGATGTGGGCACGGGCTGAGCGGCCAATACAAGTGGGACCTGTGGCACGAGGGGATATGAGACAGTAGTAGGTGTCAGCACTGCACCCTATGTACAGCACTGTACGGATCACAGCTCCCGAAACATTGACTGGTGTCCACATTGACAGCCCCATGCCAAGACGGCTGTGTGCTTGCAGTCACACGTCACAGGTGAGAGGTTACATTGCACGTGCCAGGTGGCAGTCGTACATAGTGGGAGCTGGCATGTGTGTGCATGTGTCTCCTGTTCAGGATCCACCAGATGGGCGCTGACTCTGTACTGACCATTGGACACAGCATGTTCCGTGGAAGGCTTGTGTGTGTGGGATGGTGGCACTGGATGTGCCTCCGTTGGGTGGGGGGCCATGCACAGGGCGGGTACGTCGATGATTGCGCATTGTTGGTCACGGTGGGTGCACCAGCTAAGATGTGTTGCCCTGTGTTCAATTCCTATGTCCGCATGATGATGGACTGTGGATGTGGGCAGACTACACATTGGTCGATGTGCTGTCTATATGCATGTGCCTTCACACCAGGCACAGCTGCCCCTGCACATGTGACCCCTGCTGGACTCGCTGCTGGGTCTGTGGAGCTGATGCACCTTCTGCGCGTGGGGCGGACAGCTCTCCTCACTTCCCTCATTGCGCATGTCATGTCTTTGCCGCAGGTGACATGGATCATGGAGGGCCCACATGTACGCGTGGGTAGGCTACACATGATTGTTCACTGGTCGCCACCCCCAGTCAGTGTTTCGAATGGGAAGGTTGTCGTGCTGGTGGTATGTTCGATGTGGCGGATGGGCGGGCCTAGGTGCGGGCTTACATTCCGGACATGGGGGTAGTTGGATTGGCGACTAGTTGCAGTACACACGGGACACGTCTCTTCCTTTCCACATCTGGGTCATCCCTTGTACTAACTGACAGTGATACAGTCATCTTCGCCCCAGCCCTCATGTCCTCCCCTCGCCCCCAATATGCATGCTCACCTGCGAGGCTAGCACTTGCACAGGCAGCCCCAAGCTCGCACCAGAGAGGGCAAGGAGTGTATGTGTGGGTCCAGTTGCACGAGTGGGCTGTCTCAGGGTATGATGTGTGGCGGGACGCCGTCCACCTGCGTGGTGCCCCAAATGGAGACCCGGCCTGCATGGACTATGCATCACAGTCTTCGCCTTCCGGATCCGCCACCTGCGACACCCAGTGGCTGTGGCTGCCCTTGCGGCCATGCCGCGTCCGTCTGTGGCTGATGGCCCACACATTCACTCTTTGGCCTCTCTGGGGAGGGCTCAGGGTGGTGGCGCACGCGCTTGCACTTAGTCGCAATGGCATGTGGCGTGGTTGGTATGATGGGCAATGGATGGGATGGTGCGAGCCACCTCCCGTGACGTCAGTGCTGCTCGTGCTGTGGTGCGTCCCCCTACACTTCCATTTGACTTTTTGCCATGCTGGACGTTGAGGTTCTATTGCCTGCGTGATATGACCAGGAGGAGCGCGAGGAGACCTCTCACACACCATGCTCCACTGCCATCCCGTGCCCTGTATCGCCTGTGCGGATTGACTATGTTGGGGTTACACCTGGTCGACTGGGGCTGTGTGTGCCTTGTCAAGGGGCATGGCGGGCGCACAACAGGATCCAGCTTGTCCACAGAGGGTGGGCTGAGGTGCGCCTGGTACCGCTTTGTACGTGTGCCCGGCTGCTGTGCACACACGTGTTCACTCCCCCCGACAGGTGTCCTCTCACAATGCCCAGGGAAGCGGTGGTGTACTGTTCATGAGCCCTCCCAACACGGCGTGCTCCAACTTGGCATGTGCGCATCTACCCGTCGCACCCACCCACCTGAGCACTGCGTCCATACGACTTCACACGACACATGTGTGTCTTCCACAGTAGTGCTACTCATTTGCGTTGACATCCAATACCAGTGGACTACATGGTCATGTCACGACTGCCGTGTACTTCACATACTCTCATCCTCTCTCATTCGTACTTGTGAAATGAGTCAGCGGAGACAGTTCTGGTTTCAAACATTATATTGAGTCTTCTGTCCTCTGTGATGCAGTATAGTGGACACTACTGGCAGCGGAATACATGTTGAGGATATACTGAGCATGATTACAAATGGGATAGGGTGTGGGGTTACATCTGCTTGGCCAAGGCTGTGCTAATGTACATTTACGTATAGCTGCGGAGCTGCGGACTTTGACACAGACGGTATACATGTAGCCTACCAGACCGCTCGGCATCATGGGCACAGTCCATCTCAGTTCCATGTGACAGGTTTGCTGCGGTTGTTCCTCATGCACGCGTGCATGTGAGATGACATCAGGGCATGTGCTTGCGTGCATGCAGCGGCGTGCCACTTGTTGTTGCACTGTGGTGGTTACTGGACATGTCACAGTCACTGGGGTCGTGTTGTTGTTGTATGCACTTGTCGTCCATGCAAAGGTCCTGGTATGGGATTCCCGGGGCGGGGGTGGGAGGGGTGCAGCACCCACAGACTCCAGGTGACCTATTCATGTCCACTGAGCGGTGAGTGTGTCCATGGGCGCTGGATCCATGTCGTGTCCTGGTTGTTCGTGCAGTTCCGTCCATGTGGGTGCGATGCACAGAGCCCATGCCACTGCCTCCCACGATGCATGCGGTGTTCCTGGATGTGATGGGGAACAGTGTGCATGTCCCGGTCATATCCGATGTCATGGCGATGTTGTTGATGGTGTGGTTACAGTTGCCGGTCGTTTGGTATGGCTGTTGTGGTGGTGACTGGCCAGTCCGTTCGGAAGCTGAGCATGGGTGCGGGGTTGGACTTCATAGGTCACTCGGGGAACCTGCGTTGTGGTCCGACGTATTTACAGGTTGACAGGTATGCGATGCCGTCCAGCAGGGCTTCCATGTCATTGGTGGTGTACATGTTTGCCAGCCAATGAAGCGGATGGTGGCTGTCAAGGTGTTGTTCGTAGGTTGTCCCTTGGAGGACCATGATGGGGCATGCTGGGTGACATTCGATGTAGCTGTTCTCGATGATCCGTCGTGTGGAGGCACAGTGGTTCCATTTCAGTGCGCGTGCGATGTTGGCCACATACGCCATGCCCCCATAGGCAGAGCAGGCCCTGTCGTGTGCGTCCAGAGGGAGGAGTAGTGGTAGCAGGTCCGCCTTCAGACATGCCGGGTTGGAGAGGCATATCTCGACGGGATGCTGGTAGGGACACCTCCGACAGTAGAAGACGGGCATGACGCAGCTGAACAATGTGATGCGGTAAGTCAGTCGGTAACTTACGTTCAGCAGGGACAGGAGATCGCATCCCAATGTATGTATCGTGCTGGTTTGGTACAGCTTGAGCTCTTCGGCGTAGTTGGGTAGGTGTGTTGCGGTTGCCATTTCGCAGCGGTTCGTAGAGGTGGCGTGCTCCGGCTGTGTGTGCAGTCTGCAATGTGCACGCTCCGGGGTTGCTGTGAGCTCTGTGTAGTCGTGGGGAGACAGGACTTGTGTTCTGTTGGCTTGTTTGGAGGACACGGGCCCTCTTCCCACATGCTTCTCAGACAGTTCAAGGTCGGTGCTGTGTGACTCCTTCCAATTAACTTGCATGTGGCCGACATGGGGAGTGTTTTCTTCTTTCCTCCCCGTCCGTTGTGTGCTTCTGTGATATGCGCTATCTGCCGTGTGGTCGGTCTCCTCGGCATGCCTGTGTTGGTCTATTCTTGGACAATGGCTGTATTCACCGGCTTCTGTCGTAGGGCTGTGGTTTCGGTGTTGGAATGGAAGGTCATTCAGTGCTGTCTGCTCTCCCTTGTGTGGGCGGCAGGCTGCCTTTCCGCTCTGCGTTGGGCCTTGTGTGTGGATGTAATTCTTGGGCCACCTGTTGTCGGTCCCCGGGCTCTTTAGTGTTCCGTTTCATGTGTCTTGTTCATATGTGCAGGGTGGTATGGGTTTTTCAGTGTGGTACTGGCGTTCCTCTTCCCGAAGGGGCCCTGCTTCTCCTAGTTGGTGTTGCCGCCGCTGTGTGCTTCGCCATGTTTGTTACACTGGGGTGTGTCCTGCTGTTGCATGACTTAACTGACATGTGTGCGTCGGTTGTGTGGCGTTGGGTGTTGTCCGTGAATTGGGCGTTGGGGACATGTCTGTGGCAGGCCTGTCACGTGTCATGTGCGTTCGGGGTGGGGCTGGTGTGTGTGCTGCTTGGTTGTGTCCCTGTGTCTGTGTGCGACGCATGCATGGCGCTGCGGTTGGCCTCTGCGTTGTGCGCATGTGTGGCGGCGTCATCGGCGCTTTGGGGCCGTGACGGGGTGGTTGGTTCCTAGTCCCAGGTGGTGTGTACACATGTGTTCCGCGATGTTAGGATTTGGCCTGTGTGTCATATGTGGATGCAATGGTGGATGTGTAGTGTGCACGCGCTGGTGGGGGTTGTCCGCTTTATCCGCCCTTGCACTGTGTGCGCTGTTTGCGTGCACTTGTTGTGTGTGTGCCTACCTGCGTCTCCGCGGTACGTTGCGTCCTTGGTGGTGCATCAGCAGAAGCATGGGAAGGGCCTGCAGTGCTGGATTCATGCCCGGGGTGCCGCTTCTTCGTTGTCCGTGCTCTGCGTCCGTGTTTCCGCCTCTCTTTCACGTGCGGTGTATCTTTGCCGTGGGAGCCGTTTGTTTGCGGCATCGTAATTTATGCGCCGGGCGGGACGTGTTTCGTCGGACGGTGTGTGTCAGTTGTGCTGCGCCGCTACGTGTGCGGGCGCACTTTGATGGCGGACGGTGTTGCTGGCTTGCCGGCGGTGTTTGGCCTGCTTTTCGCATCGTAATTGGGCGGGCGTGTGGACTGCTGCGTGCCGGCGGTAACTGGTGGTTTTTGCATCCGCCAGCACGGCGGTAGTGCTTCCGCCCGCCATCGTAATGGGCCCCTTAGTCTTTTTATGGGGTGTTCAGACAAAATTTTGATTTAAAAATATCAGGAGTCAGAAATATTGTGACACAAATATCTTGATTCAAAAATATTGTTGACAAAGATATCGTTTTTTGAGGTAAGTAATATTGTTATAAATATTATTGATGTTTTTACAATCGTTCTCACTACTAAAGTCGTTAAAAATATAATTTTTTAATTATTTGAATGTGTTGATATATTCATTTTTTATATGTTGCTGTTGTTTATATAAATGTTATGAATTGCTTTTAAAATATAGCATGTAATTGTTAATGTGATGTAGAATTATTTACACATTTTTAATAGCAATTTATAGTGGCATAGCTGGTTGTTGGTTTTGTAGGGGGATAGGATGGAAAGTTAATTAGGTAATAAAGAATTAAGAATAATTTAACACATTTTATTTAATTATATGATTGATATTTCCTATGTAATTTAAATAATACTGATTTATTTTCATTATATGTTATTTGTGGGCTGAATTAATTAATAATAATTAATTGTTAAGACATTATTTAATTGATTTTTAATTATGTATTTTATGGACTACTTATTTATTATACAAACATTTTAGTTGGGGCTGCTAGGTTTGTAGAGGTGTAAGGTGAGAAGTTAATTAAGCAATAATAAATTAACAAATAATTATTTGCAAATTATTTATTCAATTGAATTTTAAATATGTAAATTGTGGAATGCTTATTTAATTTCATTTTATTTTAGTTGTGAGATGCTGGGTTTATAGGGGTCTAGGGTGGGAGGTTAATTAAGTGATAATTAATTAACAATTAATTAATAATTGCCAATTAATTATTTAATTTATTTTAAATATGTAAGCTATGAAATTGTTATATTTTTAGTTATATTTTAGGTGCGGACTGCTAGGTTTGTCGAGGTACAGGATTGGAAGTAAATTAACTAATAATTAAATTACAATTATTTATTAATTGATAATTAATTTTATATTGTATAGTAATTATGTTAATGGATTCATTGTTTTTCTTTTTTTAAATAAATATATATATGATATTAATTAGTATTTTTTATTAAGAGTTTAATATTTTTTCTACATTCATGGGGTTACTAATATATGTAATCTCTTTGAAGTGAAGTATTTTCACTACTCTTGCTTGGACTGGTGTAGGAATAGTAAAATTAAAGTCTTCACAGTTCACCACTTTCCCTACTGTTGCAGAGACTGGAGTGGGAATAGTAAGTTTTACCCCTCCAAAGTCCAATACTTTCCCTACTGTTGCGCTGACTGGAGTGGGAATACTAAATTTACCCACTCCAAAATCCAATGCTTTCCCTACTGTTGCACAGACTGGATTGGTAACAGTAAACTTTGCCACTCCATAGTCCAACACTTTCCATACTATTGCTGTTTGGAGTGGGAATAGTACATTTTTACCCCTCCAAAATCCAGTGCTTTCCCTACTGTTGTGTTGGTTGGAGTGGGAACAATAAATGTAACCCCTCCAAAGTCCAACACTTTCCCTACTGTTGTGTAGACTGGTGTGGGATTAGTAAATTTCACCCCTTCCAAATCCAAAGGTTTCCCTACTGTTGCTTAGACTGGAGTGTAAATAGTACGTTTCACCACTCCAAGTCCAACGCTTATTCTACTGTTGCACTGACTGGAGACGGAATAGTAAATCTAACTCCGAAGTCCAACACTTTCCCTATTATTGCGGCAACTGGAGTAGGAATGGTAAATCTAACCCCTATGAAGTACAATACTTTTGCGTACTGTGGCATAATCTAGAGTGGAAATAGTCTATTTAATATTCTTAGACTCCAATAGTTTTCATGATATTGGTTGAAAAGATTTTATAGCATTAATTGTTGAATTTGTTGTATATTTTATATTGTTTGTTTTTATGTTTACATTAATGTTAATGCTTATAGTTGTTTTATAAATGTGTTTTTGTTTGTGTAGACTGGTGTGGGATTAGTAAATTTCACCCCTTCCAAATCCAAAGGTTTCCCTACTGTTGCTTAGACTGGAGTGTAAATAGTACGTTTCACCACTCCAAGTCCAACGCTTATTCTACTGTTGCACTGACTGGAGACGGAATAGTAAATCTAACTCCGAAGTCCAACACTTTCCCTATTATTGCGGCAACTGGAGTAGGAATGGTAAATCTAACCCCTATGAAGTACAATACTTTTGCGTACTGTGGCATAATCTAGAGTGGAAATAGTCTATTTAATATTCTTAGACTCCAATAGTTTTCATGATATTGGTTGAAAAGATTTTATAGCATTAATTGTTGAATTTGTTGTATATTTTATATTGTTTGTTTTTATGTTTACATTAATGTTAATGCTTATAGTTGTTTTATAAATGTGTTTTTGTTGGATTTTCCAATTTTTAATATCTTATTTATTGTCTACATTAATTGCTATATTTTTTCTTATTCAATTGTTTACATTTTTTATGGTTTTATTGTGTTTGGATGTCATATAGTTGGGACCTGGTTTCCATAAAAAAACATTTTTTGACTTGCTTATAACTTTGGAGCCGTTTGACGAATCTTCACAAAAGGTCTCCAAAAATTAGCATGGTGTGTCTAGTTCTGCATGGAACTTTTCGGAGTGATCAATCAAGCGGGGGCTGAGAAAAGGGGGGAAAAATAAGCATTCCCCATGCAATTTCCCATAGGGATTTTGAACATGGCTACAGCCTGAACTACTGGACGGAAATACACCACATTTGGTAGAGAGGTAGCTCCTGGTCCAGAAAGAGCCTTTTTGTGATTTGGTGTAAATCCATTCAATGGTTATGGAGTTATTAACAGAAAAACAATATTGTGTCTCTAGGGGCATGGACCCTCCGTGGATCCCCCACAGTGGATCTGCGAAGTCACGCACCACCAGCAATGCCGTGAATGACTAACCACAACCTGACCAGGGGTTGTGGTTGCCATTTTAAGTATCGGGGAACGGTCCTGGGAACCTCACATGATTCTGGAAAATGTTTAAAGGAGTCAGGGTAGAGGGACCCCGACGCCATGGGTGTGTTAGAGGAATGTGAAAGGGACCTACACTGGGTGCAAAATTGAGTTATATCAGACTTTTTTCCACTTCAGGAATCCACTGATCTCCTTTAAGGCTCAGCGTAGCCCCCAGGGTAAATCTGTGACAGATCCGCAAATCTTGATTCACTTTGGAAAAAACCCACTTACAGACCCACTCAATCACATAGATACTCTCACACCCTTTACAGACCCGCACAGGCAGTCACATACCCATGCACAGACCTACACAGGCATTGACACACCCACTCACAGAGCCAGGCAGGCACTCTCAGATCTACTCACAGACCCACATAGGCACTCACACACCTCTCACAGACCTATGCAGGCATTGACACACCCACTCACAGACCCATGCAGGCACTCACAGATTCACTCACAAACCCATGTAGGCACTCACATACCCACTCACAAACCCACTCAGACACTCACACACCCACTCACAGACCCATGCAGACACTCACAGATTCACTCACATACCGATGTAGGCACTGACACACCCCCTCACAAACCCACTCAGACACTCACACACCCACTCACAGATCCACACAGACACTCAGACACCCACTTATAGACCCACTCAGATACTTACTCAACCACTCACACAACCAAACATATACTCACAAACCCATTCACAGACCCACTCAGGCATTCCCATACCCAGTGACAGAACCACACAGGAACTCACACACCCACTCACATGCCCAGTCACACATTCTCAGCCTCACTCAAAGACCCACACAGACACAGACACTCACACAGCCACTCACAGATCAATACATGCACTCACACAGCCACTCACAGACTCACACAGGCACTCACACACCCAGTCAAAGACCCACACAGGAACTCACACACTCAGTCACAGACCCACACAGACACTCAGGGCCTGATTATGAACTTGTTGGACAGGGTTGCTTCATCACAAACATGACAGATATCCCATTTGCCAAAATACAATTCCATTATATGATGTGGAACTTGCAATATGGTGGACGTGATATCCGTCCTGTTTGTGACGGAGTACCCCATCCACCAAGATTGTAATAAGGCCCTCAGACACCCACTCACAGACCCACTCAGACACTCACACACCCACTCACAGACCCACACAGACACTCACACACCCATTCACAGACCCACTTAAGCATTCACACACCCAGTGACATACCCACACAGGAATGGACAAAATAAAGTATATTAGACATAAAGATTGTACCCAAAAACAGAAATCACACCTCTATCTCAACCTTTCCCCACATCAGCCAAAATCATATTGTGAAACTAATAACAAAAGTGAAATCGGGCTCCTCGAAAGATGCATGCCCCCCGCAAATTCAAAAAATCATCTTTTGCTTCCTTCTCAGAAATTGTTCTATCACTCATGAAGCAATCTGTTACGCAAGGCCTTGTTCCTAAATCGTTTAAAGAAGCCGCGGTAATCCTGCTACAAAAAAAACCTGTCGAGGACCCGCTGCTGCTGAAAAACTATTGACCAATCTCCCTTCTCCCCTACCCAGCAAAAATCTTACAGGCACACATAGCAAAACACCTATGCTCATTTTTAGAGGAGACAAAATACCTTGAACCACACAAGGCAGACTCCGGGCTCTCTCACTCAACCAAATTGGTCATCCTTTCGGTGGTGGATGATATGAGAGGTAAGGCAGACGGAGGTAATACGGAGGCACTGGTCCTACTAGATCTATCCACAGCGTTTGACACAGTGGATCATAGGAGTTTGGCCAACCGAATCGAAGCAGCAGGCTTAAAAGGGACTGCCCTAGACTGGATGAAATACTTCCTTAAAGACCGCACTCTGTCAATTTGCCTCTATCCTTACTGCTTAGCTAAAGTTCACTTGAATTGTGAAGTACCTCAGGGATCATCTCTATCCCCCTCTCTTTAATTTTTATATTCGCCCCCTGGTAAACACCCTTCAGCAGAAGAAGGCTAAAATATGTAATTACGCTGATGAAATGCAGCTGATCTTTACCATTGATGATTCATCAGCCTCAAGGGAGTTCTTCCAGAACACCATGTTATATATCAGAGGCTGGATCAATAGTAATCAGTTAAAGCTCAACTCAGATAAGACAGAGATCGTCATAATGAACAACAAGCTAAGCCATTGGAATCCCACCTATTGGACAACAGAGATGGGCTCTCCCCCTACACCAAAGACAGCCGTAAAAAGTCTAGGCATTCAAATTGATGAGAATCTGTCCATGAAATCTCAGATAGGTAAGGTATTGTCTTCCTGTTTCTTCCAACTCAGGAAAATCAGGAAATTCTTCTCAACCGAAGCAACCATCCAAATCATCATTGCGCTAGTCATATTGAGAATTGACTACACAAATGCCCTCTACCTGGGACTCCCAAAAGGCCTCAGCCGCAGACTTCAAATAGTGCAAAACCAAGCAGCAAGAATTGCTTTCCAACACACGAGACACTGCCAAATCAAGCCACTGACTAAATTGGCTCGCGGTGGCTCAACCGCCCATCTTTAAAAAAGGCTGCATCATCTTTAAATCACTCCACAACAAAAGTCCAAAGTATATATCCGCAAGAATCCAGAGCTACATCCCGAAGCTCAATCTCAGGTCAGCCCAAATGAATCTCCTAATGGTTCCAAGATTTAAACAAAAGAGGCTGCGAGGGATATGTTTTTTTCAGTGCTAGGTTCCCAGCTCTGGGATTCACTCCCAACTGTCATTAGACTGACAGAAAACCACATGTTCTTCAGAAGGATGCTGAAAACATGGCTATCCACAAAGGCATACTGCTAATAACCTGACTAGATGTCGGCTCCTTAACCCAGCACCAGGAAACCTTTCGGTGAACGCGTGCTATACAAATTGCTATAACATAACAGAAACTCACACAAACTCACAGACCAACTCACACACTCACAGACCCACTCACAGACCCACACTTACAATCACACACCCACACACAGACCCACACACAGACCCACACAAGCATTCACACAGCCATTCACAGACTCAAACAGGCACTCACACAGGCACTCACACACCCACACAGGAACTCACACATCTACTCACAGACCCACACAGAAAATCACATACCCACTCAGATACTCACACATCCACTCACAGACCCACATAGGCACTCACACACCCACTGACAGAGCCACGCAGGCAATCACAAACCTGCTCAGAAATCCATACAGGTACTGACAGACCTATGCACACACCACCACAGGTACTCACAGACCCACTCACAGACCTATGCAGGTACTCACAAACCCATTCAAAGGCCCAGACAAACACTTATCCACCCATTCACAGATCCCACTCAGACACTCACACACTCACTCAGAGAATTATTCACACACTCATACACCCACTCGCAGACCCACACAGACACTCACACACCCACTCACAGACCTACTCAGGCACTCACACATCCACACATACACTCAAACACCCTCTCACAGGCCCAAACAGACACTCACACACCCATTCACAGACCGACTCACAGACCCATGCAGCCACACACACACCTACTCATCAACCAATACAGCCACTCACACACCCACTCTCAAAAGTTACAGGGATATTATAGTTAGGAAATAACATTAAAAAAGTAGAAATTCACTAAAAAAAACAAAGCTTACAGGGGCATTATAGTAAGGAAATAGCATTAAAAAAACCTTGGAAATTCACTGAAAAAACAAAGGTTAAAGGGACATCATAGTTAGGTTCAGATTTTACACACAGAAAACCATAGAAATTCAGCAGTTATAGTTACCTGAACTAACTATAACTTATGCCCCCGCAATGCACTGCTTATAACCTCTCATATTACATTACTCATGACATAGTCAGTGACATCATTCATATGTTAAATGTATTATTACAAATATATATACATTTATATCTTCATATTAATACATTTTAAATAAAAAATATAATGTAAAGTAAATATTTTTATTTATTATGTTACACTATATAAATATATCTATATCTATATATCTCTATATATATACTTTTTTTTGGTTTTTTTATTGTCCTCATTTTGCCAACTCTCATACTGAGTCTCTCTTCCTATCTCTCTATATTCGGTGTAAAGGCCATCAGAGAGGAGAAGGAGTACTCCTTAAGAGAAATGCTGTTACTGGTCCCATCTCCGCTTCTATCTGTGCGCCCCTGTAGATGATTTCTGGAGACACCAGAGCCGCCAGCACTATTTAGCTTAATCATTGGACCCGCTTGTCCTTTCTCTCCATTCCAACAGTAAAGTCCAGATCTTATCTCTACTTCCTACATCACAGGCCATATCTGATTCGCTTGTTAATATAACACTCTTTAAACACTCGGCAAAGGTCGGTGAATTTTCAGATTTCCACTTCATACATATTTCGCGTCTTGCCAATATTACCACATAGAAGGTAAACATAGAACCCACCTCCTTCTCCATCCCTTCTTCTTGCATGAGCCCAAAAATATTAAATGCGGGCTTACCTTCATCTTTTCCCCCGAACCTCTCCTAAGAAATTACATACGTCCAACCAATATTGCGTGATTTTGGGCATTCCAGAAACATGTGCAAATCATCTGCTTCTTCATGCTTACATCTGGGGCAACAATACTGATTACCAGTGACCTTCGACAACTTCCACGGGGACCAGTAAACTCTGTGAACAGTAAACAAATGATTACGCTTTAATGAGGCAGGTTTTACAACTACTCGTAGCATATCAAAAGAGTCCGTCCACAGTCTTGGCTTCCTCCTCCCTAAATTCTTCACCCCATAGATTTCTAATATCAGTGCCAAACGTGTCCTCTGCTTCTACGAAGGACCAGTACGAAAAGGAAATTTCCTTCTTCCAATCATCTGTTCTTGTGAGCTGATCTAACTTCGGATCTTCCTCCTCCTGCGTCCATTCTTGAGTTACCCACCAGGAGCCTAATTGATAGTATTTAAACCTTGTCAGTTTCCCCCTGGTCAAGTTGCTGAGTATTTCCCAACTCACTAATCTGTTATCCTTCATAAGATCTGCCCAATAAAATATGCCCCCTGCTTTTAGTGGTTGGCTCAGTTGATCTTTCAAGCATTCGGGGGAACTTGGAGATTCCCAGATGGGTGCAGGTGCAGAATAATATGTAAATCGCAGTTTTTTCCGAACATACATCCATGTTCTTAATGCGGTGCTTAAAACCTTCAATCTGACCTTTTTAAAAAACTTTGGGTCTCCATACTTAAAAAGAAAATAGTGCTGGCCCTGACTAACAACCCCAAGCATTGCAGAAAATAATGAGCCCAAAGATGACCTATCGGGCTTATTTGCTAACATACGAAAGTTTTTGAAATGGAAGGCATAGCAATAAGCAAGCAGGTCCGGTAATGCCAACCCCCCTGCCCCTAGTTTCTTCCTCAACTTCCTCCATGCTATCCTGGGGCCCTTTGACGCCCATATAAAACTCCCAATTTTTCCCTGTATCTTGGCTATATCCTCTTTCCTAAAAGTTAGAGGGATAGAATTAAAAAGAAAAGTGGCTTTCGGGAGTATAACCATTTTTATGAGATTTACCCTGCCATAGATGCTTAATGGTAAATTCACACATTTTAGCAATAAACTCGATATCTCCTGGCTCACTTTCTTCCAATTCGCCCTCGTGATATCCTCTAACTTCTGTGTGATTATCACACCCAGGTATCGCATTTGGGTTCTGACTCCTGGAATATTTATTCTCTGATTCCATTGCATAATCTCTGTTTTATCTACGTTTACCTTATATCCAGAGATTGAGCCAAATTCTTCCGCCCTTCTCATTAAAATGGGTATCGCCTCCTGGGGATTAACAGTGTATATAATCAAATCATCTGCGTATAACCCCAGTTTTACTTCAAACCCATTAAAATTAAAAGGAAGGATCGCAGTGTCTGCCCTGATTAAATTAGCGAAAGGCTCTATATATAAGTTAAATAAGAGCGGAGACAGGGGACATCCTTGCCTTGTCCCTCTAGTTATGCTAAACCAATTTGTTAAATCTCCATTGATCAGCACTTTAGCTCTTGGATTTTGATACAAGTTTTTCACTGCCTCCACCATACTTATTGGGAAATTAAAACGAGTTAAAACCTCCCAGAGAAACTGCCAATTCACTTGATCGAATGCTTTGGCAGCATCTACTGCCACTACCGTCAGGGGGATTTTTCTCGCTTCCGCCATATCCACTGCTCCTATCATCTGGAAAGTTAGCTCATTAAGTTGCCTCCCAGGAATAATACCCCTCTGATCCGGATGCACAACCCCTTTTATCACCTTAGCTACTCTTGATGCCATGATTCCCGAATAGATCTTGTAATCCGCGTTTAAAAGGGATATAGGTCTATACGATTCAACCTTTAGCGGATCTTTACTGGGTTTTAAAATTAGCGTAATGGTAGCTTCTGACCAGGAACTAGGGATACTTTCTCCCCTGCTATATAACCTATTACACATAGAGGTTAGGGCAGATACCACATATTCTAATATGCAGAGGTATACTTCCACCGGAAGGCCATCTGGTCCTGCTGCTTTTCCCCTAGCCATCTTTCTGCACTGGATACTGACCTCCTCTTCTGTTATCTCTTTTTCCAGATATCTCCTTTGCTCTTCATCCAACTGTGGGAGCCTAGTCTGTCTTAACCAATTCTCAATCCTTTCTTGATTGGGAAATACAGTCTCTTTGTACAACTCACTCATAAACTCACTAGCCTCCCGGCCAATTTCTTCATTTGCACATAACTCCTCCCCTGCCTCTCTACTCTTCAAACATTTTATTGTGTTCCTGGCTCTATCTGTTTTCACCTTCCAGGCTAACAGAGAACTGCATTTCTCTCCATAAGCAAAATGTTGAAGCTTGCTAGCCTTCCATTTATCCAGTAGTTTCTTGTCCAATTGTGCCTGAAATTTAGCCTGCAAATCTTTAAATCCTTCGCCAAAAGAGATATATTACTAACACCATCTAAGGAGGCCTTCTGTAGGTCTCTCTCTTTCTTCTTAATCTCCCTTATTTTACTCTCCTCCTCCTGTTTTGCTATCTTTCTTTTCCCCCCTGTTATAGATGTCAACACTCCCCGTAAATAAGCCTAAAAAGGCATCCCAGACCAGTTGCTCACTTGCAGAACCTACATTAGTTAAGAAATATTCCTCTGTTTTCTTTCCCAACTCTCTAATCACTATTTCATCTAATAATACGGTCCTGTCTAGCGTCCACCTTCTTGGCCCTTGCTTTTGATAAAAATTTACAGACATTACCACTGCAGAGTGGTCTGATAAGATTGCTGGAATGTGTAATACTGTTTCTATGTCCGTATATAAAGCTTGATCTACAAGAAAAAGTCTATGCGGGAGTGATGTCTATACTTTTTACTGTAGTAAGTAAAATCCCTTATTCCCTTGTTCAGATTACGCCAAATATCTACCAAATTAAATTCTTGTATCATACTTTTTAATCTAGCAAAAACTTTTGGTGGGGTAACATACTTCACACGTGACGTTCTGTCTAACTCTTTATTAAGAACTAAATTAAAATCTCCTCCTAAAATTACAGGTGCTTCTGTTTCCAACAAACATATTTCCAGCTTTACTAAAGGGTCCTGATTATCTTTATTCGGCCCGTAGTACACAGCGCACACCAAGGGCTTATCTTGTATTAAGATTGTGGCTACTAACCATCTCCCCATGGTATCAGTCTCATATTTCACCACTCGAATTCCAAAATTTCTCCTTATAATAATAGCCACCCTCTTGAGCTTCCCCTTTGGTCTGAACACAAAACCTCTTGGGCCCAACGTGCTTTACAAAAACACTGCCTACACTCCTCCCTCTCTAAGTGCGTCTCTTGTAGGAAAATAATTTGTACATCACTTTCCTTTAGAAATTCTACCACCCTACATGCCTTTTTTCTACCCCTTAGACCATTTACGTTCCATGTCAGAAAGCATATTTTTTATGATTATCCATACTCTACTCTTTTTCTACTTTCCCCACAACTTTCCAGCTCCTTCTACGTATACCCTTTATCATGCTTATAATTATTCATTTTCTCTTTCGAGTTCAGCATCTTGAGGACATTTTTTTCTTTTTTTCCCTATGCTCCCCACACCCTGTGCCCCCTCCCCCGGAAACCCCCTTTTACTCCCTGGGCGCTGCATCCCGCCCCTTTGTGATCCCCCATCCCCGAAGAGAAAGAATTCTAAATACGAAAATAAAGAAGAGAAAACGGCTTCTATATATACACTTTATACAATCCTATGTGTGAGCATTTACTTTTACTCCCGTCTACTATATCATTATATCACTATGCTGTATCCAAAATGCTCAACCCTCCATCTGTGCCAGGAAAACATCCACTTCTTCTGGATTTTGGAAATTATACATCTTGTTGCGCCACATTATTTTCAGCAATGCAGGGAATCTCATCTGCACCTGGGCACCCTTACTTGGAGCTCACTCATTCGAGATCCCAGCTCCCACTGCCTATGTGCTGTTCTCCTGCCCAGGTCCGACCTTATTTGGTAGCTAAATCCTTCATATTTTAATACTCCCTCTTTCAAAGCTCTTCCCAACACTAATTCCTTCACTGCATATGTTTGGAAATTAATCAGAATTCTTCTCGGCGCCTTCCTGGCTGGATTCAATCTAAACGGATCCCTATGAACTCTTTGGATCTCCTTCTCCAATTCAATGTCCGGTCTATCTCTCAGGACCCCTTCTCTTAATAGTTTACAGATGAAGACTTTAATGTCTTCCTTCTCAGACCCTTCTGGTATCTGGAGAAGTCTCAAGTTGTTTCGCCTAGCCTGCATCTCCAGCCTCTCCATGTCTTCCTCTAATGCTCTATTCTGTCTTTTTAGTTTTTCTAATTCCCTTGAGTTTTCAGTCACAACCTATGAGAGCGCCTTCACTTCACCTTCCAATATGCCAGTCCGCTGTACTATACCATCGATTTTTCCTTCTAGAGTCTCGCATTTATCCTGGATTCCTTTCTGATTTGTTTCCGAGATCTCAAATTTTATCAGACTATCTTGTCTTAAACTCCGGAACATTTTTTCTACCTGACTCTCTACCCCTCCTACAGCTCCTTCCACCGCCTCTCCAATAGCTATACTTAGTCCTGAGGTAGTCTCTATACCAGCACCTATCTCAGCACCTGAGACTGAACCCATGCCTGTAGCTGCGCGTTGCTGATTTTCAGAGTCTCCCAAATTCTCGTTTCTTATAGTATATCTTTGGGTGGGGGGAGGAGGGGACGCCCCACGAATAGCAAATGATGTAATACTAGGGCAGTGCTCTATCTCTATTTCTTCGTCCACCTCACCCCTCTCAATCCAATTTTCCCCCTGCGCCTCCTTGTCCTGCTTTTCCGCTAGAACAGAAAATCTATTTTCCAATAGTATTGGGGCGGTAGAAATTACCCTCTTGCCCTCCTCTCCAGATGGTGCCGCAATCTGCTCCATTATCTTAAAGTAAGAGCTTAGAGATGGAAGGGGTTTTGTTGAATTGCGTGTCACCTTAGGACCACACCTTTTAAGTTTTCCTCCTGATTTTGCACCTTTTTTCTTCGGGGTGACCGGGGCCGGAGCCAAGGCCGCCACACTTTCCCCCTTTCCTTTAGCTCGTCCTCCTCCTCCTCCAACTGACTCCGGAATTGAATGCAAAAGATACCTACTTTTGCTTTGTATACTCTGCGTGTTTTGTCCAGTTCTTTCCCCCACTCTAGAGACTCTTTCCGCCACCGGGTCCCCTCCAGATATATTATATTCCTTAGCTGGGATTGAGGCTAAGGCTGAATCCACACTGTATTCCTCCCCCTGCAGTCCGTGAACTTCCCCCTGCAGGCACTTACCTACTTCAATAACCGTGTCAGGGGATATACTTTCTCTTCCCGCTCTCCGCCTACCATCCGGCACAATTGATACCTCTATGTGGGGGGGCTCGTCCATCTGCTTCTGAGCTATCCACGCCTCTGCAGGGCCTCCACTCCTCTCTCGGCTCCTCTCGTACACTCGACCACTCTCTCCCGATATTCACCGGCTGATCACCTGGTCTTCCACCTCGCTGTCGTTCCAGCCACCGTCCCAGCGTTGTTCACGTCTCTCTCCTACCAGCTCTCCGCATCCGATACTGACGCTGCCTCCTCTCACCCAGAACCCGACCAGCAGGGAGGCAGCCCGCGTCTTCCTCCAACGGGCCGCCGCTCTGCTCCAGGCTCCTCCACTACGACGTTCAAGATCTACACCCATGTGTAGTAGGTCTCCTTTCGTTTCAATTTCGATTTTTTCCTTGAATTCAAATGATTTTAACACAGCGCTTTATTCGTATGAGTTTAAATTTGTCGAAATCCGCCGAAATCCTCACATTGCTCCTATTCTCTCTCTCCGGTTTTGCGAGGTCCCGCGACGGGCGTTAGCCTGCCGCCATGTTTCCCCTGTACTCTCGCCTCTCATCTCTATATATATACTTATATAAATACATATATATGTGTTTGTGTGTTTAGTGGAATATATTTAATTTACATTATATTACATTTATAATCAAAATATTGTTTACTATTTTAAACTATATTTTTATCTATTTTGGACAATATTAGTGTCAAAGATATTTTTTCCTGATACGTTTGTACTTGCCATTATAAGTATAGGAGCACAATATTATAGTAAACAATATTTTTGACACAATATTTTTGTCAACGTTATTGTTTACCATGATATTGTGTCAGTGATCCTTTTTATGGTGCTCAAAATCCTCTATTGGGGCAAGCCTAAAGTTGTATCTGATTTAGTTCACTCTAAATCGCATATTTTTCCAATGAGGTTCGACTGATGCGCCAGAAGATTTGGAAGTCAAAACATTTTCTAAGTCCCAACTTTTTAGAGTTTCCAGACTATCCCTTCTTGGTCACTTCTAAGGCTACTGGGGCCTCAAGGACAGCCAGGACTCACTCCAACAGAGGCTACCTGCCGTGTCCAGTCCAGGTCTAGTTGCTCCTTGTCAGTTGGGCACTTCAGGATAAAAGGCCTTTTTCAACATTGTGATCCTGTAGCTGCAGATGAGGTATGCCAACTGACCCTTGCAGTCCACTTCTTAGTCTTGGATACAAGTGAGTGCAGGTCCAGCCTTTCAGATCTTCACACAGGTCCCAAACAAGTACAGGTGTCTTTGCTTCAGCCACAGGTCCAGAAAGTGTTTTGATGTGCTTTGGGTGAGGTGCTACTCTTGTATGTGTACTAGCCTGAGCCTGAGTGTGACTCCTGGACACACTAACCAAAGCGGAAAAGGTTCCCAAAGGCAAACCTTCCGACATTTGCAGCACACCCTGTTTGCCTTATTGCACACTATCCCACAGTGGACTATTGTAAGTAAAATCCAAGATGGCACAACTTTTCTGCCTTCGAGGTGGCTGTCAGCCAGGGATGTGGTTGGAGTAATGGGAAGTCCCATCCTCCTCAACTACACCAAACTGGTTCTGGCACCAGCTTACCATTCCACTGGCCTGGTGCCTTGCTAGTTACAGAGGGCACAGGAAAAAATTGTCTCTTTCCTAGGCCTCCCTTTATACTTATCTATAAATGGACAGGCCTCACCATGGTCATTTTCAAGGTAATAAAGTTCCAAACCCTCTCCCTTCCTGAGCTGATATGAGTTACACACCTCACACCCATGTCTTTCTGTCAAAAGGATTAAGCTATTGTTTCTGCTCTGGGAGCAGTTTTTACACCACATCAAAAGAAAGCACTGACAGGAGCCAGCTACTGGCAGGCTAATGATAACTAACCTACAGAACACTCAGGCAAAGTCTAACTTTTAAAAGTAACTTTTCCTCAATATTTAATAAAAATCCAACATCACCACTGAATTGGATTTTCAATTAACATTGTAAATAGTGCTTGAATTATTCCAGTACTTTGTCCCAAAACCAAAGTTAGCTTTCCTTATGTGACAGCTATTGTACTTCTCAGTGAAAATAGCTTTTGGGGGCTAGTTACTGCAGGTACATGGCAAAGTTAAATTCTTGCATGTACTACTTGTAAGTACTAGGCCCCGTACTTTGCGGACTACAAGCCATCCTCAGAAGTGACGTATTAAATATTTAAAACTAGGGTTATTTCACATTAGAAATGGTTATTTTGACAGCCTCACTTATAGTTTTAAAAGCTTCAGGAATCAAACTACCCAGGCAGGCATGAAGCCATGATTTGTTTTGCAGCCTAGTGGATGGCACAACATGTGCTGCAGTCCACATGAGACATTTACCTTTTCCATGTCATTAGTGTGTTTTTCAATACCATATACTATAGCCTCACTGGAAAGTTAAGTTGGCTAATTGGGAGTAAGCCAATTTTAGTAAGTATTTGGGGTCAGAGCACATACACTGTGGCCTGGAAACCAGTGCCCCAGTGTGCAGGGTTAAAATAACTGCAATATCTGACAGCCAAAAAATGGGGTTGACCGTGCAGAAAAAAAACTTCCTCACACATACATTACAGAGTGGAGGTCTCAAATTTTGACAGTCCTAGGGTACAACCATATAATAGAACGTATAATTGAACATAATGAATATGTCCTTCTGTACATATGTACAACTCCAGAGGTGCAGATAGGATTGACAGTCTGTTTCTGTCATCACATATGCATATGTAATATTTAAAGGACAATGCACATGTTGTTTAAATGAATTAAACATGTGAAACACTTTCAAGGTGACAGCATGGGGTGTATAACAAGGAAATTAGATGAAATTGTGATATACATGATGTATTGAGGGACAGTGGTTTAATTATAACACATGGGAAATACAAGACTGGTGTGAGAGTGCCGATTATATAGGGCGTTACATTTCCAGGGAGACAAATTGGGCCAAAGTAGGATCAGGCGGAAGTAGGTTGCAGGTAGCTGTCACAGCCAACAAGGAACAATCGCGCTCATAATTTTACAGCATGGCAGAATTCTTTCCAAGTTTAATTATTTGCTTTTCTGATAGCACCAACGCAATGCACAAATCTCATGAAGAAAATGTGACTTTTGAATGTGGAAGTGAATGCAAAAAAAATTCCAATGTGTAAAGTGTGAGATTTCTGGTGCCTACACATTGAAGAAAAGACAAAGGTGATGGGAGAAATGCTTGAAAATAGTTTCAGCCGCTGGCATTCGGCTTCCCCACCAATGAAACCATTTGATATCCATAATATCATGGATTCTAGGGGAGTTGGGTAAGGGGAAATCCTAATGCAGTTCATGTAGAGGCCTAAAGGGATAGTTGCTTTTCTTTTCAGTATTTTGTGAAACACTGAAGCTTAGTACTCATTGAGAAGAAAGCCCTTGCATGTTGGTTTATAGTTACACACAGACGTCCGTGCATGTCTTTTTGTGTAGATTTCATCATTCGAACCAAACACATGCACCCGTTTAAGTCTTTTCCACAGAGGCAATGGGGAGGGCTAACTTTGGCAGTTTATTTATAGATGCTGGTTATTTACCGATGCTGGTTTTTACCAGGTTTGACATCCAAAGAAAAACACCACTGCTTTTGAATCTATTAGGGAAAGAAGCTCAAAATATTTTTTAACACTTACCCAAAAGTCTCACTCCCACTGGATGGCTGCAGGTGATTATGATGAATACACGTAGCCTATGAGTAGAGTTAAAAGGCACTTTACTGAGGATCCTGATACAGTAATGTAAAGGGGAAACGTTTTATACCAGAATACAGCTTCATTAGAAACCAACTGACTGCTATATATTCTGAGTGGGAAACATCGTTTACAACGCACGCGTTACAACGCGTGTCATTACAACAAATGTTTTACAACGCGAAACCCATTACAACGCATGTCATTACATCGCATAATCCATTACAACGCATGTCATTACATCGCATAATCCATTACAACGCATTCCCCAAAGTAACGCCCCGGCAGAGTTAGAATAGTAATTGCGTTGTAATGGATTATGCGTTGTAACGACATGCGTTGTAACGACATGCGTTGTAATGGATTTTGCGATGTAAAAAATTTGTTGTAAAGTGTCATATTCATTATGAGTGATCAAATTGTGGATCGTTGCCTCAATAAAAAAATATCAAGAGCAGCTTCTTAAGCACAAATATCTCACACTCAAGGAAACAGTGGATATAATCAAGAGCGTGGAAATATCTAGGCACTCAGTCAAGGAGTTCCACTTAATAGTTCTGATTGCAAACACAAAGGCAAATGCATTTATAAAACGAACCCAAATTGTAGACCAAGTTCACTTGAAGCTAACAGCAAAACTCGCCCTGCCATCAGGATGGAGTGTTTGAAGTGTCACAAACGTTGCCATTTTTCCACGATACGCGACTAAGCAGGTGCATTTTACAGTGGTTCTTCCACTCTGTCAAACCCTAAATGAGGTCTATTGACTGCTAAACCATGTTTAGAACTCACTTTACAGAAACAGTTAACTATAGCACAAAGACAAGAAAAAGCTCGACTTTAGGTCAAATGAAGCAAATAATCAGAAAATTAGATTTCAACTTCCTGAAAGCTTAGAAACGGATTACACTTGCACCATCGATATTGTGCAAAAATATAGATGTACAGAATCAATATTTGCACGCAAAGGAATGAGAAATGGTGGAGATGTTGTTTGTGGCAATCGAATAGTAAGGACAGTAAAAAATAAATGTCTTGACTAACCACACTTTGACAAGACTATTCATTCTGACATCCAGAAGGAAGTGCATGCAGTAGCTCAGCAAACTTGAAAACGCCCTTCGGAGATGACACAGGGAGTAAGAAAAATATTAGCTTTTTAATAGACAGAACAAACTACACACGACCAGCAGAAATGTTTTTTCACGCTATCTGAAATACATAGAAGGAGAAACAGGAATTAAAGCTGCTTAGCCTTCCATACGTAAATTTATTAAACTACAACATATGATAGATTAAGGACGGGCCTTTATCACATGAAAACGCATAATATAACGTCTATACAGCACTAACAAGGCCTGCACTTCAAAGTGATGTACATGATAGTTAGCCACTATTGTTACTAATCAAACAACGTCAGGGTACCGGATTAGGGGTGATGTACCAATCAGTGCCAAATTAGGGGTATATTGATCAAAAAAATCCCGCAGCGCAGTAAGACTCCTTGCTGTGCTATGCAGCACTGCATGATAGGCAAAGGGCAGGAATGCGCTGTATCCAACCTGGTCCTTGGATCTGTACACAAGCCGGTAAACTGAGCAAACAACCCTGGAGGGTTTTAGTGGCAGCTGTCAGCCACTTGCATTAAATGTGCCCTTAATTATCTCATCTGTTGTACTCGGTGCCGATGCATACCCTGGTGTTAGGACCGGGTCAACAGAAGCCACTGAAATCCTCCAGCGTTGTTTGCCCTGTCTTCCTGGCTTGTGATTCGGAAGATTTATGTATTTTCCACAGTAGCCCCAGAGGGTACACGTTCTCTTGTTTTTGTCCTAAAGAGGTCATAATTCAATATATCGTAACAAGTCCATTTGTCTGGGGGTGGTAGGGTGTGGAGAACTTGTAGGTTACCCCACTCTCATCCCACATGGACTTCATGTAATGCGACATGAAGTTGGTACCTTGGTCTATCACAATCTCCTTGGAGAAGCCCGCTTGGATAAATATACCATCTAGTGCCCTGCCCACTGTAAAGTTAAAGCTCAACTCAGATAACAAAAGTGAAATCGGGCTCCTTGAAAGATGCATGCCCCCCGCAAATTCAAAAAATCATCTTTTGCTTCCTTCTCAGAAATTGTTCTATCACTCATGAAGCAATCTGTTACGCAAGGCCGTGTTCCTAAATCGTTTAAAGAAGCCGCGGTAATCCTGCTACAAAAAAAACCTGTCGAGGACCCGCTGCTGCTGAAAAACTATTGACCAATCTCCCTTCTCCCCTACCCAGCAAAAATCTTACAGGCACACATAGCAAAACACCTATGCTCATGTTTAGAGGAGACAAAATACCTTGAACCACACAAGGCAGACTCCCGGCTCTCTCACTCAACCAAATTGGTCATCCTTTCGGTGGTGGATGATATGAGAGGTAAGGCAGACGGAGGTAATACGCAGGCACTGGTCCTACTAGATCTATCCACAGCGTTTGACACAGTGGATCATAGGATTTTGGCCAACCGAATCAAAGCAGCAGGCTTAAAAGGGACTGCCCTAGACTGGATGAAATCCTTCCTTAAAGACCACACTCTGTCAATTTGCCTCTATCCTTACTGCTTAGCTAAAGTTCACTTGAATTGTGAAGTACCTCAGGGATCATCTCTATCCCCCTCTCTTTAATTATTATATTCGCCCCCTGGTAAACACCCTTCAGCAGAAGAAGGCTAAAATATGTAATTACGCTGATGAAATGCAGCTGATCTTTACCATTGATGATTCATCAGCCTCAAGGGAGTTCTTCCAGAACACCATGTTATATATCAGAGGCTGGATCAATAGTAATCAGTTAAAGCTCAACTCAGATAAGACAGAGATCATCATAGTTAACAACAAGCTAAGCCATTGGAATCCCACCTATTGGACAACAGAGATGGGCTCTCCCCCTACACCAAAGACAGCCGTAAAAAGTCTAGGCATTCAAATTGATGAGAATCTGTCCATGAAATCTCTGATAGGTAACGTATTGTCTTCCTGTTTCTTCCAACTCAGGAAAATCAGGAAATTCTTCTCAACTGAAGCAACCATCCAAATCATCATTGCGCTAGTCATATCAAGAATTGACTACACAAATGCCCTCTACCTGGGACTCCCAAAAGGCCTCAGCCGCAGACTTCAAATGGTGCAAAACCAAGCAGCAAGAATTGCCTTCCAACACACGAGACACTGCCATATCAAGCCACTGACTAAATTGGCTCCCGGTGGCTCAACCGCCCATCTTTAAAAAAGGCTGCATCATCTTTAAATCACTCCACAACAAAAGTCCAAAGTATATATCCGCAAGAATCCAGAGCTACATCCAGAAGCTCAATCTCAGGTCAGCCCAAATGAACCTCCTAATGGTTCCGAGATTTAAACAAAAGAGGCTGAGAGGGATATGTTTTTTTCAGTGCTAGGTTCCCAGCTCTGGAATTCACTCCCAACTGTCATTAGACTGACAGAAAACCACATGTTCTTCAGAAGGATGCTGAAAACATGGCTATCCACAAAGGCATACTGCTAATAACCTGACTAGGTGTCGGCTCCTTAACCCAGCACCAGGAAACCTTTCGGTGAACGCGTGCTATACAAATTACAATAACATAACAGAAACTCACACACACTCACAGACCCACTCACACACTCACAGACCCATTCACAGACCCACACTTACAATCACACACCCACACACAGACCCACACACAGACCCACACAAGCATTCACACAGCCATTCACAGACTCAAACAGGCACTCACACAGGCACTCACACACCTACACAGGAACTCACACATCTACTCACAGACCCACACAGAAAATCACATACCCACTCAGATACTCACACATCCACTCACAGACGCACATAGGCACTCACACACCCACTGACAGAGCCACGCAGGCAATCACAAACCCGCTCAGAAATCCATACAGGTACTGACAGACCTATGCACACACCACCACAGGTACTCACAGACCTATGCAGGTACTCACACACCCATTCACAGGCCCAGACAAACACTTATCCACCCATTCACAGATCCCACTCAGACACTCACACACTCACTCAGAGAATTATTCACACACTCATACACCCACTCGCAGACCCACACAGACACTCACACACCCACTCACAGACCTACTCAGGCACTCACACACCCACTCACAGATCCACACATACACTCAAACACCCTCTCACAGGCCCAAACAGACACTCACACACCCATTCACAGACTGACTCACAGTTCCACTCACAGACCCATGCAGCCACACACACACCTACTCATCAACCAATGCAGCCACTCACACACCCACTCTCAAAGGTTACAGGGATATTATAGTTAGGAAATAACATTAAAAAAGTAGAAATTCACTAAAAAAACAAAGCTTACAGGGGCATTATAGTAAGGAAATAGCATTAAAAAAACCTTGGAAATTCACTGAAAAAACAAAGGTTAAAGGGACATTATAGCTAGGTTCAGATTTTACACACACAAAACCATAGAAATTCAGCATTTATAGTTACCTGAACTAACTATAACTTATGCCCCCGCAATGCACTGCTTATAACCTCTCATATTACATTACTCATGACATAGTCAGTGACATCATTTATCTGTTAAATGTATTATTATAAATATATGTACATTTATATTTTCATATTAATACATTTTAAATTAAAAATATAATGTAAAGTAAATATTTTTATTTATTATGTTACATTATATAAATATATCTATATCTATATATCTCTATATATATACTTATATAAATACATATATATGTGTTTGTGTGTTTAGTGGAATATATTTAATTTACATTATATTACATTTATAATCAAAATATTTATTGTTTACTATTATAAACGATATTTTTATCTATTTTGGACAATATTAGTGTCAAAGATATTTTTTCCTGATACGTTTGTACTTGCCATTATAAGTATAGGAGCACAATATTATAGTAAACAATATTTTTGACACAATATTTTTGTCAACGTTATTGTTTACCATGATATTGTGTCAGTGATCCTTTTTATGGTGCTCAAAATCCTCTATTGGGGCAAGCCTAAATTTGTATCTGATTTAGTTCACTCTAAATCTCATATTTTTCCAATGAGGTTAGACTGATGCGCCAGAAGATTTGGAAGTCAAAACACTTTCTAAGTCCCAACTTTTTAGAGTTTCCAGACTATCTCTTCTTGGTCACTTCTAAGGCTACTGGGGCCTCAAGGACAGCCAGGACTCACTCCAACAGATGCTACCAGCCGTGTCCAGTCCAGGTCTAGTTGCTCCTTGTCAGTTGGGCACTTCAGGATAAAAGGCCTTTTTCAACATTTTGTGATCCTGTAGCTACAGATGAGGTATGCCAACTGACCCTTGCAGTCCACTTCTTAGTCTTGGATACAAGTGAGTGCAGGTCCAGCCTTTCAGATCTTCACACAGGTCCCAAACAAGTACAGGTGTCTTTGCTTCAGCCACAGGTCCAGAAAGTGTTTTGATGTGCTTTGGGTGAGGTGCTACTCTTGTATGTGTACTAGCCTGTTGTATTCCTCTTAGGGTGTCCATAACGGGCTTTCCAATATCAAGTCCTTATATAGGCACAATTCGCCCTGCCCTTATATAGGCATAGAATCCCAGGCCTTATTTAGGCATTAAACCGTGCACTCCAAATACAGGCATGGTCTCTGACATCCGTCCACCCTAACGTCACAACGAGTTCATGAAGAACAGACCCTTAGGCTGCGGGAGTTTCCCTAGCCCAGGACTATTGATTTCTTCAAGGCCTCATCTATTATGCATGAACCATTATTCCTTAGGGGTTCATTCATGACGTCTTTCGCTGTCCAATTCACGTCAATGCTAACATTCCTAAGGTACTCTCAGGTATAAATATACCTTCCCTAGCCCCTGTAAACCAGAGGAGACCTCGACTTCAGAGGAGCCCGTATCCCGGCCTGACGCACTGAGAAGACGCTGCCATTCCCTGCACGCAGAGAGCCCAGCTTCCAGCTTCCAGTGATCTGACTTCCCTTGCGGGGTGTTGGAGTTCGAGTCTGGCAAAGAGATTCCAACCTCTCTCATTCTTCAGGTATGGAGCTGATAAGAACCTAGAGGGACTCTTGGCATACTAGGCATACTAGACTTAACATACTCTTAGTATACCATAGTAAGGAATACTTCACCTACTTCATACCTTGTCCTACACCTAGGTTAGGTTAGGTACATTGGGGTAGAACTAGCTTAGCACCGCATCGTATGAGTACTCGCATTTTTAGTCTGTGTTATTTATGTAACAGCATTTATACTAAAAGATAATGCTATCGCAGTATTATTTATTTCTACTGCTCACCCTGTACATTATTTATCTCGCATACTGTCTTGTGATCGTAACAGCACATTATACTTACACCAGAAACAAGACTGTTCAATAAATCTTTTATTGAAAACGCCCGTCTATTATTTCTGTGTAACTCTGAGGAAAACTAAGCATGCACGATTGAGCTGAGTGAAATAGTTATCTAGTGTTTCCACGACTCTGGGACACGTTCTGATTCTAAAAGGGAAACATATTGGTCATGTTTTGCGGCTGCCAGAAACTACTCCCTTCTTGTTGTCAAGGAGTTTCTAGTGGCCTCTGAGCTAGCTGGCACAAGTAATTAAGTTTAATATACTCGATAGGGACATACTGACCTTAGTCCTATGTCAAACCTATAGGATATATTATTCCAATGCGCAGAGCCTATTAGGGAAATAGGAGCTACACTACATGGTGCCCAATGGTTCGGTAAGGCGGTAATTCAATGTTAGATACTGAGCCGTGCTATTTTCTCTCATAGACCCCTACCCATATACTCCAAAAGACGTCTGGAGTGGGCAGGGTTAAGTATCCACCAGGGCTACATCGGGCAATACCCTATATATTAGCTGGTTGGTTTGCTCAACGTTGAAGGATACAGTGTTCCAAAATATTGTGCACCTTATCTTTGTTTCCTTGAAACTTGTTCTACATTTTTCAAAAAACAAAATGCCTGACGGAGACAATAACACCTAAAACGGTGGAGCTGCGGCTGATCCAGCCCAAGCAGCAGTTTTTAACCTTACAGGTTTAAATGAAACTGATGAGGGTGTTGTACACATCCCTCAAAACTTAAGAAGAGCCATAACTCTAAAACTTATAAAACATGGCCTATCGCCAAGAGGAGGTAGAGCAGTTTTCGTGATAGAGGCACATGAATCATTTCAGGCAGAGGTATTCTATTCATGGGTACTACTTCCTGAATGCAATCCAACATCACAAACATTTCACTTCTACAAAGAAGATGATCTACCAGAGGAATACATTCCTTTCGAGGATATTGAAATTCCATTAACATACCAAGAGCATCAGCTCTGGTTTAAAGGCGCCCTAAAACATCACAAAAACATTACCAGGCTCGATCCATTAGGTAGACCAGGAGCAACATGGCCGATTTTAGCCGGCTACACACCTCATCCTGAACTGGATATAATGACAGATGAGGAATTACATACTCAAATAAAAGAGTTAATAAAAATTTACAGACAATTAGTCCAATATGTCATGCAGACTTTTACAGTCCGACCACCATTGACATATCCAAATCCAACTCCCCAACAGGGGAATACACTAAAAATTACACCACAGACTCTCAACTCAGTCATGGGTAAAATGCCCACAAAACGTGAGCAAATTCCGTTTTGGATAGCTCAAAAATTACTCAAATCGAAGCAGTATTTCCAAATACTAGCCCGCATGACAAACACAGAATCCTAACAATCAGTTTACCGATGGGGATCACACCACAACTGGAAGACTGCACCACTTGGGGCTCAGTCTTTGCTGCCATCTATACTAAAACACATGGTATTCCGTCAATTGCGGTAATACCTGACGTCCTAAAACAAATTCAAAACGAATACGGGGCAGAGCCTGCTCTAAATTTAGGTATGAAATTACTGAAAAATTTCGACCAGGTCTCAACAATAATATTATCTAATATTAAAGGGGAGGCAGCAGCAGTGGCGATCCGCCAACAATTGAGGAATTCGATGTTACAGAACATCAAACTGAGCTACCCAGAATTATAGAACAATCTTATGCAGAATTAGGCAGAGATAGTTTGGGTGGAAGACCACTGAAGCCAAAACTATCTGAAAGTCCTGAGAAGGACTCAATAAAACAAACTCCTACATCTTCTAAAAAGAAGTGGGAGTCTACTAAACAAAAATCAAACGAGAAACGTTCTCAATCCCGAGGTAGGTCTCCTCAAAGGAGCCCTCTGAAAGGAGGTATAACCTCAGGAATAGGGATAATTTGAGAAAACCTGATAGGTATCATGATACTGATACACGTTCCTCTCGTCCCTTTCAGATCTCACCACAGACTTCGGAAAGAAGAGGACGGACGGAACACAGAGAAGAAGGCGTGACATCGAAAGACGACAAACACGCTCCAAAAACTAAAGCAAAACCTCAATTCTCCAAAAAGAAAGTAGCAGGTCTAAAGATTAGACATGCCGAGAATACTGAGAACACAACTCAAGAACGGAGAATGGGCTCAGACCATGCTGGACAGTGCAGCAGAAGTCACAATAGTTCGCCAGAACCTGAGGGAACTTCTGGAGATAGTGGACTTGAATGAGTACATCACAGTTGAGACTGTAGACACCAGGGTTAGTACTCCACAAAGGTTATTTGAAATAACACTCCGGATGGAGGGAGACAAACCTAGGCAGGTGAAAGCACTTTTTTGGGAAAGACTATCAAAGGGCTATGACATACTTCTAGCAGAAAAAGACTGGCCACCACAATTTGTCAGGGAGTGCCCACACGGCGAGGACATTATTATGCCTGCCTTCTCCAACCATATTCCTATACATCTAAAATATACATATGCCAGGAAATGGGCAGTAGCCCAGGCCCCAGCATTATATAAAAATCATGTAGGATGGGATGAGGATTCACCTCACCATAAAATACATCTGAAACATGAACCAACTGCACAACAGCAGTACCCAATAAAGCAAGAAGCTAAAAAACTGGTCAGGGAGATCTTAGATCAACTTGAATACCAAGGGGTGATTGAAACATGCACCTCCTCAATGAACAATCCTTTGTTTCCTGTCTCCAAACCAGACAAAACATATCGTCTAGTTTTGGATTACAGACACCTAAACACTTGTTCTAAAACTTTTGCAGTGCAAAATGCACATAGCACAGCATTAATGAATAACATTGTGCATAAAAAATATAAAACAACATTAGACATCTCAAATGGTTTCTTTTGTCAAAACATAGCACCTGAAAGCAGGTACTTAACAGCATTCTCCATAATGGGGACCCAGCGTCACTTTTGTCGACTCCCACAAGGGTTCAAGAATAGCCCAGGTTTATTCTCAGCGAGGGTAATGGAGTTACTACAAATTTATGACAATGAGGCATTGTCCTATGTCGATGACATTTATCTGACAGACGATGACCTGGAAAAACACTTGAACAGGGTGAGCACCATTATACTGGGATTCGCCTCTGAGGGTTACAAATTCAACTTTAAGAAGTCCAGAATTGCCCATCTCAATGTCCTATTTCTAGGATATGAGCTTTCAAGTGAAGGCAAGAGCTTGGCAGCTAACTTTTTAGAAAAGTGTGCGCTGCTCCAACCTCCAAAAACGCTAAAAAACTTACAGTCCATCCTGGGTTTCTTAAATTTTGGAAGAGCATACATTCTAAACTACGCAGAAAGGGTTAAACCTCTCTACGCATTAATCAAACCTGATTTTTCAATCAAAAACTGGACACAGGAACACACAGAAATTTTGCGTTCACTCCAGGCTAACATGTTAGCAACAAATCACTTACAAACACGCCTAAGTGAACGCAATTTGGTGATCCGAATAATTTCGGGTCAATGCGGATTCACCTACTTAACTTTCAATGAGGGTGAAAAAATACCAATAGCGTATAAATCACACTTGTACACACAAGCGGAAATGCGCTTCAGTTCTACTGAAAAAATTCTAACAGCAGTTCAAACCGCTGTAGCAAAAGAAAGAGCCTTAGCCCAAGGGAAACGCATTATTGTCGTAACCCCAGTACCTGCTTTAGAAGCGGTTACAAAAGCAAGCATTCCAAATGCTAAAGCATTGCATCCAAGATGGATACAATGGGTTAATTCTCTTGCTGCAACAGATGTTGAATATGTTTTTGATCCAGATTTAAAAACACAAGCATTCCTGCAGTATGAACATGAATGTCCCCTGCCTACTGAAATTCTGCCTCTCGATCAGTACGAATTCATAATTTACACTGACGGATCCGCACAACCCGCAATAGGGGGTAAGCAAGCTTACAGTGCAGCGTGTGCTATCGTTAAAGGTCGCATGCGAAATGGCATCTTCAGACCTATGGTCACAAAAACGCAGTCTCTAGGAGATTGTACAGCTCAGCGAGCTGAACTACAAGCATTCAAACTGGCACTTGAAAGTACAGATCGAGAATTCCCCACACTAATCGTGTGCGATTCCTTTTATTGTGTGCAGTCGTATAATGAATATATACAAAACTGGCTTGAAAATGGTTTCAGAGATGCGAAAGGTGGCACAATAAAGCATAAAATGCTTTGGGAACAAGTAGTTCAGTTGAAAAACGAACTACCAAAGGCTCACGTGATCCACACACTGAGTCATCAACGTGATGGCGTTCACGTTGCAGGGAATTCATTGGCTGACGAAGCCGCAAAGGGGGCTGTGCAAACGGCTTCCGTAGCTGC
Source organism: Calotriton arnoldi (assembly GCA_963921515.1). Taxonomy (NCBI): domain Eukaryota; kingdom Metazoa; phylum Chordata; class Amphibia; order Caudata; family Salamandridae; genus Calotriton; species Calotriton arnoldi. The sequence goes on from CAWUFW010010699.1 coordinate 599,575, forward strand.
GATCACTCGTTCAAAAACAAAAATAGACGGTGAGATAATGTTGGCTGTCAATGCATCAAGCAAAGGCAGCAGTGCAGCGTTACCAAAAAGTTTCCACTCAAGTACTCTTATGTAATTGATGCGAACAACGTTCCTTTTGCTCGAATCCCTGGAGTGGGGGATAGGGTAATTCCAAACTTGGAACGTAGAGCAGCCTTGATTTATGAAACACATTTGGGGGAAGGTCTGTCACATCAAGGGATCTCTAAAACAATTTTGACGTTAAAAGAGATGTACTGGTGGCCTGGAATGAATACAGAAATTCACATATTCATCAACAACATGCTTAGACTGTAAATTACAGCGAAAGAGCCATCAGACACCATGCTGCGAATGCAGCAACCCAGTGCAGACACCATTGTTAGACAGCATTAGACTTTCTACGCACCTGCGTCCTACTGGACAAAGGCATTCCCACAAATACTGAATCTAGGTTCCTATGGTTATGGCCTCAGCGCTCAGCTGACGCTCGAACTGTTATAAAAGATTTGCGAGTCTTTATCGGCATATACGCAATAGGCACGCTACATTCTGACCAGGGTCCTGCGTTTAGCTCTAGGGCTTACAAAGACGCCATGGCCAGTCTGGGCGTTGCATTGCGGTACTCCTCTCCATTCCATCCTGAGGAAATTCGGTTGTGGAAAGGAAAAACCGGGACATAAAGCAGTCTATAACAGCTAGAGTATTAGGTTCGGGTGACGGGTGGGTCAAACACCTTAGTGGAGTTCAACGTGCACTAAACAACCTGCCAAGAAGTTCTCTAGGGGGGTCACTCCATATGAGGTCCTATTTGGGACAAGAATGTGGGTACCAGACTTAGAAAACGTAGGCACAGTGGTGGAAAATAAACCCTTTGATATCAAAGATCGTTTGGCTGTTTTACAGGACTTAAACAAATTAAGAACCAAACAAAGCAACGTATTCCTACAGTCAACCACCACTGGGGATCAACCGGCTGTCCCAGCAAGGCCTGTCTGGATTCCAAAAGTTGGGGATCTAGTCAGAGAAAAAATTGCGGACAAGAAGGAATTTGGACCTTCTTACAGACAACCAGTACCTGTCCTAGCAGTTCAAGGAACAAGAACAGTACTACTGCCGCCCCTTGCTGGAAGAAAGGAGAAAAGATTTGTGTCCATCGACCTCATCAAACCACAGCATGTGGCCAATACTAAATAGTAGGCCTCGTGGACTCCGACCTAGTAGCAAACGCACTCCTCTCGCTACTATCCAAGAGGTTCATACTGAAAGACTGATAACAATCGAGACTTCAGCTGAAACAGATGGAGGACTATGCAACAATGCTATGGAAATCATCCCTCTTGAAGAACAAGTAACAGTTCGTCCAAATACACCTGTCTACACCAACGTAACAAGTGATGAACTGGTTCCAGTGATTTCTACAAATCCTGATGCAATTCCAACAATTGACAGAACTGCTTCTGGCTACTTCATTAACTTTGATACGTTCTCAGAAGATCCGAGTGAACCTGAAACGACGCCAGTGTCATTGAAGTTCAAGCAGCAAATACAAGACTTTCTTCACTCTCTGAAAAAGATTTATTTGGTTTCTCCATGGATTGAACTCTGGATTACATCTGGACTTTTTGTTTTCCTGCTCTGGCTAGCTTTGGTAACAACTATAAGCGTGCTTATAAGTGGCAGATACATCCATGTGAACACTGAAGGAAAAGACGTAAACGTACTTTTGAAACCTCACAAATCTTCCCATCGTGAAGCAAGAGACTTGTCATCAGTGAACATCACAGCTGTTCCTATATACGATGGTATAGTGTGGGACAAAACAGATTTTGATATATTCGGTCCGACGGAAGAATTGAACATTCCACATTTGTTTAAAATTTCACTAAGTGATCTAATCACGTCCAGTACCTATTCTGATGATTGGGACTTTGAAACTGTGACTGACATTATGTTTGACCTAGAAAAATCTGCTGCATTTTCTAAAAATGAATATTTAGAGGGTTCATCAGACTATGAACAACTGTATTGTTATAACCACTATGGTCATCATTATTTGCATAAATCTGCATATCCAAGAAATGTGTTTATGTTTAACCAATGGGAACATTGTCCTACACCACCTAAAGGTAGTTCAAAAACATTTGCCAGTAAATTTCCATATTTTTCAGGTTACAATACATCTGATCCAGAAATGTTTTACTATAAAAATGTAAACAAAACAGGACTGAAAATTATGTTAACAAATACAAAACAGATTTATTCTGCAATATTTAATACCCAACTGTCTAGACAGGGTTTCGACTTTTGGAAAGACACAATAGACACAAAAACGTTGTGGGGTACTAAAGAATGGCAAGTACAGGGGATAGAAGCTTTATTTAGAGCCTGCATCATCCCTGAACAAATAATGTTTTTGAATGAAACTATCCAACAAACATCTTGTCTTGGATTAGCCAAGATAAAAGAGATGAACACACCTTCTGTACCAACTCCTGCAAAAAATAATGAAACACAGGCAGTGGTGACAGTAGACAATATACTACAACTCAACAGATCTAATCCTGATTGGAAAAAATGGTTGATCTGGCCCACAGACACGAATAACTGTCAGGAAAGATTCCTGAATAAAACTCAGGGTTTTACCATTCATAGGCCAGACCCAAGATATGTCCAAAGACAACATCCGGGGGTAGTAACAACATACAGTGTAGGGAAATGATGCCTCGATTGGCTGCATACATCTACACTACAGGATGTAAAACAACACTTATCCTTACTTGCAAAAGGCGCAGATCTTAGGGATTTCTTGCTTGGACCAAGAAAACCGCGTCAAAAACGTTTCATATATGCCGGTATTTATGTTGCTTATGATGAAGCTTGGAAGGTATCACAGATAGAGGCCGCAGAACGAATACGTGAACTTGATCGTATTAATTTAGAGAAAACACACTCTGTGGTCGACAATGGGTTAACAACTTTGTCCTCCAGAATATATTCATTGGATGGAATTGTATCCTCTGCTATCGACATTCTAGAACAAGATTTGGCGATGTTACAACAAGGCCAATCTCAATTACGTTCTATTATGTTATTATGCTGGACGCTGCAATCATTGCGAGCGGGCTATGTGCCTTGGCGTTTCATCAACACAACGGCTGTGTTTGCAGAATACAATCTAACTGATAAACAGATCGAAATGGCACAAAGAGGAGCAAAGTATACAGTGCTGAGCATTGAAAAACAGGAAAAGTTACCATTCACAGTGGCAGAAAAACCAGCTACAGAATGGCTTATTCATGGCAAAATTACACTACCTGTGACTACTTTTCAGTTTCAGTATTGCCTCAGACAAATGCAAGCAGGCAAATATGAAAGGTTGGGTAAGGAATACATTAAGACATCTTGGGCTTTACCGTATACATATAGATGTTGGAGCGGGGATCGTGAAGTGTTTTTAAGTGGTAAAAACTGTAAACGTGCACTAAGCGGTTCACTTGTATGTCAGGACATTTCCTTGCACGGAGCTTGTAATGGTTCTGTGGCAAATTTGTCTTGCCATCAGCAAGGTACACCAGCTGCTGTGATTAATCCAACGTTCGGACAACTTTCTAATGGGAGTTACCTCATGTTGAATGATCAGAGTTGCTGTGGCATGCTGCCAGGTATCCCATATCTAGTAACGGTCAACTCCAGGGTCACTTGCTGTATGCAAGTATTGTTTGCCCCAATAGACACAGTCAGGGAGTCGCCTCTATGGCCTTCGCTGAACGTCTCTTTTATAAGATTTGATACTTTAAGCAGAATGAAAGCCATGCTTTTACAACAAACAGTGCCTTTGACCTCGGCCAAAGAAACCTATGATCTGCAAATTGCAAGGACTTTGGCTGAGATACAGACTTTAATACGTACAAACTGCCCTATACATTTTGTGGAAATGATAGGATGAATTTTCAACATGTCTGATACAACAGGAATTGTACATGTATTTAAGGGCATCTGCTCGGGTCTGTTAGCACCTTTCCAGGCAATACTCGGAATCATCCCGAACTTTGCACATTCGGTGTTTGGTGGCATACCATTAATTCTAGCACTTGTTGCCGGAATTCTATTTCTCTTCCTGCTATTGCGCTATGGCCAGCCAATTCGCCGACATCCCTCCAAGCGACATGGAGAAAGCTCTCCTTGAACGAAAGTGCCGTGAGCAAATAGTTCAGCTTTTGGGCATAAATCGTCTACGGGACCTTAATACCACATGGTTCCTGTCCTTTAGACCAATCTGGCAAGATTGCATCTTACCTGTTCTACAATGCCTGCTATGCGGTGTAGAATGCATGTTGGACACCTGTCTAACATTTCCATCGGATGCGCCAACGGACGTCGATACTCTGCTGGACCAGATAACGGCCCATGCTATGTGTTGTCCCCAGCGGCTTCCTATCCTGATGACAGCATTCATTGAGATCTCACAGACGCTTCCGGCAGCTGCTGAGGTACGAGAAAGAACTACAGGCACACAGGTAACAACGGACGCGAACATTGCGACAATTGAAAGCAATGCTTCACATCTCTGTGCGATTAACCTGCTTCACGAGGTGTTCCAACTCACACCAACTACAGTGGATGATGTTTTGTCTATAGAAATAGATGATCTAATGTTTACACCAGACCCGTAAACTGACTCTGATTCAGCATACAGTGTTCCAGAAATACAGCAACAATTTGGCCTTCATTTTTGAAAAACTTGGAACTCTACCAAAAATTGAACTTTTTCCCATTTTTTCGAAGGAAAATGGAACTTCAATCTGCTTAAAGTAGAACTAGCCTTATAGTACAGACTTGGCGGTCCTTCCAAAGACATTTAGTCATCTTATGTGTCTAAAAAACAGTTCATTTAATTTTCATGACAAGAAAATGACTTTGATTTTTTTAAAACAACTTATAGATCATTTTCTGTCACATGTAAATATTACTGCTTATTTCATTCCAATTGCATTTATTTTCGAATTTTATGCCTGAAATAATAAGCAATGCTTCGAATGTACAGTACCTTTTTTGCATTCTAATATGTTCTTTTTTAAAATGCCTTTTTAAACGGTTTTATGAAATATTTTAAAAATATGCGGTACTCCATTTTTATGTTTAGCATTTTTAATGTTTAGCATTTATGTATTTTCGTATACACGAAAGTGGAGTGGGTGTTGTATTCCTCTTAGGGTGTCCATAACGGGCTTTCCAATATCATGTCCTTATATAGGCACAATTCGCCCTGCCCTTATATAGGCATAGAATCCCAGGCCTTATTTAGGCATTAAACCGTGCACTCCAAATACAGGCATGGTCTCTGACATCCGTCCACCCTAACGTCACAACGAGTTCATGAAGAACAGACCCTTAGGCTGCGGGAGTTTCCCTAGCCCAGGACTATTGATTTCTTCAAGGCCTCATCTATTATGCATGAACCATTATTCCTTAGGGGTTCATTCATGACGTCTTTCGCTGTCCAATTCACGTCAATGCTAACATTCCTAAGGTACTCTCAGGTATAAATATACCTTCCCTAGCCCCTGTAAACCAGAGGAGACCTCGACTTCAGAGGAGCCCGTATCCCGGCCTGACGCACTGAGAAGACGCTGCCATTCCCTGCACGCAGAGAGCCCAGCTTCCAGCTTCCAGTGATCTGACTTCCCTTGCGGGGTGTTGGAGTTCGAGTCTGGCAAAGAGATTCCAACCTCTCTCATTCTTCAGGTATGGAGCTGATAAGAACCTAGAGGGACTCTTGGCATACTAGGCATACTAGACTTAACATACTCTTAGTATACCATAGTAGGGAATACTTCACCTACTTCATACCTTGTCCTACACCTAGGTTAGGTTAGGTACATTGGGGTAGAACTAGCTTAGCACCGCATCGTATGAGTACTCGCATTTTTAGTCTGTGTTATTTATGTAACAGCATTTATACTAAAAGATAATGCTATCGCAGTATTATTTATTTCTACTGCTCACCCTGTACATTATTTATCTCGCATACTGTCTTGTGATCATAACAGCACATTATACTTACACCAGAAACAAGACTGTTCAATAAATCTTTTATTGAAAACGCCCGTCTATTATTTCTGTGTAACTCTGAGGATAACTAAGCATGCACGATTGAGCTGAGTGAAATAGTTATCTAGTGTTTCCACGACTCTGGGACACGTTCTGATTCTAAAAGGGAAACATATTGGTCATGTTTTGCGGCTGCCAGAAACTACTCCCTTCTTGTTGTCAAGGAGTTTGTAGTGGCCTCTGAGCTAGCTGGCACAAGTAATTAAGTTTAATATACTCGATAGGGACATACTGACCTTAGTCCTATGTCAAACCTATAGGATATATTATTCCAATGCGCAGAGCCTATTAGGGAAATAGGAGCTACACTACAAGCCTGAGCCTGAGTGTGACTCCTGGACACACCCTAACCAAAGCGGAAAAGGTTCCCAAGGGCAAACCTTCCGACATTTGCAGCACACCCTGTTTGCCTTATTGCACACTATCGCACAGTGGACTATTGTAAGTAAAATCCAAGATGGCACAACTTTTCTGCCTTCGAGGTGGCTGTCAGCCAGGGATGTGGTTGGAGTAATGGGAAGTCCCATCCTCCTCAACTACATCAAACTGGTTCTGGCACCAGCTTACCATTCCACTGGCCTGGTGCCTTGCTGGTTACAGAGGGCCCAGGAAAAAAAATGTCTCTTTCCTAGGCCTCCCTTTATACTTATCTATAAATGGACAGGCCTCACCATGGTCATTTTCAAGGTAATAAAGTTCCAAACCCTCTCCCTTCCTGAGCTGATATGAGTTACACACCTCACACCCATGTCTTTCTGTCAAAAGGATTAAGCTATTGTTTCTGCTCTGGGAGCAGTTTTTACACCACATCAAAAGCAAGCACTGACAGGAGCCAGCTACTGGCAGGCTAATGATAACTAACCTACAGAACACTCAGGCAAAGTCTAACTTTTAAAAAGTAACTTTTCCTCAATATTTAATAAAAATCCAACATCACCACTGAATTGGATTTTCAATTAACATTGTAAATAGTGCTTGAATTATTCCAGTACTTTGTCCCAAAACCAAAGTTAGCTTTCCTTATGTGACAGCTATTGTACTTCTCAGTGAAAATAGCTTTTGGGGGCTAGTTACTGCAGGTACATGGCAAAGTTAAATTCTTGCATGTACTACTTGTAAGTACTAGGCCCCGTACTTTGCGGACTACAAGCCATCCTCAGAAGTGACGTATTAAATATTTAAAACTAGGGTTATTTTTCCATAGAAATGGTTATTTTGACAGTCTCACTTATAGTTTTAAAAGCTACAGGAATCAAACTACCCAGGCAGGCATGAAGCCATGATTTGTTTTGCAGCCTAGTGGATGGCACAACATGTGCTGCAGTCCACATGAGACATTTACCTTTTCCATGTCATTAGTGTGTTTTTCAATACCATATACTATAGCCTCACTGGAAAGTTAAGTTGGCTAATTGGGAGTAAGCCAATTTTAGTAAGTATTTGGGGTCAGAGCACATACACTGTGGCCTGGAAACCAGTGCCCCAGTGTGCAGGGTTAAAATAACAGCAATATCCGACAGCCAAAAAATGGGGTTGACCGTGCAGAAAAAAAACTTCCTCACACATACATTAATTACAGAGTGGAGGTCTCAAATTTTGACAGTCCTAGGGTACAACCATATAATAGAACGTATAATTGAACATAATGAATATGTCCTTCTGTACATATGTACAACTCCAGAGGTGCAGATAGGATTGACAGTCTGTTTCTGTCATCACATATGCATATGTAATATTTAAAGGACAATGCACATGTTGTTTAAATGAATTAAACATGTGAAACACTTTCAAGGTGACAGCATGAGGTGTATAACAAGGGAAATTAGATGAAATTGTGATATACATGATGTATTGAGGGACAGTGGTTTAATTATAACACATAGGAAATACAAGACTGGTGTGAGAGTGCCGATTATATAGGGCGTTACATTTCCAGGGAGACAAATTGGGCCAAAGTAGGATCAGGCGGAAGTAGTTTGCAGGTCGCTGTCACAGCCAACAAGGAACAATCGCGCTCATAATTTTACAGCATGACAGAATTCTTTCCAAGTTTAATTATTTGCTTTTCTGATAGCACCAACGCAATGCACAAATCTCATGAAGAAAATGTGACTTTTGAATGTGGAAGTGAATGCAAAAAAAAATTCCAATGTGTAAAGTGTGAGATTTCTGGTGCCTACACATTGAAGAAAAGACAAAGGTGATGGGAGAAATGCTTGAAAATAGTTTCAGCCGCTGGCATTCGGCTTCCCCACCAATGAAACCATTTGATATCCATAATATCATGGATTCTAGGGGAGTTGGGTAAGGGGAAATCCTAATGCAGTTCATGTAGAGGCCTAAAAGGATAGTTGCTTTTCTTTTCAGTATTTTGTGAAACACTGAAGCTTAGTACTCATTGAGAAGAAAGCCCTTGCATGTTGGTTTATAGTTACACACAGACGTCCGTGCATGTCTTTTTGTGTAGATTTCATCATTCGAACCAAACACATGCACCCGTTTAAGTCTTTTCCACAGAGGCAATGGGGAGGGCTAACTTTGGCAGTTTATTTATAGATGCTGGTTATTTACCGATGCTGGTTTTTACCAGGTTTGACATCCAAAGAAAAACACCACTGCTTTTGAATCTATTAGGGAAAGAAGCTCAAAATATTTTTTAACACTTACCCAAAAGTCTCACTCCCACTGGATGGCTGCAGGTGATTATGATGAATACACGTAGCCTATGAGTAGAGTTAAAAGGCACTTTACTGAGGATCCTGATACAGTAATGTAAAGGGGAAACGTTTTATACCAGAATACAGCTTCATTAGAAACCAACTGACTGCTATATATTCTGAGTGGGAAACATCGTTTACAACGCACGCGTTACAATGCGTGTCATTACAACAAATGTTTTACAACGCGAAACCCATTACAACGCATGTCATTACATCGCATAATCCATTACAACGCATTCACCAAAGTAACACCCCGGCAGAGTTAGAATAGTAATTGCGTTGTAATGGATTATGCGTTGTAACGACATGCGTTGTAACGACATGCGTTGTAATGGATTTTGCGATGTAAAAAATTTGTTGTAAAGTGTCATATTCATTATGAGTGATCAAATTGTGGATCGTTGCCTCAATAAAAAATATCAAGAGTAGCTTCTTAAGCACAAATATCTCACACTCAAGGAAACAGTGGATATAATCAAGAGCGTGGAAATATCTAGGCACTCAGTCAAGGAGTTCCACTTAATAGTTCTGATTGTAAACACAAAGGCAAATGCATTTATAAAACGAACCCAAATTGTAGACCAAGTTCACTTGAAGCTAACAGCAAAACTCGCCCTGCCATCAGGATGGAGTGTTTGAAGTGTCACAAACGTTGCCATTTTTCCACGATACGCGACTATGCAGGAGCATTTTACAGTGGTTCTTCCGCTCTGTCAAACCCTAAATGAGGTCTATTGACTGCTAAACCATGTTTAGAACTCACTTTACAGAAACAGTTAACCATAGCACAAAGACAAGAAAAAGCTCGACTTTAGGTCAAATGAAGCAAATAATCAGAAAATTAGATTTCAACTTCCTGAAAGCTTAGAAACGGATTACACTTGCACCATCGATATTGTGCAAAAATATAGATGTACAAAATCAATATTTGCACGCAAAGGAATGAGAAATGGTGGAGATGTTGTTTGTGGCAATCGAATAGTAAGGACAGTAAAAAATAAATGTCTTGACTAACCACACTTTGACAAGACTATTCATTCTGACATCCAGAAGGAAGTGCATGCAGTAGCTCAGCAAACTTGAAAACGCCCTTCGGAGATGACACAGGGAGTAAGAAAAATATTAGCTTTTTAATAGACAGAACAAACTACACACGACCAGCAGAAATGTTTTTTCACGCTATCTGAAATACATAGAAGGAGAAACAGGAATTAAAGCTGCTTAGCCTTCCATACGTACATTTATTAAACTACAACATATGATAGATTAAGGACGGGCCTTTATCACATGAAAACGCATAATATAACGTCTATACAGCACTAACAAGGCCTGCACTTCAAAGTGATGTACATGATAGTTAGCCACTATTGTTACTAATCAAACAACGTCAGGGTACCGGATTAGGGGTGATGTACCAATCAGTGCCAAATTAGGGGTATATTGATCAAAAAAATCCCGCAGCGCAGTAAGACTCCTTGCTGTGCTACGCAGCACTGCATGATAGGCAAAGGGCAGGAATGCGCTGTATCCAACCTGGTCCTTGGATCTGTACACAAGCCGGGAAACTGAGCAAACAACCCTGGAGGGTTTTAGTGGCAGCTGTCAGCCACTTGCATTAAATGTGCCCTTAATTATCTCATCTGTTGTACTCGGTGCCGATGCATACCCTGGTGTTAGGACCGGGTCAACAGAAGCCACTGAAATCTTCCAGCGTTGTTTGCCCTGTCTTCCTGGCTTGTGATTCGGAAGATTTATGTATTTTCCACAGTAGCCCCAGAGGGTACACGTTCTCTTGTTTTTGTCCTAAAGAGGTCATAATTCAATATACCGTAACAAGTCCATTTGTCTGGGGGTGGTAGGGTGTGGAGAACTTGTAGGTTACCCCACTCTCATCCCACATGGACTTCATGTAAGGCGACATGAAGTTGGTACCTTGGTCTGTCACAATCTCCTTGGAGAAGCCCGCTTGGATAAATATACCATCTAGTGCCCTGCCCACTATGAGCGTAGTCACAGTCCTCAGAGGAATGGCTTTGAGTACTCAGTGGCATGGGCCACAAAGACCAGGAAGAGCCTTTTGTTTACAGCAGACTTAGGGGCATATTTACAAGAATTGACGCATCGTCATCCAAGCGTCAGATTTCTTGCGCCTGCCACAAATGCCCTAATGATGCCATGGAACCACTGTATTTACAATACAGTTCTCCACGCGCAAGGATTCACGGATGTGCCAGAAATTCTGACACATCTTTTGGCGCTAAAGTGATGCATTGCTGGAGTTGGTCGTAAGACTGACGCAACTCCAGCAATGCCTCAGAACAGAGAGGCGAGTTCCTTGTTAAAAGCCCTGTGTCAATCCTTACGCCTGGTTTGAGAAGGTGTAGGGATTTTGCTGCAGTCAAGTCGTAGAGTGACACAGTGAAAAGTTGTACTATGTCAGTTCTACATGGCTTTTAATGTGGGTACACCTAGCCTGCATACATTATGCCTGGTGCAGCTATAATGTGAAGCAGGCCTCTACACTCTGACGTATTGGGCACAATGTGTCAGTTTGTAAATATGGAACAGTGTGGAGCACTGATTGCGCCACCACTGCGTAAAAAAAATTATGCTGCAGAGGCACTAGCTTCTTGTAAATATGCCCCTTAACCCCTTCGCTGCTTCTGTCGGCCAACGGCCGTCGCGAGCACTACCTCCGTAGTGCTGCGCACGTCCGTTGGCCGACGCGGCCACGCCCACTCAATGGAACGCCCCGCACCGCAGCGGAATTGCCGCCGCGGTAAACGGGTTAAGGTCCAGGGGTCTAACAATATCAATTCCCACCCTCCCAATGGGTGTACCTACTACGGAGATTGGGAGCAAGGGGGCCTTTTGCTTTGACACTGACATCCGCTGACTGGCAGGTGGGACAAGACCTACAGAGTGCATCTGAGGTCATTCTCATCTGGGGTCAATAAAAGTGGGTAACCAAACTTGCAAAGGTTTTGGCCTGTCCCAGATGTCCTGCCAGGAGTATGTCATGAGCCAGACCCAATATGAAGGCACTATAGCACTGGGGGAGCACCAACACATGGGGTGCTCCAGGCTCAGGCACCTTGGGCTCACTATACAGGAGATCATTCTCCCAATAGTGCCGGTGATCACCAGATGAGTCGCCGGATGCCTGAGCCTCAGCCTGCCATCATAGGCCCTCAAGTGTAGGGCCCTCTGCCCAGGATATTCCCTTTTCAGTTTGCCTTCCAGCCGACTTGGGTAGGCCCCCCAAGTACAGCAATGTCTTGTAGGTTCCCGGGCCTCCCCCTTAGGTTCTACCTCATCCCAGACTGTGGAAATCTGAAGAGTGGCTTTTCCATGCTCCTGTCCTTTATTCTGGCAGGCACCTAGACCATTTTCTAGGTTTCGGGCGCTTTTTGCCTTCCCTCTCCAGCTGTCATGAACGGTGTCAGGCGAATATGTGATGTTACACCGCGAGCAAATACCACGCGGTAGGTAACAACGCGGTCGTTACATCGTCCGCGTTGTTACCACGCATGGCATTACATCGCAAGTCGTTTCAACGACATGCGCTAGATGGCGCGCTGGACTTAGGAATAGTATAAATTACTATTCCTACTGCAGTTAGCGCAACAGCAGGGAAGGTGTTGGATTTAAAATCCAACACATTCCCTGGTGTTGCGCGCCATCACGACTTGCGATGCAATGCCATGCGTGGTAACAACGCAGACGATGTAACGTCCACGTTGTTATCTACCCGCGTGGTATTACCAGCGTTGTAAACGCTGTCTCCCGTGCCAGGCACATTCACTCAGGTAACCCTAACAGCTCCAGGTGGGACCGAGCTTCATCTCCTTCCAGATGGTGTGCTCCATGTCGAGAGACAGCCTTCACAACACAGGCATTTAAATGCAGTGCCTTTACCACGTATCATTTACTGGGCAAGGCATTTCCACGCATGTTTTTTCGACGCATATACCATTACAACGCACGCTTTTACAATGAAATGGTAAGTATTTCTAAGGTAAGTGTGTGAAATGTGTACAGAGTGGTAAGGGTGTTTTTAGTGTTTAGTGCTGGGTAAGTGAGTAGGGTGAAAAGGGTATTTCTAGGGTTTAGTGGTGGGTTAGGGTATAGGGTGGTAAGGGTGTTTTTAAGGTTAAGGTGTGGGTAAGGGTATACAGTGGTTAGGGTTTTTTAGGGTTACGGGGTGGGAAAGGGCATAGGATGTGAAGGGTGTTTTTAGGGTTTATAGGGTTTAAGGGTGGTTAAGGGTATAGGGTGGTAAGGGTGTTTTTAGGGTTCAGGGTTGGGTAAGGATATAGGGTAGTAAGGATGTTCTTAGGACTATGGGGTGGGTAATGGAATAGGGTGGTAAGGACATGTTTAGGGTGTAGGGGTGGGTAAGGCCATAGGGTGGCAAGGGTGTTTTTAGGACTTAGGGATGGGTAAGGGCATAGGGAGGTCAGGCTGTCTTTAGACTTTAGGGTTGGGTAAGGGTATTGGGTGGTAAGGGGGTTTTTAGGGTTTAGGGGTGGGTAAGGAAATAGGATGGCAAGGGTGTTTGTAGGGTTTAGGGGTGGGTAGGGAAATAGGGTAGCAAGGGTATTTTTAGAGTTTACAGGTGGATCAGGATATACGGTGGTAAGGGTGTTTTTAGGGTTTACGTGTGGGTAAGCGTATAGGGTGGTAAGGTTTTTTTAGGGTTATGGGATGGGTAAGGTCATAGGGTGGTAAGGATGTGTTTAAGTTTTAGCAGTGGGTAAGGTCATAGGGTGGCATGGGTGTTTTTAAGATTTAGGGGTGGCTAAGGGTATAGAGACGAAAGGGTATTTTAGGGTTGGTTAAGGGTTTATCGTGTAAAGGGTGTTTTTAGGGGTGGCTAAGATCATAAAGTGTTAATGGCATTTTTAGGGCTTATGGTGGATATGGGCATACAGTGATAAGGGTGATTTTAGGGTTAAGGGGCAGATAAAGGCATATGGTGGTAAAGCTTTTTCTAGCGTTTAGGGGTGGCATGGAAATAGGGTGGCAAAGGTATTTTTAGGGTTCATGGGTGGGTAAGAACATAGGATGGTAAGGGTGTTTTTACGGTTTAGGGGTAGGTTAGGCCACAGGGTGGTAAGGATGTTTTTAGGGTTTAGGGGTGGTAAGGGAATTGTATGGTAAGGATGTTTTTATGGTTTAGGGGTCGGTAAGGACATAGGGTGGTAAGGGTGCTTTTATAGTTTAGGTGTGGGTTGGGTTAATAGGGTGGCAAGAGCATTTTTAGGTTTATCGAGTAGGTAAGGGTATTTTTAGGGTTTAAGGGTGGTTAAGGGTATAGAGTGGTAAGGGTGATTTTAGGGTTTAGGGTTGGGTAAGGGCATAGGGTGTTAAGGAAGTCTTTAGGATTTAGGGATAGGTTAGAGGATAGGGTGGTAAGGGTGTTTTTAGGGTTTAGGGGTGGGTAAGGGAACAGGGTGCTAAGAATGCTTTTAGGGTTTGGGGTGGATTTGTCTTTATGGTGGTAAGGGTGTTTTTAGGGTTTAGAGGCAGTAAGGCACACAATGCTGTTTCACTATATTTTAACTATCCGTTCATTTGTGCTTAAATACATTTGCTTTTATTTGATTCAAATATTGTAAAGATTTCAATTAATCACACAATAAACTTGATTGACTGACTGAATAGGTTGGTAAAGGTGTTTTTATAGTTTACAGATAAGTAAGGGCATAGGGTGGCAAGAGTGTTTTTAGGGTTTAAGGGTGGCTAAGGGCATAGGGTGCTAAAGGTGTTTTCAGGGTCTGGGGTGTTTAGGGGAATAGGGGGCAAGGGTTATTGGGTAGGAAAGGGCATAGGGTGGAAAGGGTGTTTTTAGGTTTTAGGGGTGGATAAGGGCATAGGGTGGTAAGGTTTTTTTAGGGTTTGCAGGTAAGTGAAGGCATATGGTGGTAAGCATCTTTTTAGGGTTTAGGGGCGGTTAATGTGTTTTTAGGATTGTACAAATCAAATCCCTAGGCAACTACAGTTCAACTTAATAATATATGTGATGATTGCTAAATGAATCTAAAAAAAGGCTAAGTGTGCAACTGAACATAGCTCATAAAATACATTTATTTTTACAAAATATCTAAAAATCTGTGATATACAATGTCTGTATGGTTACATGACAAATTAAAAACAACATGCTTCCTAATCCAATTGTCCCTCATTGGGATAAAGGCAACATGATCAAAGATAAGTAATGTAATGTCAAAAAATGACTTGATATTATTTGATATTTTGAATACAGTAGTTGCAATTATGAAAACATTTTAAGATAAAATATTAACTGCATCAAAAATGAATAACAACATGATTAACAAAAGTAAGTATATCAATCACTTAGTCATCAAAGAAAGGAAACATTACTTGCCCCAATGAATGTATCCATGCTGAGAGACAAAAAGAGTGGCTTCGATCATGGATAGATCTTCGTGAAATCTCGTCTACGCGTGTTTTGACAACCCAAGCGCCTTCATCAGGAAAGCCGCAAAATGCCTAAAAACAAGTAAAGCATACACTAAGCCTTTAGCGTAATAACGAACCAATTGATAGAGAAGAGAACAGGAATGAAGACAGGTGAGTAATACTAGGGATGAGATCCAACACTGAAAAAAGTGAAAGGTGTTTTTAGGGTCATGAGGTGGGTAACGGAATAGGTTGGTAAACAATTCCACTCTGAGAGGTGCACAATTGTGTGAGGGATAAATGGCAGGCATGGAGAGGGGCCAACATACCTTCAGAAAAAAATAAATAGGAAGGTCTAGGGGCAGGGGCAAAGGCTAGCCATCCAGCATAAACCTATAGTAGCTGGGAGGATGAACCATATAGTATGCAAGCATGATTGGAACATTTGTTTGTGAGTAGCATGTTCAGTGACCAACCCACCATAGGAATCATATTTCTACAGAAGCATGTATGGGCCATGCCACACCCTTTAAGATTTGGTGGGGTGAGCTGCATCCTTAAAGCCTTTTCTTTCCTTTGATGGATTGCTTAGCATGCAGAAATAAGTGAATCTGAAGGGTTGGGGTTGGATGTTTGTATAAGGCCCTCTATAGCCCTTCCTTCTCCCTTTTGTCATATTTCAGCCATACCTGAAGTAAAGGATAATGGGGACAATTACGTACAACACATTAGCCAATCTGCTTCTCGCCATTAATCTGATCAAATCTTATGGCTAAGTATTCAACCTGATCCCTATTTGGAAAATTAAGAATAACCCCATACGAAGAAACACGTGTTGGTTAAAGTTCTAAGAAGAAGTTGACGTGCCCGAAAATAAATCTACAAGAAAAGACCTTATGCTTGTTTTTGAAACTACTTTTGGACTAATACTTTGGCTATATTGCCTGTGCCTCATACTATCAAGTTTTGTTGGTCAATCCTAGGATTGCAATTGGGGGTGTTGGGTGTACCGCCCCCCATTTTGAGAGCACCACTAGATATAACCTTTGGCATAAAAACTGTTACGACTGTCATATGAACGCCCATATCTCTTCTAACACCCATTCATAATAAATAATGCAATGCAATATTTGTTTCAGTCCGGCCCAATGAGGTGGTGCCGGCAAACCCTAGGTAGTTGCATGTTATCATTAGTGTGGTGGGCAGTTCTGAGCCTACTGTGCAGAGTGGCAGGGTGGGGGGGTTATTTAGTTTGGAACTTCAGATCTATTGTTGCTTGGTTGTATTTTACATTTTCTTTTCCTTAGGCTCAGAGGGAGTAGGTACAAGAGGGCGGGGACTTGGGACATACTGGGTGGATGAGGTATGGACAGACCCCCACCATACACTGGGACAAATCTATGCATGACACCGCTAATTATGGGAGGTCACACACAGTTGACCTTAAAGGTCTGGGCATGGAATGTCATTGGCCTCGGTAACAAAATCAAATGCACCGTAGAGCTCAAATATTTCCATCGCCATGCTCTGGACTTAGTTCTCCTGCAAGAGACCCACCTGAGGGGTAACCATTATAAAGCCTTAGATCACTTTGGTTATACTCTGCTGGCACATGCAGGCTTTACTACTAGCTCCAGGGGCACAGGTATATTGATTAAAACCTCAGTGCCATATATTCCTCGTCGCACATGGACCAACTTGGGCAATTTGTGTCACATAAGGGTACGTGGGAGGGCCACATGCTTAATATTCGTTCAGTCTATGTACCGCAGTGTCTTCACAAGGAGACCCTCCCTGCACTTGGTACCCTGTTGATGGAGATGCCTCCTGAAATCCTTATTATAGGAGGATACTTGAATGCGACAATGGATCCTGAGTTAGATAAAGCATCTAGCTCCCCCACTGGTACTGAGTCCAGTCCCTTGTGGGCATTTACGGAAGCACTGGTGCTGGTGGACCTGTGGCGTGAATATAATCCCACTGTGCAACAGTTCATTTAATTCTCAGCAGGACATGGCAGTTGCTCCAGACTAGATCTTGTTTTCACCCAAGACGTATACGCTGGCCGATTCCGCAATGCAACCCATTGGCGCGTGGCATATCAGACCACTCCCCAGTGGAAGTGATCCTCTCTGGTCTCACCAGAGACAAGACACTACCCCCTAGAATCGACCCCTCACTTTTGAAAGACAGGGGTTTTCAGGACAAATTGCCAGAGCAAGTAGATCAATCCTTTGAGGAAAACAAGGGGGCGGTTGAGTCAGCCCATGTCCTCTGGGAGACCTTCAAGGCTGTGCTCCACAGCCACGTACAGGCCATGATCAGTGGGAAGAAGAAGGAACAGAAGTTACAATATGAGGAGTTAGAATGAGAGATCATTGCCCTAGAAGCACAGATTCTGGAAAGAGGAGACTTCGACCTACGACTCCATCATCAGCTCTGCCTTAAACAACACGAACTGAGGGAGTTTGTGGAAAATTAAGCTCGTACATATGCTCTTGCCACACAGCATAGACTATATGATATTGGCGATAAAGCCAGCAAGTCGGTAGCCTGGCTAGACATGAGAGATGGGGGAGGAATTGAGTCTTAGAAATTCAGGATGCAAGGGGGGAGCCCTACACAACTGGGGCAGCGATAGCAGAGGCATTTACTGCCTACTATGAGGAAACATGCATGTTCACAGCTGCGCAGTTTGAGGAGGACTGTGTTCACCTTCTGAGACACCTTTCTCTTCCAACTCTTTCAGAGGAGGACAGAAACATGCTGGATCAGGACTTAACAGTGGAGGAGCTCGGACGCGCCATTTGGGACTTGTAGTGCAGGAAGGCAGCAGAACCCAATGGCTTGCCAGTGAAACTCTACAAGTGTCTGACACATAAAGTAGCGGGGCATATGTTGGATATACTCACGGTGCCAGGGAAGAGGGGTGCCTTCCATTAGATCATAGAACTGCTATCACTGTGGTCATCCCTAAGAAAGGTAAGCCGCATAAGGCCTGTAGTTCATACATGCCTGTTTTGCTATTGAATCTAGAGGCAAAGGTATTGGCCAAAGCCATGGCTAACAGATTGCGATTAGTGATAAGTTGCAGAGAGGAGTGTATGAAGTGGGGCTAGCGGTCCCGGCCATATGTATTCACTACTGGGCCAACGCTGCTGATAGTCATAAACGATTGGGTGTTTGCGGACAGAGCTGAGCTGACGTACTAGGTGGATTGAGAGTCTATGGGCATTTGGGGCTATTTGCCACTGCTCTATAGAAGGAGGAGTGAAGGTGTGCTACTGATTCACACACAAACATTGATGATGGCCTGAAGCCAATAAACACCTGGGATGAGGGGCAAATTAATGTATCGGACCCCGTTATGGTACAGTGACCTCCTCTGGGAAGTAGGCGGCTTGAAGGGATTTTCCAAGTGGGAACTACTAGGCATTGAGTACCTTGGGGATGTGTGGAGGGGACAAGCCCTGGTATCTTTCATGATTCTACAACAGGAATATGAGATGGCAGAGTCAGAATACTTTAAGTATATGCAATTGGGACACGCCTTGTGGCGTCACATACTTGAAGGCAAGCAATTACCCGAATCTTCTCCCCTGGAGGATCGGCTCCTCCTAGACCCAATGGTAGTTAGGGTCATCTCCTTGACCTATCAGAAATTAATAAACAATTCCCCTTATCCCCTGCTGAAGCTGCGAGAAATGTGGGAGGGAGTTATTAGTCTTATAGAGGAGGAGGACTGGGTGGAAGCACAACAGAGCCCCAGGGAGATTGCTATTCGTGCTTGCTTCTGTTTAATTCAGCTGCACATACTCCACAGGTCCTACTATTACCGAACACTCCTGCATTGCCTTGGAAGGTTTGACACTGCCCTTTGTGCCAGGGGTTGTGGGATGACTGGGTCCTTTTCCCACATACTCTGGGAGTGCCTGGAAATTCTGTCTTATTGGAAGGGAGTGGTACAAATAATGACCCAAGTCATTGGACTCAATGTGCCACTGGTGACTAGATGGCACCTTCTGTGTATAACTGGCAAAGAGGAGTAGCCTAAATAACAAAAGATCTGGTTTTTATTGGCATCAGGTGTAATGGGCCACCACGAGTTACAGACTGGGAATCTGATCTGGATTGGTGTCAAAGGGCTGAACACGTGGTGAACCAGAGTCGAGGTTACC
Source organism: Calotriton arnoldi (assembly GCA_963921515.1). NCBI lineage: Eukaryota > Metazoa > Chordata > Amphibia > Caudata > Salamandridae > Calotriton > Calotriton arnoldi. The sequence goes on from CAWUFW010010699.1 coordinate 619,031, forward strand.
CGAAGAAATGGGAGAAGGTCTGGTGTGCCTGGCACACTTGCAGGGGATAGTGAGTCTCTCCATTTGCATGATGATGGCCCCCTCAGGAATCGGGCCTAGATTACTGATGGGGTTTAGTCCTAATGTACTGCTTATCGGCATATTTGTCATTGTCCTCTCAGGTTATCCTACTGGACATGTAGAATGTATTTTGCCTTGTTCTTCTATGATGCCTATACTGAATGTGATATACCAATTATGGTCGTTGTATGCTGAGCTGATGTTCAGTAAAAAGGTGTTTAAAAAAAAGTTTGATTGTTGTAGTGAGTGCATCGACAATAAATACAAGCACAGTTTGATTTCTCTGAAGAAACTGTGTTGAACTTTGTAATCTCTTGTGTAAAGTTATCAATACTAATACCTGTGTCCTGTTCCTCTACACCTGCACATACCAATTCCTCATTTTCCCTAGACTCTTGTTCTGGGCCAAAGAAACAAAACTGACCATCTTCACAAACTATTTCTACCTTTGCTTCTGGACCATGAAAAAGAGCTGTATTAATTAACCCTAAACATAGGGCAGGAGTTTTCACATTGTAAAGTCCCCTAACTAAAGTTTGCATTCTAGAGTGATGAACAGCTAACATTTTGAAGTGACGAAAGGTGCTTCGGCACAGTCTCTTTGATAGACATGCTAGTAAACGTTCCTGTAAATTACTATACTTCCTAAATTTACATGGATCTAATCCGTGAAAAATTGCAATTTTCTGTTTTAGACTTCTACATGGAACTAGCAAAGGAAAGTTCTAAATATATCAAGTAAATCTGGACGAACACTGCAAATACTAATACAGTTCCATTTGTATATCAGGGCTTGTCGATGTCTTCCTTGTACCTCTTCAGCTATTACTTCCTCAACATTCCTAGGAACAATCTCCTCTTTTGCAATGGGAGTACCATCTTTAAGTTAATAACATCAACCGGTTGTTTCAACTGCATGCACTAATGTGTTCTCTTGAAAATAGCTTTCTTCATTAAAGAAAGACTCAGTACTGGATGTATGCTTTCATTCACTTTTGAATTTGTTTTAGAAATTACTTCTAATCTCAAGTCTTTTTTTGGCTGCATCTATTCATAGACAACACTGTTTTATCCAGTGTTCTCATTCTGCTCAGAATCTAAATAAATAGCTTGCTCTTCAGGGCAAATGCCTTATAAACTACTTCTCTTCTTCTTTCATACTGTTTTATAGTTCATATGAGATTCTGAATTACACTACTACAGAACATTCTGACTCCAGTTTCCTAAAATTGCCTCTGTTTTCTTGTTAAACAATCTGCTTTCTTATACGATTTATTACTCTTAATGTCACTTAGTATTTCTCCTTTCTTAGCTGATTTTAAACCTCCCTTTTTATTAACTTGGTTTTGCTCACTTTGCAGTTTTCCACATACTATTTTAAGAAACTTGTTTGTTTTCTTACCAGCAGCTCTTTCCTCTTGCACCACATTGTGTACATTTTGCCCCTTTAGTTTCTCTGTTGTAAGGAGATAGTATCCTTTCTTCTGTTTCTTTCTTCTTTCTGTTTTTTTTAGGTTGTAAGTCTGTTTGTAAGTAGAAGTAGATGTCTGGAAAGAAAAAAACTAAATCAAGACATTCAGCTTTTCATACTATACTATTAAATTACATTGTAAAAGCATTTAAGTACCTTTATAAACAGCTAAGTCACTATGTTATAGCCACTCTAAGTCTATTACTTTTCATGTTTAAATCAGTGTGTGCCTGCCTTTGTACCATATGCATCAGTGTGTGACTGGGTGTATCACTATATGCATCAGTGTGTGCCTGGGTGTATCAGCATATGGATCATTGTGTGCCTGGATGTTTCAGCCTATGCGGCAGTGTGTGCCTGGGTGTGTCAGTGTATGCATGCGTGTGTGCCTGGGTGTGACACTGTATGGATCTGTGTGTGAGTGGGTGTGTCAGTGTATACATAAGTGTGTCCCTGGATGTGTCATTGTATCCATTACTGTCTGCTTGGGTGTGTATGTGTATAAAACAGTGACACTGGGTGAGCCAGCATCTGTATCACTGTCTACCTGGGTGTGTGAGCATATCGATCAGTGTATGCCCAGGTTTCTTGCTGAATGGGTCAGTGTGTCATTGTGCCTGGGTATGGTAGTGTATGCATAAGTGTGTTCTTGGGTATGTTAGTTTATGCATAAGTGTGTATTTGGGTATGTCAGTCTATGCATCACTGTACGCCTACCTACTGCCCATCTTAGTGGTGTACATAAAAATGAGTTTAAGGCTTGGCAAGCAAGTTTAAATGCCTACTGAACTGGGACTAAAACAGCACACACAAGCTCTGTAGTAGCACTCCCAACACATGTTTATAGGGCTACTTTTTCGCATTGTTGATATGTTAGTGTATGAATGTCTGGGTGTGTCAGTGTATATATAAGTGTGTATCTGGGTATGTCAGTGTATGCATGAGTGTGCCTCTGCCGCTTTCTGACTGGTTGTCTGAGTGGCTCTATAATTTTGTAGATAGGTATGTGAGTCACAGTATGGGTGGGAGACTGGATGTATAACTGGGCGTATGGTTCTCTAAGTGGGCATGTAACTCAGTGAAACTTCAAAGTACATATCTTTCCTTTTAACCACAAAGCATCCTGCACTATAGCCTATCTATGGCCTACCTTAGGGATGACTTTTATCGAGTAGAAAGGGAGTTTAAAGCTTGACAAGGTGTTTTAAATGCTAAGTCAACATGGCAGTAAAACTGCACACAGAAGCTCTGCAGTAGCAGGCCCGAGACATGCTTAAAGGACTACTTGTGTAGATGGGCGACTAGGAGTGTCAGTACTTGAGTACATATGTCAGTAAGTGTATTAGTCCCTCTGTGGGAGGGTCACTGTATGTGTAAGTAAATATATCGGTTAGTATATGAGTGTCTTAGTATCTCTATGGGTATGTATATATGTATGTAACTGGCTGTATGGATTGCTTACTAGCTCCATTTGTAAGTGTAGGAGTATGAATGAATGAATTTTATTTATGCACAGTTACTTAAAACCATTTGCAATGTACCAGCATGTTTTTAAAAAAAGTGGAGAATTGATAAAAAGACCATCACAATTTTTAAAAAAAAGAAATTTCATATACAATTATAACCAATCTCATTGCTTAAAAGATGCCATAGGAAAATTGTAAAAGCTAAGTAGTAAAAACTGAATAGTAAATATTATAGAATACATTGGACAGCCCTCATTGAATCTATTTTCTTAGATTGCGAGGGATTTACTCTTTTATCAGTCTGAGTCGAGCTTCCTCCATATATCTTCCAAATCGGGCCAGTTCAGTCGGTAGGGTGCATGCGAACAGTGCCGCAACACCTTCTGTTGCTGTCCGAGCGCCTTTACTTAACCATATTGGCTTTAGTAGTTTCCGGCGGAGTTGTTTCAGGCCTGGGCAGCAACAGATCAAGTGGGTTAATGATTCCGTTTTATAGTCACAGATTCTGCAGCGGACTTTTTGGTCGAGAGCTTTCCACCCCGGATTCAGTTCTTTTATTGGAAGGGGAACTAATCTGCCCCACTGGATGTTTTTTAGGGCCTTTCTTCCCAGTGCTTGATATAAGTAGGGCTGGACTTTGTGCTCCGTGTATGTGCCAGCCATCCCAGGAGGGCCTCTACCACTCTCAAAGTAAGCCCGATCTGTCTCTCTTGTTAGTAGGTAGCATTGTTTGTTAATTGCCTTTCTGATGGCTGGATAGGAAACGACATCTTGGACCCAGTTCTGTGTTTCCAGGCCTAGGGTTTCTACTGCCTCATGCATGTATGCCTGCCATGGGTTTGCTGCACCACCATAGATGGCTTTTAGCATGCTTTTCAGGCTCCCTTCTGGGGCTTTGAGTACTTGGTAGTAGTATTTAGCGTGCGCTCCTAGACATTCTTTACTCTGCTGCACCAGGCCAAACTCCAAACGAATCCAGCTATTGCGGGTATAATTTGGTAATTTAAATATACGTTTGTACGCCCGACATTGCGCTTTTTCCATCATAATGTGCATTTTTCCCGGGAAGGCCTGCTGAGCGTAGCCTGCAACCGCCCTTATTTTGGCCTGTAACACCTTTCTAATTGGGATAGTCGTAGGGCTTTGCATCTTCTCATACAGTTTGCATAATGCGAAGATTGTGGACTCTACTTTCGATTTCATTTTGCTCACATGCAAGCGCGCTTTACCCGAGTCACATAACCAGCATCCAAGGTAGTTGTATGATTTTGATACAGTGATTGGCACTTCACCTACATACCATTTGAGGAGAGTTTTTTTTGGATAACTCCCGAACTTTGGTCTTTTCTGAGTTTAATACCAACTCATTAGTCCGATTGTAGGCATTTAAGGCATCTAGACCCCTTTGTAATCCAATTTTTGTGTGGTCCATCACCACTAGGTCATCCGCATATTGTAAGACTTGGAGTCTGCTACTTCCAATTTTTGGGACTGCGAGGTTGGCATTTTGCAGCTTTTTGCCCAAGTCAGCTGTGTATAAGTTAAAAAGGGTAGGGGCTAAAACGCAACCCTGTTTTAAGCCCCGATTTGTAAAGCACTTTCTCGTGACGGTTTTGTTTGTTAATTTAATTTTAATCCAGGTGTTGCTGTATAGGGAAATGATTGCATTAAGGAGGTCAGATGGAATTTGCCAATCGCGCAATTTAGACCAGAGCTTGCCACGCGGGACACCATCAAAAGCTGCAGAATAGTCAATGAAGCAGGCAAAGAGGGTTTTTTATTCATTACAATTGCTTGCTGGCTTAAATATGATATGGCCGTTATGTTGTCACTTGTCGAACATCCTTTACGGAACCCCGTTTGATACAGAGGGAGAATTTCGTGTTTGTCGATCCATCTGTTTAGCTCAATCAGCAGAGTATTGGCATAAGCTTTTCCTTCAATGTCCAGTAAGGCAATTAATCTGTAATTTTTTGGATCTGTGTTGTCTCCCTTTTTATAGATGGGTTGCAGGATCGACCCACGCCACGAATCTGGCACCTTGGACAATAATCGGCATTCGGTGAACAAGTTGGATAGTATTCTCCCCCAATAGATTGGGTCTTCCCTGAACAGTCCCCCCGGTAGGCCATTTGGTCCAGGTGCCCCGTCTTTCCTAATCTTTTTAATAATTTTTTCAACCGCTGCCACTCCTCTATCGTTACTAACAACCCCCGAAGTGCATACTGCTCCTTTGTTTGTGCTTTCTTCGTGGGCGTTAGTTGTCCAGTCTGTAACTGTGGCAATTTCCTTCTCTACATAGATTATTGAAACGTGTCTCATCCATGCCTCAGCATCCACAGAGTTGCCCCGATCTATTTTGTCGTTATGCAGCTTGGCTATGTATTGCCAGAGTTGTCGGTGTTTCTGCGGTTTTGTTAGCTCGTGAATCTTAATCCATTCCTCATCCTGCTTAATTTGCTTGAGAGTACATAGCAGTTGTTTCCGCTCTTTATGCAATTTATTACGCTTCTCCAGCGTTTTTTTCGATGCTTCGACCTTGTATGCTTTTTTTGCTTTGTTAAGGCTGCGAGTGATCTCTCTAAATTTTAGATTGTTAAGCTTTGTATGTATGTTGACTTTCTCTTTTATTTTAGGCTCTATTTCCGTGTTTTTGGACAAAGCTGTTTTCAACTCCGTGATCCATTCTGACCAATTTTCCAATTTGGGCTCGATGCCGACAATAGGGCCTGTGGCTTCTTGATGTTCTTTCCAGGCCTTGAATACAATGGTATTATGCTTGTTCCATTTTATTCTTCTCAGCAGGGCATGTTCCTCGGTTCCTATTGAATGGGATATCGTTGTAATACATCCCCTTTGCATGATTTCGATATTCAATTCAATCTGCAGAATTGCGTGATCGCTCATCTCATGTGATTTAATTTCAAAGTTTGCAAATTTGGAAGCTAAGCGGTCACACAAGAAAATATAATCAATTGTGGTGCAATTTTTGAATGTGGTTAACCCTTGGTTTTTTGTGGTTAAACCCTGTTGTAGCTTTTCGGCTGAGTATAGATCGTAGTCCCATAGGAAATGGTTAAACGTCCTTTCTGCCTTGGATAGGTGCCTCTTCTCGTTCCGGTTAATGCCTAAATGATGCAGGTTGAAGTCTCCCACCAGTATTTTTGCTGGCAATATGTGCGTGCATAGAGTTTCCTGTAATATTGTAACCATGGTTTCTGTCGCCTCTAATTTCAATGGGCCAGTGGCATTAAGATATATGTTGATTAAGAGAAACGAAACATTTTTCTCTCTGTGCCCTTTGCCCTCGAATAATAATGCCTGCAGCATATTTGAGCCTGTATTCACGGTGCTAACAGTTAACTGTTTTGCGTGTTTTACGTAGGTCGAAATCCCTCCAGACGGTCGTCCATAATAGTTATGTTTGATGGCTGGCTTATGAAAGCCGGCGTATCCTTCGATGTGAACCGGCTCTATGGCCCAAGTTTCTTGTAGGCAAATGATGTCATTCTCTAAGAGTTTGATTATGGCTGAACCTTGTTTGAGAACTCTTTGTAATCCCGCCACATTCCAAGAGGCCAATTTCAGATTGTGAAAGAGAGTTTGAAGTGGATCTGAAAGGCCTATGTGTCCCTCTATGTTCGCTTTTGGGACTGGTGATCTATCGTGCAGTCTTTGGCTGGTCCTCCAATGGTTGCCAATATGTTCTTTTGGTCAGGTCCGACTCGAGTGGCACTGTGTGTCGCTGTATTTCGTATTGTTTTGCCCCCTCCAGCTGATTTTCTGGGGTTTCTCGTCTTCGATAGTTCTATTCGTTCTGGTCCCCTCCTTTGTAGTTACAGATATACTTAAATTTTTGTAACGCTGGTCTGGTAGCCATTTTGTGGTTCCTCTCAATATACTATGATTGGGTTCCTTGTGATTCTTTGAACCATGAGTGATATTTGATAGTTCAAGTAAGACTAACGGATATTTTTCTTGTTCTCGAGTCGAGATTGCTATTCCCCAGTTTTTAAAAATTTCTTTTTCCTGGAGTACTGCCTCTGCTATGTGATGATTAGTCCAGGTCACTACTGTTAGCTCCTGGGTAAGGTCATCTTCACCTACTTCAAAGTGGACGCTCTCTATCTCTGCAGTTGTAACATATGACAGTGATGGTATGTAATGAAGGAGCTTTAATAAATTGCTCCTGTTTAAGATGTCATGTCTGCCCTTTGATTTGTATAACGGGTGGAAGATGCTTCGATTTGCTACTCCACTATCAATAGCCTCAGTTTTAATTCCTACCACATCAAATGGGTTTTTGATTGCTTCCCCCGTTCTCTCCTTTGTGATGGTAGTTGTGCCAGGGTGTGAGAGCATGTAATGCAACTTATCTTCACCTGTTATCGTTTTGGATTGCTCTACAGTTGTTTTTTTCGGCGGGGAGCTGTTATGACTACTGTGTCAGTTTTTACTACCTCCGCTTCTTCGGGCATGTAATGCGTCTTATCTTTACCCATTATCATTTTAGATTGTTCTACAATTGTTTTTTCCCGGCGGGAAGCTATTAGGTCCACAGTGGCAGTTTTTACTACCTCCGCTACTTCGGGCTTCTCCTGTGGTTCTTTGATGTCTTGTCCAAATGGGCTGCTTACCTTGACCTGGCTGCCCCTTGGCTGAATATTTGTTTTTGATGGTTTCTTAAAAATTGGATATATTTGATTGTCCATTGGCGAATCCAATTTTTGGACTGGTTTTGACTCTGGTTCTTTTATGACATAGGATGGCTGACCCCAACAGCGTTTCATTTGTGAACTTTTTCACGCTTCTTTTGCTTTCTTAGTCTCTTCTTCGTGCGCCTTGTCAGATTCATCTTAATAGATTGGATTATAGTTTCCCGATTATCCTCGGTACTTGGAGATGCTGTGGTACCTATCAGTTTTGCCTGTGTAGGACCGTTTAAGTTACCCCGGTTTTCCATGTTCTTCGCTTTTTCGGTGAGAATTAATCTTATGTTTTCCTTTTCATTCTTTGAATCTGTCTCTATGTTTGCGCAAATCTTATATACTTCTTTGTTTGTTTCGTTGTGCTGGGGTCTTGCAAGAGCGGTAGCGGTAGTGTGTTTAACATCAGTCACTTTCAACTTTAGGTCCTCGATAAGAGTAGTCATGATTTCTGGGATTGTTGCTAGTTTGTCAAGTGTAGGGCCACAGGCGCACTCAGTGTTTATAGTGGCCGCGTAAGCTTGTGCTTGTGTGATTAAAGAATTTAGGTTCGCTAATCTTTGATCAATCCCTGTGATTGCGTTTGCTACAATGTTCAGCAGATCTACTTGTACGTCCATTTTGTTAGAGTGGTAATTCAATGCCTCCAGTGTGAGTTGTGAGGTTCTGAAGAAGAGGTCCCATATGGTTCCAGAATCCATTGCTAGTACTGGAGTGGGGTTTGTTGTACAAGCCTTCGTGTTATTAATGTCGTTGCTGTTGGGAGTTAGAGACAGGTTCCTCCTTTTTGGTGAATGTTTTTGTTTTGGTCCAGGAGAGTTTGTTATTTTTCGGTTTTTTTCCTGGGCCTGACCAACTTCTGTGCTTTCCAAGTAATGTGTCTCCTTAATTTGCTTTGGGGATTGATAATTGATTTTTGCCTCAATTGGTTGATGGCCTTTGGTGCCGGCAAATTGCTCTTGCATTGTATGTTGCGTATGTTGCGTTAGACGGTCAGACTCTTCTAGTAGGCACTGTGAGAGATTGGTAGGTCTCAGGGATTGCGAGTATTTATTTCCAGTGAAACTGCCTTCGCATTCTATTTCGAGCCCCCATGGGTTATCCCTTTGTATAGCTGGCTCTCGAGCCACAACTGGGCATGTTGGTGTTGATGTTGAAAATGTTTGAGCGTTTGGCTCTTGCGTAACTACTGAGACCTCTGTTGTGTTTTCTCTTATTAAGAGGACTGGTGTTAGTGGTGCTGGCAGCTGGCTCTCTTTTCCTTGGTTAGTGAGCATTGTACCTACTGGGTCCTTTAGAAAGTCTATCTTACTCGGTGCGTTGTTTGCCCTTGCAAAAATGCGGAACACCGGTGAGATTAAAGGTTGTTCTTCCTTTGTGACGTTTGCTTTATTGTCGCTACTTACAGTTGTCCCTAATGATTTTCTTTTCCTCTTTAATGGAGGGAAGGGTGCTTTAGCTCTTTCTTTACCCGACCTCATGCTTGGCAAACCCTCAACCGTGCCTCGTGCCCTTGTTAGCGCGCCCCCTTATTACGTCGCCCTTGCTTGCTGTGGGCTGTAGGCTGTAGGCCCCCCTTGACTTAGAGGGGAGAGGCGGTCAGGTATGCGAGTATGCGGGAGGACGATTAGTCTGTTAGTCTGTTAGTTGACTTTCCCTCGGCCACCTCTCTCAGCCTGCAGCTCTGGCGCGCGCACCCACACTCACGCACAGATAGCTTCCCTCAAAAGATAAAATATGAGAGGGTGAGAGGGTGAGTCGGTATCTGCCTCCTTCAGCGGAGGTTAGGTGTATGTGATATTAACCGGGGTCACAGCATTGGCACAGGATTGACACCCAACCCCGCCCTGGTTCAATGGTTTCAGATTGGCAGAAATTAGTTCGAATCAAGTTCAGTTTCTGTTCGATTTAATTTAGCGCTTAGCGTGTTTTTGGCTCGCTCGCTCGCTCACTCACTTTACTCCCCTTGAATGCCTCTCCTCTGCTCAAGCACGGGCGATTCCGTGGCATGCATGCTGTAAATGCCCCATCAGAGATGAATAAAAGAGGGGAAATAGTAATGCTCACTCCGTGCAGGGGAGGCAAGACAAAGACTTCATCCCAAGGGCTTAATTACATGAAACTTTGGGGCCCAGTGCTGACTACTCCTGTGGGCCCTTTTCTATGGTAGAGCAAAAAGTAATGTCAAAAGTTACCTCACTTTGGAGGCGTTGGAGGCGGTGCTGCCGGCTCCTGCCGTGCGCCTCTAAAGATATCCCTGAGAAGGGCCACTGGCCCGGTGGAATAAGCCCAGGCTCAGGCTGCCAGGTAATTTCACTCACGGCTTTTTGCAAGAGGACACACGCGGCTCCTCCCCGCGAGCCCTGCTTCACTCGCGGCTCCGTCCGCGGCTTCTGCTCGTTTCAGTTAGCCAAACAGAGTGAGTCGGGATGCACACCCACGGCTCCTCCCGCGAACCCTACTTCACTTGCGGCTCCGTCCGCGTTAGGGTTAGTAGCGGCCGCTCTCGGCTTCTGCTCGTTTTGTTGGCCAAACAGAGCGAATCGGGTTGCAAAGCAGCCGCGGCGGGCAGCGGGCAATGATACGTCCAGCTCTCCCTCTGAGCTACACAAGCCGACCGTAAATTCCCGTTGTCCGTTATTGATCTTTTCAATAATAATTGATTTGTTCAGTACTTCTGGGTACTGTAAATACCCCACGCCCAGATCCTGCGGGCCTGTCTCCGGTGTCTTGCAGAGGCCTCACCCTCATCTGTGGGTCCAGTGTTTTCTGAATTCATGGGTTGAAGTCACTGAAAAAATCCTGTGGAGGAAGTTTCGGTTCTGCCACTGCAAGAGTGCTCAGGTGCCGAGCCCGGTACCGCGATGCGCCCTCCACAAGTCAAGTCAGTCTTGTGGATCACCGCGACACCTCAAGTTCCTGACGTCGAACTGATAGCGCTGAAACAGCTTCAAGTTTGGCAGCCAGGGTAGTTTATCCTGTTCGGCGGTTACTGCACCTGTGCTGCGCAGCCACTGTCGCCTTCCTCAACAGTTCCGTTGGTCACTAGCTGCTTGTCACGAGCTGCTTGTTATTGGGCTCTCCGGCCCCCCGCACGGCGTCTCTGCTCCGCTTCCGCCGTTTCCTTTGCCTTTTACTTTGCCGCTGGTGCTTTAATCCTGCCGCCTACAGCCGCTGGGCTCGCGCTGCTGCTGGATGCGGCTGGAAGCGGGTGGATGCAGGCTGTGAAGAAGGGGAGTCAGTCGAAAGCGTCGGGAGCCGAAAACCGAAAGCTCACCCACAGCAGTCCGGCGTCCGCACCACCCGCTCTCTCGCTCCGGCGGTCAGAATGAGTACGAAAACATGGCAAATGGAATCTCTGTGGATTGGAATTGAGCAATGGTACTGGTGAAAGTAACATTCTGTAGGAGTATGTGACTGTGTGCAACTGGGTCTGGTATTACTGGATATATAAATGCTCTGTGGGCATATGACTAAATGTGTAACAACCTCTGTCTCTGTGTGACTGGGTGCATGAGTAGCTCTATGCCTTTAAATAGGTTTATGAGTCACAGTACAGGTGGGAGACTAGTTATTTAACTGGGCATATGGGTCTGGAAGTGGACATGCAACTAACTGAAACTTCAAAGTACATGTCTTACCTTATAAGCATATACCACCCTGCCCTATGGCCTATCAACAGCCTATGCTAGGGATGACATATGTAGTAGAAGGAAAGTTTAAGACTTGGCAAAGAGTGTTAAATGCCAACTTGACCTGGCAGGACAAATGCACACATAGGCTCTACAATAGGAGGCCCAACACATGTTTCAACAACTACTTGTCTAGATAGATGAGTAGGACTATCAGGACTTCAGTACATATGTAAATAAGTGTATCAGTCCCACTCTGAGTATGTCATTGGATATGTATTTGACTATCTCATTATATGACTAGCTGTCTTAGTATCATAGGTGTGAGACCTGGCACCATTGGCGTGGGTCTCCCCTGCATTTTTTGCCTTTGCCTCCTGTGTTTTTGCTGTATGTTGGACTCCGTTTTGCTGGTCTAGATGCTTTGGGCACTTTGTCACTGCTGTTCGGTGCCAAAGTGCAAGTGCTCCCTTTGTAAATTACTGTTATGGCTTGGTGTTTCCATGATTGGCTATTTGATTTACTAGTCAGTCCCTAGTAAAGTGCACCATGTGTGCCCGGGGCATGTAAATCAAATGCTGCTAGTGGGCTTGCAGCACTGTTTGTGCCACCCACAGAAGCAGCCTGTAAATGTAACTCTGGCCTGCCATTGCAGAGCCTGTGTGCAGTCTGGGACTGCCATGTGGACTTGGCAAGTGCACACACTTGCCAGTCCCTAAGCCTTCCCTTTTCTACATATTAGTCACCCCTAAGGTAGGCCCAAGGTACCCCTGTGGGCAGGGTGCATTGTATGTGAAAGGTAGGAAATGCCCTGATGTGTGTGGCATGTCCTAATAGTGAATTACTGTCAATTTCGTTTTTCACTATTGCAAGGCTACCTGTTCCCATAGGACAGAATGGGGAGTTTGTTTATAACATCTTATAAGCATAACTGGCCCTGGGAACAAGGTAGAAAAATAAAGTTTAGTATGCCTGAACTCAGAATGTTAAAATATATCTTTTAGTGAGGGTGATTTTTACATTCTGTGTTTGAAAATACCACTTTTAGAAAGTAGGTATTTTCTTGTCTAACCATCCAGTGTGCCTCTGCTAGGTTTGTGTATTGCATGTCTGGCTTTTGGATGACAGGGGCTGGAGAGGGGCAGTGGCTCCAGAAGTCTGATGAGTCAGGGCTGGGCTGAATGGACCTGGACTGCATTTAGAGGAGGAGATTTCCTTTCACCTGAATGGGCCTGGTCTGCCAAGGACAATGCCGTCTCCACCTCCTGCCAGGAAGCTGCACCGGAGAGGACAGAACTGGTTTGGGCTGGGTACAGACACTCTCTGCCTTCAGAGAACAAAGGATTTTTGTGTATAAAAAAAGGGGCCCAGACCCCAGCCTTTTAGATCACTTCTGGGAAATCAAGAGGAACCTTTGCCAAGGAGAAGAGCTGGAGAAGCAGAGGAGGAATACTGCACCTGTGCTGTTTGCTGTCTGGGGTTGGCCTGCAGTGGCTACTTGCTGCCAAGGAAAGGAGAAAAGCACTTTGCTGCTTGCTTTGTCCCCCTGCTTGAAAAAAAGATCTCCAAGGGCTTGAACTGAGCTTGCCCCCTGTTCTAGAGGTCTCAGGAACAGCAAAGACCTCACCGTGTCTGTGGGCACCGTCTCTGATCGTTGCCGCAGAAGAAGAAGGGTAACCGACTCTGTCATTGAGTCCGTCGCAGAATTCCGTGTCCTGAAAGCACTGCCGAGAGCCACGCCTCGCTTTGCAATGCAACCCTGGTCTCACCGACTCCGTCAACGAGCCGCTGCTTGCACCGCGTCCTGAGGGCACCGCACTCCGCAACGCTTCGCTACACGCTGCAAGGACGTCACCGACTCCGTCGCTGCCCGAGCCGAACATCGACCGGCTCCGTCACCGCACAGTGACCTGCCAGCACTGCAGCGAGCACCGTCTCACCCTTCAAAGCAAGCCCTGGTCTCACCGACTCCGTCAACGAGCCGCTGCCTGCACCGAATCATGAGGACATTGTCCGCCGCAACGCTGCGTTTCACAACGCAACCGTGACGTGTGTCCCGACCAACCTGCACCGACATGTTGGTCGCAACAAGACAGGTACTATGTCCGAGTCTGTTGACACTTTAGCTGGCCCGTATCGACGTGGTCGGCTGGAATTGTTAGACTCTGTCATTTCCAGTATCGCGGTAGCCCCGGGAGGAGCTACCGATTCGGAAGAACTGTGTTTTATTGATTTTCCTGCAATTTAAAGGTTATTTTGCACAAGTACTATTTTTCAAGAGTATTGTATGTTGGATTTTTGTCGTAGTTGGTCTTGTTGGTTTAGATAAAGATTTACCATTTTTCTAAACTGGTGTGGTGTCCATTTGTAGTGTTTTCACTGTATTACTGTATGTGTTCACAAATGCTTTACACACTGCCTCTGAGATAAGCCTGTCTGCTCGTACCATGCTACCAAGGGGGTGAGCAGGGGTTATTTTAGGAGTGCATCCCCCTTACCCTGACTAGAAGCAAGGACCCCTATTTGGACAAAGGTACCTACTTCTGCCAACTAGAGACCCCCATTTCTAACAATAGGTCTGTAAATATGAATGTAACTGGCTGTACGGATTGCTGACTGGTTGCATTACTGAGTATTGGAGGTTATAACTGTGTGTGCAACTGGCTCTGTTACTGCTGAATGCATCAGTGATATATGGGTATCTGACTGAATGTGTAAGTACCTCTGTCTCTGTCTGAGTAGGTGGGTGGGTGAGTGCATCTATGGTCTTGCAAATATATGTATGTGAGTTGCAATATGGGTGGGACACTGGATGCTTAGCTGGACATATGGGTGTGGAAGTGTGCATGTTGTGAGAAGTTGGCCTGGCATATGCTGTCCACTAATTATAGTGGGCACCTTGCACCAGTCCAAATCGACTCTTATGGTAGGTAGGTTAAAGACAACCTTATTGAAAGCTATCCTAGTGGTAGCTATGGAGAGCAGCCTTCAGGCTAAGTCTTGAAGGAATGTAAAGCAGCTTGTTTTACCAGTCTATAATCTCTTGAGTGACCAAATGAAAGAGCACCACACCAGGTATATATTCAAAATATATGTATTTATTACTAAACACACCCCTCTAGTCTCTTTATGAGGCAAGAGTTCGAAGTACATAGGTTATAAGATCTTAAATCACAGTAATAGCACAAATACACGTTTGGGCCCTAGGGGCGTACCAAACCATATACCAATAAAGTGGTATGCGAACCACGACTGAACTAGACACTAGGCCTAGAGCCTCTAGAAGTGCTTGGACCACAAGGAACCACCCAAGGTAGTGACACAGGGGACCCACGGGAGACGCGTGCAGTGTAAATACACAACCGCGATACGCCGTTAACTTCTATGGAGAAAGTCGGGATCGGAAAAATAGAGGAAAGGGACACTTAAAATAGGACTAGGACAAAACCCTTTGAGATCTAGGACTTTGAAGAGTCTCTACCCACGGGAGCACCGGAGTACTCGTGTTACCTCACCCAGGGAAGCCGGGTGCATAGGTGCCTTTCGGGGTCGGGTTTCGTCGTCGTTTCGTATGGCGATCTGCTGCAAAGTGCTGCTGGCGACCAGGAGAAAAGTGTCCGGGTGGATCCAAGAGTGGATCGGAGTTCTGAAGAACCTGAAAGCAGAGGGGACAGAGTCTGGGTCACTAGCCAGTGACCAGGAAGGCGATGGACAGATGCCCACCGATGTCGAGTGCTTCAGGTGCGGTGACGGTCGTCTTGACTCTTCAGCCACGAGGTCCGGGAGGTGTTGTCGGCGACCAGGAGCAGGATTCGGGCTGGTGCTCAAAGTCTGTCGAGTGCTGAGGTGTTGACGACCGGATTGGACCCAACAAGCCTTGGCAACGGCAAGTCTCAAGTAAGATGTAGATCATTGATGATGCAGACCAGCAAGGTCTGGGAAACTCACCCAGCGAGGGTAAGTGAGGGCAGGCCTGGAGCAACCAGGATGCCAAGTAAAGAAAAGATTGGCCTTCGTTAAGGGCTACTAGCCAACGGGCTAGCGACCGCGAAGGAGCCTCGTGACGCCGTACGTGGAGCTGGCTTACAGGACACTCGTGGAGTGGGGGCCAGTGATCTTCGGTGCAGGTGGTCCTGGAGGCTAGGGCTACTCGGAGCCCAAAGCACGACTTCTTGGGAGACCCAGAAGATGGTGCACTTACAAGTGTGCTCGGTGTCCAGGGGTCACGGTCTCAAGTCACCCACGATAGCCACGGGCCTCAGCTTTGCTGGGGACTCAGGGTAGCCTCGGGGAAGTCTGGGAATCCACCTCTGGTGATGCGATGACTTCGGCGTCCGACGGGAGCTTCAGTGATGCGAACCGGACAGATGCTTCTTTGGTGCCTGCCAAGCAGGGGAGTCACTCCTTGACCCCAAGGGAGATTCTTCAGTCCTCTAATCTTGTCGTAGAGCGTCGAAGGTCCAGGATTCAGTGTCAGAGTTTCGTCCAGGTATAATCTAAAGTCCTAAGGACTGGGTTCCTACCTTTATTCTAAAAATAGGGGATGGACTACTCTGTGGCCCCACCTATGGGTGGGTCAGGGCAGAGGGGTGGCTACACCCCTTTCCCTTTGTCCAGTTCGCGCCAAAGCAGGGGCTGCAAGCCCCTGATCCGGTTTGAACTGGGGTATGCACAGGGACACCAAATGTGCCCCCAGTGCAGGACTTCAAAGCACCCGAAGTGCTCCCGCCCAGCCCCAATACACATTGTCCTGTCTGGGGAGGTGGTCACACCTCCCTGGGACAGGAAACCTATTGTCCAGGCCTCCCCTGCCGGAGTTTCGTCCAGCAGCAGGAGGCCAGACTCGTGTCTGTGGCAGCAGCATCCATTTTGTGATGCCAGGGCTCTGGAAAGAAGTTACCGGACTCATCAGAGTTAACATGCCTTTCCCTCTAGAAGGGTGGAATGCTACCCCCGCCGCCAGGATTGGCGGGGGGTAGTATTCCAAGATGTTTGACACCAAACACGACATGTTTAGGTGCAGCCATTCCATAGTTAGCATTTTACCGCGAGGATATAATGCGTTTAAGAGTATATGGTCAGGCTGCACTACAAACAGCATCAGAGATGGTCTCCGAACGCCGCAGAGGGGCCCTGCTCATGCAGGGGCACCCTCTCACATAGGAACCATGCACTCTGCCTTTAGGATTGATAAGGCCTGCCTTAGGAGTGACTTATAGGTTTATATGTGTGTATGCATTTAGTGATATAGGTAACCTATACCACAGTAAGGGGTGCATGCACCACCTTACCCAGGCTGCAGTAGCAGACCTGTGGTGTCAGTTTGGATGGCCTACCAGGGGTGGCATAATACATGCTGCAGCCCCTGGCAGGCCTCTGAGGTACCTATGCCCTTGGTACATAGTATACCATATACTAGGGACTTACAAGGGCACTCCAGATCCCAATCAGTGATGTGCCTAAGGCACATGGAGACCCTTTTAAAGAGGAAACAGCTAGGCTGGGGTTCTGAATAGCAGGGCCCCAGCCAGACTAATGTCGAAAACCAGTGAAGCATCAGCAAAAAGTGGGGGTACCCATGTGAAGCAGATCCTACTCTCCTACACAACCCCCCCAAACGTAGGGACATTAAACTAACCTTGCCCAGTTAAGTCTTCATGTTCTAAGTGGAAATACCTAGAGAGTCCATCTGCATTCGCATGGTTACTCCCAGGCCTATGTTCCACTGTAAAGTCCATCCCCTGTAGGGAAATGGACCACCTAAGCAGTTTGGGGTTTTCACCCTTCATTTGTTTTAGCCATAAGAGGGGCTTATGGTCTGTCTGAACCAGGAAGTGTGTACCAAACAAGTATGGCCTCAACTTCTTCAGAGCCCAGACCACAGCAAAGGCCTCCCTCTCTATGGCTGACCAACGTTTCTCTCTAGGGGTCAGCCTTCTGCTAATAAAAGCTACTGGCTGATCCTGACCTTCTTCATTCAATTGTGACAGTACAGCCCCTACCCCCAATTCAGATGCATCTGTTTGAACAATGAACTTCTTGGAGTAATCAGGACTCTGCAGAATTGGAGCCGTGCACATGGCCTGCTTGAGGTCATCAAATGCCTTTTGACAGCTAGCTGTCCACTGAACCTTTTTGGGCATTTTCTTAGAAGTTAAGTCATTCAAGGGTGTCACTATTGATCCATACCCCTTGACAAATCTCCTATAGTACCCAGTCAGGCCTAAGAAGGCTCTCACCTGAGTCTGGGTAGTGGGAGCAGTCCAGTCCATGATGGTCTGGATCTTGCTCTGCAAAGGTTGAACCTGGCCTCCACCCACAAGGTGGCCCAGGTACACAACCTGACTCTGCCCTATCTGGCACTTAGTGGCCTTGATAGTCAGGCCTGCCTTTTGCAGGGCCTGTAAAACATTCCTGAGGTGGACCAGGTGATCCTCCCAGGTGGAGCTAAAGACAGCAATATCATCTAGATAAGCTGCACTATAGGCTTCCAGTCCTGTGAGAACTGTGTTCACCAACCTCTGGAAAGTGGCAGGTGCATTTTTCAGACCAAAGGGCATTACCACAAATTGATAATGCCCACTAGGGGTTGAAAATGCTGTTTTGGGCTTTGCAGTATCAGCTAGTCTGATCTGCCAGTAGCCAGCTGTTAGGTCAAATGTGCTGAGATATTTGGCAGATGCCAAAGTATCTATGAGCTCATCTGCCCTGGGTATTGGATGGGCATCAGTCCTAGTGACTGCATTGAGACCCCTGTAGTCTACACAAAACCTCATCTCTCTTTTCCCACCACTGGTGTGAGGTTTCGGTACCAGGACTACTGGACTAGCCCAAGGGCTATCTGAGGGTTCAATTACTCCCAACTCCAACATTTTCTGGACTTCAGTCCTGATACAGTCCCTGACATGGTCAGGTTGCCTATAAATCTTGTTTTTAATAGGCAGACTGTCCCCAGTGTCCACTTCATGAGTGCACCAGGTGGTCTGACTGGGTGTCAGTGAAAACATATGTCTAAACTGATTGAGGACTTGCCTGCAATCAGTTTGTTGCTGGGTAGTGAGGCTGCCTGCCAAGGCTACACCATCAACTGACCCATCGTCAGGGTTCTGTGAGAGCAGGTCAGGGAGTGGGTCACTCTCTTCCTCCTGCCCTTCATCAGTAGCCATGAGCAAGCCCATGTCTGCCCTGTCCACATATGGCTTAAGTCTGTTGACATGGAGAACCCTTTGGGGACTCCTGGGTGTTCCCAGGTCCACTAAGTAAGTGATCTCACCCTTCTGCTCAACAATAGTGTGGGGTCCACTCCATTTGTCTTGGAGAGCTGCTGGGGCCACTGGCTCCAACACCCACACCTTCTGTCCTGGCTGGTAAACAGTCAGAACAGCCTTTTGGTCATGCCAGGCCTTCTGAAGTTCCTGGCTAGCCTCAAGGTTTTTGGTTGCCTTTTTCATGTACTCAGCCATCCTGGAGCGGAGACCAAGTACATAGTCCACTATATCTTGCTTTGGGGGCTTGAGAGGTAACTCCCATCCTTCCTTCACCAAGCACAGTGGACCCCTCACAGGGTGGCCAAACAGAAGTTCAAAAGGGCTGTAACCAACCCCCTTCTGAGGCACCTCCCTATATGCGAATAAAAGGCAGGGCAAGAGTATGTCCCATCTACGCCTAAGCTTTTCTGGGAGCCCTTTAATCATGCCCTTCAAGGTTTTGTTGAATCTCTCAACTAAACCATTGCATTGTGGGTGATAGGGTGTGGTGAACTTATAAGTAACTCCACACTCCTTCCACATTGCTTTTAAGTACCCAGACATGAAGTTTGCACCCCTGTCTGATACTACCTCCTTAGGAAAGCCCACTCTTGAGAAGATTCCCAGGAGGGCTCTTGCCACCACAGGTGCTGTAGTGGTCCTGAGGGGAATAGCTTCTGGGTACCTGGTGGCATGATCCACTACCACCAGGATAAACCTGTGCCCAGAGGCTGTTTGGGGATCCATGGGACCAACAATGTCAATCCCTACCCTCTCAAAGGGCACCCCCACCACAGGTAGTGGTATCAGGGGGCCTTTGTAGTGCCACCTGCTTTGCCACTGGCTTGGCAGGTTACACAGGAGCGACAAAACTCCTTACTGTCTTCAGACATGTGGGGCCAGTGAAAGTGAGGGACAATTCTGTCCCAAGTCTTGTTCTGGCCCAGGTGTCCTGCTAAGGGAATATCATGGGCTAGGGTCAATAGGAAGCCTCTGAACTTCAAAGGTATTACCAACCTCCTGGTAGCACCAGGCTTGGGGTCTCTACTCTCTGAGTACAGGAGTCCATCATCCCAATACACTGTATGGGGACCACTAGCTTTCCCAGCAGCCTCAGCAGCAGCTTGCTGTCTGAGGGGTTCAAGGAGGGGCAGCTCTGCTGCTCCTGGCTCAGATCTGCCCTAGAAGGTCCCCCTGTCCCCAAGAACTCAACCTGGTCAGGTTCAAGTTCCTTTGGGACAGTTCCTTCTTCAGGGCTGAGATCATCCCCCTCAAGGGACTGATCTTCCTCCTGAGCCAAGGGGAAGGCACTGCCTTAACCCTACTACTCCTCCTCTTGGAAGGCACTTGGTCCATTCTTCCAGAATCCAAGGCCTGTTCAGTGCTAGACATTTTGGCTTGTGACCTGGTCACAGCAAACACATCTGCAGGGATCCCCAGCATTTCTGCATGGGTCCTGAGCTCCACTTCTGCCCAAGCAGAAGTCTCTAAGTCATTGCCAAGCAAGCATTCGACTGGTAGGTTTGCACTTACCACAACCTTCTTAAGGCCAGTTACCCCTCCCCAGGAGAAGTTAACAACTGCCAGAGTATGGTCTGTTCTGACATTGCTAGCATTGGTCACTTGGTACATTTCACCAAGCATAACTTGCCCAGGTAGCACAAGGTCTTGTGTCACCATTGTGACACTTGCCCCTGTGTCCCTAAATGCCAAAGCCTCTCGTCCATTGATTAAAGGCTGTTGTCTGTACTTGCCCAGATTACTGGGACTCATAGAGGAGGGCACATCCATGCCTCCATCACAGACTAACACAGCCTGAGTCAGTTCTCTAACTAGGTCAGAGCCCAACTCAGTTCCCAGGGTGAACCCTACTAAACCCTTTGCTGGAGCACTTCCACCAACTGTACTAGGGGGAACAGGTGCCTTAGGGGCATTGGTTGGTGCTGGACTGGAGTCTTTGGACTTGGTGCAATCACTGGTCCAGTGGGTCTTTTGCTTACAGACCTTGCACCATGGTTTTCTTTGGCCTTTACCCTTGGTAGACTGGGAATCCCCACCAGAAGAAGATTTTTGGGGGCCTGATGAAGACTTTTGATCTTTACCCTTCTCCCCACCCTTGTCAGAGTTCTTAGCATCTTGCTTCTTGGTTTCCCCACCTTGGTTCTGTACCTTCTGCTTCACCCTGGTTCTGACCCATTTGTCTGCCTTCTTTCCCAATTCTTGGGGAGAGGTCAGATCAGAGTCAACCAGGTACTGATGCAACAGCTGATTTTGACAGTTATTAAGAATCTGCTCCCTCATTATCAGATTATACAATCCTGAGAAGTCACACACCTTACTGCCCATCAACCAGCCTTCCAGAGCCTTGGCAGAACAATCCACATAGTCTACCCAGTCTTGAGTCTGTGCTTTTTGGGTGTCTCTGAACTTCAACCTGTACTGTTCAGTGGTTAGGCCAAACCCATCAATAAGAGCACTCTTCAAGACCTTGTAATTGTCAGCATCCTCCTCTCTAACAGTGAGGAGCTTGTCTCTACCTTTGTCAGCAAAGGAGAGCCACAAGATTGCTGCCCACTGCTCCTGAGGGACCTTCTGTACTTTACAGGCCCTCTCTAAAGCAGTTATCCATTTGTGGATATCATCCCCACTCTGGTAGGGAGGGACAATCTTGCTCAGGTTCCTATGGTCATAGGACCTTTCCCTATCTCTAGGGACATGGCTGCCACCATGGGACTCTAGTCCCAACTTTCTTCTCTCTCTAAGGAGATCTAGGGATTCTCTATCTAAAGCCAATTGCTTCTTCCTGATCTCCAGTTGAGTTTCCTCATACTGGACCAGTCTCTTTCTTCTCTCATGAGAGGATTCCCTCCTGTGAGAAGAAACAGAGCTCCCTATGGAGGTGCCAGAGTGGTTAGACTCCTGAGAAGGAGACCTAGACTTTCTGAGCACACTCATAATCCTTCCTGGGGGGACAAAGGTGTGGTTCTCCAGATCCTCATCTTCATCTTCCCCAGAAGGGATTGGGTTTTCCAGGTCAGGGTCATTGTCACCCTCCTGGTCAGTTTCAGAGGGGGGCTGGGGGTTGTGGTACCCCTGGTCCCTTCCTCATCTGCTGGCCCACCCTCTGCTCCTACCCCTTCAGTCTCTGAGGACTTACTAAGATCATAAGCCACCAACAACTCCTGGAGGTGTTGGGTGGTGGGACTTTGGCCTGTCCTTAATTTCCTCACGTTACACAAAGCTCTCAATTCCAAGAATGGGAGTGTGTCATACTTGGAGGGTGGAAGCTCCATGGCTTCCTGCAAGGTATCTTTGGATCCTGCTTTTAAAGACATTACTGGTGTGGTGTGGTGTATGCACTACCTACTCTAGTGTGGCCTACTAAACTCTCTTGAGTTGTAGAAAGGGTTGTGCTATCCCTTAACACACAACTCTAAGTTCAGTAGAACTTACTGTTATTCTAAGCTTAAATTATATGTACCTTAGGTACCTTTAGTGGTTTTCAGTTGATCAACTCAATTGAGATTATCTGGTAAAACAATAGCAAGCTGGAATCCCACCGCTGCACACCAATGTGAGAAGTTGGCCTGGCATATGCTGTCCACTAATTATAGTGGGCACCTTGCACCAGTCCAAATCGACTCTTATGGTAGGTAGGTAGGTTAAAGACAACCTTATTGAAAGCTATCCTAGTGGTAGCTATGGAGAGCAGCCTTCAGGCTAAGTCTTGAAGGAATGTAAAGCAGCTTGTTTTACCAGTCTATAATCTCTTGAGTGACCAAATGAAAGAGCACCACACCAGGTATATATTCAAAATATATGTATTTATTACTAAACACACCCCTCTAGTCTCTTTATGAGGCTAGAGTTCGAAATACATAGGTTATAAGATCTTAAATCACAGTAATAGCACAAATACACGTTTGGGCCCTAGGGGCGTACCAAACCATATACCAATAAAGTGGTATGCGAACCACGACTGAACTAGACACTAGGCCTAGAGCCTCTAGAAGTGCTTGGACCACAAGGAACCACCCAAGGTAGTGACACAGGGGACCCACGGGAGACGCGTGCAGTGTAAATACACAACCGCGATACGCCGTTAACTTCTATGGAGAAAGTCGGGATCGGAAAAATAGAGGAAAGGGACACTTAAAATAGGACTAGGACAAAACCCTTTGAGATCTAGGACTTTGAAGAGTCTCTACCCACGGGAGCACCGGAGTACTCGTGTTACCTCACCCAGGGAAGCCGGGTGCATAGGTGCCTTTCGGGGTCGGGTTTCGTCGTCGTTTCGTATGGCGATCTGCTGCAAAGTGCTGCTGGCGACCAGGAGAAAAGTGTCCGGGTGGATCCAAGAGTGGATCGGAGTTCTGAAGAACCTGAAAGCAGAGGGGACAGAGTCTGGGTCACTAGCCAGTGACCAGGAAGGCGATGGACAGATGCCCACCGATGTCGAGTGCTTCAGGTGCGGTGACGGTCGTCTTGACTCTTCAGCCACGAGGTCCGGGAGGCGTTGTCGGCAACCAGGAGCAGGATTCGGGCTGGTGCTCGATGTCTGTCGAGTGCTGAGGTGTCGGCGACCGGATTGGACCCAACAAGCCTTGGCAACGGCAAGTCTTGAGTAAGATGTAGATCGTCGATGATGCTGACCAGCAAGATCTGGGGAACTCACCCAGCGAGGGTAAGTGAGGGCAGGCCTAGAGCAACCAGGATGCCAAGTAAAGAAAAGATTGGCCTTCGTTAAAGGGCTACTAGCCAACGGGCTAGCGACCGCGAAGGAGCCTCGTGACACCGCACGTGGAGCTGGCTTTCAGGACACTCGTGGAGTGGGGGCCAGTGATCTTCGGTGCAGGTGGTGCTGGAGGCTAGGGCTACTCGGACCCCAAAGCACGACTTCTTGGGAGACCCAGAAGTTGGTGCACTTGCAAGTGTGCTTGGTGTCCAGGGGTCACGGTCTCAAGTCACCCACGATAGCCACGGGCCTCAGCTTTGCTGGGGACTCAGGGTAGCCTCGGGGAAGTCTGGGAATCCACCTCTGGTGATGCGATGACTTCGGCGTCCGACGGGAGCTTCAGTGATGCGAACCGGACAGATGCTTCTTTGGTGCCTGCCAAGCAGGGGAGTCACTCCTTGACCCCAAGGGAGATTCTTCAGTCCTCTAATCTTGTCGTAGAGCGTCGAAGGTCCAGGATTCAGTGTCAGAGTTTCGTCCAGGTATAATCTAAAGTCCTAAGGACTGGGTTCCTACCTTTATTCTAAAAATAGGGGATGGACTACTCTGTGGCCCCACCTATGGGTGGGTCAGGGCAGAGCGGTGGCTACACCCCTTTCCCTTTGTCCAGTTCGCGCAAAAGCAGGGGCTGCAAGCCCCTGATCCGGTTTGAACTGGGGTATGCACAGGGACACCAAATGTGCCCCCAGTGCAGGACTTCAAAGCACCCGAAAGTGCTCCCGCCCAGCCCCAATACACATTGTCCTGTCTGGGGAGGTGGTCACACCTCCCTGGGACAGGAAACCTATTGTCCAGGCCTCCCCTGCCGGAGTTTCGTCCAGCAGCAGGAGGCCAGACTCGTGTCTGTGGCAGCAGCATCCATTTTGTGATGCCAGGGCTCTGGAAAGAAGTTACCGGACTCATCAGAGTTAACATGCCTTTCCCTCTAGAAGGGTGGAATGCTACCCCCGCCGCCAGGATTGGCGGGGGGTAGTATTCCAAGATGTTTGACACCAAACACGACATGTTTAGGTGCAGCCATTCCATAGTTAGCATTTTACCGCGAGGATATAATGCGTTTAAGAGTATATGGTCAGGCTGCACTACAAACAGCATCAGAGATGGTCTCCGAACGCCGCAGAGGGGCCCTGCTCATGCAGGGGCACCCTCTCACATAGGAACCATGCACTCTGCCTTTAGGATTGATAAGGCCTGCCTTAGGAGTGACTTATAGGTTTATATGTGTGTATGCATTTAGTGATATAGGTAACCTATACCACAGTAAGGGGTGCATGCACCACCTTACCCAGGCTGCAGTAGCAGACCTGTGGTGTCAGTTTGGATGGCCTACCAGGGGTGGCATAATACATGCTGCAGCCCCTGGCAGGCCTCTGAGGTACCTATGCCCTTGGTACATAGTATACCATATACTAGGGACTTACAAGGGCACTCCAGATCCCAATCAGTGATGTGCCTAAGGCACATGGAGACCCTTTTAAAGAGGAAACAGCTAGGCTGGGGTTCTGAATAGCAGGGCCCCAGCCAGACTAATGTCGAAAACCAGTGAAGCATCAGCAAAAAGTGGGGGTACCCATGTGAAGCAGATCCTACTCTCCTACACATGTGACTCACTAAAACTTCAAAGTACATGTCTTATCTTTTAAGCACATAGCACCCCATCATATGGCCTTTGTACACCTTACCTTAAGGGTGACATATATATAGTAGAAGGGAAGTGTCAAGCTTGGGAAGGAGTCTTAAATGCCAATTCGACTTAGCAGGAAAACTGCACACACAGGCTCTGCAGGCCCAGCACATGTTTAAAGGGCTACTTCACTGAATGAGTGATTAAGAATATCAGTACTTCAGTACATATCTAAATAAGTGTATCAGCCCCCCCTGAGGTGTGTCACTGGATGTGTAAATGTGAGTGAGCTAAAGAATGATGATGGATTAAACCCAGATCAGTTGACTGGGGGTGAGTGTTTGATTGGCTCAAACGTTCCGTCCATCATCCCCTTTTGTATCGCTTTGTTCGCCCTAAGTTGGCGGGGGTATGCCCAGACGTGGGTCCCTTGCTCACTTTGCCACTGGATTCAAGCAAGCCTGGCTGATGACGGCTGGAATGCCAGAAACCGGTCCTAGGATGCTTGTTTCCGGTCCAGGGAAGACATGGCTTGGCAGTTCGTGCTGGACTGTTCCCATGAGGCACAGGGTCAGACTGATTTGCATATGGCCATGTCTGAACTGGGGTGGTGGAGTGAGCTAAAGAATGATGATGGATTAAACCCAGATCAGTTGACTGGGGGTGAGTGTTTGATTGGCTCAAACGTTCCGTCCATCATCCCCTTTTGTATCGCTTTGTTCGCCCTAAGTTGGCGGGGTATGCCCAGACGTGGGTCCCTTGCTCACTTTGCCACTGGATTCAAGCAAGCCTGGCTGATGACGGCTGGAATGCCAGAAACCGGTCCTAGGATGCTTGTTTCCGGTCCAGGGAAGACATGGCTTGGCAGTTCGTGCTGGACTGTTCCCATGAGGCACAGGGTCAGACTGATTTGCATATGGCCATGTCTGAACTGGGGTGGTGGAGTGAGCTAAAGAATGATGATGGATTAAACCCAGATCAGTTGACTGGGGGTGAGTGTTTGATTGGCTCAAACGTTCCGTCCATCATCCCCTTTTGTATCGCTTTGTTCGCCCTAAGTTGGCGGGGGTATGCCCAGACGTGGGTCCCTTGCTCACTTTGCCACTGGATTCAAGCAAGCCTGGCTGATGACGGCTGGAATGCCAGAAACCGGTCCTAGGATGCTTGTTTCCGGTCCAGGGAAGACATGGCTTGGCAGTTCGTGCTGGACTGTTCCCATGAGGCACAGGGTCAGACTGATTTGCATATGGCCATGTCTGAACTGGGGTGGTGGAGTGAGCTAAAGAATGATGATGGATTAAACCCAGATCAGTTGACTGGGGGTGAGTGTTTGATTGGCTCAAGCGTTCCGTCCATCATCCCCTTTTGTATCGCTTTGTTCGCCCTAAGTTGGCGGGGGTATGCCCAGACGTGGGTCCCTTGCTCACTTTGCCACTGGATTCAAGCAAGCCTGGCTGATGACGGCTGGAATGCCAGAAACCGGTCCTAGGATGCTTGTTTCCGGTCCAGGGAAGACATGGCTTGGCAGTTCGTGCTGGACTGTTCCCATGAGGCACAGGGTCAGACTGATTTGCATATGGCCATGTCTGAACTGGGGTGGTGGAGTGAGCTAAAGAATGATGATGGATTAAACCCAGATCAGTTGACTGGGGGTGAGTGTTTGATTGGCTCAAACGTTCCGTCCATCATCCCCTTTTGTATCGCTATGTTGCTATCTGACTAGCTGTCTTAGTATCTCTATGGGTCTCTATATGTGTATGTAACTGGCTGTATGGATTGCTTACTGGCTGTGTTACTGAGCATCAGGGTAGATAACTGTATGTGAAACTGGCTCTGTCCTCCTGGATACATAAGTGCTTTATGGGCATCTGACTGAATGTGTAACTATCTCTGTCTCTGTCTGAGTGGTTGGGAAAGTGCGTCTATGGTTTTGTAAATACGTATGTGAGTTTCAGTATGGGTTGGACTTCTGCGAAGTGATCGTATACACCAACCCCTTCGAATCCACGCCGAGGACTGAGATGCCCCACTCATTCCACCGAAGACCTCTTTTTCCCTCTCCTGTGACAGACTCATCTGATCGCGAGGCCCCGCTACGCTAACGGAGGGGCCCACCCCAGATTTCTTCTGGAGGGCACACAGAGCCTCATCCAGACAGGCCCCGCCTTCTGCGGCTGCTACTAGTACCTGCCATCTCTATCTGCCAGATCGAACCTCCTCCACGTTTGGAACCGGTAATTCACAGGCCCTGTCATCGAGTTACCCTTCTCCTCTCTGACGTGGATATCGTATCACTCACTCGAGCCTGTTCCTGGATAATAACCTCACAACTGATACTGACCACCTGAGTCAGTTCGGACTGATCATCCAAAACTGGTAGTTATCTCTTAACGGAGCCCTGGACTTTACTTCATTCTAGATGTAAAAAAAAAAAAAAATCTTTCTTTTTTCCCCCCTAACTTTACGGCTTTTCCTCTGGATTGCATCTTAACTGTGCCCTGAAGAAGGTGACGGCTAGACCTTAGCCCTCACCGAAATGCGTTTCGGCACCGTGCCTGATGGGAACCACACAGTGATACATGCAAAAGAACTATAAAGAACTTAGGATTCCAACGCAAAACTCATGTCTTTAAACCAATTATAAACTGTATATGATTTTTTCACGATTAATAGAGGTTGGTTTATCCTATTCCAACTACCTTCTAGATCTTCAATGTCTCATTGAGGCGCTCCTTTTAGACTCTTTTTTTATAACAGCGCATGATACCACATAGTTTTTCATTCAAGGTCCCTGTCTCGTTACTTATGCAATCCTTTTAAATGTACGACTGTGTTAGTGAGTTAGTAGTATGAATGTGTTTATGGTGTGCCTGACTGTTTAGGTTGTGTTATGATGGAACTAGTATGAGGATGTTTTAATTGTCTAGCCACAATTCATCCTGTTGGGGGATTCATATTTCTTTTTGTTCTTATATGAATTTACTTGGACTGAACACATTTATGTTGTTGTTAATTGTTTCGCTCTAATTTTCATGTATATATAAAACTAGTAAAAAATGTATGTAATGTTCTGAAACTGTATTATTTACCCGTGAACGTGTTTATTAGGTACTTTTCTTGAATGTCAGTTGTGCTCTTGACTCCGCTCCCCGTACCAGAGATCTATTTGTAGCCATTGAGAGACGCTGTGCGCTCTAAACTATTCTCAGGCAGGTGACACCTTTTCCCTTCCTGTGGAGGGTTTTGCTTTCAGTGTCAGTATGGGTTGGACACTGGATGTGTAGCTGGACATATGGGTGTGGAAGTGTGCATGTAACTCACTAAAACTTCAAAGTAAATGTCCTACCTTACAAAAGAGAAAACAGGCAATAAGGTGATCCAGCGCGGCTAAAATAAATTTTTCCTTATGACGCTAACCCAGAAAACACCTACTCAACCTGAATCATATAAAACCAACGTCGGTGGGGCCATAACACCACATACATACATTCACTCAGTTTTCTGGATCAAACGCTAAGGAAAATGAGCTGCTGGACAAACGGGATACCTTATTAAAACAACAGAATTATAACCTACACATTATATACATTAACTTAGGATCCTGTCGGTTCTAAACATCAAGGTATTCCGCTATTCGGTCGATGGACCAACTAGTAGAATCAGTTGATGGCGATTAAGTCCAGCTCAATCACAATTAAAACCTTTAACATTTATTAATCACAATTTTATTTAAAGAACCACAGACTCATTTTAGAGTTAGCATATAATTTTATCTAAAATCTTTGAGCAAATAAGTAAACTTCTTTATTAGGCAAAATACATTTGTAAATATTAATAAGCATTTTAGTGAAATTTTGAGAATAGAAACGGAAAATACTCATTACCCTTGGCCATAGGGCGATGACAAGAATGGTTCACCAGGAAAGAAAAGAGGAACCGCAGGTCACAGGATAGGACTCCCAAACTGACTGACTGTCCCGCTAACCTCCTCGGACGCAATATCCTCCCGGGCAACTCCCGCAACGGTCTCGTTCCTTCCCCAGTCAAAGTCCAAAGTTCAAAATGACAGAGTCTCTCGCAGCATCAGGATAGAAGAAGCGAACACCAACATCAATAACCCTCAATTCCATGCACAACGTAAGAGCAGACTCTCTTATACCCTATTCTCTGACTTGCTACACTTAAAGTTGCAATCTTTGGGGGCAGAAATGACGCTAATTGGTCCATTGGAGGGGTGGTGATGGTCACCTCATCGTCCTCCTTGTTCGAATCGGTTTGGGACAATAATGCATACAGTAGTTCTCGTGATCAGCAATGTCCAAAGGTAATTCAATTTGTTAATGTATTTTGTGACAAACTCCGATGGTCACACATTAGTTCATCCTTTGTCGTTCGATTCTCGCATCCGTTCCCATGCATATATGCTGAACTCCTGGCACGATCCTTGTTGCAGGTCAGACTGGCCTTGACATCTCTCACTCCGGGCACAGGCCGCATACACGTGACTGGAGCATTCACTCTGCCCATGCGCGGGGGCCATTTTATTCAGCACACGCAATCTCGTCCTTTTCCGGCAGCCATTTTCGAAGCACGGCCTAGCAGGCTCGAACGAAACTAATATAAGAACAAACACAACAGAAATTAAAACATGGAAAATAAGCCTTTCTGTTTACCACCCGCCATTTTAAAGACCCGTGTTAGGTATTACCTAGCAGAAGCGACATTTAAAGCCATTTTACTTACCATCTGCATTCTTTGCCACGGTGCAATTTCACTACGCAACACAAATCATGCAATTTTACTCTATTTACTACACGAATTACAATTCTAATGTTATTTTGCTTCACTTTTGTAAATAAATTAGATTTCTGCAATGCCAGCAAGTTGCCCACGTGTAATGTTTAATAAAAAGGTGCATTTGTTGATTAGTTCATGCGTTTCAAACGGGTAGTATCATTAATCGTTATGAGGTCATTAATTTCCAAGGGGGTACACAAAAATATTTTGTTTCCCCTGCTCCATCAATTCCCCCTTTGGTGATTTTTAACATCACCACTAAAACCTATCCCTACAAAATTTAACAGAAATATGTTTTTTGTCCACTTGCATTTGTTATTTTAGACAATTGTGTTCTTTTCATCTTGTCTTTTAGACCTTTTGTACATGTTTTCTTTAAACTCTTCCAATTCGATCTCTCCCATCTCCCGTTCTCTTGTTTCTCTTTCCTTATTTTTCTCATTTTCTCTTTTTGCTTTATTTTGTCTTTTCCTCTTTGTAATACACACATATGCTAATCTCAATATTAATATTATCACTACTATTAAGGTCACAGGAATTAGTATTTTCCCTACTAGAGAACTACCTATTTCGGTGAACCATTTCTTTATTGAGGAAAAACCCTTACCAAGTTTCTCCCAAGCACCTTCAACCTCCAGTGGGGCAATTTCTTTATGCAAATCAGTAATGTTCTTTATATACTTCTGTATATTCTGACTTTTGTCTGGAATGTAAGTGCAACAATGTTGCACTTTCAGCATTCCACAAACTCCACCCTCTTTTGCCAAAAGAATGTCAAGGGCAAGTCCATTTTGCATTACCATAGCTCTCATGGCAACCATTTCGGTATTTATCATCAAGAACCCTCCAGCAGTATTCGTTGATAAACGATCTACTACTGTAGACAATTTCCGAATCTTGTATGCATTCAAAGATACACCCACTGCTGGTATCAATGCTCCAAAAATGTCACCTATTATCTCTGAGAAGCTTTCCCTTCTCCTACGCGTTAATGGTTTACCTATCTTGTGAATTCCTTTCGTTCTTCTTTCCGCGTGAAAAATCTTTGGAAAGACCAGGCCTAGATAGCATGTTCCATACCAATGGTCCGGCAACCTATAATAGGCTCGGTTTCCGCAAATATAATAGATTCCTGGGAATACTGGATCTTTTCCTCCTTTGAATCCCCATCCCCCTAACATTTTGTATGTATCTCGGCACTCACTAGAACCCACGAAATAGTTATCATACATAGTGTTATCTCTATTAATACACAATTTTCCCTGTTGGGGCCAATCTAAATCCATGGCTGCATTCGTTTCACTCTTGTCATAACTTTCCTCTTCAAATGCCCAAGGTGGGGTTTTTGTCTTTTCTCCCATTGCTTTTCTTTGAAACTTAACCCTTCTGTCTTCTACCATGTCTAGAAAAACCTTTTCTTCCTTTCTTAACCTACAAGTAAGGTTATGTCTAAATGCATTATCTAATGTTAATTCTTTCGTTTCTAAGAAAAATTCTCCAAAAATCTTTGCAAGTTTCAACTTATTTAATTCAGGAACTACGGGAACTTTAGCAAAAATAGCATCTGTGTCAGTGTAGTAATACTCTAATTTACCTGTTTCATAAAATAAACTAGCTAAAACACTACAGGTTATTCCATACGTCAAAGGAAGGTGATGATACGTCACACCTTCTGTTACAGATGCAGGTAACTGCATACATACATAACAATCTCTAACATCCATTGTCTCTACATATTCATACAAAGGTTTGGTGAAGACATTCTTGGAGAAATCAGTTATTGACTTATCCCTATGAAATTCAGTACTATCTATTAGTGTTGCAGTGTTCTTTATATTAGATTTCTTGTCACTATTCGTGGCATTCATGATTGCAGATGTATTTTCTCCAACTAATCTAAGTGGAATTATTATTGCTAAAATGAACCAAATAAGCATTAGTAAACCTGCCAATGAACCACATTTTACACCATCTACGGAAAAACTCACATCTAGATCTTCTATTCTCAGTGTCTACCATGTTGAAATATAATATAAATATATGTACAGAAAATGTGTTTCCACATCTCAGAATGACCTTTTTGCCGTTTTACCCTTTCTTTTATTGTTGACTAGAACCAATTGCTTTTGGCGCACTTTTTTGAAATTTTTCTTTGACTTTATCAGTTTGTGTGTCTAGTCCCGTTTTCTTTTCTCCTCTTCAGGATGGGCGCAGTTCACTCTCACCCACTTGTTCACAGTCTTTGTCTGGGGTTTCGTGACTGCTATCCACTTCTTCAATGTCAGGCAGTGCTATGTATACCCATTCAGGTGACTTGTATTTCAGGTTAGGTCTTTTCACTCTTTTGGGTCTCTGCAACTGTCTTTTATTTGTTTGTCTTTGTCTTTTCTGACTTGTTATTTCATTTACTTGTTCTGCATTGTCTTTGTTCAAATTTATTAGCTTATATTTCAGTCTTTTAATTTCGTTGGGCCAATTGTCTCCTTTTCTTGGCCTTTTCAGTTCGCTTTCGTTTTCTCCTCGTTCCGCTCTCCAAGTTCTCTTTCTTGGTCCTATTCTTTGCCTTATTTCTTCTTCACTTTCTTCAGATTCTGTCTCAGATCTCACTTCACTTTCTTTAACTTTGAACTTTATGATCTCTGTCTCTTTGTCTGAATTCGAACCTCCTTGGGTTTCTTCTACTTGTAATTCTGAGTCTAATTCTCCTCGTGTTTCTTCCGCAACTTCCTCAATCTCTCTGTCTAAATCTGAATTTTCTTGGGTTTCTTCTGCTTGTAAGTCTGGGTCTAATTCTCCTCGTGTTTCTTCCGCAATTTCCTCAATCTCTCTGTCTGAATCTGAATTTTCTTGAGTTATTTCTATAATTTCTGGAGGAATTTCCCCAAAGCTTGTACTTGGCTGTTCACCGTCACTGTTTATTGGTTCAGTTTCTCCTGTTTCAATATCAGTTCTTTGTTTTTCGGATTCTTCTATTTGTCTTTCTCTGGATTCAGGTTGGTCTGCTTCAGATGCTGAACTGGTATCTGATATTTCCAGATGTCGACTTACAGGTCGATCTTCAGGATCTGGAATTCTGATTGTTTCAGTTTCTGCTTCAGATGCCGAACTAGTATCTGATATGTCCAGATGTCGACTTACAGGTCGAGCTTCAGGATCTGGAACTCTGACAGTATGGCTGGCATGAATCCAATTTTTCACACCTTCACACTTTACTGCAGTTGTCGTCACCAGAATCACTTGACGTGGCTTGTCCCACCGTGGAACCAAGAAATTTCTTCTTCTGTGGACTTTTATGCGGATCCAGTCTCCTGGACTCAGGTCATGAGCTGGTTTTCTCTCAAGAGTGGTCGCATCCGGCCCAACCTGATGAAACACAGAATGCACCACATCAGCCAATCCTTTGCAATAGTCCAGTATGAGATCATCAGTTATAGTCAGCAGTTTGTTGACAGGTACGTATGCTTGTCTCATTGCTCTTCCCATTATTATTTCATGAGGACTCAGACCTGTTTTTCTGTCAGGTATGCTTCTTATGCTTATCAGCACCAGAGGTAAGGCATCGGGCCATTTGAGTCCTGTGGCTTGACACATTTTCCCTAACCTATTCTTTATTGTGCCATTTACTTGCTCTACAACTCCAGAAGACTCTGGTCTGTAGGCACAATGCAGCTTTTGTTGAATGTCTAGTGCTTCACATATTAGTTGGATAATTTCATTCTGAAAATGCGTTCCTCTATCTGTTTCAATCGTTACTGGAAAGCCATATCTATGAATGAATTCTCTGAGTAGGAGCTTAGCTACAGTAACTCCATCATTCCTTCTTGTCGGATAGGCCTCCACCCAACGAGAAAACAAACAGACGACCACCAGGACATACCTCAATCTGTTACTTGGGGGCATTTCAATAAAATCCAATTGCATTCTGGTAAAAGGACCTCCTTCTCGTCCTATTGTTCCCAAACTCACTACTGTCTTCCTTCCAGGATTTATCTGTTGGCATATAAGACATCTTTGGCAAAGGCTTTCAGCTATAGCCCTAAACTTTGGGTTGTACCAAGTCTGTTTGAAAAGTCTGATCATGGCATCCCTACCTATGTGTGCCTGTCCATGGTACATCCGTGCCATGTTAGAGATCATGCTATCAGGCATAACTGGTCTTTCATCCCTGTAAACCCAGACTTCATCTTCCTCCCTCCGTCTGCAACCTGATTTTATCCAAACGTCTTTTTCCTCATCACTTGCCTCTTCCTGCAATTGTTTCACCTCTTCCCATGTTTCAACTGGGTTAGTAAACAGCAAGGGACATGAAACAATTTCTTTTTCCCTTCTCCGATTCATCGAGGTCATATTTCTGGCACAATATTGAGATAATTCATCAGCAAAATTGTTACCTACTGCAATGTAATCAGTTCCATTTTTGTGAGCAGTGCATCTTACCACTGCAATCTGTTTAGGCAGCTGTATCGCCTCAAGCAACTTCTTCACAAACTCACCATTCCTAATAGGAGACCCTGAGGAACTCAGGAATCCCCTCTGGGACCAGATCTGTCCGAAGTCATGGACCACTCCGAAGCCATACTGGCTATCCGTGATCACAGTAATTCGGAAATTCTTTCCCAGTTTGCAAGCTCGAATCAGAGCAATCAGCTCAGCAACTTGGGCTTAACGTATTCCTCTCAAACAAGATGCTTCCATTATGGTTGCCACTCTACATACAGCATACGCAGCACTTAAAACTCCTTCATTCGTCCTCAGGCATGATCCATCCACAAACATCACATAATCTTACTCTTTTAGAGGTTCATCTCTGATATCAGGACGGGGCTTTGTGCAAAATTCAAGAACATCCAAACAGTTATGATCAACCTCGTCTTTGACCTCTGCATTTACTGCATCTGGCAGTAAGGTGGAAGGATTCACACTCGTGCATCTTACAATGGTTACATTGTCTGCACCCAAGATCACTTTTTCATACCTAGTCAGCCAACTATGTGTCATGAATTGTGTTTTTGTTCTGGTCAGGAGGATTTCAACTGAATGTGAGACATATACTCTCAAAGTATATCCCATCACAATTCCTTCACTCTGTTCCAGACTCACACAAGTAGCAGCTACGGCTTTCAGACATCCAGGCAACGCTTTTGCTACCGGATCTAAAACAGCTGAAAAATAAGCTATTGGTCGTCTCATTCTTCCATGCCTCTGCACTAATACTGAAAGTGCACATCCGTCTCTCTCACTACAATACAGCTCAAATTCTTTCTCATAATCAGGCATTCCCAATGCTGGTGCTTCACACAAACTTGTTCTCAGTTGCTCGAAAGCCTTCATTTCTTCCTCATCCAGCGCAATCGGATCTTTGACATCACTCTTTGTCAATCGCTATAAAGGTTTTGCAATCAATGAAAATCCACTTATCCACTGTCGGCAGTAACCAACCATTCCAAGGAACATTCTCACCTCTCTTTGTGTCATTGGGGCTCTCATTCCTTTAATAATCCTTATTCTTTCTGTTGTCACTTTTCTCATCCCTTTCTCAATCTTATGACCTAAGTACTGTACTTCCTGTTGACAGAATTGCAGTTTTGATGGGGACACCTTGTGTCCTCCTTCTGCCAAATGATTCAGTAAAGCAATTGTGTCCGTAACACATGCTTCTCTGGCCTTTGATGCCACCAATAGGTCATCGATACATTGGACCATCACAGATTTTTCAGGCATTTTCAAACTTTCTAAGGATTTCTTGAGAATTTGATTAAAAATAGAAGGACTTTCAGTATCCCCTTGAGGATTTCGGCACCATGCCAAAATACGTTCTCCCATCCGAAACGCAAATAACGGCTGGCTGTCAGGGTGCAATGGAATAGAGAAAAATGCATGGCACAAATCAATAACTGTGTACCATTCTGCATCATGAGGGATTTGATACAGTATTACAGCAGGGTTTGGCACAATTGGGCAGCAAGGAATAACAATTTTGTTCACTTTTCTCAAATCCTGTACTATTCTATATGTTCCTTTTGGCTTTTTCAATCCCATTATAGGAGAATTACATGGACTGCTCATTATTTCTCTCAAAATTCCTTGTTCAATCATCTTATTAATTACAGGTGTTATTCCTTCAATAATTTCTGGCGTCAGTTTGTACTGCGGGGTGTTTGGGTAATTCGTTCCTTCTTTTACAGTAATTTTTATAGGATCAACTTCTCTCATTAGTCCAATATCTTCACCTGTGAAATCCCATACATCAGACCTGACTGTTTCTTTCAATTCAGTAGGGATTTTCTCTGCATCGAACACAGGAAATATATCATACATTCCTGGTTCTAGTTCTGCCATTGTCATTTTATACAGAACATCATCATCTGGTGCCTGGAAAGCAATACCATCTGGAGTACAGTAGATGGTTCAATTCATTTTGCAAAGCAGATCGCGTCCTAATAAATTTACAGGACTACAATCACACACCACAAAGCGGTGCATGTCTTTGAATGGACCAATTTTCACCTCCACTGGTTTTGTAAGAGGAGTTTTAATTTGCCTGTTTGAAACACCTACAACTTGGATGTATTCTCCTGAAAGAGGAAGATTTGGAATTTCCACTGATCTAACAGTAGAACGGGTAGCACCAGTGTCCACAAGGAATGTAACATTTACACCATTCACTTTTCCATCCACAAATGGACCTGACTGATCTACCTCTAGAGTTGCGCCAAGCACGCACTCCTCTTCCTCTCCTAGGCACGTCATAAGCTTTCATCCGATTCATCTCCATCTTGCCGTAACCAATATTGTGAAATAGCAGCTACGCGTGGCAATTTTGTTACCTGATCTCCTCCGTAGAATCCTGCCTCTGTACTGTATCTTTGAGGATTTACACTCTTTGGAAGAGGTGGTTGCGGCACCTGACACTGTTGAGTAACTACCTGCGGCTGTTGCGGCTGTTGGTAACTCACCTCATTCTGCACCTGTGGATTTAATGGTTGATTCTCGGTATTAACTCTCGGAGGTAATTTACACTCGTTTCTCCAGTGCCCTAATTTTTCGCAATTATGACATGGCCATTTCTTTTTGGCTTCTTCTATACTCATCTGACCTTTTCCCTTACCAATATTCGGTCTGGATTTGGTCTGTCCTGCGCCACTAGACTGATTATTCATCTGAGCTTCTTGCTGTTCTGCAACCTTTACTTGTGCCCACATTGCCTTTTCCTTGAGTTTACGCTGTCTTGCCTCAATGTCATCACTGCAATATTTTGCATACCATAATACCTCATCTACTGTGCTAGTCTGCCAACATAACATATGCTGCTTAATCATTTCACTTATCTCAGGTTTCAAACCATACACAAATCGATACACAAAACGACTCATGTCTTTTTCACTCAGATTCTCGTATCCACTATACTGTTTAAAAGCCAAGAGCAACCTTTCATAATAAGCATGTACAGATTCCTTATTCTCCTGAGTTGTTCTATCAATCTTTACCCAGTCCGTTTCTTTTTATGGAATCTTATTTTTCAGGAATGTAATTGCCTGTTCGTATTTTCTCATTACTTCTGAACTTGGGGCTCCTGTTTTTGCATCTCTAGGATATTCTTCCTTCGGCCAGTCAATTGTAATTTTACACCCTGTCCATAAATCTGCAGGAACAACAATCTCAAACAATCCATCCAGATCTTCCCACAATACTTTTGAAACCTTTACAAACCTTTCTACCTGTCTATACCATTCTACAGGTTTCTCTCTCAATCTTGGAAAATCATTTGTAAATGACAATATATCTTGTCTGGACCATGGGACGTGTACATAACCTCCTCCTGGAATTTCTCTCATTGGACATTCTATTACTGTTGGTTCTTTTTCTTTTATTGGAAAAGCCAATGACGCTTTATCAGTTGTTCCCTCTTTTCTCCTTATCCACCTACTTCTCCACTTGTCTACATCTCCCCATTTTCTCAATAAAACAATTAGTTCTTTTATCTGTGTGAGTCGTCCTGAAGTATTCAGATTTTCTATGTCCTTTTCACTAAAATCTAGCCTGTACGGTTTCTGCAATCCTCTGATTTTTGCAAACTCTACTCCTAGTTCGTTTGCTGTTTCTTCCAATTTTTCATGCAAGTTCCTAGCTCTCCAAGTCATGCTTTTAAACATAAACATTAATTCATCATCTTTATATGACTTCAATCGATCGGTACCAATAGTCCCTAGAATCAATTCCTCCATATCTATCTTTAATCTGACCACATCCAAAGGTTGTGGTTCGGCATCTTTTTTCTGCAAGCTCCTCACCCAATCATTTAATTCCTCTGCAGTCGGACCCACAGGAGTTTTAGTTAATTCTACCCTGTTTACACTTCTCTCCGGGGTTTCAGTTGCTGACTCAGCCCCCATAGGTATCTTGGTTATCGGACTCTC
Organism: Calotriton arnoldi; assembly: GCA_963921515.1. NCBI lineage: Eukaryota > Metazoa > Chordata > Amphibia > Caudata > Salamandridae > Calotriton > Calotriton arnoldi. The sequence goes on from CAWUFW010010699.1 coordinate 657,186, forward strand.
AATAATTGTCAAATTTACAGGTGGACTTGACCTAAATGGACCTACAGAATCTTTTGTCTCTCTATTTTCTGGAATTATCCCTTCTCTTACTTGTTGGATACTAGAATTTAATGGAATTATTAAGGAATGTTCATCTATCTTTTGATTTTCAAATACTGGAATTACTGGCGCTATAGTTACTGGCACAGTCACAGTTTCCATATTCTTTGTCAGTTCTCTTATCTTTTCAGTCAACTCTCTTGTAGTTCTGGCTAGTGCGGCTGTATTATTATTATCATGTTTCACAGTCTGTGGTGTTTCTAGTTTATTAAATGGACTATTTATTTCAGAAAATTGTTCAGGGCTTTGATTTATTACAGTTTCCATTTGCGGTGCATTTGGTGTCACCACCACAGAATCCTGTTGATATGGAGGGGGTCTTTTATTAAAAATGTCCTCCAGCAACTCATCCTCTGTGTGACTAACTCCATACCCATATCTCTCTGGTACTGCATGCTTCTTTTTCTCTGTACACTTTCTCCCTGTAAATTCTTCAACTGTTCTGGTAGGAAACATACCATCCGTCATGTTAGCATACCGCCATCGTCTCATCCTGTCTTCATGATTCAACCCCCATACTCTTCTATGAACAAAACTATAATTCTTTACACCTCTGTGTCTTTCCCTTTCATACATCTCATCTTCCCATTCACCTAAGGCTTCGAACTGTGTCGGTCTAGGTCTCGGTTCAAGTCTCATCATTTTTCCTCTCAAATTTCGAAGTACAGCTGTGCTAAACAAACCATTTTCCGGAAATGCCACTACTCCATCGTCTTTGGTATATTTCGCCCAATTTTCCAACCAAATGCAAGTATGATAGCCATATTTCACCATCATATAAGATGCTGGTGTTTTCGGCGGAGGAAATACTTCTCCTTCCCTTGTCACAACCTTTTTATCCTTCTTAAAAAGATGTTTAAGCTTCGCAAACCATGACGGTTTCTCTCTATCACGTTCATCATAATAAGCCATATTTCACTGTTGTTTTGCCGAAGCTAATTCACACAATTCCTCACCAATCGGTTCTTTCTACCGCTCGGCTATTCTGACCTATCCCAGCGCGTCTCACACCAACGCACCAATCAGAAAGCTCTACGTCACTCTCACACTAACCTATTCCAGCGAGTCTCACAACAATGCACCAATCAGAAAACCCTTCGTTCTTCCACAACTGGCCAATACCAGCGCAGTTCTTGTTGATGTCAGTTCTACTCCTGCTTCTACTGACCCCTCCTTTACAAAAATTATCGGCACTTTTCTTTAACTTTTCTTTTCAACTAAATCGATTAGTTACAACGTAAAACACATTACCATTGTCTGTTTCTCTAAACAAAAGAGATAGTTTATTCTAACTTACAAGAATACTGTTTCGTTCGATAAGTGTAGCACTTCTCCCTACCTTACCCTTCTCTCAAGCAAGAGGTAAACCCGTTTCTCTGGGGATAAAACACATGTGGAGACTACACTGCTCCTGAGAATTAAGGCCAAAGTTTCACAAGAAAACCTCTTGCTATTTCACTCAAATATAATTCATACGTGAAATTTCCCTAACATAACACAGCCTTGTGTTATCACCAAATTTGAAATCAGACAATGTACAATTCCATGTGACTTCTCTTGCCACACGTGTCCACTTCCTACTTCCCGGAAGCTTCAAAATTCTGACTACACATAACGTAATACAAACTCAACATAATGTGTTAGACATGAAAAAATCAATAATCAATAATCACCAAACTAATCTATAGAAACCATAACTCTGCTACCAAGAAATCTGATCCAGCGCGGCTAAAATAAATTTTTCTTATGACGCTAACCCAGAAAACACCTACTCAACCTGAATCATATAAAACCAACGTCAGTGGGGCCCATTAGACCGCATACATACATTCACTCAGTTTTCTGGATCAAACGCTAAGGAAAATGAGCTGCTGGACAAACGGGACACCTTATTAAAACGACAGAATTATAACCTACACATTATATACATTAACTTAGGATCCTGTTGGTTCTAAACATCAAGGTATTCCGCTATTCGGTCGATGGACCAACTAGTAGAATCAGTTGATGGCGATTAAGTCCAGCTCAATCACAATTAAAACCTTTAACATTTATTAATCACAATTTTATTTAAAGAACCACAGACTCATTTTAGAGTTAGCATATAATTTTATCTAAAATCTTTGAGCAAATAAGTAAACTTCTTTATTAGGCAAAATACATTTGTAAATATTAATAAGCATTTAAGTGAAATTTTGAGAATAGAAACGGAAAATGCTCATTACCCTTGGCCATAGGGCGATGACAAGAATGGTTCACCAGGAAAGAAAAGAGGAACCGCACGTCACAGTATAGGACTACCAAACTGACTGACTGTCCCGCTAACCTCCTCGGACGCAATCTCCTCCCGGGCAACTCCCGCAATGGTCTCGTTCCTTCCCCAGTCAAAGTCCGAAGTTCAAAATGACAGAGTCTCTCGCAGCAACAGGATAGAAGAAGCGAACACCAACATCAATAACCCTCAATTCCATGCACAACGTCAGAGCAGACTCTCTTATACCCTATTCTCTGACTTGCTACACTTAAAGTTGCAATCTTTGGGGGCAGAAATCACGCTAATTGGTCCATTGGAGGGGTGGTGATGGTCACCTCATCGTCCTCCTTGTTCGAACCGGTTTGGGACAATAATGCATACAGTAGTTCTCGTGATCAGCAATGTCCAAAGGTAATTCCATTTGTTAATGTATTTTGTAACAAACTCCGATGGTCACACATTAGTTCATCCTTTGTCGCTCGATTCTCGCATTTGTTCCCATGCATATATGCTGAACTCTTGGCACGATCCTTGTTGCAGGTCAGACTGGCCTTGACATCTCTCACTCCGGGCACAGGCCGCATACACGTGACTGGAGCATTCACTCTGCCCATGCGCGGGGGCCATTTTATTCAGCACACGCAATCTCGTCCTTTTCCGGCGGCCATTTTCGAAGCACGGCCTAGCAGGCCCGAACGAAACTAATATAAGAACAAACACAACAGAAATTAAAACATGGAAAATAAGCCTTTCTGTTTACCACCCGCCATTCTAAAGACCCGTGTTAGGTATTACCTAGCAGAAGCGACATTTAAAGCCATTTTACTTACCATCTGCATTCTTTGCCACGGTGCAATTTCACTACACAACACAAATCATGCAATTTTACTCTATTTACTACGCAAATTACAATACTAATGTTATTTTGCTTCACTTTTGTAAATAAATTAGATTTCTGCAATGCCAGCAACTTGCCCACGTGTAATGTTTAATAAAAAGGTGCATTTGTTGATTAGTTCATGCATTTCAAACGGGTAGTATCATTAATCGTTATGAGGTCATTAACTTCCAAGGGGGTACACAAAAATATTTTGTTTCCCCTGCTCCATCAAAGGCTTCAAGACTGTCACACTAGTGCTTATCCATATTTTTAGTAATGTGAATATAGACGCTCAACTGATTGTGATCCTACTGCCAAAGAATCACCACATAGAAAAGCCTATAAACAAAGATAGAGCAGGAGCGTCTGTTATCTAAGCATTTGATATTCTTAAAGATAAGTATTGGATTATCATAATCAAATCTGTTCCTTGTTCAATATTTCCATCATTGATAACATCAAGACATCACAATTAGTATCCACAATATCTATAACCAGGCCAATCTGAATCAGTGGGAGTCATCATTAATCATGCACAGGAGTCACATGGTTTGTGTTGAACACTTCTTGATTTATTTTTATTCTTTTGCAGATACACACAAATGTTCAGCCCAGCCAACGCGCTTCATCCTATACGGACTTCATCAGGGCTGAAAAAATTAAAACATATACAAAAATTGGTACAATAATTATCATAATATGTACATATATTACAAACACCTTCACGTTAATCTTGTATGTACAAAAAGGAAATAAGTACAAATACACCATGACTCCACCACTCAACATATGTCCTATATACAGTTGTAAGATATCACTTGCCCATGTTATACTTATTTTATAATGTATCTATACATATCAACCAAGTATTTCATTTCTTTCAATTCAAATCTAAATAAAACCTTAAATAATATACACAAGACCAGTATATAGTGAGTCTGTTCTCTCCTATGCCCTAATACCTAAATCTCTCCTTACCCCAGGAAAAAGCTCTGCATATTAGTAATGGGGCTTGCATAAATTAATCAAATTCCAATTTGAGGCACAACATTTGATTAGGATAGATCAGACCCATATCTAAATAATGGATCACTCTTAGTATATTAATTCCAAAGAAAACCTCTCCTTTCTCCCCACCACTCAGTTGTAATTTATCACCAGGATCCTGGTGTATCTTATCTGGAAAATGCCTTGCGCTATATGTAACTGAATCTTTGGGTGATTGTCTGTAAAGAAATATAGAGGAACATTTTCAGAAATAAATTTGTGAGTAGGCATGTTGAAAAAATATATACAATTAGCTACCTACTTACATCAAAATATATCCTCCTGTAGTGTGTGTGGAGCTTGGATACGTATGTTTTAACCCTCCTTCACCCAAAGGGAATGTGATTTCTTTACAAAGATCTCAAGATAAATCTGAAATCAAAATATAACCTCTGTCACCACACTATCAATTTGTTCTCATATAGCCAATAGACCGTTTTTACACAAATACTCCAGAATGGACAGCACCATAAAAATATCGATATAAATGTGCTCTGAAATCAAAATATAACCTACGCCACCTCCCTATTAATTTATTCTCATGTAGCCAATAAATAATTTTTACACTAATAAACCTTAATATACAGCACCACAAAAATTATCGATATAAATGCGCTCCTTCTCACCCAATAACGTCCCCATGATAAAACAAAACCCTTAAAAGGGACGACAACCACCATCTTCCAAAGTCAAGATGTAAATGACTAGAAATTGCGTTCGATATTTAAGCTTTCTTCGTAGCCAATACAAATTAGTGAAAGACATTATCCAATCGGACTCCGTCATATATAAAGCAATATATGCTAGCTCGTTTCTACTCTGGTCCGACACGCAAGTGTACCTATCAAGTTCTTTGAACCAGTTTGTTTTAATCCAATTGGGTTTTGTCTTACCTAAAGAAATATGCGATGGCTAATTCCCACTCCGGTCCGACAGGACAGGCAACCTATCAAGTTATTTCCACCACTTTGAATCTGCATCAATCCGCTCGATTGAAAAAAACATTAAAGACCAGATGACGGTTGTACTTTTTATGTCACTAAATCATAATAATCAAGATCAGCCACATTAGAAATAGCTACGCGAGTTCAAAAAATACAAAAGGGAGTTATCTTATGATTATACCGCGATTAAACATAAAGCCCGAATAAAAAAGTTTATCAGTAAGGAATTTCAACAATCTTTCATTTATATTATCTGGCCAATCAGACTACAGAGTCACCCATCCTGACCAATCCTGACATACCTGTCCCTTATTCACACACAAAAGAAGGGGAGAGGGTACGGTGCTCACCTACTCCGAACCCCCAATCAAATACTTAAACACACTATAAGGAGTAGGGAGTGAACACACGTGGTGTTGTGATATAATGTGGAAACGTGCTGTGTGTTTTAATACTGCCCGCACTCACACCGAAGTGTGACATGCTTCATCATAGGGCTGCTTACAAAACACCCCGGTGCAGCCAACGCCTGGGGTGGAGCAATAGGGTTGGGGAAAGCACACACAACATAAAAAGAAGAAGAAAAAAATAGTATTTCCAAATTGTGACTTGGAACAGTGGAGGTGAAAGTGCAGTATGGTTTGTGTTAAAACTAACTCGGAGGTATCCCTAAGTCTATTTTATTCCTGGATCCTCCAGTCAGGATTAAAAACGTGAAGGATGGTGGTGCTAGGGAGTTACGATGTGCCCCTTACACCCCTCCTTACTGCCCGGTGGTCAACATGTTTCGGCCTTTTCAATGTGCCCAATCTTATGGTCACGTCGGCCTTCTTCAGGACACTCCCGGTCCCAGTACCTGTAGTTACACCCAATCCTCCAATCGAGGTTGTAGGTGTATTGTATCCTAGATCTTACTCTGAGGAATTTCCCACGAGAGATTCCTTGGGTTATACTACAAAGATAAAAAAGATAAGTAGTCCCTACGTTAGACTTAGTATTTACGTAGAGGTATTCTATCTGTTTCAATATAGTATATTACAAGCATCTTCCACGGCATGTATCACAATCATATTCCAGACACCAGTGCCCCGGCGTAACACCTTTGCGTGCCCAGAGTTACCTTTAGTAGGTTAAAAACACTCGTATTTCCGTTTTCTATCTTTGAAGTCATGCGGAAATATCTGGTTTAGTCACCAAACGAGTTTCACACACTCATTACGCATACCATACTTCTTGTTTTCATCACTCCGAAGGTCCCCTCCAGTGTGGTGTACTCACCGAGCTTACCCCTAAGTCAAGATCAAAATGGCGGTGGGCCAGGAGAGACCCCTTGTAGTCACACTCTAGGAGGGTAGTGGAAGAACGGGAGACAAAACAACCAGTATACTCATTATTCATGTTTCATAATCCGTTATATATACATGTTACAATTTTTTTTTATATATTGGTAGTAGCAGTTCCCATACTCGGGAAAACACCGCACAATCAGTATGAGTAGATATTTAACTGAAAACTTTATACAGTGTGAATCAATAAACAGTATTCTAACATGGGGTGCTGGTTTAGCTCACTTGCACCTACTACCAAAAGATGCTATTATCACAGATGTAACACACTGTGTAATTATACAAAACAAGGGAGAGAGCAATTCCAAGCACACCCTATTTCAATTACTGCCACCCCAAAATTTCGGTGTTGGTGCAAATCAGTTCAAATACCAGCTGGTATAGATGCCCAATATTTAAACATAAATCTGGTGCAAGAAGTAATAAATTGGTACTAATTATTCAAAATATACAGAGTCCACAAAATTGGATTTCTTCAAAAAGTTAACCATTTTATTCATATTCTTATTTCATCCAGCACGAAAATCGGCCAACACGTGTTTCGTCTTCCCTTAGACTTTTTCAAGGCTGGAACAATATACATCAATACATTAATATGGTGCTTAATCCTGCAAGATATCACCCATAATTATCTCAGTTAAAAAACAGCCACGTAAATCTTTATAAAGGAATCATATAATTAAAATTAGAAAACAATATCCTAAAATTACATCTTCCAAATATTAATTATCTCTTAACAGAGAGGAGGTCTACATCTTAGAATAGAACCTAAACACAACCCCAAGGAAATGTTATTATTCCATAGAAAGAATCACCCAGTGTGTGAAAAATAAATCACCAAAGACATGTTATGTAGGAGGGTATCAATATCGCCCCGATGTGTTCAAAGTGCTGCCAGGCTTTGATATCTTAACTTGAATCAGTAATTCTTTACATGACTGGGTTTAGTTGATCTATACTTTGTGTCTTATACCATCCTAACTAATCACCCCTACACACAATTAATGTGACCAGGTGGTATTTAGAGACAGGGCCAAGTGCCATAATCGCGGTGGTGACACTATGTCAACTATACATTTTGCCCCATTCTGATCATGTATGGAACCGGTGTTAGTATCCCATTTCCAAAATATGCCGGGTGGGCTAGAGTGAAACGGTGCCCCTTAAGTTAAAAAGTCATGCCCCATATCCGATCGCTGCCGGTGGCTTGAGTGTTCGTTTCTTAAACCCCCCCTTCCTCCTTACTACATCAAAGGTGGTGCTCCTCCTTGTATTCAGTGCTCGCCTCCTCCGCCGTGTAGAAGTGCAGGAAGACCGAGCGTGAAGCTCCTTATAACTGTGCCTGTTCTTGCTACATCATGGATTGCTTCCGGGTACGTGCAGGGTGTGTCCCCGTACGGCGCATGATCACGTGGGTGAGCGCATAATCACGTGGGTCGGCGCCGAGGAAGCGCCAGCACCTACTCTATGTGTCGGTCTCTCCATTGTCATGGAGACTGTCAAAACTTTACACAGGATCGGTGTTAGACTTGGCATCTTTTGGCGTGTTTCCCCTGACTTTTTGCTTTCTGACCTCCCGGTTTTGACTCTGTTTTTGCTGGTGTAATGATTCTGCGCACTTTCCTCACTGCGGTCCAGTGGGAAAGTGCAAGTGCTCCTGTATAAAATGTGTTATGGATTGGTGTTTCCATGATTGGCCTATTTGGTTTATGTGTCAGTCCCTTGTAAAGTGCACTGCGAGTGCCAGGGCCTATAGACCAAATGCTGTTGGTGGGCTGCAGCACTGGATTGTGCCACCCACGCAAACAGCCCGTAAAGTGTAACTCGGGCCTGCCACCGCAGAGCCTGTGCGCAGCCTGAGGCTGCCATGTCGACTTGGCAAGTGCACACACTTGCAAGTCCCTAAACCTTCCCTTTGCTACATGTTAGTCACCCCTAAGGTAGGCCCAAGGTACCCCTGTGGGCAGGGTGCGTTGTACGCGAAAGGTAGGACATGCCCGGGTGTGTGCGGCATGTCCTGATAGTGAATTACAGCCTAGTTCGTTTTTCACTATTGCAAGGCTACCTGTTCCCCCTAGGCCAGAACGGGCAGTTTTGATTATTACAGCTTATAATCCTAACTGACCCCGGGAACATGGTAGAAATTCGAGTTTAGTATGCCTGGACTCAGAATGATAAAATGCAGCTTTTAGTAAGGTTGGTTTTAACATTCTGTGTTTGAAAATACCACTTTTAGAAAGTAGGTATTTTCTTGTCTAACTCATCCAAGCCTGCCTCTGCGAGGTTGTGTATTCCGTGTCTGGAATGTGAGTGACAGGGGCTGGGGGATGCCAGGAGACAGGGTGAGTCAGCGCAGGGCTGAATAGCCAGATCGACCTGTAGATGGGTGGGAGGGGTCGCACCTGGGCCCTGAATAGGACAGTGCCTTCCCTCCACAATGCTGGCTCCACTTCCTGTGGTGCGTCTGATGTCCCTGGCCTACTCACTGAAAGAAGGGACGGAGACTTGTCAACAAAGTGCTCCAGAACTGGTTTGGACTAGGCGAAGGCCTCTCTGCCTTCAGAGAACAAAGGAATTTGGGATATAAATATTGGGGCCCTGACCCCATGAATTTAGATCTCGCTGGAATCAAGGAACCTGCCAAGACGAAGCGCTGGAAGAGCTGCCAGGAGGAGTACTGCCCCTTTGCTGTGTTGTTGCTTTGTTGGGTTGGCCTGCAGCTGCTGCCTCTGCCTTGGGCAGTGAAAGGACTGGACTGAACTTTCTACGAACTTGTGCTGAGTATCTCCAAGGGCCAGGAACCGAGCTGGCCTCCTGTTAAGAAGTCTCAGGGACTACAAAGACTTCACAAGCCTCTGGGTACCGCTTCTGGAACGCTGTTTCAGTTGCCACAGAGGAAGGGAACCGCAACCGACTCCGTCAACCGAATCCATCCCTGGCCGGTGACCTGTTTGCACCGCAGACCGCATCGCCCCGCTTCGCATCGCAACCCTGGTCTCACCGTGGGCGACGTCCGACGCCGCCAACATCGAGCCGCTGCTTGCACCGTGACCTGTGGGCACCGCAGTTCGCATCGCATCGCTTCACTGGGCCAGCCGGACCAGACCGACACTGTCGCTGCAACTGGCTCAAGAGTCGAGACCGCGCCGCATTTGGGGCACCGCTCGCACGTCTGCGACGCACCGCTCCGACTCGCACCGCTGTCCGACGCCAGCTCCCGCCCTCCGGCTAGGTCGCCTGCATCGCAACCTGTCAGCACCGCATCGAGCATCGTCTCGCCCTGCCTCGCACGCCTTGGACTCACCGACTCCGTCTGCACGACGCTCATCGAGCCGCTGCCTGCACCGCATCGAGGGACACCGCACCTTGCATCGCTCCGTCTTGCACCGCAACCGCGACGAACGCCGACCGGCTCGTACACTCCGTACCAGCCACAACGAGAAAAGGTACTGTGACCGAGTCTGTTCACGACTCTGCTGGCCCGTATCGACGCGGTCGGCTGGAACTGTTAGACTCTGTGGTTCTCAGCATCACGGTAGGCTCGGACGGAGCTACCGACTCGTACGAACTTTGCTTTTGTGCTATTCCTGCAAAGAAGAAGTTAACGTATCAAGTATTCATTCGTAAAGTATAGTATTGTGGATTTTTGTCGTAATTGGTCTTGTCTTGAGTATATAAAATATTGGTTATTTTTCTAAACTGGTGTGGTGTCCGTTTGTAGTGCTTACACTGTATTACTGTTGGTTATGTGCAAATGCTTTACACACTGCCTCTGAATTAAGCCTGACTGCTCGTGCCAAGCTACCACGAGGGTGAGCAGGGGTTACGTCACGAGTGTAACAACCCTTACCCTGACTAGGAAGAAGGGTCCCTACTTGGACAAAGGTGCAAGCCCTTGCCAACTAGAGATCCCATTTCTAACATTGGTTGTCAGCGGTGAGGATAGGACTTGTGTTTGCACTTGACTTACAGTGATTGGTGTGCACTACTACCATATCGCAGACCATTACGTACCACATACTGGTTCTTTTTCTTTTGGCCTATTTTTGATCTTGCCAGTTTCAACTCACGACTTTTGTCATGCCTGAATCAATTGCATCATCCGTTGCATCTCTGGAAGTTATCTTTGAGGAGGACAGGTTGGAGTCCTACGCCGTAAAGGAGTTACGAGCGATTTGTAAAAACCTGAAAGTCCAAATTAAAGGCCTCACAAGGAAGGAGGAGCTACAGAAGGCGCTGAGGGCCTGGGTAGCAGCCAGACATGCCAATGGGCAGCCTGGTGATCTCAGTGAGGAGGCGGAGGAGCCTATTTCCAGGGTGGATGTGCTTTTGGGTAGGGGGAACCCGCCAGGTCGGGCAGCAGCAGTCTGTCCCCAGAGGAGCTGGAGGACAGGCGGGAGGCAAGGCAGTTCGAGCTGCAGAAGCTCAGGCTGGAGAGTGAGCGGGAGGAGAAGAGATTGGCCATAGAGGAGAGGAAGATGCTCTTAGAGCATGAGAGAGAACTGAAGGAGCTAGAACTTAGGAGTAAGTCAGGCTCAGATGGTGGCAGCAATTCGTCCAGAAAGGCAGACAGGATTGTGCACATTCCCAAGAACGTAGGCAAGGAGTTCAAGAAGGGGGATGACATACAAAGGTGGTTCCAGGGTTATGAGGCAGCCATACACATGAATGGGGTCCCTGAGGAGAATTGGGGAGCAGGATTGTGGCCACTTTTCCCCGGAAGAAGCAAGGGATGCTCTGATAGCTTTGGGTAAGGGGTATCACCTCACCTATGCTGACATGAAGGATGCCCTTCTCACGAAGTATGGTCTTACTCCTGAAAAGTACAGGGATCAGTTCAGGTCCAGTAAGAAGTCTGATGTCAACACTTGGTTGGAATGTGTGGATGTGTTCTGCAGGTCTCTGGATGGTTGGGTGAAGGGCAGTAGTGTAACAGATTTTCAGGGGCTCTACAACTTGATTGCATGGGAGCACTTGTCTAGTCTATGTTTTGCAGATCTGCGCCAGCACCTAGTTGATAGTAAGCTAACTGACCCCAGGAAGCTTGCTATGGAAGCGGACCGCTGGGTGAGTACCAGGGTCCACAAGAAAGCGTTTGGGGAGACTCAGCCAAAGGTGGGCAGGGTCCCCAGCAGAAAGGTGGGGGGGACAAGGGTAAAGCACAGGAGTTCTCTAAAGGGCCCCAAACTAGTACCCAGGGTAAAGGTTCCCAGCCCCCGGTGATAAGAAGAAAGGGGTCTCTACAGGGAAGCCTGTTGAGACCGGCCCCCGCAAGTGTTATGCATGTGACCAGGTAGGTCACTTTAAGGGGGACCCCAAGTGCCCGAAGGGGACACAGCCACCCACCGGTGGACAGTCCAAAGTGTTGGCTAGTGTAGCGCTTGGGGAGGAGGGGTGCCCACAGGAGGGTGGGGATCCCGCAGAAATGACCCTTGTCTCACTCGGGGACAGTGAGATGGTCCCAGGAAACCAGGTGCCCCCTAACACAAAGAAATATAGCACCTGGGTGACCATTAATGGGAACAGGGTAGAGGCTCTCAGAGATACTGGAGCCAGTGTGACCTCAGTCCGGTGTCACCTGGTGTCTGAGAAGCAAGTAGTCCCAGGAGCATTCCACCAAGTAGTTGCTGTCGACAACTCAGAGCGCCAATGTATGGTGGCGCAGGTTCCCTTTGAATGGGGGGGGTCTCAGGTCCCTTAAGGGTGGTTGTGAGCCCTACCATGCCTGTAGATTGTCTGCTAGGAAACGACCTGGAGCAGTCCTCATGGAAGGAGGTTGAGCTCAGGTCCCACTTGGAGATGCTTGGGTTGCCAGAGTGGGCATGCGTGTCTACTCGGTCAATGGCAGCCAGAGAGGGTGATCAAAAGGACTTGGAGCCTGAAACAGTGGCCCAAGTCCCTGCCAAGAGGAAGGGCAGGGGCGCGGGAAACCGGCCCCCGAAGTTCCCACGGACCGGGAGGAGGCGGACCTCGAGGGGACGCCCGGTGCCTACAGGGGAGCAAGTAGCCGAACTGGGAGACATCTCTGAGCTGACCCATTGGCAGCAAGAAGGGGGTCCCACCAGGGAGGAGTTCTGCAGGGAGCAGAGCGAGTGCCCTACTCTGGAGGGTCTGCGGCGGCAGGCTGCAGACCAGGCAGCTGGTAATCAGTCCGGGTCACATCTGATCTACTGGGAGAGTGGTCTCCTATACAGTGAGCCTAAGGTTGCTGAGCCTGGGTCAGCCCGTGTGCTGGTGGTACCCCAGCGCTTCAGGACCTTCCTACTGGGTCTGGCTCATGACGTACCTTTGGCAGGACATTTGGGGCAGGACAAGACCTTTGACAGACTTGTCACCCACTTCTTTTGGCCCCAAATGCGAAGGCAGTCAGATGCACACTGCAGGTCTTGCCAAACTTGCCAGGCAAGTGGTAAGAGTGGGAGGAAGGTCAAAGCTCCTCTCCAACCTTTTCCGGTTGTTGGAACACCCTTTGAAAGGGTAGGGATGGATATTGTGGGGCCACTGGATCCCAAGACAGCCATGGGCAACAGGTACATCCTGGTCTTGGTGGACCATGCCACCCGGTACCCGGAGGCAATCCCTCTCAGGACAACGACGGCGCCAGTGGTGGGCCGGGCGTTAATGGGGATCTTTTCCCGTGTGGGATTCCCCAGAGAGGTGGTTTCTGATAGGGGGACCAATTTCATATCGAAGTATATGACATCCCTGTGGAAGGAGTGTGGGGTAACCTACAAGTTCACCACTCCTTACCACCCACAAGGAAACGGTCTGGTGGAGAGATTCAACCAGACCTTGAAAGGCATGATCAAGGGTCTAACAGAACCCATGAGGCGTAAGTGGGACGTCCTCTTGCCATGCCTACTCTTTGCATACAGGGAGGTGCCTCAGAAGTCTCTTGGGTACAGCCCCTTTGAGCTCCTGTATGGCCACCCTGTCAGAGGACCTCTGAGTTTGGTTAAGGAAGGCTGGGAGGCAGCTCCCAGGAAAACTCCCCAGGATGTATTTAGCTACATGCTGGCCTTTAGAAACCAAACTGCCCGCTTCAGGAAACTCGCTCAGGCGAACCTAGAAGCAAGCCAGGAAGAAATGAAGAGATGGTATGACCAGAACGCCACTCTGGTCGAATTTCAACCTGGACAAAAAGTGTGGGTCATGGCCCCAGTAGCACCTTGTGCCTTGCAGGACAAGTGGACTGGGCCATATGAGGTAAAGGAGCGCAAAAGTGACGTCACCTACCTGGTGGATTTGCAGGCTCCAAGGAACCCTTTGAGGGTCCTTCACGTGAACCGCCTCAAGCCCCACTTCGAGAGGTCCGAAGTGAGTATGCTCTTGGCGACAGATGATGGGGTGGAAGAGGAGAGCGAGCCTCTCCCTGACCTCCTGTCTACCAAGGAGCATGATGGGTCAGTAGAGGGTGTGATCCTCTCCCCTACTCTGACTCAGGAGCAGCAGGGGGCTGTCGCCAGTTGTTGGGACAGTTCGCCCCGCTGTTCTCTCTGACCCCGGTGTTACTCACTGGTGTACCCACGACGTGGACACCGGTGACAGCCATCCTGTGAAGCACAAGATTTACAGGTTGACTGACCGGGTCAGAGCCAGCATCAAGGAGGAGGTCTCTAAGATGTTGGCGTTAGGGGTGATTGAGCCCTCCCACAGTCCTTGGGCCAGCCCAGTGGTATTGGTCCCAAAGGCTGCGGCGCCCGGTGCCACTCCAGAACTCCGGTTTTGTGTGGACTACCGTGGGCTCAATGCCGTCACCAGGACTGACGCGCACCCCATCCCCAGAGCTGATGAGCTCATTGATCGGTTGGGAGCTGCCCGGTTCCTCAGCACGTTTGATTTAACGTCTGGGTACTGGCAGATTGCCTTAACCGATGGGGCCAAGGAGAGATCAGCATTCTCCACCCCAGAAGGTCATTACCAATTCCGGGTGATGCCCTTTGGGTTGAAGAATGCCCCTGCCACCTTTCAGAGGTTGGTCAATCAGGTGTTGGCCGGGCTGGAGGATTTCAGTGCCGCCTACCTGGATGACATTGCTGTGTTCAGTTCCAGCTGGGAAGAACATTTACAGCACCTTGAGAAAGTGTTGAGGGCTCTGCAAGGTGCAGGCCTCACGATCAAGGCCAGTAAGTGCCAGATCGGGCAGGGTTCTGTGGTGTACTTGGGACACCAGGTAGGAAGCGGCCAGGTGGCGCCCCTACAACCCAAGATTGACACCATTCTGGCTTGGGAGCCCCCAAGACCCAGACAGAGGTGAGAGCCTTCTTAGGTCTCACCGGCTATTATAGGAGATTTGTTAAGGGCTATGGCACCATCGTTGCCCCCTTAACAGAGCTGACCTCTAAGAGGCAGCCCAGGAAAGTGATCTGGACTGAGTCCTGCCAGAAAGCTTTTGATGCCCTGAAGGCAGCCATGTGCACGGCGCCCGTGCTCAAGGCACCTGACTTCTCCAAGGAATTTGTCGTGCAGACTGACGCTTCAGAGCATGGTGTGGGAGCGGTGCTCTCACAACTGAACGAAGAGGGCCTGGATCAGCCTGTAGTCTTCCTTAGCAGGAGACTACTTCCCAGGGAACAGAGGTGGAGTGCCATAGAAAGGGAAGCTTTTGCTGTGGTCTGGGCGCTGAAGAAGTTGAGACCATACCTGTTTGGGACTCACTTCCGGGTTCAGACAGACCACAGGCCCCTCAGATGGTTGATGCAAATGAGGGGTGAGAATCCAAAACTGCTGAGGTGGTCCATCTCCCTACAGGGAATGGACTTTACGGTGGAGCACCGTCCTGGTACAGAACACGCCAACGCAGATGGTCTGTCCAGGTTCTTCCGCCTTAGTGAAGAGAACTCCAATGGGGTTGGGTAGTTCTCCCTACTTTCAGCTGGAAGGGACATGTGTTAGACTTGGCATCTTTTGGCGTGTTTCCCCTGACTTTTTGCTTTCTGACCTCCCGGTTTTGACTCTATTTTTGCTGGTGTAATGATTCTGCGCACTTTCCTCACTGCGGTCCAGTGGGAAAGTGCAAGTGCTCCTGTATAAAATGTGTTATGGATTGGTGTTTCCATGATTGGCCTATTTGGTTTATGTGTCAGTCCCTTGTAAAGTGCACTGCGAGTGCCAGGGCCTATAGACCAAATGCTGTTGGTGGGCTGCAGCACTGGATTGTGCCACCCACGCAAACAGCCCGTAAAGTGTAACTCGGGCCTGCCACCGCAGAGCCTGTGCGCAGCCTGAGGCTGCCATGTCGACTTGGCAAGTGCACACACTTGCAAGTCCCTAAACCTTCCCTTTGCTACATGTTAGTCACCCCTAAGGTAGGCCCAAGGTACCCCTGTGGGCAGGGTGCGTTGTACGCGAAAGGTAGGACATGCCCGGGTGTGTGCGGCATGTCCTGATAGTGAATTACAGCCTAGTTCGTTTTTCACTATTGCAAGGCTACCTGTTCCCCCTAGGCCAGAACGGGCAGTTTTGATTATTACAGCTTATAATCCTAACTGACCCCGGGAACATGGTAGAAATTCGAGTTTAGTATGCCTGGACTCAGAATGA